>JAEOAD010000004.1:27830000-29030000 GCA_036365145.1 Orientallactaga sibirica | reverse complement strand
ATCCAGTGTTAGATTATATTTTTCTTATAGTATACTTTCTTTACTTAGGTATCTGTGTGTACTGCTAATTACATTAGAACTTGATGTTAAATAATTATTTATCACATTCATGAGAGCAGTAATAAAGTGTGGAATCTAGGAGAAAAAGTTAATTGAAAACCTTAGATTAACATGATGGTTAAGTTCTATTTTTCAATTTTATAACTTTTCTTGCAACAATATTTATACTTAAGTCTCCATTTTAAGGCCTTGTGGTGTTTTTCTTATGCATGTCACTAACTTGTCACCTCACATAAACTGATGTGTAGCATATGGTATTATATCTACATAATGATTTAAAAATAATAATCCCAAGACAACTCCTGATTTGTAGAGAGGATATGGAGTTGCCTATTTGACTTCATTCTAAACCTCAGACAATATTATGCTGGCCCAAAATATAAATATTACTTGACTCTGACAACATTAACTTCAATTCTCAGGTACATTCTGAAAAATGGTTGGTTTTTATTATGGGACAAAAGCAAAATGAAAGAACCCCATCCGTGAATACACTAATTTCATTACATTTCATTTAACTTGAATAACAATACCTATATACTGGCATTATAATCTCCACACCATAGAAGAACAAACTGAACTATTAATATGTAAACGGCTTAGCCATGTCACTTTTGTCATCAATAATGGATTCAGAATTTGAAGACAATCTGCTTGATTCCATTGCATATGTCACTAACCTCATAACCTCTTAGAAGCATATCAGCCAGGTAGCATTTCTCTGATTAATATATTACCCTCAATGATTACAAAAAGATAATGAAATCAGGATAGAAAAGAATAAGTAATGTACTTAAAGTGACAAGCTTAGGTGTGCTCCCTGTTACAGATGCCTCCTACCCCTGATTTTACTACATGCAATTACTACCTCCAGATTTGGTTATCTTGGCTCAACTAAGTCCCTTACATCTATCTACATACTCTGGGTTCTGCTGGCTTTGCCTTCCTTCCATGTGCCCAACTCCTCTTAGGTCAGTACTTCACATCCCTGTTGGTTGTTCTGGCAACATGGTCCAGTTTTCTGTAGCAATTGCCAAAACAAGCATTGGAACATCTGGAAATCATCCTCCATCACTTTCACTGGTAAGATGCATTTTCCTTAAAAGGTAGTTCCCATGTAGACCCCCTGAGATTCCACAGTACCTTTGAGTAGCCAGTATTCCCTGGCTATGGAAAATTGCAAATCACTGACTGCAAACTCTGGCATTTTGTTTCACATTAATAATAATATATTTTATGAGTTAATGTTTCAGTGCAGTGAAGTCATATTTTAAAAGGGAAAAAATAAGACAAATGACCACAGAAACAAAACACACACACACACACACACACACACACACACACACACGACTTCCAGGATACAAGGAGACAACCATACTTATATGTTCCTTCTTTATACTCTAAAACAGTACTAGATAAAAACCATTGTCATTAATTAAACTGTAAAGTGCAATAAAACATATAGCAGCATCAATAAAAATATGTTACCAAAACTAAATTCCAAGTTCAAGACATCTGGGCAGAAGAACTCACGGTTTAGTAAAATGCTACTCATTTGTTAGGGGAGCCAATGACTCCTACTTGTGTTTCGTTCACTGATGTTATATGCATTGTTGCCAGAGTAACACAAAATGACCAGAGAAATATCTTTGGAGCTAGTCAAGTGGGAACTCCCAAGTACAGAATTTTACCAGTCTTTCTCTTCCCCCCTCTCCTCAGCTCTCCAATTAGCAAAGCAATGGAATCTGAAGCCAGCAAATTATGATTTCAAATATATATATGATTTTAAATATGCTGTCAGGAATGTTTCATGAATGAATAGGCAGTTAGGACTACCTAAAGTAAAATAATAATCATAAACCTAGGTGACTTTAAAATGGTCTCTATCACCTCTTCTTTTAAAATCTATTTTAGAAAACCTATACATCACATTTTGCTTCTTTGTTCCAACTGAATGCCTTTCTCTGGACCTTTTTACATTAAGATCTTAGCAGAATTCATTTATCCTATGTAAAGTTGTGCCACATTCCAAAACAGAAAGTCCAGGAAACTATTTGTTGAGATCATCAATTATCATTACCAATACAGTAGTCCCTAATTACATTTTAATAGCAGTATGTGGTTATTGGACATTATATTGACATCACAGTTCTAGACAGGTACCTAGATTTAATTCTTTGATGTCACATACTACATGAAAGTAGTCTTTAAAAATACTATACACATGTATTTTTTCATAATGGAAAAAATGGATGGTCCAAATGATCAAAGACCTTAATATCAGACCTAAAACTCTGAAACTGCTAGCAGAAAAAGTAGGGGAAACCCTTCACCATATTGGTCTTGGCAAAGACTTTCTGAATATAATCCCAGTTGCTCAGGAAATAAAACCACAGATCAACCGCTGGGACCTCGTGAAATTACAAAGCTTTTATACAGCTAAGGATATTGTGAATAGAGCAAAGAGGCAACCTACAGAATGGGAGAAAATCTTTGCCATCTATACATCTGACAGAGGGTTAGTATATAGGATTTACAAAGAACTCAAAAAATTAAATAATAAGAAATCAAACAGCCCAATTAAAAAATGGGCTATGGAAAGAAATAGAGAGTTGTCCGAAGAAGAAATACAAATACAGATGGCATATAGACATTTAAAAAAATGTTCTACAGCCCTAGTCGTCAGGGAAATGCAGATTAAAACTACATTGAGATTCCATCTCACTCCTGTCAGAATGACTACCATCATGAAAACAAATGACTATAAATGCTGGCAAGGATGTGGAAAAAAAGGAACCCTTCTACACTGTTGGTGGGAATGCAACCTGGCCCAGCCATTGTGGAAATCAGTGTGGAGGTTCCTGAGACAGCTAAATATAGATATACCATATGACCAAGCTATACCACTCCTAGGAACATATCCTAAGGACTTGTCTCAATACTTTAGAGACACTTGCTTGAGCATGTTTATTGCCGCTGTATTCACAATAGCTAGGAAATGGAACCAGCCTAGACGTCCCTCAACTGATGAGTGGATAATGAAGATATGGCACATTTACATGGCAGTAAATAAAAATGAAGCTATGAGATTTGGTGGAAAATGGATGGATCTGGAAAGGATTATACTTAGTGAGGTAATCCAGGCCCAGAAAGCCAAACGTCACATGTTCTCTCTCATATGTGGATCCTAGCTACAAATGATTGGATTTCTATGTGAGTAGGAATAAAACTCAGTAGCAAAGCCGGGCGTGGTGGCGCACGCCTTTAATCCCAGCACTCGGGAGGCAGAGGTAGGAGGATCGCTGAGAGTTCGAGGCCACCCTGAGACTACATAGTTAATTCCAGGTCAGCCTGGACCAGAGTGAGACCCTACCTCACAAAAACCAAAAAAAAAAAAAAAAAAAAAACACTCAGTAGCAGAGGCCAGTAAGCTAGAAAGGGGATATAAAGGGAATAAAAGGGAGGGAGGGAGACTTACTAGGATGGTATTGTATATATGTAAGTAGAAGAACAGATTAATGGGTGTGAAAAGGCCTAAGTGAGGTCAGGGGAAGAGATTGAGTAAAGGAAAGGTATAGGGAGGGCTAATCAAAATCCAAGAAGATATAAATAAGTCATATGGAAACCTACTTTTCTGGACAATGGAACACTCAGCAGCCATAGACTGTTACTAGAAAATTTTCAGTGCCGGGGAGGGGATACCTTCCAGTGCATTGTTGGCCAGGGAGGTCACAGATACCCACTAAACATTACAGGCCATTGCTGAGGTCCTTGGTTTCCCACCAGGAATAGATAGTAAGACCCTATTGCTTGGGCTTCAAGGTCACTGAGAAATCCTTCTGGAATTGAGCTGAAAGCCTCCTCCATGTGGACCAGCTGACAGAAAGTTGGAAAAAGCTATGCTGCATGCAGTTCAAAGGGAGAGAGAAAACACCAGTGAAGATACTCAACAGTGAACACTGCAAGCTTTAAATTTGGCCAGCCAGGCCAAATGAGCCAATGGGTGCAATAGTGTCATGTCTGTTATGGGGGAAACCAACTGCTCTCTAATTGGAGTGGAGGCCTCCTCCACTGGAGGGAATACATCCCTGATACTGAAAACCTATGACGGGGGGTAATCATGAGCCCTAGGAGTGTAACATCTGCTGGTGTCTGGCTAAAAATATATACTATGCTCACCAAACTGCCCAGTAAGCACTTCTCTTAATGTCCATACTCATATATTAATGCTACTGTCATTTTTGGTTAGAGAAGCTTCTCTTTTCAGATGGTGGTGATCTTGGGATGACTCAGAAGGCACCATGGTGCTGAGAAGAAGGGACAGAGGAGTGCTCAGCACTGAAACATCTCAAACACACCTTCCAAGGTTCAGGGTCAATTGTGGAAAAGGAGGCGGAAAGACTGTAAGGGCCAAAGGCATAGGACTCCTTACAATGTGCTCCTCCAGACACAAAATGGCCAGGATATCCATGACCTACAGTGCCTGACACTACCTATACAAAACCATCATAATAGGAGGAAAAGATCGTAAAATCAAACTGAAAAGAGAGACTTATTGAGAGGGGGAGGATATATGATGGAGAGTGGAGTTTCAAAGGAGAAAGTGGGGGGAGGGAGAGAAGTACCATGGGATATTGTTTACAATTAAGGAAGTTGTCAGTAAAAAATAAATTTAAAAATTACTATACACATGTATTTTTTCATTGATTATATTTTCTCTGAATTCATATTTGATTGTTGCAATGATAAGCTATCACAAACTCAGTAGGTTAAAACAATAAAAATTTATTATTTTATACTTTGGTATCAATAGTCTCAAATAGGTGTCACATGCTAGCATCACAAAGCAGGCATTACTTCTGGAACCATGAATACAGAATTCAGTCCCTTGCCTTTCCCTTCCAACTTTAAAGCCAACAAATCAAACAAGCACACCCTACACTGCCATCTCTATGGTTCTTTCTTCTAATTCTCTCTTCTAAGCAACCTGCATTCCATGACTCATGGTCTCTTATTTGTTAAAAAGAAAAAAAAAAGTAGAATGGCCTCTTCCGATCTTTCTCTGGTACTGATGTTTGCTTTCATTGTCACATTTTCTTTCCTAACTACACTTTGTTGCATCCTTCCTCTTACATTGATCCTTGTGGTTACACAGGACTTGGCCAGTTAGTCCTCATTAGTCTCCGTAACAACAGCTATTGGTACCATGATATCATGTGGAATATCTTGTTTCTATAGAAGTTATATAGCCACAGGTTACAGAAACTAGAGTGGATATTGTTTTGCCATTCCCTCCCTAGTGTGCAATTCAAGTGTAACATGCTCATAGATGTCCTCATTACTACAACTCCACAGGCATGAACTATATCTGTCATGTGCCATACAAGAAATACTTATTAAATACCTTTATATTAAAATTCCTTTTAATCCAGGAATAGTGGTGCATACCTGAAATCCCAGAATTCAGAAGACTAAGGCAAGAGGATTATATCACACAGTTTCAGGTTCACTGAGATGAGCTTCCAGACCAGGCACAGTTATGGAGGAAGGGATTTATTATAGCTTACAGATCCAGGGGAAGTTCCATAATGGCAGAAATACCTGGCCTGCCTTCACAGGACCAAACAGGGAGGGCAAAAGCCACACAGCATAGAACACCTCAGGAACTCCAGCTAGCACATTTTGCATATCTTTAGATTGAAATACTAAATCCACCACACTTTAAGATTCACCCAGAGACATTGCCTCCAGCAAGGTGGCTACAGATGCAAACTACAAAGTAATAAAACACTGACTATATTGGGGGCCATATATTCAAACTACTATAAAGATCATGAGTAAGAGACCAGCCTAGAATACAGAGAAGACCATGTTTCTAAATAATTTTAAATTTTTAACAATTATAATGTCTTTTAAAGAAACAGTATCTAACTATGTATATTGAGAACTACAGAATTAAAAAATAAGAGAATATAAAATAACAATTCAGATTACATTTTAAAACAAAGCAACATTTAATTGTTTTCCATACATATCCTTTTATAAGGTCTGATGTATATTGATGGAGTTATTCATATGAATTAATTTTTAAAAAGTCTGGTTAGCCTGCCTTTTCAGAGGGATTGCACCAATAAAACATGGGCCCCATAAGTAGAATATACTCATAAAATTATATTTTCATACAAAAGTAGTTAGTCTTGCATACCTAAAATAAATGTTGATATCTCTCAACTGTGTTTTGTGACTATTGATATAATAAGAAATTCCCCTAAACCCACAATGTAAATCACATTAATTCCTGAAATTTTCATTATTAATTCACAGTGATGAATACAAGCTTACGGTCTAGTAAATAACTCTAATGATTTACTACAAAATAATGGAATTATGATTGGAGATTAATTGCCATGGTAGCTGGAAACTAATGCCTAGTAACAAATTTTTAAAAATCAGCCTAGGCAGCTGATAATATTACTCCATAACAGTTCTGTGTATATATTTTTCCCATCTCAATGGATGACACTCATGTGATACTGAAGCAAGAAGCTAAACATTCTGTACAGTTTAATGAAATTGCCAACTGTGACATATAATATATATTTATACTATCTAATACTAAAATTAATATTTTATTTCTTTTTCTTTGTTGGTTGTATGGTTGGATTTTTGAGAAATTATCACACTATGTTGCCCAGACTGGCTTCAAATTCATAATATTCATGCTCCAGCCTCACAAATGCTAATATTACAGGCACATGCTACTATTCCTAACCTTAAATTCTTTTTAAATATGTGCATTAAAGCATATACAATAAAAAGGCATTTGTAATTTTAATTGAAAGCAAATGCATATAACAGAACAGTTACAGAGAAAAATCTAAAATATTCATTAACAGGACTTGTGACAAAAAATTTAAATAAAGAAGTCTAAAAATTACAAGAATGTAATACAACTTAAACAATAATCACACATATAGGTATTATCTTTTTGAGAGGGTTATATTTATACCACTTTACAAGCCTGACTAAATAAAGGAGACAGCATGGAATCCCATCCCAGACTATTGTCTACCTCAAAGTGTTTGTCACACATACCAGTGGAAGAGAGATTGGAATGTAATGTGCTTTGGAGGAAAATCTAAAAATGTGGGCTAATTCTTGTGGAACTAAATATTATGTGGTATTCTTGTCTGAAACAAAATTTTGCCAAGGGCTTGGTCAAAATGCCCTACTCCCTCTGGTATGTCTTGGTTTGAAGAAACAACTTAATATTTTTACCACCAATGAAATCACTAGGATAATAAATTATCCTAAATCTGATTATATATAATCACTTGATCTATATACAAATGTATACATATATATAAATAGTTGTTTGATCTAAATAGAAAATAATAATTTTATGATAACTGAAATTTTAGACACTCCTATTCTGTTTAGTTATTTTACTTCTCTAATAGACAGTGAACACAATGTCTTACACATTATGAGATCCCTTTAGCCTACCTAGCACAAGATATGGAACATAGTACATGTCAAACAAATATTGCTGAATTTCAGCTATAATCATTTAGTTCATAAGTTCCTGACAATCACCATAGTAACACATGAAGACAAGAGTAATGGCTGGCATGATAGCAGTAATTAACTTTATTGAATGATTTATTGGAATGTATGTTTTATGATAATAACATATCATTAACATGCATAGATTAAATGCCCTCAGGCCAAGGATTTTCTAAATTTTATTGAAATAGTGATACTTGGTCCTTCTACTTTTGCACAATATCTTATTATTACTATGAACAAAACTGAGGACTGAAATATACCAACACAATGCAAATACCAACAGATCATATAAGTCATATGAGAGGTTCTGAGGCTGAGAAATCATTATGCAACCAAAATGACATAGCTGAGGAGAATTTTACTAAAACATATGGCCTAATGGCTATAATATGAAAATAGTTCATGAATCAATATTTTCAGAAATTTAGCATATTTAAATTTGATATAAGTCCTTAATTTATAGATAACTACTTTCTCAAGGGTAATCAGAAAACCCCACTCAGCCAGCACCAGTACATCTCCTCCAACACCTTTGCCTTTTTCTCTGTGATATAGGCAGCATTGGTGTCTGGAAGAACCCTTCATAAATGCTCCACAACACTGTGTTCCTTCCTAATTTCTCTGTGAAACTTTTATCCACTTTCTGACAAATGCAAATGACTTTGCTCTTTCATGGACTCACTATACATTGATTCCCAAAAGTTTGATATTCTTTTGTTCAGTGCTTATGTTAGTCCAGTTTTTATTACTATAAAACCCTACTTAAGAGTGTAGCTGCCTTCATATGGAAAACAGATTTATCTAGCTGACAGTTTTGAAGGTTGAAAACCCAAACAGCATGGCTCAGGCTCTGGCAAGGGATACCCTTGGCTATATCACATTATGTCAGACAATAATTACAAGAACAGTTACACAATCAAGAGATTACACCTTTGGGGCTGGAGTGATGACTTAGCGGTATAGGGCACTTTCCCGAGATACCTAAGGACCCAGGTTCAATTCCCAGTACTCATGTAAGCCAGATGTACAAGGTGGCACACGTATCTAGAGATTGTTTGCAGTGGCTAGAGGTCCTGATGGGCCCATATTCTCTCTCTCTCTATCTCTCTGTCTCTCTCTTCCTTTCTTTCTCTCAAATAAATAAAATATTTTTTAAAGAAGAGATTACATCTTTTGGACTAGGCCTCAGCACTTAAAGTTGCTTGTATGTAAAAGCCTGTTTGCTGGCCAGGGTTCAATTCCTCAGCATTCATATAAAGCAGGAAGCAAAATGGTGCAGGCATCTGTGAACCCTAGCCACGCAATGGTAGGTGGAACCAGGAGAATCCAGCTAGTCAAGTTCCTCTGTTGTCTGGCAGTTCATTTGCAGTGGCAAGGGACTCTATGTCTCAAAGAATGTGGAACAGAGATACCTTGAAGCTATCTTCTGACTTCCATACACATGTGGTGGCTCACATTCCCATCTACACATATACATTAACTAATTCCTGTCATATATATGTGTGTATATATATTAAATATGTGTATATGTATATATATACATGTAGAATATATAATCTAGATTATATGAGAAAATGTGATATTTGTCAAAAAACTTATTATGTAACTGATGTGATTTTGTTCTTCTTTATAGCTGAAAACAACATACACACACACATTTTCTCTATCCACTCATTTGCTAGCTACCACCTAGTCTGATTCCATAACTTATCTAATAGACTTTTAATTCAAATAGTTGATTCACTTAAATTATACATTATAGTGTCTTATGAAGACATTTTTAGCAGAGAGTGTATGTACGTCTATCACTCAGTCCTTATTTTTGTCTCAGAAGGTCTAGGACTGAAAATCTGGCAGAACATGAAAAAATAAATGTCCACAAAAAGAGTCTCATTTTTTCCTGCAGGAAAAGGAAGGAAATCTGTATTTCTAAAATTTTCTGTGCTTAAGAAATTCCAATTGGAATAGATCAAAGCAAAAAATTCAGACTAAAGATGTACATTGTATAGTGAAAATTATTTCAAATTAAATAAGGAAGGATCAAGAAAAAATATGCTAATTCTATTACCTACTCCTCAGAAAAAAAGGCTCTATAAACATTTGATTACAATAATAATACATCTTTTCTTCTCCTCTCCTCCTACTTCCCCTCTTCATCATCTTATTAACATACATTGTTATTAGTATCATATTATGCATGAAATACTAATTTTGCAGGTCCATTTAGTTGTTAAGGAAAATAAGCAGTGTTTCCCCCACTCAGAAGCAAATCCTCAGTTGTTGGAACAAGGGTGAATACTATTAAACTTTGACCCCCTATCATACCAAGAAGTATAGGGAACATTTGGTCTTGTGATTCTAACAGTGTAACACCTGTTATATTTTCATATTTTCATTCCTGGAAAATTCAAAGTTAACTTGAATC
The DNA here is from genome assembly GCA_036365145.1 of Orientallactaga sibirica. Lineage (NCBI taxonomy): Eukaryota > Metazoa > Chordata > Mammalia > Rodentia > Dipodidae > Orientallactaga > Orientallactaga sibirica. The sequence goes on along the minus strand of JAEOAD010000004.1, from coordinate 29,019,946 downwards.
AATATAGTTTGTTATCAGGTTATTTTTATTTTTCCCCATAATCAAGAGTTCATTATAAAGGCATTTATTAAAAGAGCAAATGAGTTTTCAGAGTTATCAACTGGGATTAGTGTTCCTTACATGAATCACTATTACATAAAAGACTATAAACTTGTATCAAAACTTTAAATCCTAATTTAAGAGTATATAGATATAGTACCCACAGACATTATGCACGATGCCTCCAATGACCAGGCTGTGTCTATGATATTCTCTGTAGTATTAAATTGTAAATCTTACCTACATGAAGACAGTTTACATATATAAGCATAGGTGTTTGGTGCTTAAAGTAGCCTTAGGTAATATATCACAGGTTTTTACAAAGGAAGAAACTGAGGTCCAGAGACCTCACACCACTTCTACAAAATCACCAAGTTAGTCCAGGAGAATGCTGCAATTATAATGTCAATTTCTATCCTGGTCCAGTTTTAATTTAGAAGCTTTTCATTAAAATTATTTCAACAATTCATTCATGACAAGGAGTAAAGGTCTATTTAGTTGAGGCTGTCATCTCACTAACTGCATGTTTCTCTCTGCACAAGCAAAGAGTCTTAAAATATACCAGAAAGTAGACAGGTCTGAGAAATGATGGAGTCTCTGTCTAAACACCTGGCTCAGATTGTGGGAAACATTTGTTAACTTCTTGGTCCAGGTCTGTTTCCCACCAAGGGAAACAGAGATACTATGGCTAGAGTCAGGACCTAGGACTGGTCTTTGGCTTAGAGACAGGTTTCCTGATGAGAGATGAATAAGGAATAGGTAATGATAGTAGTAGATTCAGCCTTCTGCCAGGAAGCTATGCTTTTACCCACTGGGGAGGGGAAGAAACTTTCATCTAGTTGTGCTGGAAAAAAAAAAGTCAGATTTTGTTTTTCCACTGAGTTATTCTATTCTTCTTATTCCCTATTTAATATGTACATAAGGGCTTGGGAGATGTTCTAAGTGGTTACATAAGTAGGCTATTTTACTTTCTTCAATTCAATATTTTCAATCTTGAAAAAAAAAAAACATTGCTTCTTTTCATTTCTATGAAGACGCTTATATCATTGTGAATCACTCACACTATCATTTCCTGCAAAGAACAAATGGATTTTGCATCTAGTAACTGTTCACCACAGTAAAGGCATGCTAACACATGCTAAACACAGCTGGTAGAGAGTTTTTTCATTGAGATTATGATCTTCATATTTTGAACTTATAAGATAGAAAAGTAGAAAGATTATCTCTGATTGCAAATGAGGGAACACTTATATAAAGAACGAACCAGGACGCCATGGTGTGACTCTGGCCAGAACTGCTGAACTCTGGCCACACTAAGTGACTGGATGGCAAATGGGCAGCTGCCTGCTCCCCCTGCCTGCAGGGGAGGTGCCACCATCCCTTACTAAACACTGCTCTGGTACTCAAATAACTATGTTGACATACTGAACTCTCAGGAAATAAACACAGTTTTAGGTATTGGATGTAATTCCAGTTTATATCAAACAGCTCTGCCCAAGCCAAATGTGAAAACAATCACCAAATCTTTATATTAGAAATCAAATTATATTAAACAATTATATGGACAACCAAGTTGGTCAATGCATCCTATCACTTTCAAGGTTTTTACTGGTCAGCTTTTCCTGATTTGCCTTGTGAAGAATCACCAGGTAAACACAGGTCTGGCCCAAGGGAGCAACATGAGATCACACACATTCATTACTGTGACTTTAGGTATAACAATTATGATTTTCACTTACCCTGTTCCCTTTCTGATTTTGGCTTGGTGTTTAGGATTCACTGTTCCCTACCTATCCTTCCAGCTATCAGACCTAGCAAGTGAGATAAGAACTTTACTTCAGTTATAGATGAAACAATCTGCAATGACCCTGTCACAGTACATACCCTGAATACACTTGTAATGCCCATATTTCTTCAGTACCTATAAGTCTTCAATGAGCAGATGAAGGAACTGGAGTTCACAGATTTCAAGGTCATTGATTTGCATCATTTCACAAGGTTTGTAAAGGGTAAAGTCAATACACAACCTAGACTTCAAAGCTTCATGCTTTGTTAACTATTTATTGGAATAGATATAAAAAGTTCAAAATATTTAAAAATGAAAATAGTTGGAACTTGCAATTTTCCAGTATTAAAAAAAGTCTGATTGCTGAGTCAATGTCATACTCCTACTGTCTATAGGCCTAATTGACAGATTCTAGAGTATTGTATATTTATTTATTCTAAAATGACTGTTTTATATGAGTAGAAAAGAGAATAGAATTCCCAAAGAACAAGAGTTGAAAGACACCAAATTATTTGAAATTCTCTAATAAATGCTAAGAAAATTATCTTACAGTAAAGATTGCCAAATGATTTCACTATACGTGGGAAAATTTACTAAGTCTGTACGCTAGGGTAGTGACAACAGAAGGCATGGAATGTATTAGTTCCCAACAGAGTAGAAAGTAAGTGAATACCTAACAGACAAATCCTAATAGGAGGTGCAGCTAGAAGGAAGAGTCAAATTTGAAGCTAAACTTAAGGTGACATTTAGGGCTGGGGACATTGCTCAGCAGTTAAAGCGCTTGCCTGCAAAGACTAACAACCGGGTTTGTTTCCCAGGACCTACCTAAAGCCAAATACAGAAAGTAGCACATGCATCTGGAGTTTATTTGCAGTGGCTAAAGACCTTAGTGCGCCCTCTCTCTCTCTTTCTCTCTGTGTGTGTGTGTATGTGTGTGTGTCTCCCCTTGCAAATGAATAAAAGAAAGTGACATTCAAATGAAGTTCAAGTGTGAGGTCTAGAAAAACAAATATGGCTTCAGCACTCAAAGGCAGAGAGCAAGTTGAAAGCATGGTTCCCGTAGAAACATGAGAATGAATTAAATTTCATATAATTTTAATATTGTTTTCTTAGAACTAGACATGTACTTACTCTCAATACTTTAGTGACATTCTACAAAAGGGATACAAGGTGAGGACACAATATAGCCCAGGTGAGTTGCTTATTTAGCAAGTTCATAAAATGCACTTGAAATGTCAAATATATAACATCAGAAGTCATGCCAGTTTTATTTTGCCGCTCTCCATAAATCAAAACACAAATACCCACATTGGGACCTGAAATGTCTTCACTGGTGTACCTTTATTAAACAAATTTTCTTTTGATTTGGTTTCATCCTTATATAAAGGAACTGAAATGGTTTCAAAATCACTTCTCCATTCTTTACAATAAAGCAAGAAGATTCTAAGTATAAGGGAGTCTTCCTGGGCTTTAATTCCATTTGTCTGCTTACAATGAGCTCTTTGTATGCAAAATTCAGGTCAGCTACACAATGCTTAAAAGAAAAATAAATAAGTAAATAAATAAATGCATATGTAATCTCACTAATAGAGATCAAGATTTAAGGAGAAAGCCGGCTGTGATGGTGCACACCTTTAATCCCAGCACTCCAGAGGCAGAGGTAGGAGGATCATTGTGAATTCAAGGCCACCCTGAGACTACATAGTGAATTCAGGTCATCCTGGGCTAGAGTGAAACCCTACCTCGAAAAACCAAAAGAAGGAAAAAAAATAGATTTAAGGAGAAACAGGAAAGAATTGGAGAAAGAAATGAAAATCTTTTAGAAACATCTAGGAAGACATCATGCTATGGCACCTTGTGGACTTGAACACTAGACTCCTTGTAGAATTCAGTGGCCTCCAGGCTTATGTTATTTCTCTTGTTGCTGAATACAAAGTCATGTAAAGGAACATACTTGTGCTGGAATTTCTCATTTGCCTAGGAGTAACCAGTGCCCTTCTAGACTCTCAAGAAAATATAGGTATCTCTGCTGAAATGGCAGAGGTTTTGTGTCTGTAGTCAAAGACCAGAAAACTAGGAACTTCTTTGCATTCTGTCTTCCCATGGAAATCAGTTAACCTCACTGTCTAGTAGTCCTTATCACCAGAACTGTGGCTAAAACTTTAATACTAATATAAGAAATGCATTGCCATGAATTAAACTACAATTTGTCATTTCAAAATCAAGCCGTGAAAAGACTGAACAAAGAAAATACTTCAAAGTGCTTTCAATTTAATGTATTTGCCATATCTGGTACAGCATGTAATCCCAGCCCTTGGGGTAGGGGAGGCATTAAGATCAGAAGTGTAAGGTCATTCTCAGTTACATGGTAAGAATTACACTGGGTGTGGAGGTGCATACTTTTAATCCTAGCACTTGGGAGGCAGAGGTAGAAGGAACGGATCGTTGTGAGTTCAAGGCCAGCCTAGAACTACATAGTGAGTGCCAGGTCAGCCTGGGATAGAGTGAGACTCTACCTCTTTAAAATAAATAAATAAATAAATAAATAAATAAATAAATAAATAAATAAATAAATAGCTATGGGAACCATCCTTATTTTCCAGAATTCCATAATGACAAAATCTGAAGCTGATGGCTACAGACCAACCTTGTTGAATATCAAACATTTAATTAAAGAATTCTGGGGGCTGAAGAGATAGTGTAGTGGTTAAGGTGCTTACCTACAAAGCCAAAGGACCCAGGTTTGACTCCCAGGACCCACTTAAGCCAGATGCATAAGGGAGTGCATACATCAGGAGTTCATTTGCAGTAGCTGGAGGCCCTTGTGTGCCCACTCTCTCTCTCTCTCTCTCTCTCTCTCTCTCTACCTGCCTATTTCTGTATCTCTCTCTCAAATAAATGAATTAAAAATATAAAAAAGAATTCCATCATTACAAATTATCTAGTACAATTCTACCTGCATCTGTCCTAAATTCATTCCATCCTTTTTCATTTTAAGCTTGAAAATCTGTGAAGAAAAATACTGCAAAGTAAGGAAAGTGGGAGTATAAATCATGTGATCTGTCCTCCACCAATTCCTAATGTAGAGTCAGTTTCACAGTAGTTCCCTGCAAATGAGGGGAAGAAGTACAGGCATGGCCTTTGGAAAAATGGAGAAACTTGCCACAGAGTTTGGGAGGAGGTGGTCACCTCGTTCCTGTATCCAAGTCCTCCTGGGAGCTGCCCTGTAAATCCCTGCACAGGGAAGCAATTCCTCTCATTCCACCTGCAACCCAGAGCAAAACAGAGTGGGAAGTCAGCTTCCAGTTTTCATATACACTCTGAAGACTCTCATATGTGCAGAAAATAAACTGTGAAACAGAGTCAGTAGACAGGCATGAGGAGGCACAGGGTCGTACTTGGTCTGCACATATGCTGAGAACTCTTCCAAAGAACTATATGTATGTGGGAGTGTAAAATAGGAATGGCAGTGAGGGTCTGCTGCACAGGATCAGTGTGACATCTCCAGGAAAAGAAAGGAGTATTAACTGGTTTGTGTCTCAGTACTAAACATATGATAGCCCTTCTAACTGACCAGATGATTTTATATAGAAAAGGATTACTGATATGTTTTCAGAAAGAAAAGTAAATGAAACTTGTGTTTTAAGCTTTACACTGGACTTCAATCTCTTTGACATCAAAAATGGTTCTTTCTTTCACAAACAAGTAACAACTTGGTTTTCATAGTCACCACAATATGCATGTGTTATGTTGTTGCTCTTGTTTAAAAGTAACATGATAAGAACACTAGCTACTATCTAATGAGCTACTGCTAACTGGGAGCCATGCTACCATGAAGGTGGCTTATTTACATGATTGTCTTCATAACAATTACTTGAAGTAAATGCCATTATTACAGAAACCAAGACTCAGGTAAATAAAGAAAGTTCTCTAAGAAAAAGCAAATATAACTTGGAAAACCTGAATTTGGACTTGGTTCACTAACAACTTAATGAGTGGATAAAGGATTTTTTTTTCAGATAGTTTACAATGCATAGTCAACTGGTATGTTTGTGTAAATAACCACCATATACCTGGTAAAGCTACAGAACACACATCATGATTCATGTAGCAAGTTATCAAGGAGATGGGAATAAACAAATCACAACAGGACAAATTCAGAAACTATCCTGAAACAAGTCATAGATTTGGATAAAGAAAAAAAATACATGAAATTAATTTATAGGTGGCCCATGTCTTCCAAGAAACCATCTGTTAACTCCATCACACTCAAAGAACTAGATAAACTGGACTGGAAAGGGAACGGGATAATATTTATAGACCAAAATCCCCTAAAACATAATATCTGACCTGAGGAAGGGTACTATCTGGCTTTTAGGTAATGATAATAGAGATAATGATAACTGTCTAGAAAGAATGGAGGTGGTCATGAGCAGCCTTGAAAGTCAGCTAGATAATTTTGTAATTATTAGACTAAAAAGCAGACATAGATTTAATGTCAGTATGATGTGCTAAATATGATGTAGTACTCAAGGTAGAATAAATTGTTAAGCTGGGGGATTAAGTAAGAAAAGTAGAATTTAGAAATATCAATCTTGCAGGAACAGAAAAACTGAGTTCATGAGAAGGGAACTCTCAAACAACAACACCATGCAAAGAAGAGGTGCATCGATGGATACAGAGGAGGAAACCTGAGGTCTACAAAGAGAGAATATGAATTCAGAAGGGCTGTGAACAGCAGAGGGTTAGAAAAAGAAGAAAAATGCATGATCAAGGGTGGGGGACTTTGGGTTGGGATCAGAATTATAAGCCATTCTTTATTTTCAGGAGAAGAATGACAAGTGATAAACTAAAATTCTAGAAATAGGATCCTGACATGCATACTAAGAAGCTTGAATACTGTTGTCTCTTCTAGCTGTGGGACCCAATGGAAGGATTTAGGGAGGATAAAGATGTGTGGTTAGATTTGATTTTGCATTATCCACAAGGACAGATCTGTTTATGTGCAGCTGAGAAGTGGCCACCAGAGGGGTAAAGAGAACTTAGATGTTATTGAACTAACCCAAGTATCAATGATTAGTGCCTGAACTGAGGAATTTGTATAGAGGGCCAACTGATATATGCAGGAAATATTTAACAGGTAAAATGGTAGAACTTAGCGACTGATTACAAATGTACTGCTTGAATGTGAAGATATAATGATATTTACCATTAACATACATAGTACATAAGAAAAATCAACCCATCTTGGAAAGTAGATAATTAATTTTATTTTCGATTACATTAAGCTCTAAATGGTCCTGAGTAGCTGGATGTGTACCTCTGAAGTTCCTGTGAAAGACTTGTGTTAGAGAGATTGGAGAAATAACATGTAGGTGTTGAATGCAACCCTGATATTCCTGAACGGCTTCGGTACAGAATATCCAGAGAAAACTGAAGAAAAAGAACAAAGTGCTGAAAGATAAAAGACAGGAAGGAGCCGGGCGTGGTGGTGTATGCCTTTAATCCCAGCACTTGGGAGGCAGAGATAGGAGGATCACCCTGAGTTTGAGGCCACCCTGCGACTGCACAGTTAATTCCAGGTCAGCCTGGGCCAGAATGAGACCCTACCTCGAAACACACACACACACACACACACACACACACACACACACACACACACACAGACAGGAAGAGCCCATGGATGAGTCTAGAAGGAAAGGTGATGGGAGGACCTTTAGAGAGTAGGATTTTAGGAGAGCTGAATGATCAAGCCTACCAATAAACTGTGGAGAAAGGATACAACTGGAAGTGCAGATAAAATAAACCTCTTAGTGAAGCAGTTTGAGTATATCAGAGAGTCTAAAGTCAGAATGAGGGCATTGGAGGCAGAGACAGAAAACTGTACTGATACTTTAAGACAGCTGGGCTAAGAAAAAAGACATGAGCCCTGCAGGAGATTTGAACTTGGTCAGAAGCTAAGAAAAAAAAGAGTCAACATAAAGGTAATGGCTGAACTGGGCATGGTGGCGCATGCCTTTACTCCCAATACTTGGGAGGCAGAGGTAGGAGGATCGCCATGAGTTCAAGGCCACCCAGAGAACACAGAGTAAATTCCAAGTCAGCCTGGGCTAGAATGAGACCCTACCTTGAAAAACCAAAAACAAAAAAAATAAATAAATAATAAAGGTAATGGCTGAAGTTATAGAAGAGATCAGGTAAGAGGCAGCAAGTTCCCTAAGATGGAAAGCAAACAGAAGAGCAGATCCATCAGTGCATTAAGACATTTCAGATTTGGGGAAAGGAAGGCTTATACCACTAGGGCCTGTCACTGTGATGACTGAAGCAGATTGTCATAATTGTCATATCATTTTCTGTTCCGATATTCCCTTTAGGTGAAGTTCCCAGGTGACTCTCATAAAACTTCATGTGACTTAAATGATGTGTATTACTTCCTTGGCATTGTGGATTAGGCCCAGTAAAGTTAAAGGACATGGTCTATATCAAGGTCAAAAGAAGGCTAACCAAAGGCATACTACAGTGTTTCACCAATGTCAGTGAAAGTTACCTGCAAATTTTGAAAATAGTGAGTCTCCCACCATACCCAAAAATACTAAACAAAGGCACTTACAAAGAAAAGCCTGTCATCCACATCAGTAACAAGGCCTCCAGATGAGTCTTTATATCAAGTGGATTGTTTACCAGTGAACCCAAGTCATGGTCAAAGAATACACAGCCTTTTTTGAGTATAAAGAATTCCCTAATTCTATCAGTCTATTAAATCTTCTAAATAGAGAGTGGTGTACTCTTTAAAACAAAGATAAAAGTTGTGGGTAATATAGACAAAGTACAAAGATGTAGTCTTGAGCTGAAGGAAAGTAGAAAGCAAAACCGCCATTTTGGGCTATGCACTGTGTTCAGAAATGAACAACACAGCCAGGCATGGTGGCACATGCCTTTAATCCCAGCACTCAGGAGGCAGAGGTAGGAGGATCACTGTGAGTTCGAGACCACCCTGAGAATACAGAGTGAATTCCAGGTCAGCCTTGGCTAGAGTGAGACCCTACCTCGAAAAACTAAAAAAAGAAAGAAGAAAGAAAGAAAGAAAGAAAAAGAAAGAAAGAAAGAAAGAAAGAAAGAAAGAAAGAAAGAAAGAAAGAAAGAAAGAAATGAATAACACCAGAGTGGATCTAGCTGTCCAGGTATATGTTGTCCACTAAAATCATAAAATCTGTTTCACTAAAAGTTGCCAAGGCACATCCTCATGGTCAGGATTAACGTTACCTCCTGAGAGCTATTTATATCCACCACAGCAGAACTCTGCATAGTAGAACACCTTAGCAATATCTCACAATTTTAAAAAATATTTTATGTATCTATTTATTTGAGAAAGGAAGATATAGAGAGGGAGAGAATGGACATGCCAGGACCTCCAGCCACTGCAAATGAACTCCAAATGCATGGGTCACCTCGTGCATATGGCTTATGTGGATCCTGGGTCCTTAGGCTGAGCAGGCAAACACTTTAACCACTAACCCACCTCTCCAGCCCAAGGATCCCTTTCTTAACCACACTTGAAACTTTGTGTGACCATATGAACACATTCCAAATGTGAGCTAACACAAAAGGGATATGATGACTCATTCGGTGCAATGTTCAAACTGTCTAACCATGAGTAAGCTTAAATACTATGAAGATATAAGTGTTCACCTAAAAGAATGCACAGTCATAGTGTTTGTCTTTCATCCTCTAGCCAGATGCCTGGAAATTATATGTAATGGTTGGAGCTCTAGCAGCCACACAGGACTATAAATCCAAACACCATATCCTAGGGATAGAAGAATAGAGAAGGGAAAGTTTGAGTCTCTGATTACATTCAACATACCAACCCCCCACTGTTCACCTGAAAGCTTCTTCTGCATCTTGAAAAGGCTTCTTTTATATGTTTTTGTTTAAACTGCTGGATTCTGCTACATAACATACTGGGAAAGGAAAATCTAAAGGCTGTGGAGATAGTTCAGTCAGTATCATGCTCATCACACGAGCATGAGGACCCGAGAGTGAGCCACAAAGCCCATGTAACATAAAGGACATGGTGACACCCAGACATTAGGATCCTTGGGGCTTGAGGGCGAATCTGGTCTAATTGGTCAGTTCCAGGCCAATGAGATAATGATGACTAGAAATGATGGAGAACATTTCTAAGGCTGACACCTGCAGTTGTCCTATGCCCTCCCCCACACAGAGTAAGATTAAAAATTGCAGGTTCTATATTTCCCACAGGATATATTTTAGCAGTAATGAGTTTAAAACAATTTATGGATGTGCAAGTACCTTAAGCCATGTACCCATACTCTGTACCTCCTTTGAAATGGTATTACCTAAATGGTGCTGAGTGTTACAGATCTGCCTCTTCATATCTGTGCTTTTACAGTATGATAAATGACAGACCCAACACCATAAAAAGGCCAGAGACCATAATACTAAAAAGGATTTTGGGCCCTTTTTCTCTAGACTAATCAGACATTGGCTTGGGAGCAGGATATCAGTGTAGGGTTGCAACATGGGTGTTGCAAATTTATGGTCCGTGAGCCAAATTTTGTCCTCAGATATATTTTACTTGGCTGATGCAATACTCTCTGAAAATGCTAATTTTGAGTGCTTCAAGTGGGCATGCATCTTTAGACCTCAGCAAACCTCATAGTCCCCTGCTGATGTGCCAATAGTCTCTTGCTTCATTTGCTTATGTTGCCTGCCTAGCCTCTGGAAGCACTGGAAACAAGTGGCACATTTCTGCACTTCCCTTCCATTGCCCATTGGATACAGTGTTGGATACAGTGTTTCATGCCAGAGATTATTTCCTGAGATTAAGTATGTCTACTTCTAATAACAAGAATGTGTACAGCTCCCTAGATGACCAATTTTTACTTGGGAATATGAAATAACAGTAAATGCTTTAGTATTTGAGCTTATAAAAAAACAAATATGGAATGTTACAAAACCCCCTACACACACATGACAGGGAAAAGGAGAGAGAGAGAGAGGAGAGGAGGGAGGGAGGAAAGAGAAGAAGAGAGGAAGAAAGGAGAGGACAGGGGAGGGGAGGGGAAGGGAGGGGAGAGAAGAGGAGAGGAGAGGAGAGGAGAGGAGAGAGAGGAGAGGAGAGGAGAGGAGAGGAGAGGAGAGGAGAGGAGAGGAGAGGAGAGGAGAGGAGAGGAGAGGAGAGGAGGGAGCGAGCTCTTGAAAATCTGGCTTTGTCACCTTGACTCATGTTTGATACACAACAATCTCAATTAAAATTAGCCCAATTTCCAGCTCTTTCTGTTTAGTTTCTAACAAATTTTTAAAGACCAAATCAGCTCTTGAAATTGATGAAAAAGTATTATTTTAACCAAAACTATTTGTTTACTGTTATATTATCTTCCTTATGTATTCCTCCTTCCAGGCAGTCATTGGGCCTGTGTTTTACATTTTGCAGCCAAGTATAGGAAAGTTACACTTTATAGTAATAAAGAGAAAATAAAACATATTTGTGTGTGTGTGTGTGTGTTTGCATGTGTGTGTGTACAATGACAGATTTTTAAATATCCAAGCAAGCACATTTGAACACAAAGTAAATCTTTAATGGACACATTAACTATAGCTATGATTTTGATTTTGGGTAGGGGGGCACAAATTGGCATGTGTACCTTGCACTTTTCTCTGAAGTATTTACCTAATCCTCTCTTCCTCAAACTCGAAAAGTTCATGGGATTTCTAAATTCTGATGAGTGTGCTAGCTTATGACATGCCTGAACACTGGAAATAAAGTAATCCAAGAATCCACATCATATCAATGTAATGAAAAATGTTCAAATAGAATATAAATAACTCTGAATATGTTAGATTCTTGAATTATTTTTTTAAATTACTCAATTAGAAATACACCTTTTGCTATTAATTTTATCAAATATATTCCCTTCAGTTTATGAGTAAAGGAATTTTCTATTTACAATTCATATGTGAGAATGTACCCTTTCATTATAAACTCTGATGTCTAGAGTTCAGATTCCTGTATTGTTTAATTATGCTGGAAAACCAGGTTTCATTGGGAGATGGAGATTCTTTGGAAGCAAGCCTAACATTTATGTAAATTAGCATTAAAGAAAAATAAACTGCTTATTTTTCAGACACAACTACAGAATACCTACAATGACTTATATGTTTTTGAACATACAGGCTAGCTGAGAAGCCTTTTGAAACCCTTCATTCCCACATATCCAGTTATTTCTATACTTTATAAAAATAAGTGCACAATTTAATACAAATTAAGGAGAGATGGATTGAAAGTTTAAACATTGCCATGTTGGTGGGGGAGGGGAGTAGCAGTTCTTTTATAATCAAATTTTCGGTTTCTCTCATAATTTTTCAATTATGTCCTAACTTTTGCTTTGTTTCAGTTATCTCCCTTGCCCTTCCAAACAAAGTGTACTCTTCATGCATTTATGAAAAAACTCAGGAGGTTTTCCTTTTACAAATTGCCTCATTTTTTTTTTAACATAGCAACTGACATAAAGGTTCCAAGATGTTAGAAAGTGCCCCCTCTATGGGACTCCTGACAGATTGAAAAGTATGTTCCCCAGAATATTATTTTTACTCTTTAAGTGGTTTTAGAACTTTTGGCCTCCAGGCACAGTTTGTAAAATCTTTAGATGAAAAATACACAAAGGCAGGTAATAAGTACTCAGAAAAAGAGAGAGAAGGGGGTGGGTAAGAGAGATGAAAGATAGTAACAAAAAAAATTACAACTGCTAGGTTTTAAAAGTTTGAGTTTAATGTTCAAAGCTACTAAAATTTATACTGGCCTATTGTAAAATGCCTTGTCTGTATCTGAATTTTATCTGAAATTTCAACCCTTAAGAGGAAGGACTTAAGATTCAGTAGCCAATTTTAAAGTACTTTTATAGATTCCAAAGCAGCCATGCAGTTTTACTTAACCATATGACCCAACCCTAACAGATGCAAATCACATAGGAAAAAAAGTCAGTAACCAGGTTAAAAAGTAAAAGGAAGAAAGAAAGAAAGAAAAGAAAAAGAAAAAAAGAAAAAAAAAACTGTGTGTATAAGGGAAAATGCTCTTATAAATTACTCCACGCCAAAATAAGTTATACACAAGGCAAGCTGGTTTCCTGCCTTCCGCCATCCAAACCGGGAACTACCACTGTCCTGTAATCAAGTCAGTAGGGTGGGAAAATACCACAGTTTAAGAAAATCTGGCTTCTATCAACCTCTGTCATGGAGAAACCAGCTCGATTCCTCAGTAAGGAAAGTGATTTTAAGACCACAGATGAAAAGAGTGGGGGATAAAAAGTATAAGTATGAGAAGAAAAGAATGAAGAGCAAAGACAAAGAAACATCAGAACTATCAGAGTAGCTGCAGAGGTTTTTCTAAACAAAGAATTTTATGAAGCAGCTGAGGTTCAGTACAGGAAAGACTCCACCCCACCCAGCTCCAGCAGCTCTGGGAGCTCCAGCCCACAGCAGCTCTCTAACGAAAAGTGCCTTCAGGGCTCAGTTTTAAGGACTCTTTTCTTTTAAACTGCCCACTCTCCCATTCAGGCAAAAGAAGTGATTCCAGAAACTTAGTAGTCTACTCTCTTCAAGGGCAGATGGAGAAGCTCTGAATGTGAGTAGAGCTAGTTCCCAGGTGCAGATCCCACAGCCAGCCCCCTTGCTCAAACTTCAAACCAGAATCTCTTCTTTACTCGTCCTGAATTCAGCTTAACATTCCACCTAACATGCAATAAACACACCAAGAAAAGCAAGCGGCAAACTCACCATCCTCTTCTTGATCCTGGGCTTTTATTGAGACAGATCGCCCTAATAAAACAGTGAGGATGAGGAGAGGTCTCGCTGCCACCCAGTTTGCCATCATGTCTAAATATTAGACATGTGGGTCCTCCTGGGAGAGAAAAGTGGACTCTGAGGTTATTGAAGCACCATGAAGTCAGCTGTAGGCTCTTCTTTCAGCACCAGCCCCAAGGCAGCCTCAGCAAACCCCCTTTTTTCAGCACCAGCTCCGGCAGAGTCTGCGAAAACTTTTTTCAAGCGATTCAGCTTTAAATAGGAAGAATGCTGCCTCCACTTCTTTTCCTGCCCCTTTCAGCTTGTTCAGGCTCATAACCATCCAGTGTCTGCCAAGCAACGGTCTGATTGATGGTAAACAACCAAATCAGAGAGCGCGCCTCTGCGCCTTGACTTTCCCTAGTGCATGTAAGGTTTGAAGCTCAGATGGAGGTTAACAACTGAAACAAACTTTTATTTCTCTTTCCTTTTGTTTTTTTAAGAAAGCCTGTGAGAAGGAGAATCTGATTCCACCCCCCTCCCTAATCCTCCCCCCAGACACACACCCTTTAACTTTTCCAGAGACACTAAAATAAAAAAAGAAGAAGAAAAGGCATTAGGGAGCACATGGAGCTTTGTAGCCTGAGTTTTTTAAATTTAGATAATTCAAAATTCTTACCTCCCCCTTAAACATTTCAAAGGTTACATGTTTAACCCTTTATTTAGACTACAGAGAAAAAAATCTTATCCCACTTCTCAGATTCTGTTCCATTCCCCACATTCCTCAAGGGAGCGAGGAGAACAGTCCAGGTAAGGAAGCTGTTTTAAACAAAAGTACCTGAGATAGCATCCTTTGAACTAAGCTATTTCCACATCTCTTGTTAAGAAGCCACGTCTCCAGATTCCTTTTGCCCCACCAAGTTTTATTATGGAGAAAAATCATCTGCTCAGCTAGTATTGTAGGCTGATATCAGGGAAGGACACTGCCTTTGGAGGCAGAAGACTCTTCCACTCACCATGTGTAAAATCACACATGGGCCTTTATCTCAGTTGACTCCAGTTTTCTCCTTGGTGGGGGGAAGCTTTGTGCTAAAGTGCACAGGGTCTGGTGACACAAAAATGAGCAATATGTTATTAACTAAGTAGACAATATTCTTCACCCCAAAACAGCTTTCCTGGGAAGATGGCAGGCTTTCACATGCCTGTGAAGAGCAATAGTCATGAACTCTGGGCCACACTCAAGATTGCCTAGATCTTAATCACCTCGGTGCATTCGAAACAATCTATTTATTACTTCAAGAATCAACATGGATATCCTATACAGTATGAGAGGCAGACAGTAATGACTCAGCAGCTATCAGGCATGCTGCATCATAGACATAAATGAAGAGAAAATGAATTCACATGAAACACAGAAATATAAAGCCTGGTATATAAATATGTATGGGATGCATTAAACCCAGTATAATTTCAAGGAAAAGGGAGGTAAAAATGAGATTCAGGAAATAAGGCATCACTATTTAGTTTTCTTAATAGGCAAAATCTAAGAGCTTCTGACTTTTAGGATTGGAGCTAAACTCCCTGGAGAAGCAGTCCAGAGAAGAATGTTGTGACACTGCACCCCTCAGTATGATTTGTCACCAAGACATGTTTCAGTTCAATGACCTCACTCCCTGCACCATTGTTCCCAGCACTGTCTTGTTCACACTTAATGAATGGGCTTAGTAAGGAACAAAAACTATGCTTCTGCTAATTCTTTGAGCAGTATCAGAGAAAGGCCAAAGCTGTCAAACTCTAGCTAAATATTCAAAGGTTGTAAGAGGAAAATAAACAAATACAGGGGGGAAAAATAGCTATTCTGTAAGTCTGGTAGTTTTCTTCCACTATTAGAGCATTTTAGACAAACATGTCTCTGATACCTAGGGTTAGTACAATTTTCTGGCATCTTGTTTTAATCTTTACTGACGTGCAAAGATAACAGTTGTCTTTAGTGAATTTGCAGCTCTCAGAAACTTTTTCCAGGGTCGAGATACAGAGATGATAAGGATTTGTAGCTGAGTCAGCACATAATCCTCCTTGTCTGCTCAGTAACTATAAACTATTAACATAGTTTTTATTTATTTATTTATTTATTTTTGGTTTTTCGAAGTAGGGTCTCATTCTAGTCCAGGCTGGCCTGGAATTCACTATGTAGTCTCAGGCAAGCCTTAACTCACGGTGATCCTCCTACCTCTGCCTCCGAAGTGCTGGGATTAAAGTCGTGTGCCACCACGCCCGACAAAACATAGTTATTTTAAATGGAGCTATGAATACTGATTCTATAGGAAAGATTAGAAACACAATGTAACCTTTCCAAGTTCCCCCTCATTTCTGCCGCTTCTTTCCATTATGCCACAATCTTGTGATAAGAGAAGGGCATAGCATACTGAAGGTGAGATAACTGGCCATCCATATTTTCCTTCCTCATGAGCTGTGGGCACCTATTGTAGTCAAGTCCATGTCAAGGCAAGTGACTTGAGCTTTTCTTCCATGTTTGGCATTAGGGTCCTACCTTACAATGCTGAAAAGTGTAGAGCACACATAGGCATACCTGCCTAAAAATGCAATTGAATTCCTTGGTGAACTGATTCCAGTCCTCAATTTTGGAGCAGATAGCTCAAAATCTATTCTATACCCATTTCAATAATGTATGCCAACAGTTCATCGTTACAATGTGTTAAAAGTGAATGAATATTTTAAACCAAATATCGCAGTGCTGCAAGCTATTTATTATTTTTCTCAAATCATATCAAAGTTATGATTCAAAGATGCTAACATGATCAAGTCTGCTTAGCTTGTAAGTGGTAACTTCTGTATTCTACTTCACTCATTTCTGACCTCAAAGTGAATGTTCTCACTGCTTTTCTTAGTTTTTCTTAGACCACATGACCCTCCTCTTTCGTTCTCAGGAGAGAAGATTCCTCAGCACTCATCCAGAGCTGCTCTTTCCCTCTGTGTTGTCTATCTTATCCCTTCACTTTCCTTCAGGGAATTATGATCTTTCTCCTCTGCCTTCTATGTCTCTTCTCTGTAGTACATTTCTGGCAGCCTGTAATCCTGCACTTTACATATATGTTATGTTTTGCTTTCTTTTCTTTAATTTTATTTATTTGAAAGAGGGAACTGAGAGGGAGAGAAAATGGGCATGCCAGGGCCTCTAGCCACTGCAAATGAACTCCAGACACATGAGCCACCTTGTGCATCTGGCTTTACATGGGTACTGGGGAATTGAACTCAGGTTTTGGGCTTTGCAGGTGAATGCCTTAACTGCTAAGCCATTTCTCCAGCCCATATATTTTATCTTAAAATAATTTTTCAAATGAGAGGAAAGTTTCCATTATCTTCACATAGTCTGCAGTCTCATTTTTGCTTCTACCCCTTCTCCACACAGCTAGCGGTCCTCCACCCTGTGTGTCAGGATTCCACTGCCAGTTCTGCACTGTAGGTCATACTTCCAGAGAGAGCAACCAGCCTCTTTGCTAGTAAATCCAAGGATTTTTCTTCTTCCCTTTTCTATTAGTTGCCTTTGTGTGTTACTGTCACTGCAATTATCTGACAGAAGCAACTTGTGAGAGGAAAGATTTCTTCTAGCTCATGGTTTTAGAGGGTCTCAGTTAATTATGTCAGGAATGTATGGTGGAGCCCCTCAGTTCATGGCAGCCAGGGTAGGTGGTGGAGGCTGTTCTCATCTTAGCAGACAAAGAAGCAAAGTGTGAGACAGGAAGTAGATAGGGATAGCAATTCCCCCAAGGGCCCTTCTCCAGGGACCTTCTTCCTCCAGCCAGTCGTAATCTGCCACAGCTTCCCACACCACCCCAAATAGTGTCAATAGCTAGGAAGCAAGCATTGCAAACGCGAGTCTGTAAGGAACATTGTAGACTGACATCAAAATACCTCCCCCTAGTGTTTGGTATTCTTACCCCTTCCTCTTACTGAAACCCTTGCTTCTCTGTGTCCCTTGCTTCATTGATCAAATTTCCTTTCCTGTTTCTTCTATGAAATTCATTGACACTCTTCAATGTCTTCTCTGTCCTATCATTAACTTCTATCCCTTGTTGCCCATTGTCCTGAACTATATTAACTGTGAGATCCCATGGCTTTATTTCCAGCTACATGATAATGGCATCAGTCAAGACTTCCCTCCTGAGGTGGCAGACTTGTATTTTAAAGGACATACTTTGAACATCTTCCTCTAGATAGACCCAGATCTGGAAGCCTTACCTCTCATGATTCTTTATGCCCATTAACATTACCTCCATCCCAGAGATCAGAGTGATGGGAGGAGACTGTTTCTTTCTCTTAGCCCACATCTGGTTGGTCTCCAAGTCTTGTTATTCCATAACTTCATTCAATTATTCCCTTCCTTAAAAAATCTGAATTCCAAAAACTTTCAAGGTGTGATGACATGAGCTGAGGGTGTACTTCAGTGGAGAGTGTTTGTTTAGCATTGTGAGGCACAGGGTTAGATCCTTAGCATCACAATGAATAAACATGTCTAATAACATACTTTATAATAGCAATAAATGCCTATTTCCATTCCCATCTCCTGCTTTCTTCTTGCTGTCACATCCATAAAGAACAGATTTTGCCCTAGCACATAAAACACCTGGGACTTTTACTCAGGTCCTGATATTTGCTGAATTAACCACCTCCCTGATTTAATGCATTCTTCTATTTAGCAAATATTTGTTCAATATCTATTATCTGCCAAGTTTCACTTAAAGCACTGAGGGTGTAGTTGAAGACACAGACAGTGTCCCTGACATCATGGAGTTTACAACTTTCAGTGAAAACACAATAAATAAGTAAGCAACTATGCAAGCATAGTAATTCCAAGCTGACAGGTCATGAAGAAAATAAACGATTGTATTTGAGCTACTTGGGAGTTGCAGGCAAGAGGAATGTACTAAAGCACTCTATAAGGAGGTCACAGTAAAGTTGAGTATAAAATTTGAGCAAAATTCATCATGAAAGAATGAGAAAAAATGCATTTCAAACCAAATGCACAGTAAATGTGAATGTTCTAGAATGGTGCATACATTTTCTGTTGTAGTCATAAAAATTCCTAATGACTTAACACAAAATCTATTACAGTGCTCTGGACCAGAAGTCTGACATGGGTCTCACTGAGTGCAGACCTGTGTCAGCAGGCCTGCATTCCTTCTTGGAGGCTCAAAGGGAAAATGGATTCAATTGTTTCTTTATCTGAAGAGATGTCCTCACATCTTGTTCTCTGCAACCATGTCCTGAAAAAGATTTCTACTTTAATGGCCCACAGGGTATTCTATTGCACTCACCTGAATACTACAACTCATTTCTCCCATGGCAAGCACCTTAATCATATCTAATACCACTTTTTATAATTTTATTTACTTATTTATTGGAGAGAAAGGAAGAAAGAGAGGGAGAAGCACAGAGATAATGGGCATGTCTGGGCATCTAGCCACTGCAAACGAACTCTAGACACATGTGCCAGCTGGTGTGTCTAGCTTATGTGGGTACTGGAGAATTGAACCTGGGTCCCTAGGTTTCATAAGCAATCACCTTAACCAATAAGCCACTGCTCCAGCCTCTAATATCATTTTAAAAAATTTATTATTATTAACAACATATTTCATATGGACACATCATGTGTTGGTACTCTTTTTTGCCTTGTCCCTGTGCCCATTCCAATGAGGACCCTCCTCAGTGGGATTGCAGGTGTTCCCTGTGGGGTTGTGGATTGTGTGTTGTGGGGGCAGCAGATAGTTATTTGAAGGGGGAAATGCCTCTGAGCATGATGTCTCAATCCTGTGTCTCTTACAAACTTTCCATTAATATTATTTTTGTCATGTAAATTAACATTCACAAGTTCCAAGAAACCATTCATGGGCATTTATTCCTCCTCCCAAAGACAAAAGTAATTTGATTTTTGCAAGAGAGAAAGACAGCCATAGTAGCTAGCATGATAGGAGGTAGAGACATCATTAAACCCTTGGACATTGGAAATGGGAGATGGCTCAGTGGTTAAAGGTGCTTGCTTGCAAAGCCTGCTGGCCCAGGTTCAATTCACCAGCTCCTTACATAAACTAAGATGGGCATTTGTGTGTAGTAGTAAGAGACCCTGGTGTATGCAAACACTCACAAACACACATGTGCAAATAAATAAATACTAAAACAAAAACCTTGTTCATCATGGGGAGAGTTTGTTTGTTTTATAATTACAATGAGAAACCAACAATGTTTTGTGATATATAAGCTTGTTACTTTTAAATTTCCACTGTATGAATTTTGAGCTTAATATGCATAATTATATTTTGGCTAAGTAATATTTTATGAAAAGTTTAACATTTTATAATTTAAAATATTGGATTATCTTACCCCACAAGAAGTTATGGAGAATCTTATGAGCCAAGGTCATAAGAAACTGATAAAAATGTTGGCAATGATAGCATCCTACTCCACATATACTATTCAAGATTACACACCTCTGTGAGACTCACAAAAGCTTGGTTGAATAATAGAGGTTCAGTGATAGTTCTCATATTGTATTGGGATTCAGAGAAATGAAGTTTCCAGGAGGAGGGCTAACCAAAACTAAAGATATTTGGGGGAAAAAAAAAACATATGGAAACCTAGTACTTTTCAAGCTTATTAAAAAATATATAATTATAAATAAAACTTTTTAAATGAGATACTTCATGTGGGTAGGCAGTACTGCTCCCGAAAGTCATAGGTTATCAAGACAGATGCAAAAAGTGGCACATACATCTGAATGTGTTTACAGCAGCAAGAGACCCTACCATGTCCCCACCACCACAAATACATACAAATAAACAAATAAAATATTTTTTTTAATCCCATAGATGGGGCCTGGAGAGATGGCTTAGCGGTTCAGTGCTGGCCTGTGAAGCCTAAGGACCCTGGTTCAAGGCTCGATTTCCCAGGACCCATGTAAGCCAGATTCACAAAGTGGCGCATGCATCTGGAGTTCATTTCCAGGGGGCGGAGGCCCTGGCGTGCCCATTCTCTATCTGCCTCTTTCTCTATCTGTCTGTTGCTCTCAAATAAATAAATAATAAACAAAAACATTTTTAAATCCCATAGATGGCAAGGTCATAGGTGGTAAGTTACTAATGTTTTTCTAAACGGATATGTTGTATACCTGTCAAATTGCCTTATAAATATTTATGTCTATTTTCATAGTTTAATACTGACTTTGGCTTTGTTCAGAAAAGCCTCTTTTGCAGTGGGCAGAATTACCAATGACTGATAACTAGTCAAAGTGCTGATAATAAGAGACTAATGTGCAAGACATCTATAATAATCCCTCAAGGCTCAGGGAACATTTGCAGAAGAGGGGGCAAAGAGAGCTAGAAGATGAGGAAGAGTGCTGTCAAATGCTTTCTTCCAGAAATGACATGGCCATGGCACTTGTGAACTCACACCCGCTGTGGTTGCCCGCACAAGACTTGCACACAATTGGGATAAGGGAAGGTTAATGAAGAGTTAATGTGATCAAAATGTACTATACACATGTAGAAAAATATCAATAGCATTAATTTAAAAAATAAAAATAAGTTAAACTAATTAAAAGAAACCAATTTTATTAACTAGGAACATAGCTTCAAAAAAAAAAAAAAACCATAAATGCAAGAGTTGAGCTGGAGAGATGGCTTAACAGTTAAGGCATTTGCCTAGAAAGCCAAAGGACCCAGGTTTGATTCTGTGGGACCCATGATAGCCAGATGCACAAGGTAGCACATGCATCTGGAGTTCATTTGCAGTAGCTGGAGATCCTGGCATGCCCATTCTCTGTCTCCTTCTCTCTCTGTCTCTCTAATATACATAAATAAAAATAAAATATTTAAAAAAGAAATGCAAGAGTTATAAACCCACATCTAACACTGAACCAGTAGGACATAGTCAAAATATTGGTCCAACCATCTAACAAATGGATAATCCTACAAAAACCTACATCTTCCCTTTACCTCAGTTTCTTCATCTGCAAATGGGGTAAATACTATCACCTACTTTATTAGGTTGTTATGCAAATTAAATGAAGTAATATTTTTTAAAGTCTTAGGAGCTTTCTGGCACAGAGGCAATATTACATTAGTGCTGATTTAACAAAAATAAGTGTATTAAAGCTTCTCTAGTCTACCATCATTTTATTAAAATTTACTTAGAAATCTAAACTCCGTGTATCTAAAAAGAAGTTAAATCACTTCCCATGTATATTCATCTCCCATTCTTTTCTTAAATTTAGTATTATGTTTAATGAGACGGCATGTGTGCAGAGCAAAGGCCACAGTTCTTTGAATTCTGGGATGACGGCCACCATCACCATCAATAGGATATTATATTTGCTTCCAAAAATGCCTCCATCTGGAGGAGATATGAATCAATATTTCCCACATTCCAAAACCTGGGGCACCACTGATAAGATTTATTTTCCTCTACTTTTGCCTTTCCAGAATGTTAGATATATGGAATCCCATTGTGCTTAGTGTTGTTGTCTGATTCCAAGATTCACCCATGCAGTTGCATGTATAACAGTAGTGTACTTCTTAAACATTTGTTTATATTTTTAGATTATTCCTTTATCTTAAACCATTAATCTCTTGTCTTTAAGCCTAACAATTCTGGAGAGGTGATAATTGTCTGTACTTGAATAGACAATTCTTTATGGCTAAAACAAGAGTCATTAGTCTGGGCTTCCCCTCTGGGGAAACTCTTTAGATGGCCTGACTAGGTACAGGCTACAAAGGGCACATTGTCTAGATACTCACTTACTCCAAAGGCCATTGATATCAAGTCTGTGGACTCTGCTACATGTCTGCTTCAAAGAAATCAAGGTCCTAGAGGTCTCAAATTGTTTCCTAACAACATAGAGCATCATTTAGCCCATTGGGGCTGAGTTCTTACACTGTTAAGTTGATAGTTGTGTGGCATCCCAGGGAAAATGTGTTTCCTCTTGGTAAGGAGAGTGTACTAGAGAGTAGGGGGAACATGCCAACATTTCTCATATTTATGTCTGTCAGGTTTTGTTCAATATTTTTACATCCCAGGTTTGAGGGGGAAAGTCCTCATTCAGGTATTATTTTGAAAAGCTTGGTATTCTTTGTTTTGAAAGAAGTTTCTTGAAATCAGCTCTTAAGGAAGGATAGCATCTTATACAAACTTTCCCTTTAAGTGCTATTTATGTTGTATTTTGATTTTGCATGTCATATTTGTATCAAGTATTTGAATAATTATATCTGCTGTAATGCATCCAAGGCATGCAGTGCTAAGCTTTTTGAAAATATTTTGTACAAAAGTTAAGTGATAGCGAGTCCATCCTTTCTCCCTCTCCACAAAGGAGCTGGATCATACGGGAGTCACCAGCAATGCTCACCTTGATTGATCTACACAGGAGACACCTGAGCTCCAAATCCTTGCCAACTTCTATACTTACAGACAATAAACCATGATATTTACCTCCCCTCACCCACTTTCACCTTCAAAACTCCACTCTCCAGCATATCCCCTCCCTCTTTCCATTAGTCTCTCCTTTAATTTGATGTCATCATCTTTTTCTCCTATTATGAGGGTCTTGCAAAGGTATTTCTAGGCACTGCAAGGTCATGGATACGAGGCCAATTTCTGTCTGGACAGTTGCATTATAAGGAGTTGTACCCTTCCTTTGGCTCTTCCATTCTTTTCATAACCTCTTCCACAATAGACCCCGAGCTTTGGAGGATGTGATAGAGATGTTTCAGTGCTGAACAATCCTCCCTCCCTTCTTCTCCATACTATGTTGCCTTTTGGGTCATCCCAGTGGTCATCTCCATTTGAAAAGAGGAGCTTCTCTAACCAGAAGTGAGAATAACATGAATATATGAATATGAACATTAAGTGTAGTGCTTTTAGGGACGTTTGGTGAGAATAATATATACATTTATCCAGACAAGAGCAGGCATTATACCCCTAAGGATCATGACCTCCTCTGCCATAGACTTGATTGGGTTTTCAGTACTAGGCATATATTCCCTCCCATATAGGGAGCCTCCAGTCCAATTAGAGAGCAGTTGGTTTCCCCCAGAGCAGACATGCCACTATTGTACTCATTCAGTCATTTAGTCTGTCTGGCCAAACTTGAGACTTCCAGTGTCCACTGCTTTCACTGCTGATGACTTCTGTCTCCCATAGGGCTTTATGCAGTGCAGCTTTTTCCAGCTTTCAGTTGGCTGCTCTACAGGGAGAAGGTTTTCTGTTCAGCACCAGCTTAATTTCTAAGTGACCTTGCCACCCACTCATGTGAAATCTTTAGCAATAGGATCCTATCATCTGTTTCTCATGAGAAACCAAGAGACTTGGCAATAGCCTGCAATGTTTTAGAGGCAACAGTGACCTCCCTGGCCAACAACTCACTGGAAGGTATCCCATCTCTGGCACTGAAAATTTTTTAGTAACAATCTATGGTTTCTGCATGTGCCATTATTCTAAAAAGTAGGCTTTCATATGACTTATTCAGAATATCTTGAATTTTGACTGACCCTCACCCAGACCTTCTTTTATACAATCTCTTCCCCTGGCCTTGCTTAGCCCTGTTCTTCTACTTGCATATATACAATACCATCCCCTTAAGTCCTTCCCTCTCCTCCTTTTTCTCACTTACTAGCCTCTGCTACTGATTTTTGGTTCCAGCTCTTATACAAGTCTATACCTTTCTAGCTAGAATCCACATATGAGAGAGAACATGTGACATTTGGCTTTCTGGGCCTGGGATACCT
This sequence comes from Orientallactaga sibirica, assembly GCA_036365145.1. Lineage (NCBI taxonomy): Eukaryota > Metazoa > Chordata > Mammalia > Rodentia > Dipodidae > Orientallactaga > Orientallactaga sibirica. The sequence continues at coordinate 28,995,526 of JAEOAD010000004.1, read as the reverse complement.
CACTTAGTATAATCCTTTCCAGATCCATCCATGTCCCTGCAAATTTCATAATTTCATTTTTCTTTACCGCTGAATTACACTATTGTGTAAATGTACCACATCTTTATTGTCCTTTCATCTGTGGAGGGACATCTAGGCTTGTTCCATTTCCTAGCTATTGTGAATAGAGCAGCAATAAATATGGTTGTGCAAGTATCTCTAAGGTAGTGAGAAGAGTCCTTTGGATAGATGCCTAGGAGTTCTATAGCTGGATCATATGGTAAATCTATTTCTAGCTGTCTCAAGAACCTCCACACTGATTTCCACAATGGATGTACCAGATTACATTCCTACCAACAGTGTAGAAGGGTTCCCCTTTTTCCACATCCTCACCAACATTTATTGTCATTTGTTTTCTTGATGGTAGCCATTCTGACAGGAGTGAGATGGAATGGAAGATCAAAGTAGTTTTAATTTGCATTTCCCTGATGGCTGAGGATGTAGAACACTTTTTTTTAGATGTTTATATGCCATGTGTATTTTTTCCTTCAAGAACTCTCTATTTAGTCCCATAGCCCATTTTTTAATTGAGTTATTTGCTTTCTTATTGTTTTGTTTTTTGAGTTCTTTGTATATTCTGGATATTAATCCTCTGTCAAATGTGTACCTGGCAAAGATTTTCTCACATTCTGTAGGCTGTCTCTTTATTCAGTGTCCTTTGCTACAAAAGCTTTGTAATTTCATTAGTTGTTTTATTTCCTGAACAATTGGGGTTATATTCAGAAAACCATTGCCTATGCCAATATTTTGAAGGGTTTCCCCCTATCTTTTCCTCTAGCAATTTCAGAGTTTCATGTCTAATATTAAGGTCCCTGATCCATTTGGTCTTGATTTTTGTGAATGGAGAAAGGCAAGGATCTATTTTCATCCTTCTACATATAGATATCCAGTTTTCCCAGCACCACTTGTTGAAGAGGCTGTCTTTTCTCCAGTAAATATTTTTGGCATTTTTGTCAAAAATCAAATGGCTGTAGCTGCCTGGATTAACATCTGGGTCCTCTATTCTGTTCCATTGATCTACATGTCTGTCTTTGTGCCAGTACCATGCTCTTTTTGTTACTATGGCTTTGTAATATAGCTTAAAATAGGGTATGGTGATCCCACCAGCCTAATTTTTGTTGCTCAAAATTGTTTTGGCTATTTGAGGTTTTTGATGCTTCCAATTGAATTTTAGGATTTTTTTCCTATTTCTGTGAAGAATGCCATTGGAATTTTAATGGGGATTGCATTAAATGTATAGATTGTTTTTGGTAAGATTGATATTTTCACAATATTTATTCTTCCAATCCAAGAACATGGGATGCCTTTCAATTTCCTAGTGTCTTCTTAAGTTTCTCACTTGAGTGTTTTAAAGTTCTCATTGTACAGATCCTTCACTTCCTTGGTTAAGTTTATTCCAAGGTACTTTTTTTTTTTTTTTTTTTTTTTTGAGGCAGTTGTGAATGGGAGAGATTCCCTGATTTCATCCTCCACATGTTTGTTGTTAGTATATAGGAAAGCTACTGATTTATGATTTCTGTGTGTTTATTTTGAATCCTGCTACATTGCTAAAACTGTTTATCAGCTCTAACTGTTTGCTTGTAGAGTCTTTAGGATCCTTTGTGTAGAGAATCAAATTATCTGCAAATAATCATAATTTGATCTTTTCCAGTTTGTGTCCCTTTTATGAGTGTCTCTTGCCTTACTGCTATAGCTAAGACTTCTAGTACTATATTGAATAAAAGTAGGGACACCCTTGTCTTGTTCCTGAATTTAGTGGAAAAGCTTCAAGTTTTTCTCCACTTAGTATGATGTTGGCTGTAGTTTTGTCATAAATAGCTTTTATTATGTTGAGATATGATCCTTCTATTCCCAGTTTCTGTAGGACTTTTACCATGAAGGGATGTTGGATTTTTTTGAATGTCTTTTCTGCATCTAATGAGATGATCATGTGATTTTTGTCCTTCAGTCCATTTATATAGTATATTAAATTTATCAGTTTGCATATGGTGAACCATCCCTGCATCTCTGGGATAAAGCCTACTTGGTTGGGGTGAATAATCTTTCTGATATGTTCTTGTATTCTTTTTGCCAATATTTTGTTGAGAATTTTTGCATCTATGTTCATGAGGGAGATTGGTCTGTAATTTTCTTTTTTTGTTCTGTCTTTGTCTGGTTTTGGTATCAGGGTGATGCAGGCTTCATAGAAGGAGTACTATAGAATTCCTTCCTTTTCTATTTTATGGAAAAGTTTGAGAAACAGTGGTGTTAGTTCTTCCATGAATGTCTGGTAAAATTCACCAGCAAGTCGATCTGGGCCTGGACTTATTTAAGTTGGGAGACTTTATATAGCTGCTTATATCTGTACTTGTTATAGGTCTATTTAAATGGTTTATCTCATCTTGATTTAATTTTGGCAGGTCATATGAATCAAGGAAATGATCTATTTCTTTCAGATTTTCAAACTTAGTGGCCTATATATTCTTAAAGTATGTCCTTATGATTTTCTGAGTTTCTTTGGTATCTGTTGTAATGGTGCCTTTTTCTTCTCTAATTTTATTAAGTTTTGTCTCTTCTCTCTTTCTTCTGGTTAGATTGTCTAAGTGTTTATCAATCTTCTTTATCCTTTCAAAGAACCAACTCTTTGTTTCATTGATTCTTTGGATTTTTTTTTTATTTCTATTTCATTAATTTCTGCCCTAAACTTTATTAGTTCTTCCCATCTACTGATTTTTGGTTTGCCTTGTTCTTCTTTTTCCAAGGCCTTAAGGTGAATCATTAAGTTTTTTACTTGTGAACTCTCTAATTTCTTAATCTAGGCACTTACACTATAAATTTCCCTCTTAGTCCTCCTTCATTGTGTCCCAAAGATTTTGGTATGTTGTATTTTTAAAAGCAGTGGCTAGATGCCACAAAGTAGGTGGCAATGCCTTAACTGTATGTGTGTTGTAAGGCCCACTGGCCTTTTCCATCCTTGTCAAGGGGAGTGCTAACCTTCTTTCCTTTCATACAACACCCAACACAAATCTTTATAGCATAGAAATGCTTGAATAGTCATTGTAAAGCTAAAGTTTTTAAAAAGTATAAATGGAGCTGGGCAAGGTGGTGTACACCTTTAATCCCAGCACTCGGAAGGCAGAGGTAGGAAGATCAGCATGAATTCAAGGCCACCTGAGACTACATAGTAAATTCCAGGTCAGCCTGGGCTAGATTGAGACCTTACCTCGAAAAAAAAAAAAAATTCTAAATCACATTATGGAGTATGATTTCCGTTTAAATATATTCAGGTAATCCACAAGTTCCTTTTGTATTTAATTTTAAAAATATTGAACACCTGGGCTGGAGAGATGGCTTAGCGGTTAAGGCACCTGCCTCCTAAGCCTAAGAACGCTGGTTCCAATCTCCAGCGGTTCCATTCTCCAGGTCCCACATTTAGCCAGATGCAAAGTGATGCAAGGGCGCAATACCGCACTTGACCAGAAGGGGCACACACATCTGGATTTTGTTCGCAGCAGCTGAGAGACTGGCACGCCCATCTCTATCTGTCTTCCTCTCCCTCTCTGTCTCTCTCCAAAATATATATATATATATTGAACACATCACAAATCTGCATGTCATCTGTGTATAGGGACCATGCTAATCTTCTCTGTACTGTTTCAATTTTAGTATATGTGCTGTCAAAGTAAGCACTGTAGTAAGTTTTTTTTTTTTTTCCTCCCTTTTTTCTTCCCTGCCCCCATTCTGTAGGGGGGCCCTCCTCAATGAGGTTGTGGTATTCCCCATTGTATTATGGGTTATGCATTGTGGGAGCAGAGATCAGTTATTGGGGGGAGGCAATGCCTCTGGACATGATATCCCAACCTGCGGCTCTTAAATCTTTCCATACCTCTTCCACAATATTCCCTGAGCCTTGGTGGGTATGATTTAAGTCTACTTCAGTGATACACTCTTAGGAACCTCCAGATCACTGCTTTGGTATGTGTTGTGTAGTCTCAGCATCTGTCTCCTTCACCCTGGTGCTGACTGTCAGACTCACCTGGAAGCAGCACTCTTGCTTGTCTCCCCAATTCCTCTGTGGTTTCACCTGGGCCTTGACTAAGATGCAAGGGATAGTTTATCCCCTCAGGTCTCCATAGCTTCTGAAAAAAAAAAAAAAAAAAAAAAAAAAAGATTCTCCAATGAAGACTGAAGTCAGCATAGGCTAAATTGGATAGGCTTTATTAATTTAGAGTTTGAGGATGTATCCCCTATTTTAGCCAAAGACCAAAGGGAGCTTGACATTAAAGAGCAAAAGCTTTGTCTCCATAGGATTCAGACATGGTTCCAGGTTCCAGATATGGGTTCCTTTCCACTGAGCAGATATCTTAGCCAATCAGAAAACCATCTGTTACCTACCAAGGCTATGTGCCACCATTGCTTCTTATCAGGCTGGTTGCTTTGGTGTAGCTTAGACCCCTGCTTGCTCACACCATTGTTGGCCACTTTCCCCCAGTAGCTCATGTAGTGCTTTCCAACACTAGACTGGCAAACTGGGGACTGGCTGTCTTCCAGATTCCAGTCATGTCCTTCTGTATTCTGTGTTGGCAGTATATGGTGTCTTCAGCAATAGGATCTTACCTTTTACCTCAGGTGGGTAATCAAGTGCTTTGACAGAAGCCTGACTTGTATTGGGGACCTTGTAGTTCCCTCTGATCAACAGATTTTTAACGCATATTTTACTCACCAGTTGGAGAGTGTACAATTTTAATTTTATGTGAATTATTTTCATCTCATGAGATTTGAAGGAACATATGGATCTCATTTTGCTTGTTTATAGGGACTTGATTTGTTTTATCTGGAATAGTTGCATTCATAAAATATTATTGGATGAGTGAGATCTTATAAATGTGCTTTTATCTTTTTAAACATCATGCCCACTTCCAATATTTTGGAATGAAAAATGGTTGCTAGAATATCTGAAACTTCTTTCCCATAAATAAAACATATAGTAAAAATGAACAAGGTATTCTTGAAATATTTGGTGATTTCTTGTTAACCTACTAAAATTAAAATTATATTTATTTGTTTGCCATAGAAAATTTTTATTAATTCATGTCCTTTAGTCAGTCAGTTGGCTCCTAAATCTTCAATATGCTTAATTTCCTATAATAATTCTGGACAGTACTTTTAAGAATCTGTTAAAAGGTGGGTATGGTGGTACCCATCTTTAATTCCAGCACTTGAGAGGCAGAGGTAGGAGGACTACTATGAGTTTCAGGCCAACCTGAGACTACAGGGAGAGTTGCAGGACAGCCTGGGCTAGAGTGAGACCCTCCCTAGGAAACAAATCTGTTTAAAGTTCCTGAAATATTTCAATGTTCCATTGAATGTGGAAATCAGTCTCAGGAAGAACTAAGGAGTTTCTGTACTCCTGGTGCATGAGAATTACTCTCCACAACCTTGTGTCAATGTGCTTTGCTCATCTTAGTGTCCTTGTCCTGCTTAAGGAGGAGAGTGATTCCAATTTCAAAAGTTATATACAATCTGATGTAATGCACAAAAACAGAGATTGCCCTGCAGATAAGAAGATGTTTAGGGAAGAGTCCCAGCCCACTGATGGATTATGTGGTAATGAACACAAATACTTATGTCTGTATACTTATGTACATGGAACAATAGGGGAGGGCAAAAGGATTTGGAATCACAAGAAATCTTAAGAGAAGAAGAAATGTGATGGAACTTAAGCAGAACTCCAGAAACTGCACTATATTCCAACAGAGAATGGTTGAAGGGAGTTTAAGGAAGTCCAAAAGGAAAACTCAGGTGACTTAAGTTGCTAGTGGCCAAAAAGAGTTAAATCAGAAGCCTTTAACAACATGGAAAAATATTTTAATATTTTAAAATTCTAGGGATACATAAAATAAGAGTTTCCAGGATGATTTCTGAGGGCTAATGTCTATAAATACCAGCATGCATGTTATATTTAGCTTTTACTGGTCTACTCAATGTTCTAAGATCATGTCTACATTAATTATTATATTTTGGAAGTTTCTTATTATTTCTCTAAAGTAATAGGTTTCTGAATTGGATTCTTCAGCATGCTATGCAATCAAGGAGACAGAAGACATCAATACTGTTCCCACATATTTATTCTTATAACAAAAAATGTACTTTTTCTACTCTTCACAGCTTTGTTCTTTGTGTGATTTATCAATCACACTCATACCTTTGCTTCCAGTAGAACATATAACTCAAAAAAAAAATTGAAGAGAATGGGTGAGAATAAATAATAATGTCGGAGAACTTGCTGGGTAAAAACAGACTTTCTACTTTTTAACAAAACTACACTGAATCAAAATATTGTTTCACCATTTGTGATCATAAGAATTTCAAATATCACTACTGTCTTCAAATATTACTAAAGTCTTTTTGATTTTGTGGAGTAGACAAAAAAAAAAAAAAAAGGCTATTGTATCCCAACTCTTTTTCCATGTTCCAAAGAACTCTAACAACAACACCCGTTGATTTTTCTCAACTACATACTGAGATTAAACCTTCATATTACAGCATCCTAACATTTGTTTAAAGAGTATTGATAATCACATGCATCTATTATACAGCTAGTGAATAAACCATGGAGGATTAAAACCCAGATCTGCCTTCCAGTTCTTCCTCTACTCCACAGCTTCATCTAAGTGCTGTTGCATGCTCCCAGGACTTTCTCTGTGGAGGGAAAGATGTCTGGAGAGTTTCCCTTTTCCAACTGTGTATTTGTAGGAGGCCAGACTTTTTTCATATACTTTGACCATAACAACATATGGTAACAAATTAAAATCAGATGTAAATATGAGAACTCTGCTGTATTCTATTAAGCCAGACATTAAAGGGATTTTTCAAAGAAAATATAAATTAATGTCTCTCTTCTCATTAATTTTAATTTTCATAAAAATGTATTATTTAGGTTAATGTGTAATTGTTATATGATTGCTATTTTCAATTAATTCATAAACTGAAAGCTCTCAGAATTAGAATTAACCACTACTAGAATCAACAAATAAAATCTCCCCAAAATTATTTATGATACTCAATAATTTAAAAATTGCAGAGAGCTCCTGAGAACAAACCCAAAGCTGGATGAACATAGCTCTCTACCTGTGGCCCAAGCACACCCATTTCTGTTCTACATTTTTACTATAGTATTTAATTTTCAGGTTTACAAAAATACTGAATACTTATTTCCCACCTCTAGAAAGATGGAAATGGAGAGGATTGAAAAATTAATGGGGTGCAAACCTTCAATCCCAGCATTCAGGAGGCAGAGGTAGGAGGATCTTTGTGAGTTTGAGGTCAGTCTGAGACCATAGTGTGAGTTCCAGGTCAACCTTGGCTAGAATAAGACCCTGCTTCAAAAAAAAACTAACGACTTTATTAACAACCCTTCACATAATCACTGTTTAACATATGCAATACTAATCTCTTTTCAAGGAAAATTAAGGAGTTATAGGAAAGGAAAATTATTTGCATGGTTGACTGACATGTCATGTCTTGTTTGATGTTTTATTTTTATAATTATTACATTAATATTTAATTTATTATTTTTAATATTTAATACATTAAACATAAATTCTATATGTAGATTTTTAATTGCTATATAATAATATACTATCAGATGTCTAATTTAATCTATAGCTTATTCAGTCATCCTTTACTTTCAAAATTTTTAAACAATTACCCAATTTATAATATTATAAAAAGTAAAAGTTAGGGCTGGAGAGATGGCATAGCAGTTAAGTCATCTGCCTATGAAGCCTAAGAATGTTTGTTCGAATCTCTAGGTCCCACGTTTATCCAGACACAAAAGTAACACAAGCGCTCAACGTTGCACATGTGTTCAAAAGGCACACGCATCTGGAGTTCCTTCACAGTGGCATGCCCATTCTCTCTCTACCTCTTATTCTCTCTCTGTCTCTCTCTCTCTCTCTCTCTCTCTCTGTCTCTCTCTCTCAAATAAAAATTTAAAAAAGTAAAAGGTAGATAAAGCCCCTAAAGAGATTATCTATGTGCTGATGCTATAGGAAGGTACCTGGAGGTACTCATACACTTTTTTACCCACTTTAACTGGGTAGAATATGGATAGCAAAGAGGAATCAAAAGGTACCAGTGTTTGAAGGAATGCAAAGATCCATTCCTTAAAGGGAGCAAAGAAGTTTTACTAGAAAGATTGTAGGGATAAGCGAAAGTTTTACTTCCAGGTTTGCTGACAAGTGGAAGTCATAAAATGGACAGAGAGAAACCTTCCTTAATTACCTATTTGAGGGTACCTTTAGCCACCCAAAATTGCTTTTATAGTAGTAAAATTAAAAATATATATAAGGTGTGAAAATCAACAACCTATTTACCTTTCTAAAACTCATCTAACATAGCATTTTGAAATATATAGATGACAACAATAATAATAATAATTGATAATTACTAGAAATAATGGTCAATATCATGCCACACATTGCTTTACTTGAAAAAACAAGTGAATTTGTTTTAGCAACCTGAGATCAATTGCTTTAGATACTAAGTTGAGAAATAAGAGGAAGTTTTTTGACTTTTGTCTTCAGGATAATGCTATGATTGTATCATGGGGATGGATGATGGAATGATGTCATAACTCTGGAAATCTAAAATAGCCTAGAAAGGTATGTGTTTTTGGTTATCTAATCACCAAGCTGTAAAGTGACTCATAAAACTAAAATAATGAAAGCCCTAGAAATCCAGTAAACAAAGTCTACATAATTCACAGTCCTAATTTTGTACAAAATTAGCTAAGAAAAAATTTCTGTAATTAGAATTTTGTCTTGATGGAACATAGTCCCAAGAAGCAACATAAGTGATCTTAGCTTTCTCTTTTTGCACCATTGTATCCCTTCTCCACCCTTCTGTGCACATTTGTCTGCCTCAAAAGAATAACAGTTATAAAAGAGAGACTGATTGAGAGGGGGAAGGGGTAAGATGGAGAGTGGAGTTTCAAAGGGGAAAGTGGGGTGGGAGGAGAGAGGGAATTATCAGTGTTTATTGTCAATCATTATGGAAAGTTTCAATAAAAATAAATTTAAAAATATTAATAGTTATAGGTCACATCAACAGGCAACCTTGTGTCTGGCACCATGTTGGTGTTTAACCAACAGAAAGCACAGTAGAAGTCAGGTATTTACTGGCTTTGCACCCTCCTGCCAGGCTGTGGTTTGAGATAGTTGCACATGTTCCAGGGAAATATTCATTCCCACACCTATTTCCCCAGGTTCCAGTGACTTTTCCTTTTTCCCTTCAGGCCTAGATCTGATAAAGACAGTTGCTAGGTACTTTACCATGCACTGCTGATCTTACTTCAGTGGCATAAGTAATAAGTTTGATGACATAAATGATCCAATTAACACCAATTAAAGAGTTTGAGAAGACGAGAGATAAGCAAAATGGAAAACTATCTCAAAATAAATATGTAATTGGGGGTTCTTAATTTCTGACCAGGAAGTAAAAATCTCAAGTGCATGGTTCCCATGCTTATAAGTAAAAGTGAGAAAAATTTAAATATTACTTATGTATGTAATATGCATGTATACATAGTTGCAAAACCAATGGAAAGAAAGTAAAAAGAATGGGATAAAAGAAATATTCAAAGCGATGATGGACAAAAGTTTCCTAAAATAAACTAAATATAAGGCATTCATTCAAGTAGCACAGAGAACTACAACCAGTACTAATATGAAAGGAGCATCACATATATCATATATAAACTGCTAAGACCCTAAAATGACAAAGGAAACTTTTAAGACATCCAAAGTAAGCATGACATAGCACATAAAAAAGAACAGTGAAAGGTACCAGATCTCTCATGGGAAACAATGAAATCCAGAAGGTGGACAGAATACCGTATCTTTGATGATCTGAAAGAAAAAACAATGTCAACCAAGGATTCTTTACACAAGACAAAATGGAGAAGAAATGAGGGTTTTTAAAAGATCAATAGCTAACTTGATCCATTAGCTAAGCCATTGGAAGTTTTTGCTACAAGAAATATTTAAGAAACTTCTTCAGAGAAAAGAAACATGAAAAATTTCCAACAAAAGAAATATGACAAAAATAGATTTATACAAGGAACTGAAGCTGTCTGGAAATGGTTAAAATGAAGGTAAACTTTTTTTAATGAAAGGATATGGAATGAGGAGATTGCTCAGTGGTTAACTCACTTGCCATTTAAGCATAAGGGCTTCTCAGGCCAGAGGTTGCCAAGATTGATGCCTCAGAACACATGTAAAAAGCAGGTGGTCATGTACATCTGTAACCCCAGTCTGTGTGGGCAGAAACCTGTGATTCAGAGGAAAATATGAAAGGAATGTTAAGATATATAAAAACTGAAGTCCTACTGGAATGAGGTAGAATTTTAAAATGTTGATGCTGGGTTAAGGAAATGGCTTTATGGTGAAAGGTCCATGCTTGCAAAGTCCACTGGACCAGGTTCTATGGACCAGGTTCCATTCCCCAGTACCTGCAGAAAGTCAGAAGCATAAAGTGGTATATGCATCTTGTGTTCTTTAACCGTGGCAAGGGCCCTGCAGCATGCATCTCTCTGCCCCCATATAAATAAACAAATATTTTAAAAAGCTGATGTCAAAAAATTTTTCAATGTTCAAAATTATACTGATCCTCAAAGATAGAAACCTATAAGAAAACCTAAATAATACATCTCAAGAAAATTCAAATAACAAAAAGTGATATGTATATAGATAAGTAAGGCTAATCATTTACCTCATAGATGAGTTTTAAAATCAAATGTGGGGCTGAAGAGATGGCTTAGTGGTTGAAGGCACTTACTTGCAAAGCCTGGCAGCCCTGGGTCAATTTTCTAGTACCTATATAAAGCCAGATGCACAAAATGGCTCATGCATCTGACATTCATTTGCAATGGCAAGAGGCCCTGAGTTCCCATTCTCTCTCTCTCTCTCTCTCTCTCTCTCTCTCTCTCTCTGTAAATAATAAATAAAATAAAATGTATTAATAAAAAGAATATAAAATAAAATTATATAAAATGTGCAACATATATTAAATATATAATAAATAATATATACATATCTAATAATTACATAGTATGCTTATTTACATACATAGGGTTAGAGAGTCAAACATTTAAAAATCTAGTTTTATGTGATAAGAAGTTAAATATGTTAATTTTAGTTTAATTTTAATATGTGAGCATATTTAAACATTAAAATAATATATGTTAAGTGTATAAAATATAATGAGGTATTGAGTTAGAAGTAGAATGTGAACAAAAAAAAAAATGCACTAAATTGCTCTCTGAAAAATCAAGGAAGTACACAATAGAATAATGTAAAGAGAATAAATTTAAAATTTTAAAAACTAATTGGCAGTAAATGTAAATAAACTAAAGTATGCAAGGAGAGGAAGACTCTGAGATGAATGGAAGACAGATTTAAGAAAAGTAAGTGTGGAGGATGGGATAAGCTGAGTCACTCAGGAAGCAGTAAGTGAACTGAACAGATCAGCCAAAGGATTCAACCTCAGAAACAGTAGAAACCAACGTCTCTTGGTCTAGAATTCAGATCGTTCAAAAGTGAGAGCTACTGAGCAAAAGAAAGAAATGACAAAGGCCATATCAAATCGTGTGGAGTGAATTGACAGAGAAAGAAAGATGATACATTTACTGGGTGCAATGTAGATTTTAGAATCATCAATCATTGTCTTTGTGGGAAGATTTGATCAGGGATAAGACTGTGTGTAATAGAGAAGATCAGAGACACAAAGCCCACGCCCTGCCGTCTTCTAGATAAAAATGGTGTTCACTTATATTTTACTTAAACTTCCCAATCTTAAAATGAAAATCTTTAATTTTCAAAAGAGCTTTTCGGAACAGTTTTGCAGACCAACATTACTAGGAACATATTTCAAAATCCTCCTCTAGATACTTTTCTGGGGCAGAAATACATTACAATGGTAAGAATAAAATTCAACTTTAGTAACTTCCCAGTGGTTCAGACAAAATATAAATCTGTAATAGAGTTTGTAAACTTATGTTTTGCAAACAAGAGAAAGAGTGAGTACTTCAAAAACACATATAAGTCAAAAGCACATAATGAAGATATATCATAACCATGATATAATTGCACTGCTTTATTTCTTTGCACCCTCCCAAATCTAAAAGTGGCACTGCTTTCAAGTTTTAACCAAAAACACATAGAATGAACTTAAGTACAATGTAGTCAAGAACCAAACACCAGAACTCTACCTTATAATCAACACACCCATCCCATAAGTACAGGAGGAACTCTGATGGAATGGTAGAATTACAGGGAGAGACCTGTATTTGCTTTGGCAGATGTTGAGTCTGTGCAAGTAGGAACACAGCTGTATGTGGACTATTTCATTGTTTCTAAAACTGCTGAATTAGACCTAAAGAAATACCTAACTTGTCATGTATCAGCAAGTTTACAGAACAGAGTTCCATTCTGATGTTTCATAAAATGTTTATAGAGTAAGGGACCTGTATTAGCCATTCCTGCCACTTTATCAGTTGTAATATAATACTTCGGCTGCATGACAAGGCCACATTTTTCTTCCAAGACTACAGTTCTTTTCTCAATTGAATATTTCTCTTTTTCTTCTAGCACAAGAGGAAGAGCTGGTGACCCTGTAGCCTAAAAAATAATTAAGTGACTAATCAGTTATATGTGTGCAGGAATTTCAATAAAAGTGAAATATCTTATAAGCTCAGAAAAGTAATGCTCGAAAATTTATAATAGAATTAGAGAACTTGCCAATAATTTTATTTACAATGAGGAATTTTCACCTAAAGCTCCTCAGTTCCCTCAATTTAATAAAATATGCCATTTACTAGAGAACTTTACATCTCTAGCATTTACAAAAAGTGAAAAGAGGTACCATTTCTTTCTCTATACTGGGCTTCACCAAAAGACATTTGCTAAATGAATAAGGCTTCAAGACCTCATCTGGTGCCTTACATCTCCCACTCTGAAGAAATGTTAGGATTTCTTTTGGAACTAATTACTCACAAGTTACTGGTTCTAAATTGTGAGTTTATGGATCTCTAATTCCCTTAGCAATTCCATTAAGACTTATTGGTATTTCAATAAGAATTAAATTCACTTAGAATTACTTTCAAAGCAATTCCCTCCTTAAATATTAGCATGATACACCAAATATCTCTTTTAGTTCACTTTCCTTTAGATTTCTGTCCTAGTATACATGTTTTTTTTTTTTTTTTCCTACTGTGTTGGGCTAATTATGTGTGCTATGGGTTTAGAATGTGGATATGAAAAGTGATGGTGTACTTGCTTCTATTTATGGATCTAGTGGTAGATCTTGGCTTATCTTATAGAACTCCAAACTAATTTAAACGACCTCACATTTTTCTTTAGCATTCTTTGCTCAGTGTAGTTTTTCATACTTTTAAATATGGGAAGAAAATTGGGACACTATTGTCCTAACAAAAGTGACTCTCCATGCTTGCTTCATAAAGGATTTCACTGACTGTCACCTTTGCCTACTCACCCACCCCACTTCATATTGAAGCAAGTATGGAGGGGAAAGGAAACAATTTCTCCTCACAGGAATGTGTACACCCTTGCCTTACAAATATAGTTTGTTATGTTAGCTATCAGAAGAAAGCTATTTTTACAATGCAAAATGTTCTAATTTGATGAAAGGTCAATGATTTTGTGTTTACTATACACAAGCCACTGTGCTGAGAGGTTTATGGGATTTGCTCAGCCCACACAGACACTGACTCTCAGGAATGTTAAATAAATGTGTTCCAGGATCCAGAGCAGGTGAGCAGCAAAAAGAGAAAAGGGCTATGAATCCAGGAAATCCAATTCCAAATGCCATGTTGTAATTACAGTGTAAGGCTCTCTAAATGGGACAATGGTTCTTAGTAGAATAATTGAACTGAAATTTTAATGATCAGAAAGGAGAGACTGTGTTTGATTCCTAGATTCATTTCTATTGTTAGCTAATCTCTTCTCCCTGAGCTATCATTTTCATATGTCGAGAAATGTGAGATAATGCTCCCAAAATTGTGAAGTAATTATGTGTTCATGTACATATATATTGCCAACAGTAGATGTTGATAATTATTACCTATATTCATATTTTAATTTCTCATAATTTAGACAAGTGATTGTATTTCTAGATTTTAGAACACAGTTAGAACTCAATATAGAAGCAAATGCAATGAACACCATGAATTAGAAGTTTGTGTAACATAGTAGAATCTGTAATCACATTAATGAGAAAAAATAGAGGATGTTCTAATCATCAGAGGACCAATTCCTTACTACTCGAGCAAAATCCTTATTTCCTACAAGGAACTATTTAAAGTAGAAGGGCAATTACTCCCCTCCCCACTCAACAAACTGTTCTTGGCATCTCTAAAGTCTACAATAAACTTCAATAATTACTCTGTGTGTGTGTGTGTGTGTGTGTGTGTGTGTGTGTGTGTGTGTGTGTCACATCAAAGCCCAGAGCCAGGGGAACGGAGAAGTGAGTAGGAAACAAGAGAAAGAGGTGCATCGAATGAGCTCAGGCTCATAGTGGGCTCCCCAATAATGACAAGTGGCTGGAACTATGTCAAGGCCAGAGGGCTGACTACCACCTCATGAACACATGGCAAGAGAAGGAGCAGCTAACACTGACTGAAGCAACCAAAGGCTGAAGGCGCTTGGGCAGAAAATATGTTCAGCGAGGGCCCCCAGGGAGACCAAGCTCTGTGTCCTTCACCATGGAACGCTCTCCGAATTCACACAGACCCATATACAGGGTTAACAGAGGATAGCTATGCTTTCGTGCTAAATACGCATGCTCTCTAGGACAGCTGCATGCCAGGTGGAGACACTAGCTACCAGTTTTATTTGACTAGAGAGAGAAATGATAAGTCATTTCCCCAAAATACCACCTGTGATGAACACAAATCTTTCAAGCTAAGAGGTTGCCTGTTGGGAGTCATGAAGAGTTGGACCCATGCCTGAATAACCAGACCAAAGATGTAGGAGTTATCTGAAAAGGTGTTTGTCCAAACTATTTACGCTGTCAGCAGTTTTGACGGAGTTGCTTGAGATCAATAGAAGGTGGGAGCCAGAGAGGGCATGAAGTGTATCAGAAGAATGCACCCTCCAACTCATGATGTATCCATATGAAATGCTGTTAATAGTAATAATAATAAACAAAAAATAAGAAAATTTTAAAAAGTCTCAGGGACTGGAGAGATGGCTTAACGGTTAAGCCATTTGCCTGCAAAGCCAAAGGATCCCAGTTCGATTCTCCAGGGCCCATGTAAGCCAGATGCACAAGGGGGTGCATGTGTCTGGAGTTCATTTGCAATGGCTGGAGGCCCTGGTGTGCCCATTCTCTCTCTCTCTCTCTCTCTCTCTCTCCCTTTTTTCTGTCTCTTAAATTAATTAATTAATTTAATTAAATATAAAATACTTTTAAAAAAGAGGCTCAGAAGACAGCAGGACTGTGAAAGGTGACAGTGATAGAGTCTAGTAATCACATCATAAACCTGATAAGTATAGAACTGGGCCTAAGGCCCACTGAGATTTTTTTTAAGTAACACGGTGGCAAATTACCAAAAAAGCACATAAATAGGAAGTAAATAAAGACTTTAAATAATAGCTTAAGTTAAAATCTCTTAGCCGGGCGTGGTGGCGCACGCCTTTAATCCCAGCACTCGGGAGGCAGAGGTAGGAGGATCACCAAGAGTTCAAGGCCACCCTGAGACTACATAGTTAATTCCAGGTCAGCCTGGGCCAGAGTGAGACCCTACCTCGCAAAAAAAAAAAAAAAAAAAAAAAAAAAAAAAAAATCTCTTGATTGGTTTTGTACTATCACATTTATTTTTATTAAGTAGAAACTTTTTATGGACAAATCATGTGTTGGTACCATCATTTCCCTCCTCCCTGCTCCCACTCCACTGAGGGCCCTCCTTAGGACTGCTGGCATTCATCATGGGGTTGTGGGTTATGAGTTATGAGAACAGCAGTCAGTCACTGTGGGTGGAGCAATGCCTCTGGATATTCCCTCCCACTTTGTGGCTTTTAAATTCTTTCCACCTCCTCTTCTGCAAAATTCCCTGAGCCCTGGTGGGTGTGCTTGAAGGCTGCTTTAGTGTTGAGCTCTCAGCAGATTATGGATTTCTACTTTGGTACATTTTGAGAATCACCCTGGCACAGGTTGTCAGGCTCACCATGGAAACAGCACTCTTGCTCATCCCGTCAACTCCTCTGTGATTTCACCTGGACCCTTGCTGATGTGCTGGGGTGGTTCATCTCTTGCCAGGGAGTCAGCTATCTTTTCTTGTCTTGTTCATAGATTGTGGTTGTCCTCAGTTCTTGCTGCCTTCTGAAAAAGAAAAACATTCTCCAAAACAGAGTGAGGTCAGCATAGGTTAAAGGGGATAAGCATTATTCATTTAGAGAGATTTTGATGGGTATAGCCTCCCCTTTGGCCAAAAACTACTAGGAGCTACTGGTTTGACTCCAAAATCTTGGTCCCCATGGTATTTTGACTTGGTTCCCAGTTCTAGCCATGGGTTCCTTTCCACTGAACAGATCTCTTAGCAAAGCAGACAGCTACCATTGCACAGGTATGTATGTCTTGTCAGGCTGGTTGCTTTCATGTAGCAGTGGCCCCTGCTTGTTCACAATATTATTGGGCATTTTCCCCCACCAGCTCCTATGTAATGCTTTCCATCACTATAGCACTATACAGGCTAACCTGAAAAATAGAGCTATCACAAATTTCATAAATCACTCAAAATTATACTTTTTTTGAAGTGAAAAAGCATGAGTTTATAAATATCCTAAATTCTATGACATTTAAATTAAAATTCATCATCTTTTTAAAATTTATAAGACTGGATAATACACTTTTAAAGAACTCACAATAATACAAAACAAAGAAAAGTTTAGTCTTTCTGCATATATATGCATGCATACTACATACATATAATTGTATTTAAACTGACTACATGTATGGTTTTTCAAACTTAAGATGTACAGATTTAAGTTTTAAGTTTATCATATTGATATTTACAAAACAAGCTATTTTTTTTTATTTGAGAGAGAGAAAGAGGAAGACAGAGAGAATGGGCACACCAGGGCTTTCAGCTACTGCAAATGAACTCCAGATGTGTGCACCCCTTGTGCACATGTACAACATTGCATGATTGTGTCACTGTGCATCTGGCTTATATGGGACCTGAAGATTTGAACATGAATTCCTAGGCTTCACAGGCAAGCACCTTAACTGCTAAGTCATCTCTCCAGCCCCCCAAACAGCTATATTTTTAATTGATTCCTCTAACTTCTAGTATATAGAATATTTTTACATATTAAAACTTGTCTTCAAAAATAAGGCAAACATAAGTTTGGGAAGAAAATAACAAAAATTTTCCCTATCTAAACTAAGTCATAAAAACCTTGTTCTGGGGCTAAAGAGATGGCTCAGCAGTTAAGGTACTTTCTGCAAAACCGAAAGACCTGAGTTGGATCCCTAGTACCCACATGAAGCCACACAAGGTGGCACATGCATCTGGAGTTCACTTGCAGTGGCTACAGGCCCTAGTACACTGTTCTCTCTCTCTTCTCTCTCTCTCTCTCTCTCTCTCTCTCTGCCTCTTGCTCTATCACTCCCTCTAAAATAAATTAAAAATATAAAACCTTATTCTATTATTTTACAATTTTTATTGTCCCCTTTATTAACCTTCATAAATCACATAATACCTTTACCAAGAATCTACTAAGAGCCAGTTCCTTGTGAGATTAATGAGATTGATAAATACCCAAAGTGCACATGCTAACTGTTCAGAAAATCTGCAAGTAAATACAGTACAATGCAATGCAATACAAAACAAAATGAGCTCCCAGGGTCACTTCTCCTAGCAAAGTTTCTCAAGCAAGCTCAATAAATAAAGTGGAGAGTGATTGAGAAAGACACCTGACATCAATCTCTGGCCACATGCGCATGAGCATGTGGACACATACATGTGTGCCCACACACCAACACACCTGCACACACATATACCACACATGCACACATACACATGCATACATAATATATATATATGTGTGTGTGTGTGTATATATATATATATATATATATATATATGTCTTAAATAAGTAAAATTTTTACTAATTTTTTTCTCTTATGTCTGTCCTATGTTTGAAAACATGTTTTAAATTTTTATTTATATTTATTTATTTAAGACAGAGAGAAAGAAGTGACATAGATAGGGAGATAGATAATTAGAAAATATTTTATATACTAGAAGTTAGAAAAAGAAGTCAGAGGAATCAATTAAAAAATATAGCTGTTTTTTGAAAATGTTGTGAGGGTGGGGGGACTGGACCCTGGGAATAACAAAGAAGGGTGAAAGAACTTGAAAATAGTTTTGCCCAAAGTTTGTGGAACCTGAACTTCATCCCACAGGCAATGAAGAGTCACTGGGTGTTTCCAAGAGTGGAAGAGAGAAGGAATGTGCTTTGGAGAACATGCTGTCTGTGTAAGCTACTTCATTCCTGGTATCTCTTCCTATCTCTGTTCTGGGTTGCTGTCAATCACTTTCTTTTATCAGTTGGTTCTCTGCCTAAGCCTAAAAATAGGGGCTATAAAGGGAAACTGGGAGAAGGATAAAAGCAGGACTCTTGCTTCTGTTTCATATTTTTATCAGCATCATCCTACCTTGAAATGGAAGTTCTTCTACCCTCCCACTCTGGCCTCATCTGTTCCCCTGCATGTACCAGGGTCATCGGGGCAGTGCCCTTCCCCGTTCAAACTCTGAGTCCTGTATCATGGATCCTGTACTAAACCCCAGACCCCTGCTTCTGTTCCCTCTGCTCTAGAGATGATAGGGGCTTCTGGAGCTATTTCTCTGGTTAGTACTGTGCTTTCTTTTGGTCTTCAACAAATGACAGTATCTTTGGTTCTATATGCTGAATTACTCATTGTGGCTTCTGGTCTGAATGGGCCCTGATTAGCGTTAGCATTCTCCTGCGACCTGGGATTGGAGCCCTTGATTCTGCAGTCAGAAAACCTGGTAAAACACCCCCTCAATAACCTCAATATGCTAGGGAGAAGTAAGCCAGTGAGTGGAGCTAATGATCAAGATGACAGGAGCAGGCACTGACCTAAGTCCAAAGTCCAGTGAGACTGGAGCTATTTCCTTTTCCTAGACAAGAAAACTGAGACCCCGAGACAGTTTAAAGTAAGTAACAGGACAGGCCCCAGAGCACACAGATAGGAGACTGAAGCCAGGATTAAAACTCCAGTTTCCTAGTTTTATTAAGGAGCATGCCTAAGCTCCTGGTTTTAGTTCCCAGCACTGCAAAAATGCTTGAAAAATGCAAAAAGAAAAAAAATTGGGGAAAAGGACTGAATCTTTGAGTTGTGTTTTTAGAACAACACACTAGTGCTCAACAGAAAGCACCATGGAGAAAGAAAAATCAAAATCATGTTAGAGGCACTTGGGCTTGGTGCCAGGAGAATGATAAAGACCTAATGATAACAGGACACAAATAACACAGCTATAAGGCTTGGGTGTCTGGTAGGAATCACTAACTCTCTTTGAATATTTCTAATTCAAACTGTTTACAGGACATCTGAGGCATGATGTCAATTGAAAGTTGAATGGGAGTCATCAGATTCTTTAAAAGGCTGACATTGGAGATAAAGATTTCACGGCCCTCAGAACAAGAATTAGATAAAGCCATGTGTCTGTCATTTGGAGGGAGGTTGGAGTGAGCAGAATTTCCAAGCCGTTAAATATAAATCTCTGTGGGTCTTCTTTTCCCTCCATAAAGAATAGCTGTCTTCAGAGAAAAGCACACAGAGAGAGATGAATCAGTGGAATGGAAATATGAGGATGGAAAGAAACGTACGTGGTCAGACAGACAAGGGAACGACGCAACTGCTCTAGAGCTTTTCAGTTTCTTTCTGTGTCTTCCTTTTTCCTTTACAGAGGAAATGAGAAAGGATGGGGAAAAGCGAAATAAAGAGAGCCCAGAATGAAGTGCTTTACTTTTGCCTCCCTAGGTTGGTCGCACTCCTTAGAACTGTTGGCCACTGAGCGAGGGGTGACATCAGCAAGCTAAGCCCAAGCTGAGGAGAATGAGTCACATTCTCATCTGTTTTCACTTGATTAAAATATTTTACATTTGTTGAGCTTGAAAAAAAAAATGGACAGAGGAAGCCATTGAAAGCAGAAAACTGAAAATCCAAATATGGTGAAGTTCTGACTCACCAGAACTGCAGCCTAGTTGACACTAATAGCTCTGATTTAAAGTTAAAAGGAAAAGTCGGAGTCAAGAAACAACTCAGCAAGTCACAAAGGACTTTAGGGCTTTCTAAACTAACAATTCCAAGTGGAGAGAAGTCATAAAGGTAAAGGTGATCTATAAATTTTCAAAGTATGAGGTTAAAGATCTTGTCGACTCTAGAAAAGTGAGCAATTCTTTAACATCTGTTCTTTATAATGTATTTAGTTCAGATTAGAATAAACTGCTGGTTTGATGGTTCAAATACATCTAAATATTTGTTACTTTGGCCTAGGGCAGGCAGAAAGAGCAGCAACACAAAGGGGTGGGGACAGAGGTTTGCTTCTTTAGGAAAATGGAAGCCAAGTAATCTACAAATAATCCATTTCCTGGCAAATGTCTGCGAGCTGATTTGTCCATGATTGCTTTTTATTTCCTTTTTTTTGTAAACTGTGTCCACTAATGCTGACTTCAGATCTCCTCACAGCAAGGAGAGATTAGGCGACTTCACTTGGAAAAGGAGTCCCTGACAGTTATTTTCTTAAAGAATATGAGTGTACTAAAGTATATGAATATGACAGACTCAATTCATATAAGGGAAAGAAATCTGAGTAATGAGATCTTGCATAAAGATTAGTCATGCATCTAACAGGCTGGTGATGACAGACTATCTACCAATAAGAGTAAGATGGTTTGGTCTGTATTTCAAGTTAAGAAGGTATGCATGCTGTTTTCCAAGATTTTCTTTGTTTCCATCCTGTAATGACATTAATTAAATTTTACTAGTAAATACTAAATTGTTCAATAACTGTGTGAACCTCTCAAACATCACCCAAAAGAAACAAACAAAAAGATAAATTCAATCACAAAAAAAAAAATTAAATTACTACATCAAAATTAATTTAGATGGCAGATTCCATGTTGTTCAAAGTAACTATTATTGGTATATGTGTAGACAAAGAATTTAAGTTACATACTTACAATATGTCTAAACAATTATTCTTTTTAATTTTTTTTTTTTTTGGTTTGGTTTTTTGAGGTAGGGTCTCACTCTAGCCCAGGCTGACCTGGAATTCACTTTGTAGTCTCAAGAGTGGCCTCAAATTTACAGCGATCCTCCTACCATTGCCTCCCAAGTGCTGGTATTAGAGTTTACCACCATACCCAGATAAAGAAATAATCATTCTTATATATCATTAATAACAAAAATAAAGATTTCATTAGAAAAATGTGTAAAACTAATAGCACATTATATGTAAAAGAAAAAATACACATAATAAAAATAAATTGATAAAGGAACTTAAAAGTAGCTATCAGGTTACTAAAAGTCGGGTCATGAAATTTTTAAACTAGGTATCAATTCTTCTATTTCAGATTAAGAAAGGTTTAAAAAGTAAAAATACTGGAAGATCCTGGTAAGATGACTAAGGCCCCTGAATAGTTTTTAGACCTCCCAGAAAACCTACATAAAAGACAGGCAGAATAGCAGGAAAATAAAACCAAAAGTCAAGTTCAACATTTATAAAAGGAAACTAAACATGGCAATACAACCATGTGGAACATACCAACAACCTGTCTGAAATGTGTCCAGCTTTGGATGGTATGGAGAATAAGCAGAGGAAATGTCTGTGATGGACTTGAGAAATGAAGAGAAACCCCAACACAACTACCAGCAAGAATTCTCTTTAAAAAAATCGAGTAGCCTCATCTGAGTTCCATGACCAGAGCTGAATATGGTACCATGAAAGTGATTCACCCAGGTGGGAAGATAACTGTATCAAAGACATTGTCTATAATCACCAGATCAGGCTGGTAACCAAAGCAGACAACATGCAAGAATTTATCCTTGTTGGGCGTGGTGGCGCACGCCTTTAATCCCAGCACTCGGGAGGCAGAGGTAGGAGGATCACCGTGAGTTCAAGGCCACCCTGAGACTACATAGTTAATTCCAGGTCAGCCTGGACCAGAGTGAGACCCTACCTCAAAAAAAAAAAAAAAAAAAAAAAAAAAAAAAAGAATTTATCCTTTACTAAACTGTTCTAGATTTGTGTTCCCCCTTCTGCACCTGAGGCAAATGGCTTCTATCCCACCTCTATGCCTCATATGTTATTTCACATGTTGGAACTAGGGATATAGAATTCCTAAATAAAATAGCAAATGCCAGGCATAGTGAGGCACACCTTTAATCCCAGCACTTGGGAGGCTGAGGTAGGGGAGAGGGGATGACTTTGAGTTTGAGGCAAGCCTGAGACTACACAGAGAATTCTAGGTCATCCTGGGCCAGAGTGAGACCCTACCATTAAAAAAGAAAATACGGGCTGGAGATATGGCTTAGCGGTTAAGGCACCTGCCTGCTAAGTCTAAGAACCCCCTTTTGATTCTCCAGGTCCCACGTTTATCCAGATGGAAAGTGATGCAAGGGCACAATGCCACCCTTGCCTACACGGGGGCGAAGGCATCTGGAGTTAGTTCACAGCAGCTGAGAGGCCGCTGGTGCGCCCATTCTCTCTCTCTCTCTCTCTCTCTCTCTGTGTGTGTGTGTTTGTGTGTGTGTGTGTGTGTGTGTGTGTCTCCAAAAAAAGGGGGGGAGGAAAAAAAGAAAATACTATAGCAAATGAATGTGAAGGCTCTGTGAAAAGGGCTGAGACACACTATCTCCTATTAATTTTTCAACATGTTATACAGTTGAGGCCACTTCCAGAAAGGAATCCATAAACCTGATCCTGCTATTATTTTTGCTAAATGGATGTGAGATACTCATCAAATTGCCCTGTAGGGACTGAGGAGATGGCTTAGTGGATAAAGAACTTGCTGAACAACTCTGAGTACCTGAGTTCAGATCCTGAGACCCCATGTTCAGCTGTAAACTGTGGCAGAGTTCTGTAATCCCAGTGCACCCACCATGAGAAGAGAGTCAGAAGCAGTAGAATTTCCAAGAAGTTGGAGAACAAAGCAAGCAAAAATGAGAGAGACCCTGTCTCAAAACAAGATGGAAGACTGGTCCAAACTTTGTCCTCTGATTTCCACATGTGAACCATGGACATCTGTTTCTCTCTCTCTCTCTCTCTCTCTCTCTCTCACACACACACACACACGTGTGTGAGCGCACAAGCCAAATACAAATAAGTAATCTTTAAAAATTCCTTATAAATAATTATAGATTAGTATTACCTCATCTTTGGTCAGAGAAGTTCCTTTTTGCTCTGAGCAGCCATAATTGCAGAGACTCGGGGCTCCAATATAAACAATACAAAACAGCAGCTATTTAGAGGTGCACCTAAATTTCTCATGTTTATCTCATAATTATAGGTTAATTTTGCATAATTTTCACAGTCATTATATACCTTCTCATTGGTGGAATAAAACACACAACCAGAAGCAGTTGATGAAAGCTACTTACAGTTTTAAAGAGGTTTTATGATGATAAGGAAAACATGGTAGGAGAGAAGCACATCTTGCCACATCAGCTGGGAGAAAGCAAAGAATGAGCTAGCTGGAACTGGCAAAGGGGACTGTATCAAAAAAGCCCAAGAACAGGGCTGGAGAGATGGCTTAGCTGTTAAGGCTCCTGCCTCCTAAGCCTAAGAACGCTGGTTCCAATTTCCAGCGGTTCCAATCTCCAGGTCCCACGTTTAGCCAGATGCAAAGTGATGCAAGGGTGCAATGCCGCACTTGACCACAAGGGGGCGCACGCATCTCGTTTTCGTTCACAGCAGCTGAGAGACTGCTGGCGTGCCCATCTCTATCTGTCTTCCTCTCCCTATCTCTCTCTCTCTCTCTCTCTCTCTGTCTCCAAAAAAAAAAAAAAAAAAGCCCAAGTCCAAAGCAGGGGCACACCCCCTCTAGCAAGGCTCCATCTCCAAAAATCTCCAGCTGCTGAGAATCAAGTATGAGTCTTCTCACAAACACATGAGGCTGTGGGGGACATTTACATTCAAACCACCACAAAGCAAAATTCAAATCTAGTATTAAATATTATACTGGAAGGTCAAACATTAATATAAAAATCATAAAGATTCTCTCTCTCTCTATCTTCCTCTTTATCTCTCTCAAATAAAAAATTAAACATATTTAAAAAATCATAGTCAAAATAAACTATTCCATATTTATGGAACTTATCAAATTATTTATATTCAAATGTGTTTCCATTGTCATTCTAAATATTTATTCACTCTTCCCCAAACATATTTATAATTTCATGGTCTTTTTTTTTCAAGAGCCTCTGAAATTAAGTTTCCAACCCCATAAAAGTCTGAAATTACCTTTGTGTAAGGACAAAGCCTAAATGAATGAAGATTTTGATGGGAAGGAGGAGACTGATTTATAAAACCTTTGAGTATAGGCTGAGGCAGTAAAGCAATGATTGATACCACAGTTAAACATGAGGTGGTACTTACGGTTGTGGTAAATCTGTAAAGTACTAGCTTAACTTTCCATCATAAAATATTTGAAATTTACAAAAGGTAAACAACTGGTTGTGTTATAAAATTAGCATGAGGAAAAATGGACTTAGAACCAGGTGGAATTGTAGTGTCAGCCTGATAAAGGTCTAGCCTTAGTGCCAGGGTCCCAGGGAGAGCCAGCTTCATGGTCAGTCTATGTGGGTCAGGCCAAGGTCACACTTTTGGAAGCACTCTGTGCTGGGTCAGAATGTACTGCTATCCTCTGGACATGCTTAGTAAATTTATAACAAAGAACACATCTCCATTTTGTAATAAACCCCGTTAATTATGTAGCCCGTTCTGTGTGGAATGGCAATAGGCCCATTACAATGCCCTTTGTTGTACTGAAATGAAGGCCCTTATGTCCCTGGCTATCACCAGCTCCACATGTCTCAGAGAGGGCATGACATCAGATAAAGACAGACTCTACATCTGGAGCATAGCCCGACTCTTCTCCATCATCAGTGTAATTATACAAAAATTTCTAGAAAGTATGTCATGTTCCAAATTCAGTTTGTTAATTAGAAGATTCCTTAGGTAACTCAAATTAGTATGAAAGTTATCTCTCTTCAAAATAATTTTAATTACATGTTAAATGTACAGTTTTAAAAGGCCTGGTATATTAAGAAAATGACAAGTCCTACTTTTAAATGTGTGTGTGTTGTGGTGTGTGTGTGTGTGGTGTGTGTGTGTGTGTGGCATGCCTATGCCACAGTGCAGTTATGGAAGTCAGAGGATGACCTTAGGTTATGGGTCTTTTCCTTTTATTTTTGAGACAGGGTCTCTTGTTGTTGACTTTTTGCTATTGGAAATGGCAGCCTAAGTGACTGACAAGCTTTGGGATTCTCCTGGGTCTGCCTCTGTTGCTATAGGTGCATTTGGATTAAAGAAATGTGTGCCACTTTGGGTTTGGCTTTATATGGATGTTGGGAATGGAACTTAAGCCTGGCAATCTTGTGGAACAAGCACCTTTAACAACTGAGTCATCTCATAAGTCCAAGTACTACTTTTCTACTTAGTTTTTAATATGCCAGTCACTCCCATGTTAATCAATACAAAGGGAAAAAAATTCAGTCTCTGAAAATATCACTTACATATATATTACAAATAGACATTTACTATAAGGATATATTTCAGGTTTCTTGAATTTAGAAGAAACTGAAAGCACATCAGCAATCTTAATTATAAATTACAAAATAAGGTCTGGAGAGTTGGCTTAGCCGTTAAGGCATTTGCTTGAAAAGCCTAAGGACCAAGGTTCAATTCCCCAGTACCCATGTAAGCCAGATGTACAAGGTGGCACATATGTCTGGAGTTTGTTTGCAGTGGCTAGAAGTCCTGCATGCCCATTCTCTCTCTATCTGTCTCCAAATAAGTAGACCAGTGGCAGATGTAATTTCTAAAGTGAACTTTCCCAAAATAAACGAGGTCAGCACCACAATATCATTTCAGACTCTCTCAGGTAGGGTTCCACTGTCACACACAAGGACCACCAGCCAGCTCTCGCCTGTCCTCTTCTCCTGAACATTTTCCCTTGGTACTTATTTATTCCCATCAATGTTCTCATTTCTTGTTTTCATCATCTATCTCTTCCCTGTACAGCATGAACACTGTGAAGCCTATGCTTTCTTTTGATGGTATTTTATTTCACTATTATGTCTACAGTAGTAAGAAGAGGAACTGGCCCAGATAAGTGCTCAAAAGACAGTTATTGAACAAAAAAAAAAAAAAAAAAAAAAAAAGGAAGGAATTAGTAAATCCAAGGAATGTTATAAAAAAACCTTTCTAGAGCTGTGGCTAATATATACCATCCTTTCATTGACATTTATCTAATTAGCAAGTTCTCAGCGCTATGAAACTGTATCTACAAAATACCAGAATGCAGCACTCGGGAGGCAGAGGTAGGAGGATCACCGTGAGTTCAAGGCCACCCTGAGACTACATAGTTAATTCCAGGTCAGCCTGGGCCAGAGTGAGACCCTACCTCAAAAAAAAAAAAAAAAAAAACAGAATGGAACTTTAAAGGCAATGTTCATAGATTTAAACACTCCAAATTATAGAAAATAATTACATCGAGAACTATGTTGTAGGGAAGATTCTGCTTGTAATGATTAAATCTTTTCATAATCATTCATTTTGTTTTAACCATAGGCCTTCCTCAATGGCTGAAGCAAGTATGGAAAAGTTATTCTAATTTTTAGGTGGATAAAAACCTTGAAAACAATACCATGTGCTAGTAATAACACGGGTTTATTTTACTAATCAGGATATGATCAACATGCTTTCATTCCCTGAGACATAAAGACTTGAGCCATTAAAGGAGAGAGTGAAATATTGGAAAGAAATGATAGAAAACATAGCCATGCTATCATGAACAATGATAGCACATTTCAGTATGAAATCTATATCCAAATTATACAATACTGTTACCAAAGTGTATTCATCCAATAAATCTAACGTAGATGAACTTCCGGTGGTCGAAGCATAGTGAGCTTCCGCAGAAGCAGCTCTCGATTCTCATTGACAGAGATTTCCCAGATATCCCTAAGAAGAAAAAAAATCATTCATGTTTTACATACCCTCTGTGGTAGTTTGAATATATATCCCCCAATATATTCAGTATTTTATTAGTTATAGTTTGCATCTGCAATCACCTTGCTAGAGGCAATGTCACTGGGGGCTGGTCTTAAGGTGTTAATGATGGTTTGAGAGTCCATTGTAAAGATATGCAAATGTGCCTAGCAGGAGTTCCTGAAGTGTGCTGTGTGACCTTTTGGCGGTAGGTTTTGCTCTGTGTGCTGTGGTGGCTGGTTGGCTTTTCTCTCTCTGCTTGGCCCTGTGGAGAGCAGGTTGCTTCTTCTGCCATTATGGAACGTCCCCTGGATCTGTAAGCTTCAATAAATAATATCCCTTCCTCCATAACTGTGCCTGGTCTGGAAGTTCATCTCAATGAACCTGAAGCTGTCTGCAACACCCTCTCATTTAATGAGCCTCTCTTTGGTAGCAAGAGTGAGAAATCATGCATGGTAGACTTATGAAGCTGGGACTAGTATTTGATGAAATAATGGTACCTAAATCCCACTATAACTGCATATCTACAAAATAGAATTCTGTAAGATGGTTCTATTTAAGACTCAAAGCTTAGAACATTTTATCTTTTTATTTATTTTATTTATTTGAGATAGAGAGGCAGAGAGAGAGAGAGAGAGAGAGAGAATGGGCATGTCAGGGCCTCTAGCCACTGAAAATGAACTCCAGACTTATATGCCACTTTGTGCATCTGACTTACATGGATCCTGGGAAATTGAGCCAGGACTTTTTGGCTTTGTAGACAAGTGCCTTCACTGCTAAGCCATCTCTCCTGACACATTTTATCTTTTGAAAGATGAATGTATTCATGAGATAATTCCACCAAATCCTAAGACTGCCCTTATTCTTAACTTTATCTCAGTTAACGTAGATCAATTATTATTTGTTACTAAATTTTCTCATTCTCAAACAGGTGATAACTATGTAAAACTATGTAAACTATGTAACTATGTAAAGTATGATTTAGAGGGTTAACCAGATGGGCAAAAAGATTAGTATACACCAGAATCATCTGAAGTAACTGACAGAAATGAAAACATTTAGACCCTTTACCAAGAGATTCAGATACAGTAGAACTAAGGATATTAGTTAAAAATATTATAACACACATCTTTAGTCTGGGGCTATGGCTTGGTGGTTAAGAGCACGTGCTGCTTAAACATGAGAGTCTCTCAAGGCCAGAAACCACCAAATTCAACTCCCCAGAGCCATGTAAAAAGCTGGACTTGCCCACACACCTGTGTAACCCTAGTCCACTCTAGGGTGGCAAGTGAAGAATTGCTGAGGCTCTCTGACAGACAGTAGCCCAGGATTGAGGGAGAGACCTCATCTCAAGGAAATACACAGGTGAGCTATATAGGATACACCTGACATTCTCCACACACATCCCACATTACACTCATATTCTACATGCACACACATGCAAAAATAAATTATAGCACACACTATGAGTTTCCAGCTCTTATTAGCATTATAAATACTATTAAAACACTATTGTGGAACACACATAAAGAACACTTAATGAATAAAACTATTGTAAACCCTTTATAGATCAATGGCAAGTATTTTCTTCCTCCTTATAATTGTATCTTCCTAACCAGGAAAAGTACCAATCTAATCTCATTCTCCTACAGAATTGACACACAAAAAAAAGCTGTGTACTAATAAATGCCAGAACAGAAGGGATTGGGCCATTTCCTTCTCAGGCTACCAAGGGCTGATCCTCAAGGAAACTAGTCTGGCCACTTGAAAAAAAGCACTTACGGGCTTGACTCTGGGCCACTGAACTTTGGCCAAGGCAAACCTGCCTGCTTTCCTCCTCAGAAAGGGCAGCTGTGTTCATAGCTCAGAAAAGAAAATTGCTTGTGCCCAGTAGAAAGCCGTTCAGAATCCCATCAGTACAAATCTATTACAGGCCAAACATCACTGAGCATATGAAAAATAGATCTCAAGACAAAACATAAGTCAGTCTTGGTCCTTGTCTCCTATTCTGAGAAGTCATCATTTACCCAATACAAGTACTCCCAGGAGGTATGTCAGATTAATTCATGGAAAATATCCAAGTACTACAATAAATAAATTCTAAGTCTTAATTTAAAAAGCCTAATATCTTGGTTTTGTCCATTTGTCAAGCTAAAAAGATACTCCCATCTAAGTTAACTTTACACTTTTAAAATACCTTAGGGTCTTGTTTTCATTATAGTAAATTTCTTCAAATTGTCCACAAAAATAACACTTAGTAAAGCAGCATCAGAAAGACATATTTTGCAATTAAATTTGTTTCCTCACTCATGCACAAGAGTCAGTGAAACAAAATCATATGCTTGAGCAATATTTTATGTAAAACTTATCATAATTATTTGCTGCCTTTCCAACTTCGGATCATTCTTTGCAGTCATGGATTTCATGACTACTGTACCAAGCTAACCAGCTGAAACACTAAAAGTAAGCTAGAAAGTTTAGCAAAAGCTATTCAGATTGTAAGGAATATGCATGCTTATGAAAAGACATGTACAGGTATATGTGTAGTGGAACTATTCCTAATAGCAAAAATAGTCCACCACCCAAGGGTATGTCTGCAGCATAATGAGTAAATGAGGTAGTGGTTATATTATACCACTGACAATGAACAATCCATAACTATGTTCAATTATGCAAAAATATCTCATAAAAACAAAAGAAGCCAATATTACATGCTCATATAGTATGTTTCTAGTTACATGAAGTGGAAAACATATCCTTAATGCTATAAATCAGAATTATGTTTAGCATTGCGGAGTAAAAGGAGTGGCCCTGACTGGTGGTTTATTCAAAAGGAGCTTTCTGGGTTGCTCATAAGATTCTTTTTACTTAGCTAAGTCCTACTTACATGATCTGACATTAAGAAGTGATATGAGTTGTACACAAAAGTTATTAATGTTGACTTCAATGAAAAGTTCATTCTCAAGAATCTTGTGACATACCTCTGTGAAGAGAGCTCTAACACTAGAAGGAACCACTTACTACTACTCCACCCACTGCTGCCTCAACTAGCTGCTATCAATGACCAGGGATGCAAGAGTTGCCAAAAAAAAAAAAAAAAAAAGAACTTGAAGGGTTCATCCTTGCCTACCATGATTTCCACTGGGGTGGAGCAAAAGATCTCAGCTAGCTGATTTGAACATGATTATGTTTAAATCTTCTATCTATACTCTGTACTGTACATAAAATGTATGCAACAATACTTGGTGACCACACACAATCCTCAGAATTCAGCATCCAAAGAATATTGAGCAACAGGACCCAATACTAACTACAAATAGCAACACCAACAAAATCAAAGGCTAAGGATCCCATGACCTTCTTTCTCCCACAAAAACATATATTCAAAAGCAATATGTATACCGATTCCATTTAGGAGAAAAACCAAAGACCAACAAGGAGAGAAGAAAGGTTATCATTATCTAAGATGATGAAATCTTTTATGTAAAATCCTAAGTTTCTACACATACAAAGAGAACCACAGAGCTAACTTTAAAAGCATAAGTAAATTTTCACAATATAAAATGAACATGCAAAAATCAGTTGTGTTTCTATACATTAGTAGTGAGCAACTCAAAAGGGAATTAGCAAAATAATCTCATTTACAATAACATCCAAAAGAGGAAAATCTTTATGAATAAATTTTTAACCAAGAGACAAAAAGATTTTTACTACAAAAACAATAAAGAATGGATGAAGGAAATTCAATAAGTACAAATAAATGCAAAGATATCTTATGTTCACGAACTAAAAAAAGCTAATATTGTTTTTTTAAAAAAATACATTACCCAAAGCAGTGTTTAGATTCAGTAAAATTACCATCAAAATTTCAATGGCACAAAGTGCAAAAAATTATATGAAACCACAAAAAAAAAAAATAGCTAAAACAATCTTAAGAAAGAAATAAACTGAAGATCCCAGCCTCAAGAACTATGAGTAATTAACTGCTATTGTTTATAAGGTCCTCCACCTATAATTTTGTTATAGTAGCCTGAATGCACTGACAGTTTATTTGAAATTAAAATTTAACCGGGTGGTCCATGTTTATTTTGTACTAGAAACGGGAGTCCCATAGAAAAAGTTAATCTGTAATAGCAAGTAAGTTAAGGAGACTGAATTGTGAAGGAACAGAAGGTTCTAAGTACATTAGTGCATACCCAAAAATGTCCCCACAGGCCCCAATGTGTATCTTAAAGTAGAAGTACAGTAAGAGTGAGGGAATTTCTAGTGAAGTTCAAGGTACATTGGAAACGTGCAGTATCACTGTAGTGTCACCATAGGACACTGACAATGTAGGCATCAGCAGCTGTCCCAGCAATGGGAATGAGACGGAGACACTGGATTGGATAGCAGTAGGGAAAACAAATGATTCAGGTTATCTGTGCATCAACATCAAGCATCGGCAACAGTTCACATGCAGACCTCCCTAACAGCAATGGCAGAGTCCATGATGTAGCCACAAGAACAGTTCCAGAAAGTAACTGCAAGCTTCTTCCGTACATATCCACCACAATATCTTGAGTAGCACAAACAACCAAGTTTTTGCTTAGAAAACAGGAAATGTTAACACAATAAAAAGAAAAACACTGGATGAAAGGAGAGCTAACAAAGGAAAGCAACACTGCTGAGAAAAGGAGTATAAGGGAAAAGTGGGCTGGCGTTCCTGAGGAGGGGATGACATCTCACAGGAGAAAAAATGCTTCCTATTTTTTGATTATATCGAGACTCAGTTTATGACAAAGGGTGCCCTGTAGCCTAGCAACACAGATATAGTAATAAACTTTAAAAGAATAAATAGGCTTCTGTTACAATGAGTTTTCTTTTTTGAAATTGTCTCAAAACCTAGCAAGAAAAATTCAGTCAAAGGGAGCATGCAGTAATAATCATCTCAGCACCAAAAAATGTTATTATCCCAAATGTACAAATCATTGTTTTCCTGTTGGCATCTTTAACTTTGCTCTAACTGCCTTCATTTAGTTTCTGGGTAATTGGAGACTGGGATTTTAGAAAGAAAAACAATATTTGAAATAGTTCCATTAAATGAAGAAGTTATCACTTTCTAAAACAAAGCCACAAGTGAAAATAACTAAAAATAAGACTTGGCTATTTGTGGATGGTGACAAACATTTTAAATAGCCACCAGGATCTGAGAGGAAGTCTAAAAAGGCAGATGAGCATATGGAATTAGATACCTGAGGATCAGTAAGTTCAGCTTAGCTAGCTAACTCTTTGGCGCTTGAAAAATCATCAAGTGGAAAATGTGTCTAGTTGTAATTTTATTCCTAATATTTTCTTTCAACTCAGTATTTTCTTTTAACTGAGTCTATTCACAACATTGTTGGAAGAAGCATATCTCACGTCTCTTTAGCTTTCTCCTTGTGAAAGTGCTATTTTGTTTCTGCTTTCTACTTATTTATTTCTCCCTTTCAAATGAACTATATTGTCTATAAAACTTGCTCTAAGGATATTATAAATTGTGAGTCATGTTTTCAGTCCATTAGTGTTTAAATTTACATCCGTTAGCAATATCAGTTAAGCAAATTGTAATGGTTGAGTTCTGTTGTCAGCTTGATCAGTTTAGGAATCCACAGACATTCATCTGGGTGGGGTCTCAGAGGATGCTTTCAGGAAGGATTGACTGAAGGAGGAAATCCTTCCCACAATGTGAGCCCTTCCCCCAGAGTGGACAGCCCCTCTTGGAGGGGGCTTTATGTAAGGAAGCTCCTGGTGAAAAGAATCCCTTCCCTCACTTGGCTGCTGGCACTTCACTTGCCTTCAGTGTTGGACTGGGACTGCTGAGGCATCCGGCCACACAGACTGAGCAGCTATGGGATTCCTTGACTCTCAGGGCTGCAGACTGCTATTGTTGGACTGCAGTAAACTGATCCAATAAATCCCCTATTTAATACAATTACATTCTGTTGGTTCTGTTCCTTTAGGGAACCCTGACTAATACACATATAGTTGACACTTTATCAAATTCAAAAACTCAGTATCTATTAGCTTTCTACATCATGTGGAGAAGTGACTGAACTTTGTACCTCCTCAACCTGGTCCTATCTCCTGCACACACCTTAGTTCTGCTTGAGTGTGCTACAATCTGGAAATCACTAATATTGTTATATTTTATTACTTAATTTAAGAAGTTTATCTAGAAAAGGTAAGACCCTATTGCTGAAGACACCACAGTCTGCTGTCACAGGACATCAAGAGACCACGCTGGACCTGAGAGGGAACACACTTCCTCCTGACTCGTCTTTGTAGCACTGGAAAATGCTATGGTTGCTACTAGAAAATAATGCTTGCCAACAGCATGAATAAGCAGGCTATCCTGCAAGATTAAAAAGTCAACCAGCTAAGCAAGAAGAACACACCTGTGCAATAGTGGCACACAGCCTATGTGGGTAACCAACTGCTCTCTGATTGGACATGAAACACAATCAGTGAGGGACTCATACCTGCTACTGGGAACCATGCCAAATTCCTATGGATAGCAGGCTAATAGACTCCAGAGAGAACCTCCACTGCTCTTTGGCTATGAAGAATGGGGCATGCACATCAATAAGTCTCCCAAGTAACTATGCTTATCCTCTTTAATCCAGCAGTCATCATGGAAATGCATTCTAAGAAATGCATCACCTGGTCATTTCATCATTGTGCAAATATTATATATACTTATACAAATTATTCTTGGTATGGTCAAAATATTGATGTGATAATCATAAGTTGTAAGAAACAGTTGCTGGTGTAAAAATCATATATCTTGGTCTGTAAAGATGGCTTAGCAGTTAAGGCACTTGCCTGCAAAGCCAGAGAACCCAGGTTTGATTCCCCAGGACCCACATAAGCCAGATGCACAGTGTGCAAGTATTGATGCAAGTACTGAGTTCATTTGCACTGGCTAGAAGCTCTGGAGCAGCACCCATTTCTCTCTCTCTCTCTCTCTCTCTCTCTCTCTCTCACTCTCATGCACTCGCTCGCTCTCCCCTTCCTATTTCTCTCTCTTAAATAAATAAATGAAAACATATCTTTAAAAACCAAATATCTTGCAATAAACACTCTTTTTATAAGTAGAAGGGGAACACTCTCACATGATGATAAAAGCATCCAATAGTAGTTATATTAGCCAGTAATGTAGCTATTCATATCAAGCATTTTTACTCTAATAACTGTATGTGCTGTCCTTTACATGGCTGGCAGTAGGTTTATTTGCACCAGTATCACATGAGTAATGTCTTGCTCTAGAACATGAGGACAGCTATGGCATTACAAGATAACGAGAACTTTTCAGGTCCATTAGAATGTTATCAAGCCACTCTCATTGACAGAAACATTATTACTTAGCCCATGGCTGCCATCCCAGTTAGGAACTTGTACAGCAAGGTTTAACTCAGCCAGCTGAAATGCTATCCTTAATCAGGTCTGCCTATTCTGCAGGGCCATGGCTGTCAACTGGGAATCTGGATTTTGTAGTAACTGGTAAAAGTGGTTATCTGTGCCCAAATGGTTTTTTTAAATAGTATGGTATGGTTTATGTTGAACACCTGCTCTCCTTTTTGGAGTCTACATGACAGGCAGAGGCTGTATATTGACCATAGCCTGATAAAAACCTGGCACTGAGTCTCCTGAAAGTTGTCCTGATACATAGCATCTCACATGTGTTGTCACAACTTGATAGTGATGTAAATAAACATGTTCAGCCTAATCCAACTGGAAGAGCATGCTGGGAACTTGCACAGATCTCCTCTGGACTTTCACCTATGAGCCCTGTACTGATTTTATTATGTATGTGTTCACTAAAATATACCATACTCATGAACCTGACTCTAAGTATGGTGAATTTTACTCCCTAAGTAAAGCCTGCAATTTGTACGTCTATATTTCCTTTTCTTTTTAACTGATGGATAAAAGCATAAAACATGCCTATCAACTGGATGCTATGTGTCCGATGCATGTATACTAAACCATTGTGTAATGTTTAAATCTGATTAAAAATATTTGCTGCCCTAAATATTTACATATCTATATGTTGAAACTTTCAAATTCTTTTCTTTTAGCTTTTTGAAATGTACATCATTGTTATCACCATTTTGTTGAAACTTTCAAATAAGCTTTTTGAAATGTACATCAATTTCTTCTGTGCAATAATATCAAATTTCTTGCTGATATGATTGGCATTTTGGCATTTGTTTGTTTGTTTTTGTTTTGTTTTTCAATGTAGGGTCTCACTTTAGTTCAGACTGTCCTGGAATTCAGTATGTAGTCTCATGGTGGCCTCAAACTCACTGTGATCCTCCTCTGCCTTCCGAGTGCTGGTATTAAAGGAGTGCACCACCACACCTGGTTTAATAATCAGCATTTCTTAATCCCTCCCTCTACCCCTGTTCCCAGCTTTTGGTGACCACCATTCTACTCTCAACATCTCTGAAATCATTTTTTTAAATATTACACTCATGTGAGCTCATGCTGTATGTTTCTTTCTAACAGGACTTATTTCAGTCAATAAATTGATCTCCAGTTCCATTCACCCTGCCCTAATGACAGAATTTCATTCCTTTATGGCTTGGTAGTATTTCACTGTTCTCATATATCACATTTTCTTTTCATCTCATTGGTTGATGGATACCTAGTTTTTTGTCTTCCATAGCCATTGTGAATAATACTATGATACACAAGAAAGTGTAGACATTTCTTCCACATCTGATTTCATTACCCATGGATTTATATCCAGTACCCAGTAAGATTACTGGATCACATAGTAATTTCATTTTTAGGTCTTAGGGAACCTCCATTCGTTTTCTGTACTGACTGTTAATTCACATTGCCCCATTTTCCACATTCTCTGAACGTGTTAATGGTAGTCTCTTTGATATTCTTACTTGGGTAATGTGGTATCTCACCAAGGTTTTGACTTGCATTTATCTGATGGTTACTGATGTTGTTCATTTTTTCATGGCGCTGAACATTTGAATATCTTTTTTTGAGAAATGTCTAGTTAGATCTATTTCCCACTTAATATTTTACTTTATTTATTTGAGAGAGAGAGAGAGAGAGATACAGAAATAGGCAGAGAGAAAGAGAGAGAGAAAAAATGGGCGCTTCAGGGCCTCCAGCCACTGCAAACAAACTCCAGATGCATGCAACTCCTTGTGCATCTGGCTTATGTGGGTCCTGGGGAGTCGAACCTGGGTCCTTTGGCTTTGCAGGCAAGTGCCTTAACAGCTAAGCCATCTCTCCAGCCCGTTTTGCCCACTTTTAATCAGGTTAATTTTCAGTTTTGCTACTGAGTTTTTAGTGGGCGTTCCTTAAATTATATTTTTAAAAAGCCCAGTTCTTAATAGTAGCTCTAAATTATCAGAAAAAAAGCAATGCATATTCTCATTCTACAAATACCACACTTATAATAATAGCAAGTACTTTCTTCAGTGTCACAAATTAGTAGTTTTCATTCTTTAGATATGGCCATATATCTCATAAGTTACATTTATATAACAAGGTCTGGAATTTCAGAAAACTTTCCCTTATCTACAGCTATTTCCATGTTTTAAAAAATTAGAGAAGAAGCAGATGTTGAATGGTGAAATATATTTTAAACAATTTCAGAAATATTTGGCAGCAACTACAAGACTGTTAGTGCAAAATTGCCCTATAAAACATGGCAAGTCTATCTTGAATCTACTTTTTTGAAAGAAAATAATTTAAAAATGGAAGAATGAAGCATTATTAAATGTGCTTTATATAAATATATGTTAAAGCAGGTTTATTGGCACACGATTTTAATCCCACCACTCGAGAGGCAGAAAGAGAAACACCATGAGTTAGAGGGCAGTCTGGGACTACAGAGTGAGTTCCAAGTCAGTCTGGTTTAGAGTGAAACCCAACCTCAAACAAAAATAAAAAGAAAACATATGTTAATATACATAACAATTTTCAGTGGCCACTGTACTTCATCACGATTCTGAGTCTCCATAAAACCATGTACATTCACTCATAGGCTGAAAATATCTAAAATATATTCTGCTTTTCATCATCTGTGACTTTCTTAACTAATCCTAATGGCATTTTCTTTTTCCTACATTTTAATATGTTTTATAGCTTTCAAACTTGTTCTATACTTCATAAAAACAAATAATACATGACTCAATATTCTTCAAAAATAATTGCTGAAAAAGTCTTGTCATTTGAGTAAAAATCCAATCTTGAAAGTATATATGGTCATTTTACATTATATGTTAATTTTATTTATTCCCATTTCAGCTATGATTCTATCTCCGTAAAATAATCTAAAGTATTCCTACTACTATTTTGGTGGGAAGACTAAAAGCTGATTACAATATAAAGACAGCTGTTATAATATTTCAAAGGTCTTGGGAAAAGATTACTAGTTGGCTCAACTCAAAACTATATTATATAAAAATATATATTTATAATATATAAGTATATATTATTCTATATATAAATGATGTTTAAATCATTTGTACAAGGAAAGCCACTTCTGTAGTTTTCTTTGACAAACCAAATTAAAAGGTTTTATTAAAAAATATGATCAGGAAATTATATATATATATATATATATATATATATATATGCATATATTATTTCAGGATTATTTTTTTTTTTGGACTAAGTTAATATGCTAGCAGAAATTTCATAGTAGTAATTGTCATTAATTGCAGACAAAAATAAAAATCATCAAAAGTCAGGTATAATACATGTCACTGAAATGAGATAGCACTTTTAAGCAATGAGCCTATCATTAAAGCTTAAATTCTTTCTTTGGTTGGCCTTGATGTGTAAGACTCAGTGAATCATGGTCAAATTCTGGCAACTGACTGATTTGTAAGAAGGGAGTAGATTGCTTATGCTTTTCTGTTTGAACTCAAGATCCAAAGGTTCTTTATTCAAAAATAATCCAAAACTCATTAAGGGATCTGATTATAAATGGACTCAAATTATCTTTGTCATTTTACTCTACTCTAAAAGCCATGTCTTCCAGTAAAAATACATACTACATTAAAAATTAGCATGCTCCAGATGCCATAGAACAGGAACCCATGACAGTAACAGCTCCCAGTTGTATGAAGCTTGCTGTGTTCACAGCACACTGCTTTATGAGGTGTGCTACACTGCTTCATTAGCAGACACAAACTAAAGCAGGAAGAGGCGAAAAAAACTTGCCAAATTCATAGGGAGCTACAATTAAAACCCAGAATGTTTGCATTCTTGATTCTGGGGTTGGAGAAATGGCTTAGCAGTTAAGGTGTTTGTCTGCAAAGCTAAAGGTCTTTGGTTTGATTCCTCAGGACCCACGTAAGCGAATGTACAAGGTGGCGCATGCGTCTGGAGTTCATTTGCAGTGGCTAGAAGTCCTGGCATGCCCATTCTCTCTCTCTCTCTCTCTTTCTCTCTCTCGTTCTCTCTTTTTCTCTCTCTCTGTCTCTCCATGCCTCTTTTCCTCTCTCACTCTCTCAAATAAATAAATAATTTTAAAAAAATTTTTTTGCAGCCTTTTTCTCTACTTGAAAATTTGTTTTAGAACTCTAACATTTTCCCTACTGTTTTTCCTCCACAAAGAAATATCCTCTTCCTTTCTCTCTCTCTCTCTTTTTTTTTTTTGAGGCGAGGTAGGGTCTTGCTCTAGCCCCAGTTTACCTGGGACTCACTATGTATTTTCAGGGTGAACTCAAACTCATGGCAATCCTCCTACCTCTGCCTCCCAAGTGCTGGGATTAAAGGTTTACGCCACCACGCAGGCTTTCTTCTTCCTTTCTAAGGCTAAAGAAAGCTGCCACCTTAGGAGTTAATTCCATCTCCTATTAGGCCCTTTAAATGATCCTGATTCCTCATAACCTCAGAGTATTTCTCCTGCTACTTCTACTTCCCTTGAGACAGTAAATCTTTTCCCATTCTTTATCCTCTTTAGACCTACATCAATCTTCATTTCTTTATCCATGATATTGTTATTTTAAGGAAAAGTCACTGACATGGGTTCATATATTAGTCATCATATTTTAATCAGAGGCCAGAAAGGAATCATGATATGAACTTTTCAATTGCTGTATTGTAGAGAACAAAACTTTGGAGCCAAAAGTGTGCCCAGTCTAATGGTCAAAATTCTGGGCATCAATCATGTACACAATGAGAGTGAAGAGAAACACCTCTCTGGGTCCTTGTGGGAATTACAGAAGAACAAGTTGCAAAAACCTCCAAACAGTAAATAACTAAGAAATATCTGTTGAATATCACTTGTGACATGAAAGGTACAATATTATCTTTAAATAGTTAATGAAGAAAAAGCAGAATGGGGGCTGTAGAAATGTCTCGGTGTCTAAGGCACTTGCCTTCAAAGCCTAAAGACCCCAGTTTGATTCCCAGTACCCACTTAAAGCCAGATGCACAAATGGCACATGTATCTGGAGTTTCTTTGCAGTGGCTGGAGGCCCTAGTGCCCCCCTATTCATTCTATATCTGTGTGTGTGTGTGTGTGTCTCTCTCCTTGCAAACAAATAAATAAAAAATTTTAAAAGATCAGAATGGAAGAAGGATATGAAAGAGTGTATGTATATAAGGAAGAGAAAGATGGACATTAAATGTTGAATGTTGTGGTGTTAACATTATCCCTGAAGCCCTTCTTAAATTCATACATTCAGAAATATTTGCAAATGATCCTCATGGTGCCCAGGGCACCTTGGATGACTCACAGTGTATGGAGCAGCCAGACTCTGATGAGGCATGCTGCCACAATCTCATCCTTCTAAAGAACACCAGGGAGGCCTTTCCTTATTCGAAAGTCTTAAGTAGTTCTTTGTTGTCTACATACTAGATTTCTAACCACTTAATAAGTCATGTAATTTTTTTTAGTATTTTTTTTTGAACTCCAATGTTTGGTGGTTTGTTTTTTTGTTTGTTTTTTTTGTTTTTGTTTTTGTTTTTTTTCGAGTTAGGGTCTCACTCTGGCCCAGGCTGACCTGGAATTAACTATGTAGTCTCAGGGTGGCCTTGAACTCATGGCGATCCTCCTACCTCTGCCTCCCAAGTGCTGGGATTAAAGGCGTGAGCCACCACGCCCGGCCCTAATGTGTTTTTTTCAGTCTTTTTCTTCTTTCGTTTTTGAGGTTTGGGGTTTGAACATAGGGCTTTGTACATGCTGGGCAAGCATTCAACCACTGAGCTCAATTCCCAGCTCTCTTTATACTTTTTATTTTGAGACAGGGACTCACTCAGTTACCCAAGCTAGACTTCAGTTTCCTGTATAGCCTAAGCAGGGCTTGGGCTGTGGTCCTCCTACTTCAGCCTCCTGAGCAGATATGCCACGAGGATCAACTCTAAAATCTTACCATATCAACTTTTCCCTACAGAAAACACTAAGGGGCATTAAAATAACTTTTTTAAGGAGAATGTAGAATTGCTCCAGAGACTGAAAGCCATGAATATTGAATGCAGCTGGAACAACTGAAGATATTGAAGAAAAGGAGGAACTACAGAAGATAAACAGAACTGGCACTAGACTATATTATTATGACACACAGAGAAGGCCAACTTTGGTCTTAAAGACAACTGAACACTATTTTAACAAGGAAATGATGGGATCATGACTGTGTTTTCAAAAGGAACAGGTAGCATGGATTTTCAAAAGAAATAGATGGCAGAATGACAGGCAACTAAGAGAATATTACTATATGACAGGAGATGGTCACAGTTACATGAACAAGCAAAGGAGTTTATGGGAAAAAGGATCTAATTCCTAAGGAATATTCCCATTGTCATCACCAAGGACATGGGTGATTGGACACGGTGGCTTATATGGCTCTAGAATCAAACTTCCACTGTTCCAGACCTGCCTTGACTACTCACTAGCTTATTACTTTGGTCAAATGTTCATGCCTCCTTCAGACTCACTCTTCTCAATTATAAAGTTGAAAAAACTATTGTATGCATCTCCAAAGAAAGGATGAGAATGAAAGCTAATTGTTTTTACCAAATTCTTGGCATAAAAACTGTCTCATAAAATGCTCCATGAACATTAGCAATAAATTATATACAAAAATATGGGTTGGGTACAGTGGCACATGCCTGTGATCCCAGCACTCGGCAGGCAGAGGTAGGAGGATTGCCATGAGTTCAAGGCCACGCTGAGACTACATAGTGAATTCCAGGTCAGCCTGGGCTAGAGCAAGACCCTACCTCAATCCCCCCCCCAAAAAAAAAGAAGAAAGAAATATGGAAAGTTGGATATTTCATACCTGGGAGCTCCCTCTCAGCTTTAAAAGTCCCAGAGGTGTTAATGGTCTTCATACTACACACATACTACATTTCTCCCTCCATTGAAACATTCTTTATGTCATCTCTTTCATTTCAATTTCCATTGGTTAAAATCCAATATAACCTCAGAGTCCATGGTTTAGTCATATTTGATTTTCAAGACCACATTTTATAATTCAATTAAAATTGATAGAACTTGTGCCACTTGATCCTTTCCAAGAGTTTTACATTGAAGATTTAATGTATATAACAATTTCTTCTTTCTTCATAAGTCACTTCTCCACTGAAATTCTTCTGGTACTTTAAACAAGATCATAATAGTATTGAGATTAAATCCAGTGTATATTCACTTTCACGGTGATAGATAATTCAAAGGAAAGCCACCATCTAGATTATAAATTCCTTTCCAATTGACCTGCTAGTCAATGCCTATCTCTAATATTCTGTTATGCTGCAAACTGTTGCAGGGGAAGCAGTCTGGAAGGTGTGCACTTAGTAGTTGTGAGTTCATATAATTTGCCTCTTGATTATTGTGGAATGTTTTATTATTCTTGCAAAATTTTTCCAAAAAGTAAAGCTCAAGTCTTCTCAGTTGAGATCATTTTAACTGTTAAGCACATGCTTTACTCTAATTTAACAAAGCTGATAGCTTTGTTACCCTATCTGATTATGTTATGTTTTATCCCATGGACAGGCATCTGCATGTTTCACAAATAGCAGTTAGGAACAATATAAATATTAATAGGCATAACTTAATTAGAAACTCAAGACAGCTTGGCCAATAATCTAAACCAGCACAAATATATCATTAAATGATCTTAGGCAGGACACTAAAATTTCACAGGAGGATAGGCAGCCAAATATAAGAATCATCCAGATTTTCCTGCCTGGGTATGTAAGAAAAGAAACCTACCTAGGCATGCATAGACTGACCACAGTCTTGTGTCCACTTTTCCTGAACCCTACTCTGGTATGGTACTCTTACCTGGGTTTCTGGCACTTCACTTTTCCTAACTATGCCCCTCTAGGCTCTGTGGCATAGAACATCCCTTCTGACACGAGACCAGAGCCAGATTGCCTCTTCCTATTACCAGAAGCCAAAACACAGGATTCCACTGCAGAGGGATGCCAAAAATACTATAAAATCTAGGGCTAATTTGAGAAATAAACCACTCCATAGATTCTCGCTTATCCTAGAAACAAAATTTCTGGATTCACTTTCTCTTCTAATCTGGGCCCTGCTCCTGTTTCCCACAGACAGTTGTTATATGTATTCATCAAGCACACAAAAGTACTTCCCATTCTATATTACATTCCTTGCTGAGGCATGGGTGAAGGGACATGGAGGAAAAGCAATGGACATTCAAAATGAGAGAGAAAGTTCTTCCCCATGTATTAGTTACATGTTATTTTCTGATCCAAAGGCTTTTGTTTGATGAGATTCTCAGACTCCAAATATAAATTATAAGTATGGATTAATAGAATATGTAATTAAGTTAAAAGTTATCAGTTAAAATCCAAACATATTCAAGTCTGCCTCTTATATAAATTCCATGAAACTAAAAGTTTGCACACCCCAATTAAGTATTAAAACAGTATGCATGTAGTCATTCAACATTCTTTCCAAAGTATAATAAAATTTATAGGGTAAGTTTTAATGCCATCTGCACTTTTGCTTTTCTCCATCCAAATGGTCACCATTCTTCCCTAAATTCAACACTCAAAATATCTTTGAGGGGTGGAGAGATGACTCTATGCGTATATCAGTTACTTTCTCATTGCTGGGACAAAATATCCAAACAGAAGCAGCTTAAGGAAGTAAAGAGTTTACTTTGGGCTTAAAATTTCAAGGGAAGTCCGTTATGGTAGGGAAAGCATGGCAGAAGCCGGTCACATTCAATCCACAGTAAGAAAACAGCAGAGCAATGAACGCTGGATGTTCACCTATACAAGCCAGGAAACCAATCCATGGGATAGTGCTGCCTACAGTTATGATGGATGATCCTATCTCAAGTAATCTAATCCAGAAAATCCCTCCCAGACAAAACCAGAGATTTGTTTCCATGGTGATTCTAAATCCTGTCAAGTTGACAACCAGAGATTAACCGTCATAGCAGATAAAGTGCTTGCCATGCAAGCATGAAGACCTGAGTTTGGATTCCTAGCACTCACAAAATTGCTAGGCATGGTGACATGTGTCTATAATCCCAGCGCTGCAGAGAAGAGACAGGAGGATCCCAGTGACCTGATAGCTAGATAGACTAGCCAAATTTGTAAGCATCAGGTTCAGTGAAAGGCCTTGTCTCAAAAAATAAGATAGCAATTAAGAAATATACCCAACATCAACTCCTGATCTCTACATGCATGCATACCTTTACCACATGTGTCCATACACATATATATACACATACACGTGCACCATAAACACACATATCCTCCCTGTTGTAGACTCAGGTGTCATTAAAATTGAGTTTGCAGCTTCTGCCCCTAGCAGGCAGACTCCTGCTGAGTGGCAGGGGAATGTCATTGTGGGTGGATCTGAATTCCAGCCTAAGGTATACAGAGTGAGCTCTGCCTAGAGCTGGAGGGGCATAATTGGAAAATCCAGATACTGCCAGTCACTAGTTATGCATATTGGACTTGAGCAGCAGATGCTGGCCTAATTGTTGTTGAGTTTGCATTGGTCCAGTCTCTCCTTGTTATGCCTTATAGTAATGGAAATTTTTACTCTGTGCCATTGTATGTTGAAAGTATGTAACTTGTTTGATTTTACGGGACCCACAGTTAAAAGATAGTCTTAAGGTTAAAAAGACTATGGGACCTATAGACTACATACAA
Organism: Orientallactaga sibirica; assembly: GCA_036365145.1. Taxonomy (NCBI): domain Eukaryota; kingdom Metazoa; phylum Chordata; class Mammalia; order Rodentia; family Dipodidae; genus Orientallactaga; species Orientallactaga sibirica. The sequence continues at coordinate 28,951,044 of JAEOAD010000004.1, read as the reverse complement.
TTTGTAATGTAAGATGGTCATGAGTCCATTACAGGCCAGGGGCAGAATGTGGTAGCTTGAATCTAGGTCCCCCAATAGACTCAGGTATTATTAAAAATGAGTTTGAAACTTCTGCCTCTAGCAGGCAGACTCCTGAAATGGGGGTTGGAGGTGAGGGGTGGGGGACCATGTCATTGAAGGCAGATCTGAATTCCAGCCTAAGGTACATAGAGTGAGTTCCCTAATGATTGGCTGCCAATTTTTGCTTTTGCTTGTGATAGTAGTGATGGTTTTGTTGTTGTTTTTGTTTTGTTTTGTTTTGTTTTGTTTTGTTTGTTTTGTTTTGTTTTGTTTCTGTGTGGATCTGAGAAAGGGGACCAGATTCTTCTTCATTTATGGAAGTTCTCCTGGACTTGTAAGCCTGCAATAAATCCCATTCCTCCCATAAACTGTATCTTGTTTGGAGGTTCTCCCCAGCAGTGTGGGGCAGACTACAGCACTCCCCAAAATCTGTGATGCTATAATTTTTTTTTGAAACTCATCATTATTTGGACAAATGTTTGAAAATGTTGATAAACTTACTTTGTTCATGAATAATTACTTGTGCATCAGAAAATTAACTACCATTGATACAAATGTTTTTATTAGTTTAGGCATGTACTAATCATTATATAAGTTGGCCTGGATTCTAGATATGATATACAACTAAAATAAACCTCTATAAGGAGTCTTATAATCTACTGAAAAAATCTAATTCTTACATCAAATATAATGATATAAAAACTAATGCAAATCACAAATATTCTTCAAAATAAAGTGGAAATCATCTGGATATCAAGGTATGTTTCATAAAGGAATTGTCAGTGAAGTACCATGAAAGAGAATAATATAATTATAAGAGAGACAGGGAAAAACAATCTGGAACATTATAATGTAAAAATACAAGGATGGTGAGAATCAGATAAAATTGTAAACCTTGAAACTTTAAAACTATAGGAAAAATACTTCAAGATATAAGATGAACAAAAACTTTCTGAAAACAACTTCAGCAGCTCAGGAAATAACACTGTAGAATAACAGTAAGATTTCACAAAATTAAGCCACTTCCTTAGAACAAATGAAACAATTAACTTAATGAAAAGATAGTCTGTACAATTGAAGAAAATCTTTGCCAATTATATATCTGACAGGGATTTATAACTAAAACATATGAATTATTCAAAAATTAAACTCTGAAAACCCATAAATATTCCAATCAAGTAAGGTGTACAGTTATCAAAAGAATAAATGCAAATAGCTGATAAATATATGAAAATGTTTAATATCCTTAGCCATCAGGGAAATGCAAAAACAGTTATTTTGAGATTCCATCTCATCCTACTCAGAGTGGCTACCACCAAGAAGTCAAACATAAATTCTGGAAGGATGAGGAGGAAAGGATCCTCATAAACTTCAAGAACATATAGTACTTCAGTACTATGCAATAAGTCTGGTGATTCTTCAAAAAGTTAAAAAGAATATTACTACCATATGACCAGCTATATCATTGCTGGAAATATACCTGTGAGAATCTAAGTCCATGTTCTACAGAGATACCTGTACATCTATGTTTATAGAAGTACTATTCATAATAGCCAAGTTATAGAATCAGCCTAGAGACTATGTGTCTATCAATAGAGAAATGGATAAAGAAAAAAAATTATGTCAATTGTATAAAAAGGGTTGGAACTTAGAAATCATCATATTAAACAAAATAAGCCAGACTCAAAGGCAAAATATTACAGCTCTCATATTTAGAATCTCAAGTATATATAATATTTTATACTTCATAAAATATTTCATATATATGGCATGAAAGTAGAAGGGGGCTATATGAGAAAGGGAAATGGGTTAGTGAGAGAGGGAACATAAGCAAGTGTAATGAGCAGGAAAATCATCAAAGTGCATGAGATAGTTGAACCAGATGGTCTGCATATATAGTGCTGGAAAGTGCTACCTGAGCTGCTAGGAGAAAATGGCCAACCACATTGTGTGCTAGCAGGGGACACTGCTGTACGAAAGCAATCAGCCTGACAAGACATACACATCTGTGGAATAGTGACAAATAGCCTAGCTGGGTAAACAAAGGCTCTCTGATTGGCTAAAAGTTCAGTGGAAAGGAATCCATAGCTGGAACTGTTATGTGAGTCAGAATCCTGTGGAGACCAAGATCATGACTCCAATGAGAAACTCCACTAGTCTTTGCCAAAAGAGAGGCTATACCCATCAAAGTATCTCTTAATGGACTGGAGCGATAGCTTAACAGTTAAGGAATTTGCCTGTGAAGCCTAAAGGACCCAAGTTCATTTCCCTAGTACCCACATAAGCCAGACATAAAGGTGGCTCATGCATCTGGAGTTCATTTGCCATGGCTAGAGGCCCTGGTGTACCCATTCTCTCTCTTTCTGCTTCTCTCTATCATAAATAAATAAAATATTTTTTAAATCTCTCTTAATTAACAATGCTTATCTCATTTAATATTCACTGACCTCAATCCTCGGTTGGATAGTCTGTTTTTCTTTTTCAGAAAGCAGCGAGAACCAAGAAGATAAAGCACATCTCACAAATCAGCAGGGCCCAGGTGAAACCACAGAGGAATTGGCAGGTTGAGCAAGAGTTCTGCTTCCATGGCAAGCCTGACAGCCAGTGAAGGGTGATGAAGACAGACATTGAGGATACTCAAAACACACAAAAGCAGAAATCCAGAAGCTGCTGAGAGCACAACACTAAAGTAGACTTAAAACACACCCGCCACAGCTCAGGGAATTTTGCGGAAAAGGGGGCAGAAAGATTGTAAGAGCCACAGAGTGCAAGGAAATGTGCAGAGGCATGGTCTGCACCCCTTACAATGACTGACTGAAGCTCTCACATCTGATAACCCACAACCAGGAGCTTTTGAAGATCATTGTGGAAAGAAATAAAATAAATGAGTGTATGATTTTAGTATACTGTTCTTTGATGACGTGTTACAAAATCAGAGGGACTAAACTCAGGAACTAGGAAGGTGATTATTTATTGGAAAAAATTTATTCCCCATGCTGCGTTCTTCCTGGTATAATGAGAGACATTAGTACAACCCATTGCTTCTCTTTTGACTATGAGACAGAGAAATGACTCACCAAAAGGAGCATGAAATTAATTTCTGCCAGTATAAAAATAACCTTCTCATGATTATACTAATAAGGCCATAACCTTTGGCAGGGTGATCATCTATCTCATATTTTCTTTCCCTGGCTCATAAAATCTAAAATATTTGGGATAGTATTACCTTACTATGTTTCATTTTGTACTCAAAATATTTTATTTACATTGTTGCTCTTCTCCCTTCTCTACTAAATGGATGTTTTAGCTAAAGACATCAGATTATTTTATTGGAACCAGAAGATGATAAACTAATTCAGTAAAAAGTTAAACTACACATATTTGCCTGCTGTCACAATTCTGGTCCTATGACCACTGGAAAAAAATGCTATGTGTAATTTTGTAACTAAACCCTGCCCTTAAAATGGAAGATTATAAGGAAGGTGATATGTGTTTGTGCCTGTGTATAAGAAAGAAGGCTTATGTTAGATTCTTTTCTGTTGTTCATGTTTGGAAATTCATTCTTTTTTTGTCTGGAAGAGGAGGAACAACTCAGACAATAGCAAAGTGCCAAGAACAATATGGCAAAACAAGAACATGCACCCAGGAACCAACAGAGCTGGGTGCCAACCCCAGCTCTAACTGCCAAATGACTAGGGCAAGCCACCTCCCAAAACTTGACCTGTTTCCTCAGCTGAAATTTTGACCAGATGGTCTCTACAGCTCCTTCCAGGTCCAGTTATCTTTGAATGGATTGTGGCAATTTCAATTTTACCTCACACCTTTTCTTCCCAGCATCATACCAGAATGGATAGGTAAACCAGAAAAGTGAATTTTATCTGAATGGAAAAGTAGTAAATCGTGACATCCTGCTGCCCTTTATACACCCTACACAAGTGATCAGAAATGAGCCTTTGGTCTACTGTAGCCCAGAAGTGCCTTTGAATGCAGAGCAGTTACTATTCAAAGAAAAAAATTGCATTAAGATGAAAACTTCAAAAACATGTGTTAGTTTCTTTCTCCATATGCGGCTGAGTGCCGTATGCCATTCTCAGAGTTTCCAGTTATAGAGTAGTGTAGTAATGTTCATTGTTCATTCAAGATCCATTGTCCTTGGCTGTTTTTAATCTCATACACTGACAATATGATTATTCTACTTCATTATGACAATCATGCCATAAATTTTCCAACATGGATGCAGTAGTTTGAATAGATGGCCCCCAATATATTCAGTATTTTATTAGTTTGTTTGCATCTGCAGTCACCTGGCTAGAGGCAGTGTCACTGGGTGGATATTAAGGTGCAGTGGTGGGTTTCAGATTTCAATCTAAAATATGCAAAGTGGACCTAGCTGGAGTTCCTGAAGTGTGCTGTGCTGTGTGGCTTTTGGTTTTTGGTTTTCTCTCTCTCTCTTGCTTGGTCCTGTAAGAGCAGGCCAGCTTCTTCTGCCATTATGGAACTTCCCCTGGATCTGTAAGCTTCAACAGATCCCTTCCTCCATAATTGTGCCTGGTCTGGAAGTTCATCTCAGTGAACCTGAAGCTGTCTGTTGAAGTTGACTTCATTTCTTCTTATTTGTCCCAAATTTACACTAAGTTTTAGACTTTATCATTTTTCTAGGTTTAGAAAGTAGGATCCCCCATATACATTATTATTCCTTATCTGTCTTTCTTCCATGATTATAATAACAAACTTGACATGAAAAGAAAGGATTAATAAGAAACTCAGATTTTCATATTTCACATCTTTATATTTGGCACATGGTCTTATAGGTTGTCATGGGTACCAAAGAAGTTGGAATTTGACACTGATACTAGGAGATGTTTGGCTGAAATAACTGACCACACAGAATTGAAGGCACCTGGCAAGCAAATCCAGGATCACTCTACTGCTAATGGCATTTACAAGAGAAGAAATTAGAGTCCTTATCATGGAAAAGAAGCCAACTATGTTGAGCAAGCCAGTAAATTGTCTTCTGGGGAGAATAGGGGCACAGAAGCTTGGCAAGTGGGCTTAAGTCCAATCTGGGAAGCAGGTAAGAAACAGACCAAATAGGATATAGCAGGTTATCAAAGGTATCCAGCACACAGTACAAGACATATGGAAGCATCAAAAGTGTTTATTTTTGAATTATTTTGGGCCATAAATATCCAAAGTCCTTCAGTGCAAAACTCTAAACTATGAACTTATTTTAAAATTTTGTTACATTACATTTTTCTTTCAGATTTTATTTTATTTCATTCCATTTTGATTTATTTATTTGAGAGAGAGAGATACAGAAACAGGCAGGGGGAGAGAGAGAGAGAATGGGAACACCAGGGTCTCCCCCCCCCCACTGCAAATGAACTCCAGATGCATGCACCCCCTTGTGCATCTGGCTTATATGAGTCCTGGGCAATTGAACCTGGATCCTTTGGCTTTGCAGGCAAGCAGCTCAACCACTAAGCCATCCCTCCCTCCAACCCCTTCTTTCAGAAATTTTTAAAAAACTATAGTCTTCTAGAAAAAAAGAAATGTATTCACACACACACACAATATTTAATTGTTGTTTTCATGGGAAACACATCTTCTCGGCTAGTAGCACATAAACACTGGTTCAAAACCTTTAGCAAGAAGAGATGATGCCTGCAAGGTATCAGAGAAGGGCAGTGGCCAGCAAATTCTTGGTTTGGTTGGCCACCGACACTTTGGATAGCTCAGTGATTGAAGAAAGTGCCCAGTTTCAAGAATTGAGAGGGGGCTGGAGAGATGGCTCAGTGATTTAAAACATGCTTGTTTGCAAAATCTGATGGCCCTAGTTCAGTTCCTCAGTACCCAGGTGTGGTAGTATGAATGTCCCCCAACAGACTCAGGAATTTTATTAAAACTTGTAACTTGTATCTCCAGCCACCTGGCTGAAAGGGATGTGGGGGGGACAGATCCTGAGGTCCAATCCAAAGGTGTGGTAGGGGTAGATCTGATTTCCAGCCTAAAGATATGCAGAGTGCTTGAGCTCTACCTGGGTTCTCTGCTGTTTGACTGCCAGCTTTGCTCTTGTGTGTGGTGCTGGCTGGCTGGTGGTAGTTTTCTCTCTGATTGGTTCTGTGGAAGAAGGTCAGCTTCTCCCGCCATCATTGGACTATCCCTTGATCTGTAAGCTTCAAATCAATCCCTTCTTCCCATAACCTGTGTCTGGTTTTGAAGTTCATCCCAACACAAGGAGCTGACTACACCACCACATATAGCCAGATGCACAAAGTGCCACATGCACCTGGACTTCATTTGCAGTGGCAAGAGGCCATAGAATACCCATTCGTTCTCTCTTTCGTCTCTCCCCTCCCTCCCCTCACAAATAAATAAATAATTAATAAATATTTTTTAAGAAAGGACTGAGATGATAATTAATTGAATTAGCCTCCATGGCAAGTTGAGACAGTTTCTTACCACTTTCTGAATTTCTGCAGTAGTTCAAGGCATAGAACTGTTGCATTGAAATGAGTGAGCCAACTTTGTGGGAACGAATCTAGTGAAGGCCAAATGTCAGATTTATCCATTGAGGCTGGGATAAACAAAGAACCCACAGCTTGTGCTCCATGACCTACAACACAGACAAAAGTAATGTGAGACTTTTAAAGGGACAGTCGTGCATAGTAAAGGTCAGAGGAGAGGGTTCTGTTAATGGCATTTGGCAAAAGGTAAAAGAAAGAAATATGGTGAGCAGATGTTCCCCATGACTATCTGTAAAAGGGAAATTACATTACAGAAGTAGGAATTCAGGTTATATAAGAGGAAAAGCTTCTGCCCAGTGAACTTTATAAAGCACTAGACCTGGTTCCTTATGGACACTCTTATTCTTCTTCCATAAGAACTGGAAAATACAATAGATTTTTTTTTTTTGTGCCTGCAATGATTAGAGTATAAGTTTGAAGAAGTAACAATTCAGGTCAGACATAGATGAGACATTCAAATACCTTCAAAATTGATACATACATATTTGATATATATTTCCTCATAAGAAATTTTATAATTATTTTTAAAACCTATTGAGTTACTTCACTCAAACTTTTCTACACAAAATTACTAAAAATAAGCATATGTGCAATATAATAAACAAATAAAAATCTCTTTAGCATCTTAACACTCCTATTAATTTCTAATTAGTTCATGTTTGCAAAATTTAGTGGTAAAAACATTAAGATGTCACCATCAGGTTCTATATGCTTAAAGAATTGTTTCAAAAAAATGTCTCTAATATAAAAAATGTATTGAAGTAGTCTCTTAGGCAAAATACATTTTAGAAAACTATGAAGAAATAAGAGTAAAGCAAACACAAAAGAAGTCTGGAAAGACTGTTAAAAAAAAAGTTAATGAGATTTGCAGATTGACTGAAAACACCAACAAAACTTCCAAAGAATATTCAACATGTGGCCAGTCAGTCAGCAGAGACTTGGCAGTCAGTCAGGAGAAAATATGAATCATAAAAGTCCCTCTCCTCCATCATACAATGCATATGAATCAGATGTCTGCTAGCCAGTTCTTAGTCTCAATTCCAAGAGACAGTAACTACTTTAAATATTGAGCCTTATGATCCGGTTAGATTTCCTTTTCTTTCAGCTTGGAAAATGTGTAGCTCACACTCACACAGAGTCTGGGGAAGACTAGAATGATCGTCCCATTCATTGACATCGTCCTTTAATTTGGCCTGATGTTGGAGCAAAGTTGTAATGTCTTGTCTATCACCCATTACGGAAGTTGGAGCTTCCAGCCAAATATTAGGAAGCATAGTGGTGATTGCTATAGCAACAGACTAAACATACTACAAGGTAGAGTTAGAAGAGGGAAGTAATTCCAAGGTCAGGAGGTATGAAAGGAAGAAACTTTCAAAATGTATCCACAAGGAGCAAAAACATAGATCATATGCATACTACTTAATGGTAATCTTAAGAAAAGTAAAATAATTATTTTCTATTAGTGTTTTGCCACTATTGCTTTTTAGAAATTTGTCACAGTTAAACTTGTATTTCTATGAGCAACATATTCAAAAAAGTACTTAAATAAGAATTCTTGTCCAGAGTTTTCAAATGCTAACTTTTTTTCCAAGTAAACAGCTTTTTAAAAAAATGTGGAAAAATACACATAGCATAATATTTGAGATTGCAACAATTTTGAAGTGAAAACTTAAGTTCTAGAAGGTATATTTGCAGTTTTGTTCAGTATCTGGAACTGTGTCATCCTTTTTAAAATTTTTTATTAATTATGGAACATACTTAGTATAGACACATCACATGTTGGCACCAACCTTTCCCTCATTCTTGCCCCTTTCTAAAGGAGCCCTCCTCACTGGGGTCACAGGTTATCCCCATGGAGATTGTGAGCTATGCATTGGGGGAGCAGCAGTCAGTTATTGCAGAAAAGCAGTGCCTCTGGGCATGATTTCCCAACTTGTAGTTCTAACAATCTTTCCACCCCTCTTACACAAAATTCCCTGAGCCGTGTTGGGTGTGTTTTAAGCCTTCTTCAGTGATGGGCTCTTAGAAGCCTCTGGATCTCTGCTTTGGTAGGTGTTAAGTGTCCTTGGCATCTGTCTCCTTCACCCTGGTGCTGATTATCAGGTTCACAATGGAAGCAGCATTCATGATTGTCTCCCCAATTCCTGTGGGGGTTTCAGCTGGGGCTAGGCTAAAGTGCATTGGGTAGTTTATCTCCTCAGGTCTCACTCCCAACGGAAAAAGAAAAGCAGATTCTCCAGCAGAGAATGAAGCCAGCACAAGTTAAAAGGAATAAGCATTTTAACATAGAGAATTTGATGGATGTAGTCCCTCTTTTAGCACAGGATTAGTGAGAGCTTGACATTGGAGAGCAAAATCATGTGTCTGTATAGGACCTGTTTCCCAGTTCCAGATATGGGTTCCTTTCCACTGAGCAGATCTGTTAGTCAATCAGAAAGCTGTTGGTTACCCACCAAGGCTGTGTGTCACTATTGCACTTGTGTGTACATCATGTCAGGGTGTTTGCTTAGACCCCCACGTCACTCAGACAGTTGTTGGCCACATTACCCCAATAGCTCATGTAGCACGAAACAGGCTAACTGTCTGGGGTCTGGCAAATGCTAATTTCTTAAATAACACAATGTAAAAATATATTCCATTTTTAAAGGTATTCCCAGCTAGGCTTTGACCTGAAAAGAAAAATATTAGCAGTGACAAATATAAATTATAATAGCAAGGAGGTAATACTGGTCCAAACACTACTTTCAGTTTTCCTCTGACAATTTTGTCTCCTTTTCCTTCCATTACACTCTCATTCTCTCTCTCTGTCACACACACATACACACAAGCACACATCTTACAATGTTCTTACCTGTATGAAGGTCTCTTTTTCAATCATTATGTACAAAAGAATAAGTGTGAAGTTAGGTGAAACTAAAACTGTGTATCAAGAGAGTGGCCAATCATTATGTAATCAAAGCACTCGGGAGGCAGAGGTAAGGATGTGAAGTTAGGCCACCCTGAGAACTAAAACTCAGCCTGGGCCGGAGTATCAAAAAAAAAAAAAAAAAAAAAAAAAAAAGAGAGTGGCCATCGATAGTTCAGACTAATAAGCAGTCTCAAGTTGTTCTCAGTGGATTCTTTCATAAAATAATGTTTTAACACTTTTACTACCATACAATAAAATTCTTTGAAAACATAACGTATAGCAATGTTAACTCTTTAACAAATCAATATAATATCCTAATATCAATACAAACAAAAATGAAAAGATAATTTAAAATAAATAATATTTAGGGCTGGAGAGATGGCTTAGTGGTTAAGGTAATTTCCTGAGAAGCCTAAGACTAGGTTCAACTCCCCAGAACCCACGTAAGCCAGATGCACGTGGTGGCATGTGTCTGGAATTCATTTACAGTGGCTAGAGGCCCTAATGCATCAATTCTCTCTCTCTCTCTCTCTCTCTCTCTCTCTCCTCTTCTCTCTATCTCTCTCTCATAAATAAATCAGTAAAAATAAGATATCTTTTAAAAATAAAAAAATTAAATGTGTAGATATGCAACTATGAATATACTAGGGAATAATAGTATCCTATACCTACTCATAATCAATTAACTAGAATTTAACACAAGTAAGAAAACATATCTCTGACTATTGCAAATACTTTATGTTCAACATCTAGACATTCAGGTTAAATATAGTTAGCTTATTAGTATTTGGGAGTTGTATTCCAGAGAAATTTATTATATCCAGAGAGCACTCTGAACACAGTTTTTGTATATAGAAAAAAGTTGTTTCTAGGTTTAAATAATTACAAATGGAGTTTTCAGCTCCATGAATGGCTGATAAGGCCTTCAGATCATGTCAAACATGGTCCAGTTGTTTGCATTCCAATAAAAAAGCTTCCTCATGTCCAGCCACTAAATGTCAGTTCTGACCAGTATTAAAAATGGCTTTTACATAGCCGGGCATGGTGGCGCACGCCTTTAATCCCAGCACTCGGGAGGCAGAGGTAGGAGGATCACCATGAGTTCAAGGCCACCCTAAGACTACATAGTGAATTCCAGGTCAGCCTGGACTAGAGAGAGACCCTACTTCGAAAAAAAAAACAAAAAAAAAAAAAAGAAAAAAAAAAGGAAAAATGGCTTTTACAGATATTCCATATGCCCATGGAGATAGTGCCCTATGCTTCATGCCTTTTAAGAAAAGGTCCAGGCGCCTAAATACCTTTGAACCAATGTCAGACATACGGGAAGACATAGAATGCTTCCTCCAGCAAAATTATAGCCCAAACTTTGTGTTTGTGTCATTGCAAATACTTTCAATTTCAATGCATCACAATTATGGAAACTATGTTCTCTGATGTCAAGGAAAATAAGCTAAAAGTCAATAATGAAAAGATGTTTTAAATTAAATGTGCCAAAATCAACTTTCTTCTTCCTATATATGACATACAAACAGCTAGAAAGTATGTTTATAAGATGGAATTTATAATAGAAAAATACAAAATATCAAGGAAAATATAACAAAATTTATACAAGAACTCCAAAAAGTACATTCTTAAATCTTATTGAAATTCATTAAAGAAAATCACAATGTAAAACGCACTTGTCATGTACTAACGTGGCTAGAGACAAACAGTAACAGGTGCTGGTGAAGACATGGAGAAATCAAAAGCTTCACACAATGTCAGTGGGATAGAAAATAGTGAGCTACTTATGATCTCAGGACCCACAGTTCTTCAAGTAATTAAACACAAAGTAAATTATCTGACCTGACCTAGATAGTCCACCCTTGTGTAAAAATAAACTTTTATGTAGTCTGTCTGCTATAATATGTAGTATGTTGTCTTCACAAAAATTTGAACTCTCATGTTCATACCACAACTAATAAAAATAGCTGAAAGGAGAAACATGCAAAAAATGTATCGATCGATAAATAGATATATTCATGTGATATATCCATACAATGGAATATGATTCAGGCATAAAATAAATGGATATATGTCTCCATGTGAATGAATCTTGGAAGGTTTGTATTAAATGAATTACCTAAATGAAGCAGAAAGTAGAATAGTGCTTGCTGGGGTATCAGGGGTGAGGGCTGAAAGAAAATAAGTGACTTACAATGGGTGCATAATGTCTTTGGGAAGTGATGAAAATACTAAAATTGTATAATGATCACAGTGGGCTCTGTGATTATACTAAAAAAACCCATACACTTTAAAGGATGGATTTGAGTTACTTGAGTCTTTGAGTTATTCCTCAATATAACTGTTATTCTACCTTAGATCAAAAATGCTTTCTATCATTGGATAGTTAAATTAAGAACATACATAATCTTGTATATGAATTGAAAAGTATTGAATTGCAAAATTCCATCTCTGAAAAATTTTATTAAATAGTACTGCAAAGTTGGAGACACTTTGTATGTACAACATATTTACTAAAAATACATGCACAAGAGCTGGAGATGTAGTGAAGTTGGTAAAGGGCTTGCTATGCAGACATAAGGTCCTGAATTTGGTTCACCAGCACCCAAATAAAGCTGTATATGCTGGTGTGTGCTTGCAAACCCAGTGCTAGAACAGCAGAGACAGAAGGATTCCTGGAGCTTACAAGGATAGCTAGTTTAGCCAAAACCACAAGTTCCAGATTCAATGAGATTGAAGAGCAAAATATGAGGAGAGCAATTGAGGAAAGAACTCAGTGTTGGTCTCTGACCAACACACACACACACACACACACACACACACACACACACACCACACATGCATATGCACCCCTCCAAACTAGAACACATACACATGCCGAACACACATACATATACACACATATGCAAAAATAATAATGATGCATCCCTGATGGCTACCTATCATAGTGCTAAAAAGTGCTAGGCCGGCTGCTGGAAGAGAAAAGTCATCAACAGTCTTAACCAGCTACCGACTCTGCAAAGTAGCTGGGCAAGATGTGACCACCAGTTCAATAGTGGCATGATTATTATGGGAACAAACAACTGCTCTCTGATTGGATTTCAAGTCTACTCCATCATGCCTGGTACTGTAAAGCTATCAAAATCCTATATCTGGATGGGGCTTAAGAGATGATTCAAGTGGTTAAAGGCAATTGCTCATAAGACATGATGACCTGGGTTTGATTCCCCAGTACCTACATAAAGCTATATGCACAAAATGATGCATGCATTCATTCTGGTTCATTCTGGTGAACCTCTCTCTTTCTCTCTTACATATAAATAAATATTTTTTAAAAACTTAAAACATGCCAAAAAGAACCTTAAAACATTTAATCACAAAAATATTCATGTTCCAAAAACACATGCAAAGAATAGATATAAATTAAGTACTTTTAAGTAGCTGCCTAAGAGATAGAGAAGAAAATGGGAATAAGGTAGATCCAGCCAAAAGAGAATCAATTAATTTGTGTGTCATTTACCTACTTTTTAAAAAATATATTTTATTTATTTATAGATTTGAGAGAGAGAAAGAGAGGGAAGAAGAGAGAGAGAGGAAGAGAATGGGCACACCAGGGCCTCCAGCCACTGCAAATGAACTCCAGATGCATGCATGCCCTTGTGTATCTGGCTTATGTGGGTTCTGGAGAATCGAACAGGGATACTTTCGCTTTGCAGGCTTTAATCGCTAAGCCATCTCTCCAGCCCCATTTACCTACTTTTTTTTTTTTTTTAAAGGAGTGCTAATTTTAGAATGCCACAGAGCTAGGGACTAGGATGTTAAAAGCTAATCAGAATATGAGCTTTTGACCAGCCCTGAACTTTCATACACTCCTAGAAACACGATTCACAACCATGTAATACACCAGAGCAAGAGACTAGCAATGTGTGTCCTAAGTTGATTTAATATCTCCTGGAATGTTTCTGACTCAAAAATAAGTGGCTTACTGAAAGTCATTTGGCTAACCATGAAAATGGCTGTTTCACATCAAGCTGGCCAATTGAACCAGCACCACAATATTGTTGCCATCATGTAATATATAGTTTTGTTGGTTTCATAAGCCAGTGCTTTTAATCAATTCTACTTGTCATTTTTAAAATATATTTTATAATTTTTTAAATTTTTATGTATTTTATTTATTTGAGAGAGAGAGGCAGATAGAGAAATGGGTATGCCAGGATCTTCAGCCCGGCAAACAAACTCCAGATGCATGTGCCACTTTGTGCATCTGGCTTATGTTGGTACTGAGGGATTGGATGTGGGTCCTTAGGGTTTGTAGGCAAGTGCTTTAACTGCTAAGCCATCTGTCCAGCCCCTTGAAATATTTTTCTAACTATGTTTCCCTCTGTGTTCACAATTTAGCTCTGTATATAAGAGCTCTTGTCCAGAAAGTGGAATGTCCTGTGTTCCATCCTCAGCACCAAAATAAAATTAAAAAAAATAAGCCTACTATGTTTTTAATTCATGATTTAGCACAAAAATGTGTTTCCATGTACTTGGGCTTTCTATCTCCATATTCAAAACAAATTGGTATTAAAGGTGTATTATCTTCTATTTATTGGGCTGAAGAGATAGGTTAGTGGTTAAGTCACTTGCCTTCCATGCCTAACTACCAAGGTTCAATTAACCAGTACTCATGTAAGCCAAATGTATAAAGCAGCACATGTATCTAGAGCTCATTTGCAGTAGCAAGAGGCCCTGGCACAACTATACTCTCTCTCTCTCTGTTTCTCTCTCTCTCTCTCTCTCTCTCTCTCTCTCTCTGTCTCTCTCTCTGCTTGCAAATAAATAAAAATATTTTAAAGTGTATTATCTCCTATTTATCCATCAGTAAATATTAATCCAATTCCAGTTTTGTTTTGTCTTGTACTCTTTGGGTCATGACATTTTTAAAATAAATTTTTAAATGAAGCTCTTTCCTACTGTGGCCTCTTTCCCTAGTCAGATTCATAATCAGCAAACTAACGGTTCTAAGAAAATAGTTGTTATTTTCACAAAAAAAAGTGGCTGCATTTCATTTCTGAAACAAAAATTTCTCTTCACTTTGGATAAAACTTCATTTTGTTGCCTAAACTTGTCAGTAGTTCCAGCACCATTTCTCTGGCCTACTGATTATGTGGCAGAAGTTTAAATTGTTTCCAGACCTCATGCTATTTTTATATTAGTCATCTGACCAAATTTTATACAGCATACTCTTGACTTAGAAATAATTTTTCAAGCAAATCATCTTACCTCTAAGAAATAAGAAGCAATCAGAATTGGGTTGTGTAAGGTTTAGAGGAAATTCATGTGTTATGTACATGTGTTGTGAATGGATTGTTTAAAGTAATTGAAACTTCTTAAATGAAAGGAACATACAGGACACAAGGTACTGTTCAAGGAGTAAGCTATGGAAATACACAAGAAGCACTGTATTCTTTGGCCACAAAATGATTCACATCTTTCACAAGCCGTATTTTGGGGAAATACTACTACTTGTGGCTCCTTTGAATAAACTGACTTCTCCATCGAAACATGTCAGCACATTGGAATCATGGAGACATAGTGTAGTATTTGGTCAGAAAACATTTTCCTGTAAATTAGTTCTGAGTGGCAGGTTTGGCTTTGCTGCTTAAGCTCTCAAAGTCTTTGAAAATAAGGATATTAAATAAGAAGGTCCCTTGTCTCCAAAAACCATGTGATACACTGGAAACAAGATCTAAGCTTATCTTAAGAGAATGTGAAAAGAGATGCCAGGGATTTGGTTGACTACCTGCTCAGATCCCTCACCATTTCCATAGTAAGAAAATTCGTTCTGGCTCTCCTAAGTCTGAAACTCTTCCAAATAGTTCTTTCTATATTGTGGTTGGAAAGCAGATGGTACTTTCCCTTGGAAAAATTAATTCCATACTTCAAGAGGGCTAATAAATCACACTTCACATTTCGTTCTCCAAACTGGATAGTTACTGACTTTTCTTAAAAAATAAAAATCTGGGCTGGAGAGAAGGCTTAGCAGTTAAGGTGCTTGCCTGCAAAGCCTAAGGACCCATGTTCAACTCTCCAGATCCCACATAAGCCAGAGGCACAAGGTGTCACAAGTGTGCAAGGTTGCACATGCACAGAAGATGCTGTATGCATCTGGAGTTCAATGGCAGTGGCTGGAGGTCCTGGTGCACCACTTCTCTCTCTCTCTCTCTCTCTCTCTCTCTCTCTCTCTCTCTCTCACACACACACACACACACACACACACATAAAATTCTATTTTCCACAATCTAAGCATGTAATAGTTTTTAGCACTCCTATTCCAAGTTTTCCAGATTTTTAAACTGTAGGCTCAAAACCAGACTACAAAATTTATGGAGAATATCTGAAGGGCTAGATGTTCCTTACCAGTTTGAGCACATGAACAAATACCATAGATATTTCAGGAGCTGACAAGATCTTTATATATTATGACCACTAATTTTGTGAAATGATTATAACTCTTTCTTAGCCCAGAATGTCATTGGAAATGACTGGGCGGTTCTCTTCTTCCACCCACAAACCAGCAGGAGGCATAAATAGCTCTTCTTTATACTATACTAAGGAGAGATAGATTACAAATTAGATGGATCAAACACTGGTCATTTTCTGATCTCTTACATAGCAGTGTGATGCATTTTAGCTGTTTGTACATGAAACACTATAGAAAGTCAAACTGGTATGATGGGAAGTGTAGAAAGTTTAGAATGTGAATAATATTACTCATTTGAGGGTGGGACACAGAGGTGCGTTATTCTCTTATCCATTCTGGCCATTTCCAGAACACTACCATAAATCCACAGATCATTCATTTATATCAAATTACATGGTTTTCTGTTTTTCTGTTTTTCTGTTTTTGTTTTTTTTTTTTTTGGTTTTTTTTTTTTTTTTTTTTTTTTTGAAGGGTCTTGCTGTAGCCCAGGCTGACCTGGAATTCACTATGTAGTCTCAGGGTGGCCTCAAACTCACTGTGCTCCTCCTACCTCTGCCTCCCCAGTGCTGAGGTTAAAGGCATGTGCAACCATGCCAGCTCAAATTGTTTTGTTTTTTGTTAAACTGAAAAGTTACAAAATCTGAAAGGACTGTGTCAGACAGCACATAAAATTTCACTCATAATTCCACGAATTCAAACCACCATTGCTGTCAGCTTTAAACCAGGTTTACACTGATGAGGAGAAAAGAGAACAGAAACATATTAAGAAAATATGGCCAGAAAGGGAGTAGATATAAAATGGTGGATAAACAGGATTTAAATAGATTCACACCATTAAAAAGGAGTTTAAGCCAGGCATGGTGGCTCACACCTTTAATCCCAACATGCAGAAGGCTGAGGTAGAGGAGGATTACAGGGAGTTTGAAGCCAGCTGGAGGTGCACAGTGAGTTCTAGGTTGGGCTAGAGTGAGATGTTCAAAAAAATTTTTTTAATGAAGAAAACAGTTTGTAACAGTATAACAAGAAGGATATCTTGAGAACATTTCAAAAATTAGTGTAAACTAACCCAATGAGGACGCCAGGGTATAAATTTTCCAACCCATGTGGAAGATTTTCCTTTATAGAATGTCTCCAAAGGGCTCTGTTCTCACAGAGCCACCTATGGAAGTGTTTACCCAGGTTCAGCCTCCCAGGGCTGCTACAGCTATAGTACCAGATATCATAGCTAATACTCCGGTGGGCAGAAGAACTCAGCATTCATTATTCACATGGTGCCAATTTTGAAGGAAGATGGAATACAAGAGTACAAAGTCATGAAGGTTACCACCAGAAATTTGGAAAAAGTGGGGGGGAGGGCATGGAGCAGGCAATGCATAGCAGGGTCAGAGTCCATGCAGGGAGCCCATGGTATGCATGAAACTCTGAAGGTAAAACATAAGTTACAATAGAGACACCAAGATGTTGGGTATATCAAGAACACAGCATGTCTGTTGAGGAAAAACAAAAAACTGCAGGCATCGAGGGGCAAAGCATGTTGAAAATAACAAAGCCATAGGGATGGAACTACCCAAGTCAGTTGGAGTCCACACTATAACATCATGTGCCCCAGATGTTGGACTTGGAGTTCTAGAACTTAGTGTTCCTTGTTTGTTTTCAGTCTTGCTTTGGTCCAGTCTTTACATGCTATATTTTTCTGTCTTTCTTCTGAAATAAGGATGTTTACTCCATGCCACTGTATTTTTTTTTTATTTTATAGTGACATTTTTTTATTTTACAGTGACCCACAGCTAACTGCTTTGTCAGTAGAGACTGAACTTTTGAACAGTGTTGGAACTATTCAGACTTTGGGACTCTTGAACGAAATGTATTTTGCACTATACCCATAAGTCTGGAGATGTTTCTCCTGTTGATGACACTCTTTTGAGGAGCTGTTGATCCTGAGGAAATAAGACCCACGTAGTGGAAGCAGTCATTTAGGACAGGCTTTTAAGTGATAGCCCACCTCCAAGTCCCAGCTCACTGTTGGCTTCCTGTCCACAATGGAGTGAATAGCCTCCGTCATATACCTGCTGTCATGAACTAAGCTCCTCCACTCTGCCTTCTCCATCATAACAGAATGTCTGAAACCATGAGACAATTGTTTCTTCAGTTGTTTCTTTCCATATCGTGATGTCAGTGACAAGAAAAGAACTAATGGCATGGATGTCTTTTTGTATCCATAGTATTCGAGTTGTTGCTTTGTTGATTGTTTTAATGGTTCTAAGGAAAATACCCCTGGGTTAAGGAAGATCTTCTGACATTTTAATTCCTTTGATGGTAGTAAACCAAGTATTGTCCATAAGTGAACCCTACTGACACTCTGAAATGGATTAACAAGATCTTTTGATTTACATATGTTTCTGTCACATGCTGTGCCTATTTTTTCACAAAAGTTTTTAAATTGTATGCTATTTATTTTTCTTCAGGGTAGGGTTTCACTCTAGTCCAGGCTAACCTGGACTTCACTATGTAATCTCAGGGTGGCCTCGAACTCACGGTGATCCTTCTACCTCTGCCTCCTGAGTGCTGCGATTAAAGGCGTGTGCCTGGCTTTAATTGTATGCTATTATTTTGCCTATACTGCATAATTTTATGTTAGTAAAATCAACATTAAGTTATTCTCATAAAAGGAAAACATTGTTGTCTAAATATCTATAGTATGTCTTTCTCATTTGTGCTTTAATACATTTTTTTCAAAATATTATGTACATAGTAAATTGAACATATGATTATTGAAACATGCCATATCCTCTTCATCATTTTATTTTTAAAATAACAGAGAAATTTTTACTTCTAAAATTCTATTTATTTAAAATTAATCCCACTCCCCATAATTTGAAGGCAAATTGTGCACATCACCAAAATGAGTTTTGTAGTTTAAGCCTTTTCTCTCAAAACACTACCAACAAAGCCTTTGGCTTAAAATACTTCAGAATATGGAGTAATTTTGTTTCTAAAAATCAATACTCTTTTATTGATTACTTATAACCAACCAATTTATACACCAATTGATTTCTATGTGAAGTAGACTGAAAATAGTATTCTTATGCATCAGTTAAAATAGATTAGTAGTTATTTATTTTAGATTTTTTTACTTGGTTTACTTTCAACGTGTAATTTTTATTTTCATCTTACAAAAGCAAAAGCACTGAGTAAAGTAACTCGCCCTCGGGAGTTTCAGAGCTTATATTTCTTAGAAAATCGCAAACTATTAGCCAACTGCCTAAATCCCAGCCACCTCATATAATTCACACTAGGAGCTATCTCTCTGTCCAAGAAGGAGAATAGGCAGAAATTCCTTCCTATCAGTTGCTCATAAACCTAATAAGGGATTATAATCATATCTTGAACTCTATACAGACTGCTATTATCTTCAAACATTTTTCTTAATTCAAGTCAACTTTTAAATGCTTTTCCTCCAAATTAGGCAGCCTGTATTCTGAGGCCAGAGCTGGCTGTACTATAGGATTCTGATTCAGTGTGTGTAATAACCACTGAATGCTATTTACTGGATTACACATCAGGCCCCCTGACACTTATTTATGGTAAATTGCCTCTATGTGGTTTAGAGCATAGAAAAGGCTATTTTTTTCTTTTTCTGGTTTATGAATGACATCAGATTTCTAAAGAACTGCTACATGTGTACTGGAGTTTTAAAGTATATGCTTACCACATTGAGTACAATTATCTCCTGATTGCCACATTGAAACTTGCCTTAGAAATTGTTCATTTGTGACTCATATTACAGAAATTTGACTTAAGGCTCTACCATTTTCAAACCCTACTCCAAAAAGAGATATTTAAGAAAAAATTGTTATGTTTCCATACTGTTTCTGGAAAACAGAATCAAAACTTAGATTGAATACATTTTATAAATATTTGATGCTTGTTCCTGTGTGGTGATATATTATCTTTTTTTATACTTTCTGGTGACTTGAAATTTTTGAGTTCTTTTCTCATTTCTATGGCATCCATAACAAACTTCCTGTTTTGTATTAATATGTAAAGTATATTTTATATTATAATTTTATGTTACACATTGTAATAAGTTATGCCTAAAATCATATTCTTAACTTATTAGTACTTAAATGTCTTTTTTTCTAGTGCAGAAAACTCATATTCCATGAATGTTCATGATTGTAGTTTAACTTGTTTTTTGAAATAAAATAGATTTAAATTTAAACTTCACATTTGCCTTATAGTATAAAACTATGAGTTCTGAAACTCCCTGAAATTAGCTACCTAACTGTGGGTTTTTAGAAATAATATTTTTTATTTATTTGCAAACAGAAATTTTATAGATAGATAGATAGATAGATAGATAGATAGATAGATAGATGAATGAGCATCCCAGGGCCTCTTGCCAATACAAGCAACCTCCAGACATATGTGCCACTTTGTGCATCTGGCATTACGTAGGTCCTAGAGAATCAAACTCAGGCCATCAGGCTTTGTAAGTAGGTGCCATTAACCATTGAGCAATCTCTCCAGCCCTGTGTTTTTCATTTGTAAGATGGTAATAAAAATTATATGTTGAATTGAAACCAACTAACAAAGATAAAATACATAATTTAATGACTGATATATATTAAGTAATACATAAAACTGATAATGACTGATATATATTAACTAATGCAATAAATAAATAAAACTAATGAAAATAATATATAAATATATATTAGTAGTGTTCATACTAAGAAACTAAAACCAGAAACCCTCCAATCATAAGACTGTATATATGAATAAGTAAATCAAATTGCTCTTCACATGACCCTGAGATTCACTGAAGCACATCCCTGAATGAACATGACCCAAGCAAGCAAGAACAAGAGTGACTTATACAGCTAAATAGCAGGTTGGAAACACAGGGGATGAGCTAATTATTACCTGTGAATTCAGATCAGTCACCAAAAATCCTTAACCCTCTTTCCTTAAGAGCAAAACATCACAGGTGTTACAAAAGCCTTTTAGCTCTCCTTCCTAAGCTTGAGAATGTCAAAGCTAGGGGAATTTTTCAAGCCATCGCTTGGGAAGACATTAGGTTTCAGGAATAAGAAGAGCCCTACTAGCCACAAAGTAGACACAGACTGTGGAAACACAACATATTTTAAAATAAAACAAAGAGCACATTGCTCCACATTGGTAGAAATTAAAATGGGCCCATAGTACCAGACCACAGATCTTCATCACAGATCTCCTCAAAATCTTCTAAAAGAATAGCCTGTTGTCGGTGTCTCCCATAAACCTCAAACACATGGAGTGAAACAGTGGCAATCTGTCAGTCCTCATTGGCAGTATTTAAATATGGGTTTGGCAGTCAGGAACTCTTTTCCCTTCAGGAAAATCAGAATCTGTTTAGGTTTCCAATATGAGCACATCTCCAAAAACATTACCTTTGTGACTAAAAATAAGGAGCTTCCTTCAGGAAAATAAATAGCACCACTCCCAGAATGTCAGCAACCATCTGAGAAAAATTTCGACAAGAGCAGGCAATTGTAGGGACTGTAGAAATGCAGTGTGTTGTGGGGTTACTGGTGATGGGATGTTTGAGCACAGAACCCACAGAAATGAGACTAAGGGCAGAATGAACATGTAGTGAAGGTTCTCATAGGATTTCAGCCCAAGTGCTATAGAGGTAGCACTGACTTAGAAACCAGGCTGCTCCCCAAAGGGAGAGGCAGCCCATTGATCTGCAGAGGTGGGCTAAGGTTGGTAATTTTCTAGTGGCCACGGACTTGGATTTTGAAAAGTGTTTTACTTCTGGTATTCAAACATCCTGGCTTTGTAGTCAGAGGGCAGGTTGGCAGCCAGCAGGTCAACAACCAGCCAACAGCTGAGTTTTTCTTGCAACTGGCGCTATCATCCTGCCCAAGCATGATGGCCTGTAGTCCAGTGTGAGCCCTATGGCCAAGCTAAAGGGCTTCAGTGATCCAGCTGCTGAAGCTATTGAAAGGCACAAGGACGAAGTGGAGGGAAAATACTCCATGCTTTTCTGGGTGGTCATCACCTCTACACACAGAACTGAGAAGAATCTAACCTAGAGGTTATGGCTGCAAAGGAGCCAGACAATATGAAGACAGAGATGCCAAGAGTTTAAAACTCATTTCTGTCACTCAAGAGGAAAGTCAATGTTTTCAGCAAAATGGCCTTCAAGACTCTGAAAATGGTAACTTAGGCTACCATTACCATAATCCACATATCAGAAAGTTCTTTATAATAAAACTTGTAAAAAAAATAGCATTGCATTATTCAGCTTTATGACCTTCAAAATTATGGATATTTAAATCAGCTAATAGTATGTGGAGCTAGAAGGTTTATTCAGTTTTACTTACTTCATAAGCTCATAGTAAACAGACTTTGACTGGCTAGATGGTGAGGCTGCACTAATCAGAAGCACCCTGGAAATTAGCCAGTGTGCCCAATATAGTACTATGAAAATGACCTATGCAAAAGATGAGGTAATTGACTGTAGTCATTAGCTAAGGTAAATTTTCCTTAAGGAATAGGACATTTGATAACAAATAAAATGTTCAATATTGAGATCAAACTATGGAAGCACTATGGAAGAAATGGATCCTTACAGGGCCCATTGTCAGTCACTGCTGAAGCATTACAATATAGCACACACGGCCTAAAAAGATAACTGAATCAAAATTCATCACTTATTTGAAGCTACATGGAAGCATCAAGAAGGTCAGTACAAAGTTAATTAGTCTTGGTTTGAATCAATTCTTAATAATGCAGGGACTCAAGAGTAAGAGATGATTACACAGTAAATTGTGCTAAGTTAATACATAAAATTTTTAGGAAGAATTTTATGCCTAATTTCAAATAATAATATGATAGTTCTTTTAGTCCTCCTATTTAAAAAGTTAAAGAGTCTACATCTTACCACATATTAAGATAATGGCTAGGCTTAGGGGGAAAATACTAAATTTCCCAAGATGGCTCTAAACTTATATTAAATTTCTGGAATATTAATTAATGAAGTCATTTCTCAAAGCTGATAGAGTTTTCCATCTCTTTGGTTTGGTACTAAGGAAAGCTAGATAGAGGATAGCATATGGCACTGGTTACTTGATTCATCAGTATAAAATCCCAAGGTTTCTACCTTATTCACAGATTTAGACAACCTTTACCACAATAATTTTTTTAAATGTTTTCATCACTCATAAAAGAAACATCATGATTGCCAGTAATCATCCCATCTCTCTTTGCCACATCACCCATCTTCCCTTCCTTCTCACCAGCCTAAGGTGCATTTATCTATTCATGATCATTTGTACTCATCCCATATCTTTCCTCTCCATATATCACCCATCCTCTCCACCCTCCCTACCAGCCTAAGATATTCATTTATCTATTCTTCGCCTCTGTATATTTGCTATTCTGGATATTCTATTTTCCTCCTATATGCCTATAATTATGGATGCTTTAACCAATATGCCCCTAGCCTCCTCACACCACTAACCACCAGAACTCTTGTAACCAGTATTTTACTCTTTCCATCTGAGGTCAGATTTTCTCAGATGCTGTATAGGAGTGAGGGGTTATTCTCTTTCTGTATCTGTATTGTTTCATTTAACATTACATTTTCCAGATTCATCCACTTTTATCACAAAAACACAATTTTGTTCCTTGTTATGGCTGAATAATAGTATTCCACTGGGCCTATATGTACACTACATATTCCTGAAACACTCACTAGTTAATAGACACTTAAGAGTGGCTTTGTACCTCTGCTATTGTGTACAATGTTACAAGAAAGATGGTTTGTAGTGTCTCTTCTACAAACTGATTCCATTTCCTTTGGCTAAATACTAAGAAGTGGGATTGCTACATGATATGTTTAGCTTCTTTTTTGTTTGAGTTCATATTTTATTAATTATATTGATAATAATCACTGTCTCAATCAGTTTATGATTTCTATTAGTCTCTCTTGCTATTGTGAAAATACTTGTTTTAATTATTTGAAACTTTTTCTGCCTGCTTAGTGTTTTTTCATGCTATGGAATGTTCTATTCCAGATAAATATAATATAAGGGAGTGGGAAATATCTTTAAGTTCAGAGTCCTACCTTTGTGACTCAACTTTCTTTAAATTTCCCATTAACAACTGCTACCTCTGCTGGTTACCTGCACAAGACCTGAACAAGATTGGGTCCATCGGCTTTCCTATCATGGTTGAGGGAGGAGCTCATGAGGTCCTTCCTCTCTCTGAGAAGCTAATGGCAATCAGTGGTTGCTTGGAGCAGTGGAGACATTTTCTTCAGTGAGGTAACAAGCAGTAAGGTGTCCATGGTCCAGTAAACACTGCCCCACCCATAGCCATGCAAGCATCCCTAATTAAACTCAGTGGATCACAGAAAAGTAGGCATAGAACTAGTGGGGAAGAACAAGTGTTCATCAGGAGTAAAAGGGGAATAGCAAAAGGAATTAATATGATCAAAATATATTATAGATATATATGAAATTGTCAAAAATATATACATGTTTAAAATCTCCAAGGTTGAAAATAAAAATATGAAAGGATTGGAAGAAAAGAGAGATCAAGAAAGACAGACATACTGCACAAGAGCAAGAACTTAGTAAAAAACCAGGGACACCTGTAAAAGAGAAGATAAAAGCTCAAGATTTAAAAAAAAAAATCACAATTTTAAGCTTATAAGGCAGCAAAAAAAAAAAAACACATTAATTCCTAGACGAGAACAAAAAGCAATCTTTAAAAATTAAATGCCAGCTGTTTTTCATGAAATAAATATATGTCATAAGGATAGAAAAACAGGAACACTTTGGATTTGGGTTATATATACAGGAGTGAATATATATACACAACATTGACTGCTAAAGAATTTGATTGTATTTCTTGTACAATAATGATACAGTTTTGCAAAAATGCCAGCACAGCCACCAACACTTTTACACCAGGCAGAAAAATCTAATTTTAAAAACTAATACAAATGAAATTTACAAATTGAGAATTTATTTTTGTAGTTAGTGTATTCTTAGTCTACAGTATGCTGCTCAGCAGTGGAACAATTGCCTAGCACTCAAAGGGCCCTGGCTTACATCTCTAGCACTGTAAAACCAAACAAACAAAAAGAACAGAGCAAGCAACTTGTCATACAGAACATTTTCTTCAGAGGATTTTTTGAATTCACTGTAGCTCCAAAGTAAACATTTCCATATAATGTTATTTCAACCATTTCTCTATTTTTATTACTCAAATGTAGAATGCAAAACAGAGTATATGCATTCTGCATTTGAGTAAAATTCTGAAAGTCTCATATTGAATGAGTTAAGACGCCTAAGGCTCATAGCCTTAGGGGCTTCTACACAGGCTAAGACCCAAGCAAACAACTTCCTAGGAAGAATAGAATCCTCAGTCAGGAAGAAGCAAATGACTCACTGTGAATTCATCTGCCAGCCCCCATTTAAGAAAGCAGAGCGTTACAATTTATCACTAACTACTGCTATGGTTTGAAAATGAAATATGCCACAGGCTCATGTTTTAAATGCTTGATCCCCAGCTGGTAACTATTTTGGAAGCTTACAAAACCTTTAGGAGGCTTGGCCTAACCAGCAGAAGTAGGTCTCTAGAAGATAGCCTTTGATGGTTCCAGACCCACAGTGTTTTGAACAGCCTTTGCCCTCTGCTCCCACTGCCATAGACAGAGATTTCTGCCACGCCTTTCCCAGTAGGATGGATTGAAACTCTCCAAACTCATAAGCCAAAATAGATTTGGCCTCTCTTAGTTTGAAGTAACTAATACAGCCACTAGTTCTAGCACTACTGATGTACTGTTTTTGTTATGAAACATAAAAGTGAATTTAAAACAGCATGTTTACTTTATAATAAATCTGCATGACTTAGAATATATTTGAATTATTGTCTTTTAGTATTTACAGAATTACAGATTGTCATGATAGAGATTACTAATTATTATTATTATTATTATTATTATTATTATGTTTTACAAATAGAAACCTAAAGGGCAGATAAATCAATTGATGTTGTCACTACAATATAGCAAGCATGTGGCAGACCTAAGATTTCTAAACAAAAATTGGATTGAAAGTTAAACTATTACTCTGTCTGGCTATAACTAGGTTCTTGGTACATTATTCAAAGAATTGGGAAAGATACACATAAAAAATAAAACAACAAGAAGCCAAAGCCATAATATGAGCTTGAATACACCACTAAGAAGGGCAGTGGGCCACCTGAATGAGAAAATACTCAAGTGCCCCAGGAAGTGGTTTGGGGTTTCATTCAAGGAGAAGAAGGAGCTGGTTGCTAAAGGTATCGTTTGGCTGGTTCTCTGGGGTTTGATTGACAGATGAGTTGTGCAACTCTTTATTATGCATAACCTTTCCCATGGTACCCCTAATTTTAACCATATGTATACCCAATTATACATAGGAATAAGATGGTAAATCGACTTGGTCTGTGAATCCCACATATATATTGGAAAGTATTTGGATAGAAAAAGACCACAAAGGGGGTGTTTCTTGGGAAGAGAAATTTATTCCATTGTTTGGAGCACAGTATATGGGAAACAACATAGATGGGAGTCCCAGGTTGCCAGAAGATTGGTAAGTGTGGTGTTAGAAAAATGGTATGTTTACTTCCCCAAGCCAAGTTGTGTCCCAGGTTGCTCAGTTATTACTTAGGCTTGTCTGCCTCTAAACCAATTCATTTTAAGCAGCAAACATTAAAAGAACATAGACTTTCTACATCAAACCACTGACCCTAAAATACCACATGGTTATGAGTAAGTAGGAAAGAATGACAGTTGTGTGGCCTGTCTAGTATAAAATTTCAATGAATGGACCTTCTTATTTCAGGAAGAAACTTGATTTTCCTGAATGTTTAATAATGTCTCAAAAGTCAGACTCCAAATAATGACTAAAGAAGCATTTAAAAAGGCAGTTGTCATCAACTTGTCTGCTTCATGAGGCAAGAATCTCAGTCCCATGATAACATTTTAATTAACATTTACAATCTATGAATGATCATCAGAATGGCTACCAGTAATATTATCTCTAGAAACCATAAGTTCCACTGTCTAGAAAATTCATTCAGCAGATATTCACTAAGGGTATACAACATACAATTCATTTCTTAACTTTATTTATTTATTTGCAAGCAGAAAGACATTGATAGAGGAGAGATAGACAGATAGATAGGGAGAGAATGGGCATGCCAGGGCCTCCAACCACTGCAAATGAACACCAGAGGCAAGTTCCACTTTGTGCATCTGGCTTTATGTGGGTACTAGGGAATGGAACCCAAGTCATTAAGCTTTGAAGGCAAGCACCTTAACCACTGAGAAAGCTCTCCATAGATTTATAACAATGTACACAGCAATGTCCCTGATCTTTTGGTATCAAAAAACATTAATAATTATATGAGTATCATTTAAAAGAATGAAAACAAGGGAGTGGTTAGAGACCCTCTCTGGTGAAGTGATTAGATTAGAGACCTGAAGAAAATGAAAGAGGGGATATTAGTAAAAAGAACTTGTAAGGAAAGTATCTAAAACTGACTTGACTGCAAAGGCCCTGAAACAGGAGTATGCTTACCATGTAAAAATAAAACTGTGAGCTGGGGGATGGCTCAGTTAATAAAGTGCTTGCCTCCCAAGCATAAGTACCCAATTTCTGAACCTCGGAACACATGTAAAGCCTGACAAGATAGCACAAATGTCTGTAACCTCAGCATGCCTATAGCAAGATGGAAGGTGGAGCCAGGAGAACCACCTGGAAGCTTGTGGGCCAGCTACCATGGTGAATACGGCACTGAACAAGAGACCCTGCCTCAGACAAGGTCCAAGGTGAAAAATAACACCTGAAGTTGTCCTCTGCCTTCTACCCACATGCTGTGGTACATACCCACCCACACCCACACAAATGCCCTCATGCACATGCACACACACACACACACACAGAGAGAGAGAGAGAGAGATCATACACGCAGCCATTCCCATGTATACATACACACATTAAAAAACAAAAAAATGAAAATCTTTCTTTCATGAGGATGAGAAGTAAATAGTGGGGGTAAGAAATAGGAGAGAAGTGACTGGAGCATCTTGGAGAAATCTATGAAATAAAGTATCATAAGTTGCCAGGGGTTCAAAATGTAACAACTTCTAAAAAGTAGGGTGACAAAGCAGGTCACAGTAAGAATTCTTACCTCCATTATTATCCCTTTAATATTCTCATTTCGGGGCTGGAGAGATGCTTAGCAGTTAAGGCAATTGCATGCAAAGCCAAAGGATCCTGGTTTGATTCTCCAGGACCCATGTAAGCCAGATGCATAAGGGGGCGCATGTATCTGGAGTTCATTTCAGTGGCTGGAGGCTCCAGCACACCCATTCTCTCTCTCACTCTCTCTCTCTCTCTTGCAAATAAATAAATAAAATATATCAATAAAATTTCTCATTTCAGATACCACTAGGCAAACCCCAAAACACTACAAAGTATCATCACCCCTGCCACCATGACCACTATCAAGAAAAGGTCCATGTGTTGAAAAGTATGTTTAGATGCATAGATCCACAGTAACCTATCCAAAAGGATGTGCTTCCCTCACTGCAGGTTTAGAGCGTAGAATATAGTGTACTAGTGCAGCCACGACGGTATCTTCAGCATCTTCCAGTACTCCAGGCTCACAGATGGCTTCTACATCCAGTCCCCCTGACAAGTCAGCTGCATTCCCCAAAAATTCTAGTTGTACCCCGCACAATGTCTATTAGGCTTCCATTTGCTTTCTCGGTGGCCAGATATGTGTTTGTCTCAAAGAATCTAGAGGCTCATCCTTCAGTAAAAATGAAACTAGAAGCACTGAGGAATACAAGTGTGCTTTTGAAGTAGAGGAAAATCCAAATTCTAGTTAAGGTGTTAATTGACCCAAGAATCCTTTGATACAACAGAGAAATTGAGACCCTACATATGGAGCATACTGCCATTGCCATTATAAATTATTATAGTGTATTATGTAATTAAACAAGTTCATATAATTGTTATTCTTCTGTGCTCTTTATTATATCTTGAAATACAAGATACAGATCTAAAAGTCTCTCCAGTAATTTCAAAAAAATACCAAATGAATCTAGAGTTTGTCTCTAATCTGAACCTATTTCACCATTAATGTAAAAAAAAAAAGTACTAACAGTGCATACCACAAATAAAACTGCATAATTTAACTACTTAGAACAAGAAGCAAGATCATTTTAACTATAGTCACCCTTCCAGTTCCCTCAAGATATATTTCTTCAACTAGTAAGTTAGTCATTCCTTATCAAACTCCTATTTTAAATGGAAGAGTAAAAAGGCGCCATGCTTAACACAGGAACTATAGAGGTTCTAACTCAATATCCTTCACATGAAATATAAACACTAATGATGTAGATTTGTAAAGCTGAAGCACTACTATGGTTGCTGCCTCTAGTATCAGACAGATCTCAGTCTGTCACCCACAGCATGTATCCCTCGGAAAATTAAACTTTCTCACCTGTTTTTCCAGCTTTAAAATATGCATAGTAACTCAACTAACCTCGTGATTTCATTGTGCGATTTATGTGAGACATCATGGAAATCATTTAATGCAGGACCTGACACATAATGAACAACAAAAATATTATCCAGATGTTTTTATTTCATTTACATTTTCATGTATTATATAACAGGGTTTCATTATAACACATATACATACACATAACTTTATTTTACTTATGCCTGTAAAATTCTTTCTTTATGTTCCCTCTTTCCTATTTCCCCTTCTACCTCTCTAGTAATTTCCCTTTGAGTTTTATGCCATTTTCTATTCTAGCTTCACATATGAGAGAAAACATGTGATACTTATTTTTTGTGGACTGGCTTATTCACTTGACATAATGCTCTCCAGTTAATTTCTGTGAAATATGCCTTCCTTTGCAATCATTAAATCTATTTTTCCAAATATTCCTGGCTCTACTCCTTTCCATTCTAGGTATATGGTAAATGTCACTTTCTAATGCTAGTTTGGCTAGAGAGGGAGTGTGATCCAGGCTGTCCAAAAGATTGTGAGTAAAAGTGATGCACGTTACTTCCAAACCAATAGGAAAGTCCTTCCCTCTGGCACACAACCAGGCATGTTTAAGGAGATGGAGACTCGATCAGCTTCAATTCTTTTTCCTTTTTTAAATTTTTTAAATATTTTATTTTTATTTGTTTGTTTATTTGAGAGAAATAAAGAGTCAGAGAGAGAGAAAGAGAGAGAATGGGTGCACCTGAGGCTCCAGCCAGTGCAAACGAACAATGCACCATCTTATACATCTGGCTTATGTGGGTCCTGGGGATTCAAACCTGGATCCTTTGGCATTGCAGCTAAGCCAACTCTCCAACCCTGCTTCAATTCTCAATATCAATGATCAACTCCAATGTTGACCTTCAATGAACACGTAACAAGAAGTAAACCTTAAGAACTGGCCCTGAATGACAGCTGGAGAATGAAGTCATTTTTATATAAGTATAATATAAAATGATTATTTTCACTGAACACATTGAAGAACTTCCAGGCACAGATGACCTGGAACCTGAGGGTTCTTAAAACTGAAAAATCTTAAGCTGTTGTCTCATAGAGATACTCACCTATGGTTTACATACATACCAGATGGAAGTTTCCACTGAGTGATCATCAGATGCTGGTATGCTGTGCTATAGACAGATGGTGCTGGCTCAAGCCTATATCTATACACACTGGGGGAGGAACTGGAACTGGGAGAAAGAAATAGAACAACCTAAATATTAGAAATGAATCCTAAAGTGCTTCTGAGATAGAAAAGACTTGCTATTCTACCCATTAAATGGTACAAATGGGTGTAAGAGAAAACAAATTAGTGAAAGACCTGGACCAAATACAATTGCACAGGTATTTTGAGAGTTTGCTGTATTTGATGAATGGAATTCCTTGGCTATTTATGTTTCACTGGATATCACAGTGATCCTTGAAGATAACAAAATACATGTTGCATCCTTCCCTTAGGTGGCAACACAGCTTGTGAGAGCCCACCTGATTCTCTGACTACTTCGAGCCAGTGTAGAGGCACCTCTGACTTTTGCAGGGCCTGAGAATTCATGTACTTATTGTGCTCCTTCACCTGGGAATAACCTAAATAAATCCTGCATATATTGATGCATTCAAAGAGTGTTTTAAGATGACAGTCTTTAGGGTAACTAGAAGGAAAATTCATTTTGTATTTCTGTTGTGTCATAGGCTTCTTAGCTGATGATCTCATCTTCTTGGACCTTCATAAATTCCTGACTTTTGGCCGGGCGTGGTGGCGCATGCCTTTAATCCCAGCACTCGGGAGGCAGAGGTAGGAGGATCGCCGAGAGTTCAAGGCCACCCTGAGACTACATAGTGAATTCCAGGTCAGCCTGAGCTAGAGTGAGACCCTACCTCAAAAAAAAAACCCAAAAAAATAAATAAATAAATAAATTCCTGACTTTTATTGACACTATAGAGGATGGAATGATAGATGACTAGGCTTTCCATTGCCTGCAGACTGCACAACCAATGAATGTCTTAAACTCTGTTCCTTCTGTGGCCTTGGGATTTTTCTGCAAAGAAGAGAATGACTTTCATAGTTGGTATAGCCTTGTTTAGAAGGAAATTCTTTAGGAGAATTTAAAGATGTTTGAATTAGTTCAGAAACACTCTCCACAATGGCCTTCCTTCATTCCTACTGCCAAGTCAGAAGGCGCAACCCCAGGGGCAGAATTCATTGCTTCTACTGAACAGCTGGAGGACTGTGACCTGGAGGAAGGGTTTGAGATTCTGAGTATGTAGAATACTTGGAACTCAGTTGGGAGCTCTGTCTTCCATGTGACACAAGAATGTGAAGTTTTTACATAAAATGTTTCTAATCAGCAAGCTCTTGGTATGTTAACAGCATATAAACTCAGTATCAATCGTGACTGAACCAATTATGATTTTTCAGAAGAAAAGAGCTTATGCCACCAATCCGTCCCTGAAATGAGACAGATCAATCCTGGAATCTTGGAGAAGACAGATGTCCACTGCTCCCCAGCTTGTCTCACATGGCTGCAGCAAGACTTCTGTGGCTAGAATGAGGACATGGGAAAGCCAGACAACAACTCCCATCATGAACCAAGTACCAGCAGATGGAAAATGGCTATACCCTCCTTCATTACAGAGGTGACCTCTTTGGGGTTAAATATTAACAACCACTCTGTTTTCTTTATCAAATAGTAAAATCATAATTGCTCTTGTTATGTTGTTTTAGCATGCAGTTTGAATAGTTATAACATATCAAAATGTTTGTCAAATGTACATTTCTTAACTTCCTGTTAGATAGATAACAGTCTCCATCCTTAGTGATGCTTTAGCTGGATGTCAAAATATTCTTCTTTAAAATATTTCATTTATTTATTTGACAGAGAGAGAGAGTCAAAGAGAGAATGGGTGTGCCAGGGCCTCTAGCCACTGCAAATGAATGCCAGATGCATGTGCTACCATGCCCACCTGGCTTACACGGGTTCTGGGGAATCGAACCCAGGTCCTAAGGCTTCATAGGCAAACACTCTACTGCTAAGCCATCTCTCCAGCCCCAGATGTCACAGTATTCTTTTTTTTTTTTTTTCAAGGTAGGGTCTTACTCTAGCCCAGGCTGACCTGGAATTCACTCTGTATTCTTAGGGTGACCTTGAACTCATGGAGATCCTCCTACCTCTGCCTCACAAGTGCTGGGATTAAAGGTGTGTGTCACCACGCCCAGCCTATAGTACTCTTAAATCAAATCATGATTAATTAAATCAGAGGTAAGCAAACTTTTCCTGTAAGGGGTCAATTAATATTTTAGACTTTTCAGGCTATATAACCTCTTTCACAGCTACTTTACTCTGTAAAAGTAGCCATAGGCAATATGTATGTTACTGAGCATGGGGTGTAATTCAATAAAATAAGAGGAGAACTGGATATGGCCTTGCCAATCAATCACTTCAATTGCTTATTTTTGTTTGAGGAATTAAATTAAATTGTTTTATATACAAAATAAATTGTTTAAAAATTTTTAAATGTTATATATATATATATCCTTCCAGAAACTAAACTACTGAAATTCAATAAGCAAAACCTTGACATACCTGATCTTCAACATCATGATCAAAGCTCTTATATGTTTTACACCATACCATGCAAATTAATATGCCATGTTGAAATACTGCCTCTGTTAACAGAATAGCTAAATAATGCTAAGAATGCACAATACAAGGACAAGGTTGTAAGAAATTACCAGCTTTATATAAAATTTTTGTTTTGTTTTATTTTTTGAGGTAGGGTTTCATTCTAACCCAGGCTGACCTGGAATTCACTATATAGTCTCAGGGTGACCTTGATTTCATGGAAATTCTCCTACCGCTACCTCTCAAATGCCTGGATTAAAGGCATGCACCACCACGCCTAGGTAAAAAAATTAAGACTATCGGAATTCTTCAAACACTATAAAAAAAATTCTCATCTAATCAGATTTTCCATACTGTATAAAGGTTGACCAGATGTAAGTTAAGTTTAGGTACCAAGAAATTTTTAAGGTGTTTCATTTAAGGAAGGGTGGACCCCTTTGACAATTGCTATCCCTGAATGTTAGGGTCTACCTTCTCAGACATGCCACCATGACAAACACTGGCCTTGTTCCCTTAATGTCAGACTACATTCCCAAGATCTGAAAAATAACAATGACATTTTACCTAATAAAGTCATTGGCCCATAAGAACCTATTCATAGTTTGTAATGCAAACCCTACAGCTTCAAAGAAAGCTACAACAATGTGAAAAGATCCCTTGAGTCCATTTTTGTTGCACGTGCATGTGTATATGGGATTCATACATGCATGTGTGAGTATGTGTTTGTGTACATGTACCTATGGGTGTGAAGACCAGAAGTTGACATTAGGTATCTTCTTCTTCCGCAATTGCTTTCTGCCTTATTTTTTGAGACAGGGTCTTTTATTGAACCCAGAGCTTACCCATTTGGCTAGACTAGCTAAACATCAACCCTGAGGAATCCTCCTATCTCTACTTCTCAAGCACTGGGCTTACAAGTGCATGCCACCATGCTTGGCATTTGTTGGGCCCTAAGAGGCCCGGGTGTGAGGCCTAGTGGAACTTTCTGAGCCTGACTAGAGTTTAGCGACCTGCCTTGGCCTACTTCCCCTTAAGAGTGACTCAGCAAGGCCTAGGCTGAAACTGCCTCTGCCCAGCTACTGCTGACGTGGTGAAATAATATTGGCCCTTACACCTTTTTCCCATCCTGAGACCCACCCTCTTTCTCAAAGCTATATAAACACCTTCCCATTACAATAAAACGAGTCCTGCCTCGACAAGACTCCCGGCTCACTGTGTTTTTCTCTCTCGTGTTTTGGTGGGGGTCTGAGCCACCGACACCCGTCATCCCACTCAGCCTCAAGAGGAGATGCTGGTCCGGCTCTCTCTTCAGCTCTACCTGCCAGGGGAGAGAAACCGGCCCGCATTGATGTGGATGTTAGATATCCAAAGTCAGGTCTTCATGTTTGTGCAACAAGCACTTTATCACCTAAACCATCTGTCCACCCCCGCACCTTGAGTTCTAATACTAATTAATCCATGGGACAATTTTTCATCTATTTTAAATTTTCAAGAGAAAAAGTGAAGTTTGAGATGAAGTAACTGATTTCCAGAAAGTGAAATGTCATAGCTCTCACAGCAGAACTAGCAGGTCCTGAGTCATCTACTGCACATCTTCCCACAAGCAGCTTACTCCTCATCTAGAATGGACTCACAGACATAGTTTTTGAGTTACTGGTAAAGTGTAATGTTAAAGTAAAGGGAGCAGATTGTTTTTAAAGAAATGAGTCTCTGAAAAGAAAGGTTGATAAATTAGAATGTTTTTGGAGCTTCATTTCCCCATCTTCTATAATATTTTTACATTTTTCTCTTGTGAGTTGCAACCAGATAATCTCTCCATGAGACAAATGAGTGAAGAATGGATAGAGTTTCACAAATCACCTATTTAGCAAATAGCTCCTCAAGTTATCCCAATGAACATATTTTATAACCATATCACAATATCCCATGTCGCTTATGTTACTGACACTACTTCATCTGGTGGGGCTGCCATTTAACTTTACTTTGAAATTAATTAAGTGTCTGGATTATTTGGTTGGCCTAAGAGTGCCTCCAGGGAAACAAATGTTTAAAAAAAAATGACTAATGGCCAAAAAAAAAAAGCATAAAATGGCATGAGCAGCACATATTGCACAGGTGCCACTGCATTTAGTAAATTACAGCTGAGCAGCTTAGAGCAGCATCCCAAGTGCCCACTTTCCGAGGGTGCTTCTGCCAAGCACTGGATCACTAGAGCTGTACTAAAAAGCTCAAATGGCACATCCAGATTTGAAACTATAGGTCTTATTTATTTCCAGTGTTTCAGCTGGCAATCATAAAGAGCACTCTTGAGCAGTAAAAGAATATGAAGAAATAACTGACAGCGGATGGAAAATGTTAGGAAAGCGCAGCCCAGACAATTCTATGACTCACTTCTGAGATAACTAAATGGACAGGGATTCCAGTCCAGTCATTAAAGTGTGGGTTGAAACGTTGCTTTATTTTCCAAGAATTTCCATGGGAGGCACTTGGAGAGAAAAACAGGAGGTGGTCCTACTACACTGCAGCCAGCAAAGGACTATCTTTGAGCGGTGAGATCCTGGCACAGAGAGCACACTCACACTATACACGTACTGCCAGGCAACAATTTGTGAAAAGCTTATGACACTCTTTCAGCTTGAGCTGCAATCTTAATAAACGTACTGTAAGTGAATAAATGTTACTTTTAAATTACTTTTCCTTTACTGCTGGGTTTGTAAAATACAACTTAGAGTCAGTTTCTCTAAAATTTAAAATGTTAAAGTATCTATTTTTGGAAGGGATAAAAGTATTCTAAAAATGAAGTAAATTTAGAGCCATGATTTTCTGTGTAAGAAAAAAATAATTGCTTATTCTTATTTTATAAAATAGGAGCAAAGTGAAATTAGGGATAAGAGTATTTGAGTTGAAGCAGTGGCTCTGCAAATATGAGGGCCTAAGTTTGGATGCCCAGCATACCAGTGAATGTCTCAATAAATGAGGTGGAAAGTAACTAAAGAAGACACCTGACACTGACCTCTAGCTTATACGCCACATATGCACATGTGCACATGCACCCCAACACACTGATGTACCCACAAAGATACAGACATGCACACAGACAGACACACATGCAAAAAAAATGAAATGAGGACTTTTACCCAGAAAAAAAAAAAGATGGTTTATGCTCTTGAGACAATATGCCCAAATTTGAGAAGTGTAAATTTCATCCCTAAGAAGTCACAGGCCACAAAGAACACAGGGCCAATCCTAGTTCTTTTCACTTAATAGCTTAAGAGGATTGCACGATGAATATACACTAACAAACTGTGTTAAATTACAATAATACACATACATAATCATCTACAAAACTCATTCTAAATGACCTTATCTTCCAAAATGCCATATACTATTCGCCTAACTGGAAGTACTAAAATGACTGACTTGTCACTTCAGTTATCTTAACACTTTAAAAATGAAACAGGAAATTCACCATCTTGAGTTTAATCTATTTAAATTTTAAAACATTTACCTAAGAATTTCTTGGAAATTCCAAAGATACAAACTTAAAGTCATATTTCACCATTTATGAGCCTTCAGTGTTCAATGATTTCCAAAATTCAGTAAGATGTGTGCAAGAGACAGAGCTACAACACTAGGGAGTTCAACCAAAGTCCAGAACCTCTTCAGAGAGAAGCGTCAGAAAAGAAAGCATGCCCCCTGCTGTCTGTGAAGTGAACAAATATCCAACTTACAAAAACATCCTTAGTTTCTCCCCTCCTATTTCCTAGATACTGATTCCAGCATGTTATGACAAGTTTTTGACCATCTGTATATAAATAAAGTTCTTGCAGGCAAGTCTAGTCTTTGTCCTCCTCTGCACATCACAAAAAGGTGAGGTTGTATATCTCATATTTTATCTTTGAAGTATGTTTGAAAGAAAAAGATGATATGTGTTCCAAAATTTAATTGGTGATTATTTTTAAATATATGTGGATCAAAATTTTCAAAGTGAAATAAGTAAAATATATTACAGCACCCAATAGTAGTCAAGAAATAAGAATCTGATGGATGAAAAATAGCACAACTTTGCTAACACATACAAAAGAATTGTTCAGGAAAGTAAGAAAACCATACTATGGTTATGAATACAAAAAATATTACAATGATGTAATATTTATACAATTACTTATATTTAAAATAACAAAACTAACTCAAAATGTTTTAAAAATTGAAGAGAAATGCATTGACTTACCTAACTGTGAATCCAACTGTATCCCACAATGTTCAAAATTATAAAATATCTAATGCCATTCCATTTCATGCTCTGGCTATAGCTCAATTGCAAACAGATATTACAGGCATCTTTTCCCAGCATCCTCACTGTTGGTGTACATGTAAAAAAAAAAAAAAAAAAGAAGAAGAAAATAGAAGGAAAGAAAAAAATACAATTCCTAAATAGAAGAGTAGTTTTACTCTGAAATAAAGATGTTATCCTAAAAACACCGCACAATTTAACACATAGACTTATTGCACAAGGAATGGTTCCAATCTGTGAGAGATGACACCAAAAGAAAGTAAATGAGGTCATCAGTAGGTGAGGGGCAAAAATTGGGGAAATCTATGAGATTCAGATGTTGTTTTAATTCAGTTAGAAAAACTTCAATGGGGGCTGGAGAGATGGCTTAGCGGGTAAGGGGTTTGCCTGCAAAAGCCAAAGGATCCCAGTGTGACTATCCAGGACCCATGTAAGCCAGATGCACAAGGGGGGAGCATGCATCTGAGTTCATTTGCAATGACTGGAGGCCCTGGTGTGCCCATTCTCTCTCTCTCTCTCTCTCTCTCTCCTTCTCTCTCTCTCTCTCCCTCCCTCTCTCTCTCTCTTTCTCTCTCTCAAATAAATAAATAAATAAATAAATAAATAAATAAATAAATAAATAAAATACACTTTTTTTAAAAAAAAAGAAAAACTTCAATTGCTTTCAAATACCAAATCATTTCCAGTCTTAAGATTTAATAGATGCCAGAGGTCTGTTGAGCCAAATATAGATTTTAAGATTTTTATCTACTGAGCACACACATACTCAAACCACACACACACACACACACACACACACTCAATGAAATACAACTCTTGAAAGAAGAAAGAGGGAGGGAGAGAAGGAAGAACAGGAAAGGAAGGAAGGGAGGGAGGGAGGGAGAGGGGAGGGAGGAAGGGAAGGAAGGAAGGAAGGAAGGAAGGAAGGAAGGAAGGAAGGAAGGAAGGAAGGAAGGAAGGAAGGAAGGAAAAAAGGAAGGAAGGAAGGGAGGAAGGAGAGACAGAAATGTCCTTTGCAACATGAGAACATTATGTCAAGTGATAGAAGCAAGGCAGCTAAATCACGATCTCATGTCTATATGGACTCCAAATGGAGTTGACCTCATAGAAGTAGAAAGTGAAAATGCTTACACCTTGGACCAGTATTAAGAGGGCAGGAGTAATATGTAAGTCAAAAAACACAAAATTTTTGATTAAACAAAAGAATAAGTTTGCCGGGCATGGCAGCACACACCTTTAATCCCAGAATTTAGGAAGCAGAAGCAGGAGGATCGCCATGAGTTCAAAGCCACCCTGAGACTACATAATGAATTCCAGGTCCGCTTGGACTAGAGTGAAACCCTACCTCAAAAAACAAAACAAAACAAAAATTTTATATAAAGCTGGTAATCTCTTACAACCTTGTCCTTGTACTGTGCATTTTAACACTATTTAGCTATTCTGTTAACAAAGACAGTATTTCAACCAAAACCAAAACCAAAAAACAAAAAAAAGAAAAAAGAATAAGTTCAAGAAATCAACTGCATAACATGATACTCACTGTCAGTAAGATTTAATTGTATACTTGAAACTAGAGAATAGGTATAAATTATTCTTAACATAATCACACATAATGATAACTATGTGAGATAATATTTATGTTAAATAGCTTGCTTTAGTCATTCTATAATATATATTTCAAAATGTGTACAGTAAATATAACTAAGTATATTTGTTTGTGTTATAAAGTTAAATTAAGGGCTGGGAAGATTGTTTAGTAGTTAAAGATGCTTGTAATGCCTGCTGGCCTGGGTTCAACTCCCTAGTATCTACATAAATCCAGGTGTCCAAAGTGGCATATGCATCTAGAGTTCACTGATATGCCTGTAGCAGACAGCTTTAGGTTCATTGAGATGAACTTCCAGACCAGGCAAAGTTATGGAGGAAGGGATATTTATTGAAGCTTACAGATCTAGGGGAAGTACCATAATGGCAGAAGTTGGCCTGCTTTCACAGGACAAGAGCAAAGCCATAAGCCAAAAGCCACATCTCAGGAACTCCAGCTAGGCACACTTTGTGTATCTTTAGATTGAAATTGTACACCCACCACCACTCCATAGGGCTGGACTCTAAGATCCACCCAGTGATACTGCCTCCAGCTAGGTGGCTGCAGATCCAAACTATAAGCTAATGAAATACTGAATATATTGGGGGCCATCTATTCAAACTAACACACGTACCTATGTTCATTTGCTCTCTCTCTCTCTCTCTTTCAAAAATAAATAAATAAGTATAACTATTTTTAAAAATAAATTAAAATGATAACATTTAGACATTATATACATCATGTACAAATTTTTAAATTACTGTTTTCATGTATCAAGTGTATTTAAAATTATATATATTTGAAAAATATAACAATGACTTATATTTTATCATTTCCAGAAAAAATTATCAATAAAAATCTCTCAGACTTCTTGGTAAGATGATGGCATAGTCGCCATACCAAAGCAGCCTAGGGTGGGAAATAAGAAAAAAAAAAAATAGCAAAATACACTCTTCTACCAAAAGGCAAAGGTGTATAAGGAATTATCAACCACATCAGGGAAGTAGGAGAGACTAAGAGCTTCTAGCAACTACACAAGCTGCCAGAATGCCTCCACAGCACTAATGGTCCTGATCCACATACCTGACCACCTGGCCAGTGCAGAGTTACAGGAGCAGAAGACAGGTGGAAGGATTTTCCACTCACACCAGCCTCCTCACACAGTCAATAAACCTGAAGAGGAAAACAGCAGGGACCAGCTGAGTAGCTGCTGAAGCAGAACACAACCAGGACCTGCTTAGCAGCTCTAATACAACTCCAGGCACTCAGCACAGCCTCCCTTCCCCCAACCATCAGTTATTATTGGGTACAGGGTCTCACTCGGTCCCAAGACCGAGAACTTTTCAGACCAGAAATTTCTCCCAGTTGAAAGGATTGAAGGTGTGGGGCAACCCAAACCCACAATGACTTTGACTTTATTATATTATCTGTTTGTTTTAATCCTCACTCTTGCATAAACACTCTGTGCTGGTCTTGATTGAATGTGTATAGTATATAGCTCCGTTGAATTTTAGAATTTTCCAGTAATTTGCTCCACCCAGCCCACTACAATATTTGCATAGCAGGCAAACTCAAAACCTAGGGTCACTTGTGCTATTAATCTGAGAGTAATATAAAAGCCACACAAGGCATCTTAAACTCCTATCCTGAAGATATATAACATCAGATTTACATGTATAAAATACTGCAGATAATTAGAAAACCAAAGCATCAAGTTAACTCAGGTTGCAAAACTATCTACACTATAATACAAAATGCACAAAAACTCAAGACAATACAATTCCAACAAAAAATATAAATCCATCAGAGAGTTCTATCCACATACACCTTTCCAAATGTCCTTCTCACCAATTTTCCAATTGTGCTCCTTCCAAGTCCCAGATCAACCAGCCAAACCATTGGCCACAGCCCATGAATCAGGATATAACCACACATCTGGCCATTTTTCCTTCCAAGCAAAATATACAACCATGTGCACTGCCCATAGTTCTGCCCATTGTGAAGACTTCCCTTCACCACAGTCCCTCAGAGTTCTCCCAGAAAGGGGTGCTAATGCTGCAGCTTTCCACTTCTGGGAAGTGCCCTCATAAAGTGCTGAATCTTCTGTAAGCTATACCCTAGTCCTCTCCTCCTCAGGCACTTGATCATAGGGCACACTCCATGATGCCATAGGGGCATGCTTGGGGACAGGAGGCATTGTAACAGGAGTAGAAACCATAGGCATTTGGGCAACTTCTTCATGTAACTTAATTGTGCCTCCAGGGCCTGCTCAAACCCAATCATGTATATTCTACTTCCACTTGATGATGGACTGCTGCTGTGCACCATCCAACTTTATGGCCTGGTGGGTCAGATAATACCCAGCTCAGGTCGAATAGTAACTTGATAGCCCATTGTCAAATGTTCAATTTCCACTAAGGCCCAAGAGCAGGCCAAGAGTTGTCTCTCAAAGGGAGAATAATTGACTACAAATGACAGCAGGGCCTTGCTCCAGAATCCCAAGGGTCTCTGCTGTGATTCACCTATGGGGGCCTGCCAAAGGCTCCAAATAGCATACTACCTAACACTGACACCTCAAGTACCATCAGATCTGCTGGATCATATGGCCCAAGGGACAGAGCAGCCTGCACAGCACCCTGGACCTGTTGAAGAGCCTTCTCTTGTTCTGGGCCCCAGTGAAAACTAGCAGTTTTCCAAGTCACTTGGTATATGGGACTGGGTAACACACCCAAGTGAGGAAGGTGCTGTCTCCAAATCCAAACAGGCCCACTAGATGTTGTGCTTCTTTCTTAGTGGGAGGAGGGGCCAGGTGCAACAACTTATCCTTCACCTTAGAAGGAATGTCCCTGCATGCCCTACCCCACTGAACTCCTAGAAATTTCACTGAGGTGGAAGGTCCTTGAATTTTGGAAGGATTTATTTCCCATCCCCTGATGCGCATATGTTATACCAGCAACTCCACAGTGGCTGCCACCTCCTGCTCATTTGATCCAATTAGCATAATGTCATTGATATAATGGACCAATGTGACACCTTGTGGAAGGCACAGGTGATCAAGATCCCTGCGAACTAAGCTATGACACAGGGCTGGAGAGTTAACATAATCTTGAGGTTAAAACAGTAAATGTGTACTTTTGACCTTGCCAGCTGAAGGCAAATTGCTTCTAGTGGTCCTTATGGACAGGTATGGAGAAGAAAGCATTTGCAAGATTAATAGCTGCATACCAGGTACCAAGAGATGTGTTAATCTGCTCAAGTAAAGAAACCACACCTGGTGCAGCAGCTGCAATTGGAGTCACCACCTGATTAAGTTTCTGATAATCCATTGTCATTCTTCAGGAACCTTCTGTCTTCTGAACAGGCCAAATGGGAGAGTTAAAGAGAGATGTGGTGGGAACCACCACCCCTGCATCCTTCAAGTCCTTTACAGTGCCATTAATTTCCTCCAGGGATGCGATGCTGTTTTTGATCCACTATTTTTCCACAGTGGTGGGAACCTCAAGGGCTTCCATTTGGCCTTTCCAACCATAATAGCCCTCACTCCACAAGTCAGGGAACCAATGTGAGAGTTCTGCCAAGTTTTTATTTATTTATTTTTAATTTTTTTGTTTATTTAATTTATTTATTTGAGAGTGACAGACAGACAAAGAGGCAGAGAGAGAGAGAGAGAGAGGGTGTGCCAGGGCCTCAGCCACTGCAAACAAACTCCAGATGCATGTGCCACCTTGTGCATCTGGCTTATGTGGGTCCTGGGGAATTGAACCTCAAATAGGGGTCCTTAGGCTTCACAGGCAAGCACTTAACTGCTAAGCCATCTCTCCAGGCCCTCTGCCAACTTCTAAGTATATCTATCCCAATTATGCATTCTGGGACTGGGGAAATAACCACAGGATGAGTTTGGAGACCCACTGGACCCACTGTCAGTCTAACATTTTGATCAAAAGGAAAAAAAAGAAGAGGCTTAAATCA
Source organism: Orientallactaga sibirica (assembly GCA_036365145.1). Lineage (NCBI taxonomy): Eukaryota > Metazoa > Chordata > Mammalia > Rodentia > Dipodidae > Orientallactaga > Orientallactaga sibirica. Next base: position 28,907,995 of record JAEOAD010000004.1, on the reverse strand, counting down.
ACAAGATCAGAAATGAAAAGGGAGATGTTACAACAGACCCTTAATAAAGTTGGAAGAATCATCAATACATATTTCAAAGATCTATACTACACAAAATTGGAAGACCTGGAAGAAATGGGTTAATTTCTCAACTTAAGCTACCTACCAAAACTAAACCCAGACAAGACAAACCACATGAATAGAAACAGAACATCAAATGCTATAATTAAAAGTCTCCCAAAAAAAAAAAAAAAAAAGTCCAGGACCAGATGGTTTCACTCTTGAATTCTACCAAATCTTCACTGAAGAACTACAAAGTCAGTTTTGCTCAAGTTATTCCACACAATTGAAAAGGAGGGAACACTCCCTGATTCTTTCCGTGAATCCAGTATTACACTAATACCAAAAGCAGACACAAGAAAGGAGAATTACAGACCAATATTCCTGATAAACTTAGATGCAAAAATTCTCAATATAATTCTTGCAAATCAAATTCAAGAGCACATCAAAAGCATCATCCACCTGGATCAAGTATCCCAGGGATGCAGGGTTGATTAAACATTGTAATACATCACAAAAACAGACTCAGCATCTAGAGCCATATGATTATCTCAATAGATGCAGAAAAGGTCTTCAGCAACATTCAACATCCCTTCATGATTGAAAACTGGAGAAGATAGGGATCGAGGGACCATATCTCAACATAATAAAGGCAATATACAACAGACATAAAGCTTATATCATACTAAATAGGGAAACACTCAAAGCATTCTCAATCAGGTCAAGAATTAGCCAGGGGTGCCCACTCTCACCACTGCTTTTCAACATAGTACTAGAAGTCTCAGCTCAAGCAATAAGACAAGAGAAAGAAAAAAAAAAAGGATACAAATTGGAAAAAAATAATTCAAACTAGTTCTAGTCACAGATGACATGATTCTATACTTAACAGATCCAAAAACTCCATGAAGTGATAAATGCTTTCAGTAATGTGGCAGGATATAAAATCAACACATAAAAATCACTAGCCTTCATATATATCAATGACAACAACATAAAATTTAATTCAGGAAAGCTGTCCCATTTACAATAGCCACAAAAAAAATCAAATATTGTGAAATCTCCTTACCCACGGAAGCAAAAGACCTATATAATGAAAACATAAAAACATTGAAGAAAGAATTGGAGGAAGATATAAAAGATGGAATGACCTTCTATGTTCTTGATTAGAAGAAATAATATTGTTAAAAAGGCCATTCTACCAAAGCAATATGGAGATTCAATGCAAGTCTAATCAAAATCCCAGCAACATTCTTCCTAGAGTTAGAGAAAACAGTCTCAAAATTCATACAGAAGTACAAAAGGCCCTGGATAGCAAAAAAAAAAAAAAAAAATGTACTGAGCAAAATGAATACCTCTGGTGGTATCACCAGACCTGATTTCAAGCTATACTATAAGCCATTGTAATAAAAACAGCATGGGGAGCTGGAGAGATGGCTTAGCAGTTAAACACTTGCCTGTGAAGTCTAAGGACCCCAGTTCGAGGCTCCCCATTCTCCAGGACCCACGTAAGCCAGATGCACAAGGGGGTGCATGCACCTGGAATTCGTTTGCAGTGGCTGGAGGCCCTGGCACCCATTCTCTCTTTCTCTATCTGCCTATTTCTGTATCTCTCTCTCAAATAAATAAATAAATAATAAAATATTTTAAAAACAGCATGGGACTGGCATAAAATAGGCATATAGATCAATGGAATAGAATTGAAGATCCAGGTATGACTTTGAGTAACTACAACTACCTGAACCTTCACAATGGAGCCAAAATGCTTACTGGAGCAAAGACAGCATCTTCAGCAAGTGGTGCTGGAGAAACCGTATAGCCACATGTAGAACATGGAATTTGGACTCCCTCCTTCCATCTTGCATAGAAATCAACTCCAAATGGATTAAGAACTTCAATATAAGACAGAAAGCTTTAAATTGACTAGAAGAAGTAGGGAGAACAACATATTTGTGGAGGGAAAGACTTTTGAATAAGACTCCAGTAGCCCAGGGAATTAGGCAAACACTCAACAACTGAGAGGGGCCTCATGAAAATTAAAAGCTATTGTACAGAAAAGCAAACCACCAACAAACTCAAAAGACAACCTACTGAATAGTATAAAATCTTCATCAGCCATATCTCCAACACAAGTTGAATATAAAGAATCTACAAAGAACTTAAAAAACTAAACAATAAAAAATATCAAGCACCCCACACACACAAACAAAAATGGGGACAGGGAATTGAACAGAAAGTTCTCAAAGGCAGAAATACAAATGGCCATTAAACACCTTAAAGAGATGTTCAACATCTCTACTCATCAGGGAAACACAAATTAAAATGACTATGAGATTCCATCACACTCCAGTCAGAATGGCAATCATCAAAAATCAAATGACAGCACATGCTGGTGGGTGTTTGAGGAAAGAGAAAAACCATCATATTCTGCTGGTAGAAGTGCAAACTTGTACAGCCTCTATATTACTGTGGATACTCCTCAAAATGCTGAAAATAGATCTACCATTAGACCCAGCTGTCTCTTTTGGGGATATGCCTCATGGACTACTACATACTACAGAGACATGTGCTCAGCCTTTTTTTATTGCTGCTATATTCACAATAGCAGATTCCAGAATGTGGAATGAGCCCAGATATTCATCAACAGATGAATGGTTAATGAAGCTCACTGTGTGGGGCACCCAATTCTGTGAGCTGTTGATCAAGGAGACACACATGAGGTCCCCAAAAATAACATGGGCTATTGCCAAGACACTTGGTTATCTGCAAGAGCTAAAACACAAATCCCTATTGCTGAAGATCCCACAGACTGTGGCCACAGGACACCAAGTGACCATGCTAGAACTGAGAAGGAATCCTGTTCCCTCCCAGCTCAGCCCCATAGTGCTGGAAAGTGCTAAGAGAGCTGTTGGAGAACAGTGGTTGTCAACAGATTGAATAGGCAGATTTTGCCAGATACAAAATCAACCAGCTGAGCAAGAAGTATACACTTGTGCAATATTTGTACACAGCCAATGCAGGTAACCAACTGCTCACAGATTGGACATGAAACCTGCTCAGTGGGGTGGGAGGGACTCATACCTGGCTCTCCAAACCAAGCTAGATTCCCTAGGACAGAAAACTAATAGGATTCGGAGAGAACTTCCACTGTTCTCTAAGAAAGCATACACATCAATAAGTCTCTAATAACTAGGCTTATCCTCTTTTTAATTCAAACAGTTCTCACAAACTGTTGGAGAATCTGTTATATCTTACAGATGGTAGAGACTTCTGGAATAAACCAGGATACATCAATGCATCAAGCATAGACAGCCAACTGCCTACCATGAGATGGGTCACCTCCACCTCACCTGCCCAGGTGCTGAAGTCACTACAGAGGAAGCAGTGACACAAATATTATTCTCAGAGCTAGCCTGAAAACCAGTTCCAGGGAGATGTTGACAGACACTGTGGTCACTCAAACCTTACAAAACAGATCCAGAGGCTACAAGAGAAAGCAACACTAAATCAGATCCCTATCTTGCCTGCCAAGGCTCAGGGAAAATTCAGGAAGAGGGGGCAGAAAGATTATAAGAGCCTCAGGGTGGGTGGGGATAGCCTGAGGTACTTTATGCCCCTTCAAGAGACTGATGACTAAGGTCTCTTGGGCCTCACAATGAATACCAATAACCTCAGCCAAGAAGACCCTCAGGAGAATTGGTGCAGGGGTAAGAGTATAACCTTTTTTATAAAAAATAAATAATAAATAATATTTAAAAAGGAAATATCACTTAAAGATAGCCATCATGACATTTAAATCCCAATAAACATGTTTATTTTATGCACTTTGGGTATGGGTATAGTTTTCTCATTTGAAATTTTTTTAAAGCCAGAGTCCTGGAAATCATCTTAACATTCACTAGAGAGAAAATTGAAAGGCTCATACTTCAGGACTGTTTCTGGATCAGTGTCACCCTATAATCTTAACTACACACCTGCAGGGAAGAGAAAAGCCATTTACCTCATTTTTCTACACATGTTATATCAAACTGTTCATTAATCTTGTATGTTGATACAAGTGCTAAGGAACAAATGAAAAATCCATAATGTTGAGAAATTCATTTGCATTTTCTCATTTCTAATCCCTCATACTTGAAATTGATAATGTCATTCCTAGAATAATTTGCCACTTGATTACATTATATTAAATTTTCACATGAATTTAATCATGGAAACATTCTTTCAACAGTAGTGTTCCTTCTTATTTCATAAGTACTTCTAGGCTGGAAAGATGGTTTAACAGTTAAGGCTAACCAAAGAAGGATCCTTCTTTTTTTTTTTTTTTTTTTTTTTTTTTTTTTTTTTGGTTTTCCAAGGTAGGGTCTCACTCTGGCCCAGGCTGACCTGGAATTAACTATGTAGTCTCAGGGTGGCCTTGAACTCATGGCAATCCTCCTACCTCTGCCTCCCGAGTGCTGGGATTAAAGGCGTGCACCACCACGCCCGGCCAAAGGATCCTTCTAACCAAAGGATCCCAGTTCGATTCTCCAGGACCCAAGTAAGCCAGATGCACAAGGAGGCACATGCATCTGGAGTTTATTTGCAGTGGCTGGAACCCTGGCATGCCCATTCTCTCCCTTCCTCTTACTCTCTGCCTCTTTTCTCTCAAATAAATTAAATTAAATTAAATTAAATTAAAGAAAGAAAAGAAAAAAAGAAAAGAAAAAAGAAAAGAAAAGAAAAGAAAAGTACTGCTTCTGACATATCACACAGTGCTTGCTAGCCACACTCTCAAAGAAATTCATTTGGGAAATTATAACTTGCTATACAGGGAAGGTCATTTTTTTTACAGTAGTCTGAATTATTTTAATCTGCATTAACTTTTAATCTCATTTTGCACTACTCAATTTTTTCCATATTTCCCTTTAAAGAATTAAGTTCCTTTGTCTGAAAAATTCAGCTTCTTGGTTTACAAAGATAGTTTTTATTGCATTAGTTATTTTTCTCATTGTTGTAACACCTGACAAAAGCTATGTAAGGAAGGTCTGTTTCAGCTCTCAATGTAAGGACATACAGTCTAACATGGAGGAGAAGGCATGATGGTGGGGCGTGAAGCAGCTAGCCATCAATGCTGGGGCTCAGCTCAATCTCTGCTGTTTATTCAGTTTGGGACCCCAATCCATGGAATGGTGCTGCACACAGTTAGCCATGGACATCCCATTTCAATTAACCTAGTCTAGAAAATCCCTTCATAGTCATGCCCAGAAATTTACCTCGTAGGTGATTCTGGATCTTATCAATTTCATAATATTAACTCTCCTTTATATTCTTGTTATGTAGTTATTTCCTCTGAATGGAAACATTCTCCCCAGACAGAGGAGTGAGACTCCTGAGACTCAGGAAGTTAATGAACCAAGTCGGTCAGGAAAGTGGCAAGATTTACAAGGCCCCACCAACAGGGTAACATAAGCAGTAAACAATTGCTGGAAATTGATTAGTGGGAGACTCTTTCGTAGGGTTGACTGCATATTGTACAGAGAGCTCCAGGGATTCAGCATGTGTGAGTTACCATTCATTCTATGGTCACCTTTTCATTGATGAAGCTGCCTCTGAGTCACTCATACTCCTGTAAATAATCCCTCATCCATGCTTATGTTTTTTAAAAAAACTCATTAGTTCACTAAGATGCACTGGAGTGAGTGCAATCATTTTTTGGTCTATTTTTATTGTCTCATCTGGAATGAATAGAAATTTGCTCAACTCTCTTCAGAAAAAATCATGTACCATTCTATACTGGGTTGTTGAAATTTTTGGATTACACTGAAAACACATTTATTTAATATTATTGGTATACTTTTAATGTGAATGTAGGATATTTTTGGATTTGTAAATATTGTAAAAATAAAAGGTTCACTTCCAGTAAATCCATGTGCCATTTTTATTACATGGTCATAACACACCAATAAGAAATAATTACAACCAATAGTTCTGGGGCCTATGAAATGGATGATTTGCATTTCTCTAGACAGAAAAAGAGAAGTCTATCGCAATCAAAGAAATTCCACTACCTGTGGGCTAGATAGCCTATTACAATATATCAAATTTGGTCAAATTTATATAAAACCCATGTATATCATAGGAAAAAAACATAGTTTTAAATTGCCTTCATTAGTTGTTAGTTTACTTTGGAGTGAAAAAATTCACTTGTTGAAAGAGTCTATGATTAATAATTACTTGAAATTTAAAAATATCTGGGAACTAAATTGAAGCTAGAGAAGACATTATGATATCTCATCTTTCACCTTGACATTGATGGATCTGCTGCAAGGTGATAAACAGCTTCCTCAGCCTAAGGACTTCATCTGATCAGAACCTACTTTTACTGTGAAGGAATGAGATAAAAAGTATTTAGAATTTGGGGCTGGAGAGATGGCTTAAGGGTTAAGGTGCTTGCCTGCAAAGCCAAAGGACCCAGGTTCGATAACCCAGTACCCACTTAAGCCAGATACACAAGGGGACACATGCATCTGGAGTTCGTTTGCAGTGGCTGGAAGCACTGGCGTGCCCATTCTCTCTCCCTCTTTCCCTCTCTCTCCCCCCTTGCAAATAATAAATAAAATAAAGTTTTTAAAAAAATATTTAGAGTTTAATACCCTATGGCAGCAATTGCCAACCAATGACAGATGGGAATTGGTACATCTGCATGCCAGTCAACTCTTACCTTAATTGGAATAACTAATTTTGAAGTATCGTGCTGCCTCTTTTAGAATTTCTCAACAGAGCAGTAACTTTCTTAATAACATGTCCATTATGTTCTGAAGATATTTCCCCTGCATTCAGAGTCTGAAATCCTAAGCCACAAGTTGACAGTATGAGGAGGTGGGAGGTTTTACAGATGATTATGTATGAAGATGGAGCGCGCATAGTTAAGGTTAGTACCCTGACAAAACCAACCCTATCTGTAGGGCCAGACCATCCTCAGCCATGGAAAGCACAAAGACTCCTATCCTTAAAACTGTAAGCTGGATATCACCATACAACAAATTTGTGAGCATATTGATCTTGAACTTCCCAGAACTCTGAGAAGCAAATTTCTATTTTTTAGAGGCTACTCAGTTTGAATCAATTTGTTATGGAAGTCAAAGGAATTAAAGGGCACCCTCTTGCCTTCCTTCTCCAACAACTCACTCTCTTACCAGTGTTTCCTGGAATCAGCATTAACACAACTACTTTCACTTAAGGTCATGTGTTGCAGTGACCTTCACATTGGTGGCACAAAGCACCTGAACAAAAGCAGTTTGTGGGAAGAAAGGGTTTATTTGGGCTTACAAACTCAAGGGGTGATTCCGTGATGACAGGGGAAAATATAGCATGAGCAGACACTGGACATCACCCCCCGGCCAACATCAGGTAGGTGACATCAGCAGGAGAGTGCACCAAACACTGGCAAGGGGAAACTGGCTATACCACCCATAAGCCTGCCCCCAACAATACACTGCCTCCAGGAGACCCCAGTTCCCAAATTTCCATCAGCTGGGGATCAAGCATTCAGAACACGTGAGTTTATGGGGGCCACCTAATTCAAGCCGCCACATCATGTCTCTGGGTATGCTATTAAACAGGATGATAATTATTTTCTCCCTGCAATTATAAACATTTTATTTATATAATCTCTTTCAGCTGGGTCTATAAAAATATATTTACTTCTATATGTTGAAGCAAAAGTTGTTTTATACCACTCTAATATTAGGAGGAAAATCTCATTCTACCTTTTAGTGTTTTGACAGAATGGTCGATTCAAAACCATAGGCAGCTGTTCCTCTCGAAACATAGTGACCACTATGTCCATGTAATTTTAGAGGGTAATAACCTGTGGATATTAGGATGAGCTTGTTTCTATGTGGAACAGTTTTATTAAAGGTTTTATTTTTTCCCCAAAGAAATGGTCAAATATGCCACAACTTGTGAGGTTTGTAAGGGCTTTGGGCATGTCCTGAAAGTTGGCCTGCCAATCTCTTCTCACCGGTGCCTTGGCTGTTTAAAGGAGTCTTTCGCTTCACCCCCCTGCACCAGCATGCCCCAGTGTTAGAGCTAGTTCAGCTTGGCCACTTTTCCACACACTGCCTGTCTTTTTCTCCACATTTTTCAGGTACTTGTACTCTATCACTCCTTTTGCAAATTTATCAAGTTCATCCTCTCTTTCTGTCTTTGAAGCAGACTGTATTTATCTTTATTGATTTATTATCTATTCTATTATTCTAATGTGCCATCTTACCCAGAACCATTGAAATTTTATTTGAAATGATATTTTGCTAGTTTACTTGAAAAGTGAATAATAAAACTCACTGTTATAATTCAAAGATTTATTGATTTTATCGATTTCATTGTACTTTTTGTTTTTGTGCAGGTATGTTTGTGTAGGCATGTTTTGTGGTATGTGTGCATGTGATTTTGTGTTCTTGTGTGGGCACATTTGTGTGTAGTCCACATGTATGAGGTTGTGTGGGCATTTGGGGGCTAGAGGTTGATAAAGGGTGTCTTCCTTAATCATTCTCCCCTTTCTCTATCAAAGCAGAATCTCTCACTCAAACCCAGAACTCACTGATTTGGCTATCAAGTGAGCTTGCCTCACAGCTCCTCTCAAGTACTGGTATTACAGACAGGTGGGCTGCCAGACCACCCCAGTATATGATGGGTGCATAGGTGCTGAGGATCTAAACTAAAGTCCTCACACTGTGGCAAGTACTTTACCCACCGTGTCATGTTGCTAGCCACCAATTCCATTGTAATTTTAACTTCCATTCTTTTTAGTTAAATCCATAACAAAAAATGAATAATGTATATACATATTTTTATTATCCATCTTAAGGAATTCTCACATTCCCGTTATTATCTTTACCTCTGGTTGTTATTTTTTGTTTTCTTTTGTTTTGTTTTTCAAGGTAAGGTTTTGCTCTAGCCCAGGCTGACCTGGAATTCATTATGTTGTTGCCCCAGGCTGGCCTCGAACTCACAGTGATCCTCCTACCTCTGCCTCCCAAATGGTGGGATTAAAGGTAGACACTACCACATCCAACTATTACCTCATATTTAAGAAAGTGACTATGGCCACTTAAGTTCCAACAGTTGCTTATATTCATCAGTAGCCACATTTTTCTAATTTATAACTTCAATCTGTTTATACAGTTTATACTGCTCTGGGTGAGTCTAATTCCTATCTTCATCCTATAACTAAGCAGATGTGTAACTTTGAACAAAGCAGGTACTCTCTGAGTTAATTTCTTCAATTCAGTGACAGGACTTGACTCTGTGTGTGTGTGTGTGTGTGTGTGTGTGTGTGTGTGTGTGTGTGTGTATGTGTATACATGTGTATGTATATCTCTCTGTGTGTATACACGTGTGCACATGTAACACAGCACATGTGGAGGTCAGAGGTCAACCTCAAGGTGTCTATATTCTCCTTCCACCTCCCATGAGACAATATCGCTCATCATCTTTGCTGCTGTGAACCCCAATCGAAGCCAACAAGATTTGAAGTTTCCTAGCTTTGCCTCCCATTGTCATAGAGCATTAGGATCACTCAGGTATGTATGCCACTCTGTATGTGGCACTCTGGGGGTACTGAACTTGGGTTGGCAGTCTTGCAAGCCAGCACCTTGAACCACTGAACCATCTTCCCAGTCCCAACTGGACTAATTCTAACATGTGCTTTCCATTTTAAATTATGTTATTCTAATACAATCTATTTAGACTATCAAAAAATCATTTCCTCCTAATTTAAATCATTTAATAAAATCTATAAAAATATATTAGAATATGGAATTTGATTAAAATAAGAGTAGCTGACATATGTAATTAACTTATTTGAGAAAGAGAGAGGCAAACAGAGACAAAGAATGGGCATTCTAGGACCTCCAGCTACTGTAAATTCCAGACTCATGTGCCATCATATGTATCTGGCTTACTCGAGCACTGAGGAATCGAACCTGGATCCATAGGCTTTTCGGGCAAGAGCTTTAACTGCTAAGGCATGTCTCTACCCCAGCATTTTATTTTTTAATACTTTTTAAATTTTATTTTATTTATGAGTGAGAGAAAGAGAGATAATTGGCATGCCAGGGTCTCTAGCCACTGCACTCAAACTCCAGACACATGTGCCATCTTGTGCACATGTGCAACCTTGTGCATATGTGTCACCTTGTGCATCTGGCTTGCATGGGTTCTGAGGAGCCAAACCTGTGTGCTCAGGCTTCACAGACAATTGCTTTAACTGCTAAGCCATATCTCCAGCCTCAACATTTTAATTTTAATAAGAGCTTATGCATAGTAGAATGGACAAAATTAAAGTGCACCATTTCATGAATTTAGATAACTTTAATATTTTAATATATATTTCTACAAATACTTAAAGATATAAAACATTTTTCTAATTTATTTTTAAATGTTTACCAGCTTGACTATAATATTTATAAATGTGCTTTTTTGTACTTGTCCTGCATAGGATTCTCTGAGTTTCTTGCATTGAAAGGTTACTGAGAGGATTTTTTTTAATCAAATTTAAGGAAAGATAGAAAACAACAATTTCAACATCATTCTCATTTCTTTTTGGAACTGAAATTTCATGTATTTAGGCTACTAGAAAATGTCCCATAGTTACTGAAAGAATTTTTTAATTTGATACATTTTTTCTTCTGAAATTTCTGTTTTTCTTTAGTAGTTTCCAGATTTGCTATCAGTCATTGCATCCATTCTCCTTTATTGATTCTTTTACATAATTATTGTTCTAGTCATTTTAAGAACATGAACACTCTGCTAGGGCTGGAGAGATGGCTCAGTGGTTAAAGGTAACTTGCTTGCCATATCTGACGACCTGGGTTCAATTCCCCAATACTCTCACTAAGCCAGATTCATAAAGTGGTGTATGCATCTGGAGTTCATTTGCAGTAGCAAGAGGTCCTAGCATATCTCTCTCTCTCTCTCTCTCTCTTTTTCTCTCTCTTCTTCCCTCTCTCTATCTCAAATAAATAAATACATTTTAAAAATAAAATCACTCTGCTGATTTTAATATGTATGCCTATTGATATGTTTCTGGTCATTGATTTTTCCACAAGCTGTAGGGCACTGTTGCTATTCCTTAATTTGTCAACTTATTCTAGATTTATCTATCAGACATTACTGACTACAAAACATAGACCTCTTTCTTTATGTTGCCTTCCTCTGAAGTGTTGAACTTTGTTCCAGCAATCATTAAATTGTGAGTGGAATGGTTTTGCCTTTAGTCTAAATGTGAATTCCTTAACTTTGCATGTAGATGATTTTAAGGTATAGTGCTTCTTAAGTTTCAGTGGAAATCTTAAAGTATTTGCCCAGACTGTAATCTAATAGGACTAGACATCTGACCTCTTCCTCCTTAGGAGGCAGTTGTTGAAATACATTCATCTTTTTATACCTCCATATGCTTTGCTTCTTGGGCTACTTGGTGAGATGCCCACAGTATGTGAAATTTAAAGGTCAAGCAAATATTTGAAGAAAGAAATTATGAGACATTTATATAGATTTTAAGGGTTTCCCTTTGTGGCTTTTCAAGTTCAGGGATTCAGTCATCAACTTCCAGCCACTCCATCAGCTTCTAACCCATGTCTCCTTGGATCAGTAAGATTCTGGCCTTCTCATCAGTTCTGCACTTTTCTGTACATATGTCATAGACATGCCATTAGGAGAAAACCCCCAAAAATACGAGCCTCAATCATAATGGTTCCAATTTCATATGATCTAATTTTCCAGATTTGTCTGATTTTGACTACCTTTTGATAGATCCAAGGATTTTTTTTTTTCCAGGTAGGGTTTCACTCTAGTTCATGCTGACCTGGAATTCACTCTGTAGTCTCAGGGTGGCCTCAAACTCACGGTGATCCTCCTACCTCTGCCTCCCGAGTGCTGGGATTAAAGGCATGCACCACCATGCCCGGCACATTCAAAGATTTTTTTGTAACTAGTTAGCCAGAGTTTGAAATTATTATCAATAATATGAATAGTCCAGTGCAGGCTACTGTACCATTCAAAAACCTCAGACTTTGAGTCTGAGGTATCTTTTAACTATTCATTTGTAATTATGTTGCATTACAGACAATATAGTTTTATGATATTAAACCTGTTGTGATTTGTTGAGAATTTCTTTTGCTCCAGAAAAAGGATAATGGTGCCTATTTAGTTGCTGATTATAGGACACTTTATATTTTTATAAAGGTTTAATTGGATTGTTTTTCTAAGTTTTAATAATTTAACCTAAAATACGCTAGGTGAATTTTTTGTCAAAATTGTCACCACAAGTATAATTTTTACATTTTTCCATAAAACCCTGCCAATATTGTCCATTTTCAAGCTATATTTCAAGATACAGTACAACTAAATTTAAAATTACTACAATTTCCTAGTTAACTGCTACCCTAATTGATAAATAATAGAATTAATTTTTTTGAAGTCAGTTGTGTGCAGTGTCTTGCTTTCAATTTCGAAGGAAGAATTAATATTACTTTATAATTCATATTTAATATATAATTAATTTTAATTAAACAAAAAAACTTTATTTAAATTGTATATTATCCCCTCCTTTGTCCTCACTCTCTCGTTCTACTCCACTGAATCTCTATTTTTTTCTATTAGTCCCTTTTCTATATTGATGATTATTGTGAAGTCCATCATCTATAACAACCTGTTGATAAGCCCAATATTATGCAGGTCTTATGTAGAAAAGGAAAACCTGTGAGGTCATGAATAAAATCACCATTTTATATCTGGAAGACAGCATTCCAAAGCCATCCTCCCCATCTTTCAGCTCTTACAATCTTTGTACCACCTCTTTTACTTATAGTCCCTGAGCCCTTGGAGGGTGTGGTAGTGATATCTCCTTAAGTGCTGAACATTCAGCTGTCACTTCTGCTCAAAACTGTTGCTACTATAAACCTGATCATGTGGTTCTTAGTCTTTTGGAACAAGTTTATGAGATCAATGGGGAAGAGATCTTAGAATTTTTAACTATAGAAATCTTACAGTGCTGTAAGCAGAGATTAATGGGCCATTCTGGTGAAAGATTTGAACACCAGAAGGCCAAGAGAAGTGTGTAATGTGATGACCAACTCACAGTGAGATTTCAGAGGGGAATATGGACTCTTATCAGGAAGTGGGGGGCTTTAAGCAATTTATGCAATAAATTGGTCGTATTCTATCCATATCATGAAAACTTGAGCAATGTTGAATTTAAAAGTAATAGATTGTGCTGGAAAGAAGGCTAAGCAGTTAATGTGCTTGCCTGCAAAGCCAAAGGACTCATGTTCAACTCTTCAGGTCCCACATAAGCCAGATGCACAAGGTGACACAAGTGCACAAGGTCACACATGCACATAAGGTGGTGCAAGCATCTAGAGTTTGATTAGAGTGGCTGGGGGCCTTGACATGCCAATTCTCTCTCTCTCTCTCTCTCTCTCTCTCTCTCTCTCTCTCTCTCTCTCATAAAAAAAGAACAATCTGTTGGGCTTGCCTCAAAATAATAATAATAATAAACATAATGGACTGTGTTTGGTAGAGAAAATTTCAAGTCAGCATACAGAGGCTACTACAGCTGTAGTCTGAGAACAGACTGTATCCTGAGCTGATAGAAGTTGGTAGTATTGTACATGTGATACTGGTTTTAAAGGAAAGGAAGATGCAAGAAAGAACTCGTGGAATATATTACACCACAATTCCAGAGAGCTGGTGAGGATGAGCAATGTTAGACAGGGTCAAAGTATCAGCAAGGAGACTCTATAGGGCCACTGTGTGGAGCTGCGAAGGTGAACCCTAAATTTCAATGGAGACCCCAGGATGTTAGAGATGCCAGGACCTTAGAACAGCTGGACAACTACCAAGACAAGCTGTGGGCCCAAGATGGATCCTACACAAGAAGGATACCAAGGGCAGCATGGTGGAAGAGGTGAAACAACCCAAGCCTCTTGAAGCTCAGAAGATTTTATCACACATTCCCAAGATACTGTATGTACATGGTGCTGCAGGATTTGAAGTTTTCCCTGGTGGGTTTTGGTCTTGCTTTGGTCCAATTTGTATTTTCTATGCCCCTGTTCCTCCCTTTCCCTTTTGGAATGGGAATTTTGTGTCACTGTATGTTAGAAGTTTGTAACTTGTGTTGATTTATACAGGGCTCACAGTTAAGAGACTGTCTTGGGTCTCAGACGAGACATTGGACTCTGAACTTTTGAAGAGTATTGTGACTGATAATGACTGTGGGGATCTTTAAAGTTAAACTGAATGCATTTTGCATCATGAGATAGCCAGGAGTCTTTGGTGGCTAGGAGTTTGGTGGTTTGAATGTAAAATGTCCCCATAAACTCATGTGTTGGAATACTTAATCCCCTAGTTGTTCTTCCTATTTAAGAAAACTGTGTAAAGTGGAACCTTGCTGGAGAAAGTGTTTCACTAGGGGTGGGTTCTGAGGTGCTAAAGTCCCAGCCCTCCTCCCTGCTGATGTGACAGTCTGATATCAGCTCAGGCCTAGTATCCCCTCTCTGCCATAATATAAGCAAAAATAAACCCTTTCTTTCTCTAAGCTGCTTCTAATCAGGTATTTTGCCCCAGCAAGCAGAAAGTAACTGATACACTATGTGCCTATCATTTTTTTTTTTGTATTGGGATATACTTTAGAATGAGATAGAAGGATGCTGATTTCTTAGTCTAGAAGTTTATTGTACCCATTTTTTAATCACAGGATAAGATGAGATTTGTATTTCATCTTGATTCCAATAAGATTTCCAGATGAAAAAAAAATTCAATATGCTTTGTTAGTATAAAATGCTGAATTTTGTGGGTTCAAATGTATGAAAACTATCTTTAAAACATATGGAAAAGTCTGTACTTTTAGTACTATGTGGGAACTCCTTAAATGGTAATGCAAAATGTCATTGCTTAAAAACAGGTGTCTGTGAGATACCTTCAGTTGCTCAGACGCCACATGCTTTTCCATCTGCATACCTTTGGATTCATTATGCAAACTGGTCTCTTCCAGATGTGACCATTTCAACAACTGATTCACTGTGATTTATCTTGGTACTCACATAACTCACAGCTTGTTATTTGTTGAAGAGAAATCAAGATGCCTTTCAAACTGTGTTAGATTTCTTTTTAAGGGTTCTTTCATGGACAAGTCTAACCCCATATAAAACCACAACCACAGAAAATAATGCCCTTCCTGACATTGTAACTGAATATTCAGTCTTAAAATTATTACTTTTTCCAGAAGCTGAAGTAGAGAGGGCCCCTTGATACACATTTCTCTCTGTTATTTCTCCACTTTATTTGCCAAACCAAGGAAAGACATTTTCTCAAAATGAATCCCCATTACAATTTCAAACATATGGAATATAAACATGATTATTTATCATGTATTTTTTCAAACACTGCTTTTAATAATACTTTGCCAAGTCTTTTTCCCACCCATTAATATCATATTTGGTAGATTCAATATTTTTTCTACTCACTTTCAGGTATTAAAATTCAAACAAGGTAAAGTTTCAATTTCAAACTAAATCTAAATTGCTCAAGCCAAAGCATGAGGACAGACCTGGACTGCTAGAGGGTTGCTGTGAGGAGTCCAGACAAGTCTGTCTGCATTTATCCCTTTTCACCTTGGATCTGCAAGGCCCCTCAAATGGCTTCTGGGTAGGAAAGATGAGAGGGGTAGGAACAGACAGAGGGGGTAGAGAAAAGAGAGAGAAAAAGGGTCTTTGAGCCTGGAGAGAAGATCAGCAGTTAACAGAGTTTTCTGTGCAAGCATGGGAACTTGAAGGGTCCTGAAAGACTGCTACACTTTGACATAAGCAACTAGCTGACAAACACTATAACCTCAGTCCCATAGTGGAGCAGAATCCCAAGAATTACTGGAGCTGCAAAAACTTGGCAAGCTCTGAGATCAGTAAGAGTCTCTGGCCCGAATAAGAACAGGCTGGCAGAGGAGTCACGGACGAGCCACTCTGCATTCAGCTCCTGCCACCATAGTCAAGTACATCTCTCCACAGGCGATCCAATGAAATGCTGTGTGAGCAACACACACACACACACACACACACACACACACACACACAGGCACTACACTATACTTAATAACACACAAGCAAAAAAATGTTCCTCTTCATTTAACTGTGCTGTTATCTCCCGTGCTCTAGCAGCATTTTCCACCTTTCTGGCTGCCTTGCATATGGCAGCAATCCAAATTCTGGCATTTTTTGTGATGCTCTATGAATCTTTAGAGGCTTGAAGAGATCCCTTGTAGCCCAGCTTTCTGATAAAGTAGATGAAACTCCAGGTCACTCTCCAACCCTAAATCCTCCCACTGCAAGTGTATCTCCTGCCTCTTTCTACTGGGCCACCATACCCAACAAGAGGAGAGGAGTCAAAAAGAACACCAGTATCTGGTCCCATCTCATCTGTACCTCACCAGATATTGCCGCTGTCTCCATCCTGACAATGGCCTCTCATTGTACTTTCCGTTGTTGAAATGAGTCAAGAGGCAAACAAGCATGTTCAATCATAAAACAATGCCTCCTCTGGTAGGATTCTCTTAGGGCCTCCTACTACTCCTCCCAATTTTGCCTTAAAAAGGAAAGTCTATCCATTCTTTATTCTTCATCAAGGGAGGGAAAGGAACACTTTTAATCCATTCACTTCATTCGTGATTTTTCACATTCCTATTCCCATAACCTATTTTACATTATAGGTAATGGAGAGGTGAAGATGCAGAATAGTTAATTACAAGACTTACTAACTCTGAGAAGAGTCAGTAATTCCTAATTGGAGTAGTTACCTTCATAGTACTTAAAAACAGTTAGTATGTATGTATGTATGTATGTATGTATGTATGTATGTATGCATGCATGCAACAAATATGGAAAAATGGAATAACTGTATCTGGGGACACAAAAGGAAGAATGGAACTGAATCTACTCTTCAGAGTGAGAACCTACCTCAAAAAAAACAAAATAATAGTAATAATAATAATGATAATTATATTCAAAATATATATAAATAATAAAAATAAAATAAATAAGAAGAAACATTCAAAAATAAAATAGAGCCATGGTTGATAGACAGCTACTCAGAAAATTGAGTCAGAAGATTTATAAACTCAAAGCCTGCCTAGGCTAAAGAGCGTGTTCAAGGCTAGTATGTTCAACTTAGTGAGACACAGTTTAAAAATAAAAGGAAAAAAAATAAGAAGAGAGCTGGTGATGTAAGTCAATGGTAGAGCTTATGTCTAACATGAACAAGACCGAGGTTCAATATCCAGGACTGAAATAATTAATTAATTAATTTTATTATTCATGGTTCTCTAGAGGAACAGAACTGATAGAATGAGTATACATTATAAAAGGAATTTATTAGATAAGCTTATGAAATATTTTCTGGGCAATCCAACAATAGCTGTCTTAAGGCTAGAGGGTAGGAGAACCTGGTAGCTGCTCAGTCCATGAGATTGGATGCCTCAGTAGTTTGGTACCAATGTCCACTAAGGATAGCAGCAAGCAGCGAGAGTAGCCAGGCAAAAAGGGACAGAGTTTTACTAAAGCTCTTTTATATATAGTCCACTACAGGAAAAGCCACCCACTTCGGGGAAGGTCTTCCTCCTTCTGTCAATCCTTGGAAACACTCTTATATACCTGCCCAAGAGGTAGATCTCTTGATTACGAATCTGATCAAGATAACAGTAGAATTAAGTAGTCAAATAAATCTAGATACATATGGCAGCTATATATTCACCTTACCACCCTCAGGGCCTTAACCAGCACCTCTTGCTATTATGTAGTGTCTGACCCACCAACATGGACTCCTGGATAACAGTCATCAAACCCTTGATTCACCTTACAGAGGGAAAAAAGGTTGTAGAGTCAAACAGCCATCTAGAAGTGTTTTCATATAATGTTGAGGTTCTACTCATTTGAAGAACCATCTAAGCTCAGAGGCAATACACTACAAACAGGGCCCCATCTTCCAAAACACAGCTCACACATTGACTCAATGACCTGTGCTATGCAGGGCACTACATGCTAAATACTTTTTGTCACCAACTGAAAGAGTGCAGGTTGTCACACGTTGACATAATTTGACAGTATTCTTCACGGTGAACATCTGACAACACCAGAGAATTCTAAAATAATTCCTTCTTCAAAAATAACATGAGTTGGATGGACTCTTAGGTTAAGGCACTTGCCTGCAAAGTCTGATGACCTAGGTTCAATTCCCCAGTACCCATGTAAAGCCAGATGTACAAAGTTTGGAGTTTGGGGTTTGTTTGCAGTGGCTAGTAGCCCTGGTGTGTCCATTCTCTATCTATCTATCTATCTATCTATCTATCTATCTATCCATCCATCCATCCATCCTACCTATCTGTCTGTCTGTCTGTATTTCTCTGCTTGCAAATAAATAAACAAAAATATTTTAAAAATTAAAAAATACTTGCAAATCCAAATGACTCAGGTTTGATTCCCCAGGACCCATGTAACCAAGATAAACAAGGTGGTGTGCATGTGTCTGGATTTTGTTTGCAGTGGCTGAAAGTCCTGGTGCACCCATTCTCTCTCCCTCTATCTGCCTCTGTCTCACAAATAAATAAAATTCATTTAAAAAGTAATAAATAAGTAAATAACAGGAGCTCAAAACAAAAGTTTTTCTCTAGCTCTTGGTAAAAGTTCACTTCTTTGTATCATTGGCTTCAAGCATCCAGAGTATAAAATACATAACCCCTTCTTCACTAATGAACATCACTCACCCTTTCATCAAAATGTGACATGGTCCAATATATCTAATATATCTATATTTTATATCTTTATTTGCCTTAGAGGAAATGCAAACTAATGGGAAATAATTGTTTACTAATTATTTCTTAAACTTTTAAATCTTGCTCTATTAATACAAACTCAGTCTCCAAAGGCAAAAAAAAATTCTATATATAATACATTTGAATTGCTTTTACAGAAGTCATCATTTGAAATTGACTTTTTAAACTTTTTATTGGCAATATCCATACATACAGACAATATATGATATAATCCCCTTTTACCCTCTTCCTTCTCTCCAGCCCAAATCCCCCTCCACTGACTCCCTTCTTTCCAACAAGTCTCTCATATTTTGATGTCATAATTTTCCTGCCTATTATGCAGGCCTTATGTAGGTAATATCAGCCACTTTGTGGTCATGAATGTTATGACCACTTTGTCTCTGAAAGACAATATGGCAAAACACTCTTCTGCTGGCTCTTACATTCTTTCAGCCACCACTTCCAAAATGATCCCTGAGCCTTGTAGGGTAGTATATAAATGTCTCAGTGCCAAACACTGCACTATCACGTCTCAGCCCTTGGTGAGTTTTGAGTCACTCCCATGGTCATCACTATCTGAAAAGAGAAGGTTCTATAACCAAAAGTGACATTAGCATAAATATAAAGACATAAACATAAGTATTTAGGGCAGTTTGGTGAGCATAATATATCCATTTAGCCAAACAATAGTTGTGGTCTCCTCCTTAGGGCTTATGACCTCCCCAGTCATAGGCTTTTTATTAGATTTTCAGTACCATACATGAATTCCCTTCCTCACGTGGAGCAGGTCTCAAGTCCAAGCAAAAAGCGCTGATTTCCCGCAAAACAAACATTGCACCAGTTGTTGTATTTGACCTAGCTATCCCGCCATAAAGCTTTCAGGGTCCCCTGCTGGTTAAGACCATTGATGACTTTTTCCCCCAACAGAATGCATTGCTTTTTCCAACATTCTGACAGCTAGTCAACAGAGAGGAGGCTTCCAGCTCAGTTCATTTCTCATTCTTCTGAAACCGAATTATGTAGAGCCTTCAGCAATAGGATCTTACCAGCTAGTGCTGGTGGGCAACCAGGAGCCTTGAAAATAACCTGTAATGTTTTGGGAGCATCAGGCATCTCCCTTACCAACAGCTTACGGAAGGTATCCCACTCCTGGCCTTGCAACTTTTTTATAGCAAT
Organism: Orientallactaga sibirica; assembly: GCA_036365145.1. Taxonomy (NCBI): domain Eukaryota; kingdom Metazoa; phylum Chordata; class Mammalia; order Rodentia; family Dipodidae; genus Orientallactaga; species Orientallactaga sibirica. Next base: position 28,887,945 of record JAEOAD010000004.1, on the reverse strand, counting down.
ATACAGCTTCTGGACACAGTATTATCCATTCCCACAGAGTAATTCTGCCCAAACTCTTTTTCAATGTATATAATATTTATCTAGCAAAGAAGTATATTTCTAGGCCAGGCATGGTGGCTCACGCCTTTATCCCCAGCTCTTGGGAGGCAGAGGTAAGAGGATCGCTGAGAGTTAGAGGCCACCTTGAGACTATATAGGGAATTCTTGGTCAGCCTGAGCTAGAGTGAGACCCTACCTTGGAAAACTGAAAAGAAAAAAAAAAAGAAGAAGAAGAATTAGATTTCTATGTGGCTTATTTAGGCTTATTTATGTCATCTTTAATTTTGATTAACCCCTTCTCTGCTCCATTCCCTCTCCTGACCCCACTTGGACCATCTTCCCCTCCAAGATTCTACCCCTCTACTTTAACTGATTTTTGTCTTTACTTTTATTCTCCTTAGTTTAAACATTGTTATTGGGACAGCAAGGATTATGAACCAATCAATACTCTGATTCATTATGTTGCATTAAACAAATGTGAAATATGGTTAAACTTTTTGTTTGTTTGTTTGTCTCATTTTTTCGGTTTTCTCAAGGTAGGCTCTCACTGTAGCCCAGGCTGACCTGGAATTCACTATGTAATCTCAGGGTGGCCTTGAACTCATGGCGATCCTCCTACCTTTGCCTCACGAATGCTGGGATTAAAGGCGTGTGCCACCACGCCCAGCTATGGTTAAACTTTTAACTTATGGTTATCAATTAGTATTCTACTTGTATATGAATCAAGATAGATAGATGATAGATAGATAGATAGATAGATAATAGATAGATAGATGGAGAGAAATGAAAAAAGATGATTGGAGGGTACTTTAAAATGAGAGCAATAAAACAAAATCTAGGGGCTGGAGAAATGGCTTAGCGGTTAAGGCATTTGCCTGTGAAGCCTGAGGACCCCAGTTAGATTCCCCAGAACCCACATAAGCCAGATGCACAAGGGGGTGCATGTGTTTGGAGTTTGTTTGCACTGGCTGGAGCCCCTGGCATGCCCATTCTCTCTTTCTCTCTACCTCTTCCTCTCCCTCTCTCTCAAATAAATAAATAACACTTTTTTTAAAAAAAATCTATAAGCAAAGCCAGATGTGGTAGCATAGACCTATGATTCCAGCACTGACAATGATAATGCAGAAAATCTTGAATTCAAGGCCAGCTTAGGCTACATAAAAATTCTGTCCCAAAACAAATACACATATAAAGATGAAAATCTGTAAGCAGAAAGAAGGCATTTAGTATGCAAAACATAGATGAGACTAATCTAATTCTACCATTGCACATTTGTAACATCCTGGTTGCTGGTGTGTATCAGACAACATTCATCACATCAGGTACTTTAACAAGAAAAGAACAATCCCACCACAACTTATGGTAATAGGTGTGTATGTGTGTGTATCAAAGTCCTCCAGTACATGATTCAAAAAGACTGAAGCTATATGTTGATGTTCCTGCGAAAGTTTGGAAATCAATATGCATTTACCATAGAAATGTTAGAAATAGTGATGAGAAATGTATATGAAACTTAAAAAGTATAGTAATCCATTATGAGTTAAAATGCCACACATTGTCAAAAAAATGACCAAAACTAGCATAATATAATGATGAGGATTGTTGGGAAAAATACATAAATGAACAATAAACTAACAATTTATTTTAAAAGTTTAATTTGTAGACTAGGGGGAAACAGTTTTAAAAGAAAAGATCTAGAAAAAAATGTATAGATTCTGAGATTTCAGAGCTATTTGGGTTAAAAAATTACTTGCAGGGCTGGAGAGATGGCTTTATGGTTAAGGCACCTGCCCACTAAGCCTAAGAACGTCAGTTCCAATCTCCAGGTTCCACATTTAGCCAGATGCAAAGTGATGCAAGGGCACAATGACACACTTGACCACAAGGGGGCACACGCATCTGGATTTCTTTCCCAGTGGCTGAGAGGCTGATGGCACACCCATCTCTATCTGTCTTCCTCTCCCTCTCTCTCTGTCTCTCTCCAAAAAAAAAAAAAAAATACTTGCAGTTTCCACTCCCCCCCAAAAAATAATATCCATAAAAATCAAAAATTATAGGTCATGATCCTTCTAGCCAGATAAACTAAATTTTACTCACTTTCCCTCAACTTTTCTCATCTTTATAAATATTCCAATAGGAGTTTAAAATATTCTGATGTTCATTATAGCATGTTTTATTGTTTCCCCTACTAAAGTATCACTATCATAAATCTTAATTCTTTCTTTGTAACTTTACATGGACATGTTTACTTCACAAACAGTAGTAAGAAGGGTGGGGGGGAGAACACACAGGAACAGGAAATCAAGAAGAAAATGAATGGAAGACTTACCAAGCGTATCCAACCCTTTGACATTTCAGTATGACACTGTCATCTACAAATGTGTTGGGCCTCAATCATAGCTATATTGAGATGTGTGTAGCCCACAGGCTACAGCTTATACATGCCTCAATTAATTGAATAAATGCAATTTGTTTTGTTATTTGTTGCTTTAGGACATATTCAGAAGGGCCTAATGATGCTATGCTTCTGGAGGTGTCTGTATAAGGTGAAAAGATGACCCAATGATACTGCATTGTTGTTAGTTAGCATTCCATTGCTAGGACAAAAACTATCAGATAAGCAACTTGAAAGAAGGACAGGTTTACTTTAGTAATGGTTTCAGAGGTTTCAGTCTATGATCAGCTGATTCTACTGCTTTGAGGGCAGTGTGGAGGAAAGGTAGAACATCCTGGCCAGGAACACATAAGAAACTGAAGTAAAGGAAAGAAAGAAAGAAAAAAAGAAATAAGAAAGAAAGAAAGAAAGAAAGAAAGAAAGAAAGAAAGAAAGAAAGAAAGAAAGGAGGGATGGAGGGAGGGAAGGAAAGAGAGAAAGAGAGAGAGAAAGAAAGAAAGAGCTGTTTGAACTACTCAGGCTTCATATACTAGCAGTTTCTGATTCTTTCTTTTTAAAGAAAATTGCAAATGTTTTCTTAAGTTTTTAACATGTGAATCTTATTTGTCTACAAAAATAATGGAGTTTTAAAATATATAATGAACATATATTAAAATGCACATTCCTCATCTACCTAAAAGCCAAGTAAACATTTTCTTCAATGTTTCATTTTGGTGCATGTAATAAAATAGTCAAACTTTTGAAGGACCAAATAAGGTGTTAAAAGGTAGTTGAACTAAGAACTCATGCAATAATGCAAATTTACTTATGGCCACTCATATGTAAAACATTATCCAGGGGCTAGAGAGATAGCTTGCTGTGAAGCCTCAGGACCCATGTTTCACTCTCCAGGTCCTGTGTAAGCTGGATGCACAAAGGTGAGGCAAGCACAAGTTAACACATGCCCACTATGTGGTGGAAGTTGGAGTTGGATTCCAATGGCTAAGGCCCTGGCATGCCAATTTCTCTCTCTCTCTCTCTCTCTCTCTCTGTGTGTGTGTGTGTGTGTGTGTGTGTGTGTGTGTGTGTGTGTGTCTTTCTCTCTCTAAAATAAAAGCAAAAAAAAAGATGAAGTAATTCTTAAAGAAAAAATTCCTGCTACAAATAAACCTCAGCATGATTTGTCTTGCAGTTATTTTCTCAATGCTGGGACAAACACCTGCCAAGAAGCAGCTTATGGGAAGAAAGGGTTCATTTCAGGCTTTCGGTCTTCAGGGAAAGCTTCATCATTGCAAATAAAGCTGGCTCAATTCCACAGATTCATAGTAGACAAGCAACCAACATCCAGAGCTTAAACTACTCTCTGCATATCTTAGGGCTGGGCTACAAGATTCATCCCAATGATACCTCCTCCAGCAGGTTTCAGGATACTTAAGTAGGAAGCTTAGTCTTAATCAAAAATGCCTAAGTCAACCAGACATGGTGGCACACACCTTTAATCCCAGCACTCATCAGGCACAGATAGGAGGATCACTGTGAATCTGAGGCCACCCTGAGACTACATAGTGAATTCCAGGTCAGTCTGGGCTAGAGTGAGACTTTACCTTGAAAAACCAAAAGGAAAAAAAAAATTGCCTAAGTCTATGGGGCCACACATTCAAACCAACACATTCCTCCACTGGCCACCACAGACTCATGAATATGTCATAATGCAAACTGTACTCAGTCCAACATCAAAGATTCTCCATAGACTCTACCAAACTTAACATTATTCAAAAGTCCCAAGTGTCATCCAAGACTTAAGACAGTTTCTTAACTGTGAGCATTGTATAAATCAAAACACAAGTAATTTACTTCTACCACATAATGGCACAGAGTCAACACTCCAATTGCAAAAGAGTATAACAAGGAAAAACGGAAGCAATGCAAAATTAACAATGATCAGGTAAACAAAAAAAAAAATGCATTTCAAGTCCAACATCTATGCATAGCCAGTGACAAAAGTTTCTGGATTTTCAATTCCACCCCTCCAGCAGAGTAGCACAGGGAAAAATCCATCCTGGATCAGAAGCTTTCTGTGCCAGCCATTTCATAGTTCTGGCACATCCAAAACATCTTTGAGTCTACACTATAAGCCATACTTCATCTTCATAGCTCCACACAATGGCTTGACTTGTCCTCCACACAGAGATTTCAACTTTATTTCCCATTGCCACATCTCAGGAGCAGTTGGAAACAATTTATCTTCATACAGTGGCCATACTGAGTCTGTACACAGGGATTTTAATAACCCTGCTTCACATGCCACATCTCAAAGGCTCTAGTTCACCTTCATAAAATGGCCTTACTGGGTCTTCACACAGAGATTTAAAACCTGCTTCACTTTTCCCAGAGGCCACCTTTAAAAGACAAAACTGTCTTGCACATTCAGTGATGCTTTCTTTCAAGAATCTTTTTATACTCCACAGTACCTGGAAAGCTACCAAATTTGTTAGTCCAGAGAGGAATACAGCTTTATCTTGAAGAGCAGGATACTCTTAGAATTCTTCCTTCAAGTCTCCTGTTTGTAAAAGAATTTGTATTCCTATTAGCTTGAGCCTCCCATCGCTCACTGTAAGGGCATCACTTCCATTGCCTCAATGCAAAACTTGGTTCCAATAGCAATAAAGGATAACTGAACAGGAAAAACACATGTGCAAGTGAAGCACTCACCTGAAAGCAGCACCAGCAGCCAGGTGGGAGGAAGGGATTCTTTTCTCCCAGAGCTTCCTTACATAAAGCCCCCTCCAAGATGAACACCTACCCTGGGGGATGGCTCACTCTGGAAGAAGGACTTCCTCCTTAAATTAATCCTTCCTGGAAGCAACCTCAGAAACTCAAGCAAGAGGAATGTCTGTCCATTCCTAATCTGATCAAGTGGACAACAAAGCTTAACCATGACATATCAGAAGACAGAAAATCTAGAGTCTACATGAAGAGCCAGTTTCTCCCTTTAATAGAAAATGCTCTTGTGTCTTACCCAGAAAAAAATGGCATTCTATAGTTCTTATTAGAATTCAATAAAAAATAGGGTTAGAGAGATCACTTAGCAGTTAAGGCACTTGCCTGCAAAGCCTAAAGACCTAGGTTCAATTCCCCAGAACCCATATAATCCAGAAGCACAAAGTGATTCTGGAGTTCGTTTGCAGTGGCTGGGGGCCCTGATGTGCCAATTCTCTCTCTCTCTCTCTCTCTCCCTCTTACTCTTTCCCTCTTTTAATAAATAAATAAATAAATATTTTAAAAATAATAACAGCAAACAGCTTGTCAATTTATGTTTTTTTTTTCATTTTCTATGCCAAGAAATTCACAAGCTGATTTCTACCAGTACTTCAATGACTTAGTTACTTAATCAATCCTCTTAATTTTATACAAAATTTAGAGTGAAACTTTTATATAAGTTATATGAACAAAGTTGATGAAACATGTTCTATTACCAAGGTACAGTTCACAGAAAGCTAAAACCATATTACAAAGTTGCATAAAGGCTGTCAGTCTCTAGTTCAGGAACTCTCACAGGTAAATGAAATCCCTATAGGCCTTTTGACATACAGGGATTAGAAACAGAGCATTTACAAGTATTATTACCATCTATTCATGGAAAGAAAACAATAAAGCTTCTGGTCCTTCAGGATAGCCATGACTGCTTCAAACCTTCCATAGAATATGAAAAATCAAACAGACTAAGGTAAAAAAGAATAATAAAAATATATTTAATGTTCATATTACATATATTGTTAGATAACAAATTAATAAAAATGTAAATGTAACTTAAAAACCCAAACTCAGTAACTGATCTGCATTGGACAAAAGTACACACCATAAAACATATGTAATTTGAAATTTTAGGAGAGAAGAAAGGAAATGGCAAAGAATTATTTTAAGTGATAATGGCTGAGAATTTCCTGAAATATTTGAAAAATATCAATTTTCAAATCCAATATCCTCAAACCCACTACACAGTAAAAGCACAGGAATGAGATAGAAATCTACAAGTCAACAGAAAAGACCTCAGAAAAGCCACTTCTGCAGACGCTGATTTCTGACTTCTTGGCTATCTGAAAACATAAATTTCCATAACACTTCCTTGTTATGCAACCCTACAAGTTAACAGACTTTACTTTGAAATTTTGAAACAAATCACACGGCTCTAATCATTTTGCTAGTAAATTCTACCAAACATTCAAAGAAGAAAGAATACCAATCATATACAAGCTATTTTGGAAAGTAAAGGCAAATAAATCATTTCTGAATTAGTTGTATGGTGTCAAAAATCCCCTAATATAAAATCTAATATAAAATTATTACAAGAAAATAAAATTAGTAGCCAATAGTTTTCATGAGCATGGAAGTAAACATGTTTCAGAAAAACAGGATCTGGGTTCAGTGGAATGGTCTTGTAATCCCAGCAACTCAGGAGACTGATGCAGGAAGATCACAATTTCAAGGCCTGCCTAGACTACAGAGTGAGTTTATGGCCAGCCTGAGAAAATTCGTGAGACCCTGTATCAAAATAAAAAGTATAAAGAACTGAGGATATAGCTCAATGGTGAAACACATTTTTTAGCTTTCATGAGGTCCTGGAGAACTAGAAAAATATCTAGGAAATTAAATCCAACATCATTCTATGCAAAAGACATGTCATGAGCAAGATGACTATTTCCATGGAATCCAAAACCACTATAACATTTAAACTTAACCAATGTAATTCACCAAAGTAAATAATATGCTCATTTCAACAAATTTAAAAAGAGGGCTAGAGAGATGGCTTAGTTAAGGAGCTTACCTACCAAGCCTAAGGACCCAGGTTCAATTCTCCAGGTCCCACGTAAGCCAGATGCACATGGTAATGCATGAGCCTGGAGTTCGTTTGCAGTGGCTAGAGACCCTAGTGTGCCCATTCTCTCTCTCTGTTTCCAATAAACAAATTAATTTTAAAAGATTTTTTTTAATTAATAATGTGGGCTGGAGAGATGGCTTAGTGGTTAAGGCGCCCGCCTCCTAAGCCTAAGAACCCGGTTCCAATCTCCAGGTCCCATGTTTAGCCAGATGCAAAGTGATGCAAGGGCGCAATGCCACACTTGCCCACAAGAGGGTGCACACATCTGGATTTCATTCACAGCAGCTGAGAGACTGCTGGCACGCCCATTCTCTATCTGTCTCCCTCTCCCTCTCTCTCTGTCTCTCTCTGTGTCTCTCTCTAAAAATAAAAAAATAATAAAATAATAAAATTAATAAATTAAGAAGAGATAGGAATTCCTCAGATATGATAAAAGACATTTGATAAAACTAGTATCCCACGTAACAGCAAAACAGGAAAGCTGACCCTAAAGTTAATAACAAGATAAGGATGTATGTTCTTACCACTTCTTTTTTTAAAAAAATATTTATTTATTTGAGAGAGAGAGATACAGAAACAGGCAGAGAGAGAGAGAGAGGACGGGTGTGCCAGGGGCCTCCAGCCACTGCAAACGAACTCCAGATGCATGAGCCTTCTTGTGCATCTGGCTTACGTGGGACTGGGGAATAAAGACTCGAACCTGGGTCCTTAGGCTTCATAGGCAAGCGCTCAACTGCTAAGCCATCTCTCCAGCCCCTCTTACCACTTCTTTACAATACAATAAAATAAGTTATAATCAGTATTAAAATATGTAGGAATAGTTAAAGTACTGATAAGATAAGAAGAAAGAACCATCATTACTTGTAGATATTATTAAGGTATATGAGGAATACCCTACAGAATCTAGAAAATTCTCCAAACAAAAGAATGAGTAGCAAAGTCTCAAAATATAAACTCATATACAAAAATTAATTACATTTTAATAACAGCAAACAACCATGGTTTAAAATAAAATATTATTTCAATACTATTTTTAAAAATCACATAACTATGATTAAATCTAAGGATAAAATAGAAATTTTACTAAAATGTAAAAATTATTGCTTAAAGTCATGAAAGAAGACCTAAATGCAGTCAAGTTATTCTGACCTATACAGATGACCTATTTTTTGTATTAGTGGATTCCACATCCATGGATTCAACCAATCACAAATCAAAAATATGCAAAGTAAATTTGTTACTAAAAAAGTATGTGATATTGACACAAAGACATATCTATCAAGGACACAGAGATCTCAGAAACATATTATATACATATGGTCAATTTGTTTTTGGAAAAAGAGTCAAGATAATTTAATGAGGAAATAATGACTCAGTTAAAAAACTTATGCTGCAACAACAGATGTCCATATGGAGGGAGAAGCTTTCAACATTTTCTTTATCTTATATGTAAAAATAAACCCATTAATGATAACATATAATTATAAAAGTCATTAAAAATACAAATAAAAACCACAATGTATAAAGTTTCTTAAAAAAAATAGAGAATATTCAAAAAGTCATAACCTTAAGATAGTTCCATTCTAACAATTAAACAAGCAAAAAAATAAACAATGTTTTGGACAGAACACATCAAGCAGGAGGCATAAGAGAAAAAATATTTTATCCTCAGTTCATCATTATCAAAAGTCATTAGTCATTGGGGAAATACAAATAAAAACCACAATGAATAGCTATATTTTTTTACAAGAACAAGTGTTGGCCAAGATTGCTGATAAGTATATAAAATGGTGTTGTTAGAAAGTTCTTCAAAAAGTCACACTTAAGATTTTCTCATCAAAGGTTCAAATTAAAAATCAAACAAGTTAAATACTTTTAACATTAAAGGCACAACATTTTAACTTATAACAAGAGACTGGAACAATGAAAATTTAACCACCATCAGCCGTCATCAAACTTTTGCAGTTCAAGTTTAATATAACCAGAGACTAAACAATGACTTATCTATTTTTCAACAATGCAATGTTCAACACTGCACTCCAACAATCCTAAAAAATGAAAAAGGCTCTTCCAGCCTATTCCTGAGGGTCTTTATGCCCTGCCTCATGCCGCATCTCAGCAGCGGCTCCTGGAACCGTGTGCAACTCAGACCACTCCATTTTATGCTTCAAAACTAATATCAGAATCAAGACTTTCCTCAGGATCCTCTCCATTGTTTTAATGTAAATGCAGTCGGGCCACATTAAATTTACAAAGGGCTAAAATCTTAAAATCTCAGATATTGTTTTTAACCTTGATCAAACTTTCTGTGGATAGCGGAACGTAGCCATCCCTTATGCCAGTAGCCCAGTTCCAACAAAGTCCTCTGCAGTCTTTTCTTCCCCTTAGTTTTTCTTTTAGTTTTTTAATCCAGTTTTAGTGCTACTAAATTAATTACTATCACTATGGTACCACTTTTTTCAGGTTCGCTGAGATGAACAACCAGGCATATTTTACAGATGTTCCATTTAGCATCAGAGAGAGCAAAAACCAACCAGCCACCACAGCACACAGAGCAAAACTACAGCCAAAAGGTCACACAGCACACTTCAGGAACTCCTGCTTTTTTTTTTTTTTTTTTTTTTACAGTTGCAAACTTTAATAAAAAAACACTGAATATATTGGGGACATATATTCAAACTACCACAGGCTAGATATTGTTTTTGTCTGTTTTTCTTTTAGTTTTTAATCCAGGTCTCACTCTAGCTCAGGCTGACCTGAAATTCACTATGTTGTCTCAGGGTGGCCTCGAACTCATGGCAGTCCTCCTACCTCTGCCTCCCGAGTGCTGGGATTAAAGACGTGCACCACCATGCCCAGCTACTTGTCATTTCTTGAAAAATGGAGATCATCATAAATATTTCTAACCTCATGGGAACAAAGGCTTAACAACCTTAATACTGTGTTTATAAAATATGCCTGTGTGTGTGTGTGTGTGTGTGTGTGTGTGTGTTATCCAATTCAAGTACAAGTATTTAAACTAAATTAAATGAGCCACACACATTCTCTTAAACACTCCTTTCTTGGAACATGTTAAAATGTCTCTTGACATCTTTTTTTAATTGAACTAAAACATACGCCTTCAATTACTAGTACTATAAGATTTCAGACTTGTGGGAGAGTACTCTAAGCTGCTTCCTTCAAAGTCAACTGAATTAAATATGCAATGGAGGAAACATAGATTAGACTCATGATTATTATCTGTTTTGAGACAAGAGCATAGAGGGTTACAGTCTTGCTCCATTATGCAACATTCTTGCTCTAATATATCAAAAACTTGATGATCCAAGTTCATGAAGAACAGCTGAGAAGGAATCAAAGTAAACAATGTACATTGTTGCCAACAGAGCCTGCCAATATGAGATTAGAACTCTCCTTCCTCGCAAGAAATGGCTTTGGAAAGTTCTCTGCATTTTATGACTCATGGATGTTCCCAAAGGTTCCTGTTTCCATTCTGCAGGAGACAGTGTTTGAAGGAAGACGTGCAGTCCTAGTCAACTGTTGTTCTTTAGTTACTTGGCCGAAAGTGCTGTTTAAAAAACATTTGTTGGAAAGATGATATATTTGGGTGTTTTAATTCTTTTAAACAAAATTCCAGCTTTTAAATTTGTTTAACTCTTAATTCAACATGGACTAAAAGAAGGGCTGAAGAAGAAACGCTGTTTTATACAACATGTATTATAAGTTTAGCAACTTTCCCATTTTAAGCCTCTCAAACTAGGGGTACATATTCTTGGCATACCCCCCCCTACCCCTTCACATATTCTCCCAAATTGCCTCCAGATCCCAGCTCTGTATTCTGTTGTTCTGGCTCTGAACTTGGCCACCCAGTTCAGTATCTCACCTTGGCTTCTATTTTAGCCAGCACTGCCAAGTTGCCTCCCATTCCACCAGGATTTGATTCCTGGATAATCTCCACTTTTGTTTAACTCTAGCTCTCTAAGTATTGAATAAAATTCCCAAGCTATACCTTCTATTCCTACTATTCACGTTGCCTCTACTTTATTCTATGCCAGCTTCCTCACTCTTTTCTCCCTGAAGTCTAATTAATAACCTCCCTGGCTCTTAACAGTTGCCATGATCTATATATGGTCATTTTATTTGTTTTTATGATAGCAAACATAAAGATATTAACATGAGAAAAGGGATAATATTATAAAGTATGTTAAAATTACCCCAGTAAATGTCATTCCTTGTTTTATTTTTTTAAAGATTTTATTATTTATTTATTTATTAGAGACAGAAAGAGGGAGAAAAAGAGAGAGAGAGAATGGGCATGCCAGGGACTCTAGCCACTACAAACAAACTCCAGACGCATGTGCCACCTTGTGCATCTGGCTTACATGGGACCTACAGAGAATCAAACCTGGGTCCTTAGGCTTTGCAGGCAAGCACCTTAACCACCAAGCCATCTCTCCAGCCCAATTCCTTATTTTAATAGGCATGCAATAGAAGGAACCATGAGCCCTCTACCAAGTCCTCAAGTGACTCATGCCTGCTCCACTCCCTCTCCCCATTCTCCATTTCTTGGACACTTGGAAGTCCCACTCACACATGCTTTCTCTGAAAAGCAGTTCCTCTCCCAGGTTCACACCCATGCCTCCCTTGACGCTGTAGATCACACTCTGCACAGATGGGGCAAACTGGGTCCAGCCCAAACACATGTTTACTTTGACTCACACAGCATTTTGGATTGTCTTTTTTTCCTAATAGTTACCAATGTTTAAAAATTCAAAGAGTAAGCCTCAAAGTAGAAAGTTCTAGCTTGATTAATGGTTGGATCATGCAACGCAGGGTTCACATGTGTGTGTGGCAACATGCGGAGCTAGGAATAACCAAGCAGGTACTCTTGCACAATGTCTAGTAAGGTATCTCCCACCTGATTCACTTCTCCAACTCATTTCAGAAGACCCTGGAGTTCATAACTCCAGCCATAAAGGAAATGCAGTACATCATGTGAACAAACATGCAGAAAGGCTCAGGAGAATGTCACTTGTGTCTTAGAGGAAATTCAGTCTGCAGATCTCTGCTTTATCCTCTTCCTTTTTAAACTGGAAAAATAAATTCAGGTGGTTCTATCACAAAAGAGTCCCATTCTCCTCAATTCTACCCCTCATCACCCAAACCCTTTCGTCCAGCTCATGAGACATGACTCTCATTCCCTGATCTGTCTTCTTTCTGTCCTTCTATTTCCAGGTTTGATCATTATCTTTGAATTTCAAATGTGGATTGCAAGAATGAGATGAACATGGAAGAGTGGGGACTATGATTTACATCGAAATCGAGGTGTGTACAAGGCATCTTCCAAAGAACTACTTCAAACTGAGAAAGCAATTTTAATAAGTAGAATTTCTACTTCCAACAAAAAAATTATTTGACAGTGTCTAATATCAGCTAAGTGAATATATATATATATATATATATATATATATATATATATATATATGGAAATTCCATAAGATCCCTTATATTTGTAAAAATTCATAGTGTTAATCAAAGAAAACATGTGTTTTGAAGATTACACAGTAATTGATAAGAAGAACCTTATCAGCTGGAATTTTGCTCAGTTCTTTGAGAAGGAAGACTATGCAAACAGACACTCTCTTGTCTCTGCCACCAATGAACAAGTGATGCAGTGCAACCTGCCTCTCCACTGCAAAGTGAAGAATTTATTCTAGATCAGGGATCAGATTCCCACACCAACCAATCAAATCAAATACTTAATACAACAATTTGGAAAATCTTTCAGATTATTCTAATGAGTAACAAGAGCTCTGGACTATCACACAGTGTCCCCAGAGAACCTACCTGCCCACAAGACAACCCTTATCCCCAACGGTTCCCAATAAGGACATGACAGATGGTAATGACTTTATTCTTCTCTTCCTCACTCTAGGTTCTCACGTAGTCATGATCTGACCAAAGGGCACATGCTTCTACTATACTCAGAAACATGGTGACATGACCTGGTATGGTGACAGAGCACATATTGAGAAATACAAGTGAACCCAGAAATTCAGAGAAATAAATTGTCCAAGCTTAAGTAACTATAAGCATATATTCATATATTCCAAAATTTTGAGCTCTTGTTGTATATTCAAATTTAATAGCCTTGTTTTTCACATTTGAACCAAGGATATTAGGATGACATTTTAAAGGTTTTTAGGTCTTAAAGGGGTATATTTTTTCTTAATTCTTATTTTTAAAGTAGCATTTTCTTTTTATTAAAGAATCCATCATGTCTTATTCAGTAAATTATACTCTTTCTTTTAAGCATTTTTATCTTGTTTTTATTTACTTTTTATTCTTTTAGTTGGCATACAGAGCTTTAAATGTCATTCATTCTTTTTTTTTTTTTTAATTTTATTTTGTACGGCTATGTCCTTTAAGACCATTCAGATTTTGGTTGGACTCCCAGATCTACTCTTGTCCATCGTCCCTTTATCTGTGTGTGCCATAAGAATGGGAAGAGTAATTAGATCTAATGGGCCCACTCCTGTGACCCCAGATGCTCAGCATTGTCTATAGCACTGGGTAAAAGTTTTAAAACACAGTTTCTGTTGAGTTAAAGAAGTGAAGTTATCCTCCTAAAAGAAACTTTTTTCTACTTGTTTTGGAAACATCTTAAAACTCACTTTCAAAGAAATATAAATAATGGAAATGGTTACCAAAAATATAATAAGATTCAAAGTTGAAACATTGTTCTAAGTATCATTCTCTTTCTTTTTAAATACCTTAACAATTATAAAACTGAGTAATTAAAATTATATATGCTTTCAATTGCATCTTATAATCCCATGATATTTATTAACAATATGTACTTCATGTTGATGACAGAGGAAGCCTTTCTAAGAGACATATCTTCCAATTATATACATTTTTTCATTCTATCAATGTTTATTTAGTAGCTCTTATATGGAGTCACTCTGCTAAGTGAAAGGATTCCAAACCAAATACATCATTCACCATCATTATATTCAGTCCTTAGAGCAGTTCTTGAAATATAACAGAAACCAAAATAGCATACTTATTAAAGAGGTATGGTCATTATTTATTGATGTATAACAATTCACCCCAAAACTTGGTAGCTTGAAACAACAGAGTTTTTAATGAAAGACTCTGTAGTGGACTGGAATTGGTGGGCTGTTCTACATAGTAGATATCTCATGACTCCTGGAACTCTATTTACTGTAGTTCAACTAGGCATGAAATATCCATCATAGCCTCTTATTCTCCAGAGTTCCCTTCTGTATGACAAGCATTCAAACATCTCATTTGAATTCTTTTAAAGCAGGACAGGAAGTCTTCATACAGCAAATACAAGGAAAATGTAGGCCCTTAAAGGCTTAGTTTAAGACATGCAAAAACACCACACGCGTCACATGCTTTTGGTTAAAGCAAGTACAAGTAGCCTATAAGCAGGGAGAGGAAGTAGTAGCAGCAAGACAGGGAACCCAGCAATTACAGGAAGGCTCAGCATTGATCAGGCACATCTTTGGAGACTGCCACACAAAAAAAATCTAAAAAGATAGTAAAACAACTTTGACATTTAAGAAATTATTAGGATTGTGGTGTAAATAAAAAGGGGAAGCATGAAAAAAGAGAAATAAGGCTGAGGAGATGGCATAGCAGTTAAAGGCATTTGTTGTAAAGCCTGTCAATCCAGGTTCAACTCCCCAGTACCCCTATCAAGCCAGATGCACAAAGTGGCACATGCATCTAGAGTTTGTTTGCAGCGGCAAGAGGCCCTGGTACATTCATCTGCACACACACACACACACTCTCTCTCCTTATCTCTCCTCTCTTTCATATATATATATGTGAACAATGAAAAGGGGTAACAGGAAAGGATATAGAAACATTGGAACTAAGATATTGTTCCTACCAGGATATTAAAAATAGGCAACTATAAATTAATAATGAAAATGAAATGTTAGAGAAGCGTTTGGCATGAACTAAAGAAAGTGAACTAGAAGTGAAGTGCTATGAGTAGAGACAATATTGCACAATATTGAGAACAACAAGGACCAGAATCTTATATCCTTGATATGTATGAGATGTGTGTGGATGGAAAACCAGACAGCTTGCACTAGAGTTCACACAATGTACATGGGCAAGAGACAGGAATATGGCAATGTTAAAAGGCCAGGAAATGAATTAAAATGAATTATGTAGGCAAGAAAATATGAGAAAGGTATTAAGACCAAGAACTGAGCAATGGAGACTTATTGATAACTGAGATCCTACAAAAAGAAGCAAAAGACAAAGCAAGTAGAAGGGGGATAATGTATTGGAGAAGTCTCTCAGGACTGGCCAACACACAATGGCCACAGAAAATGGAAAAAGTCAAAAGGTGTTTACCTGGCCAGGTGTGGCAGGGCATGCCTTTAGTCCCAGCACTCGGGAGGCAGAAGTAGGAGGATCACTGTCAGTTCGAGGCCACCCTAAGACTACATAGTGAATTCCAGGTCAGCCTGAGCTAGGGTGAAAACTTACCTTAAAAACCAAAAAAAAAAAAAAAAAGTTTACCTGATTGAGCAACATAGAACACTAGGGAAATCAAAGTTTTTTCAATAAAGAAGAGATAATCTACATTGGACTATTTAATTTAAAAATGGTTAAAGGCAGGAGAAATCAATATATTCCAAGTTATGCAAGCACAGCTGTGAGTGAAAGTGGAGGATGTTGACACTGAAAAATGGTGCTACTGTGCTGATTCAATATATTATAGTGAATGATTACACATTAATAAGGGTTAGATCACTTGATGTGAAATAAATGAATAAATATTATGTATCAAGAATAACTTGACTTTAGTAGAAAGGTAATGAGTTGAAAGATGATGACGAGTCCAAAGGACCTGGATTAGCAGCTTTACTTAACTTCTTGCCAATAACTAACGTGATTGCACACATGTAAAATCATGAACAATAAAAGACAGCCTGAGGCAAAAGAAAGAACTTTGGATTTATTTTCCATCCACTCATCTAGGCAGGACTGAGCCAATCACTTCACATCCCTGCCTCGGTTTGTTTCTTGTACAAAGGAGTTGGTCTAGATCAAGAACAGAACACAGGCAGTAAGTCATTTCAGAAATACAAAACCTTACATGAATCCCCATGGTCAAGACCTAGGAATTTTGCAAGGAGAAACTATTTTCAATGTTGACATTGATCTTGTGTTTTGATAATATTTGGAAGTGTGTACACATGTCACAAGTGTATTCCAGTATCAACACCTACATATTACATGCTAAGGGCCAAAGCAGAAGAGCATTTTATAAATCACAAACAAGATGCAGTGAATTTGCTACTTCCTTTTCATTGTTTTTAGCATTAAATACGATTTGAAATGTATATATCAAGTCAAGATAACAAAAAATACCTTGTTTTTAAAAGAGGGGATTGAATAGATGAAATTGGTTTCACTCATATTAGAAAGATGAATAATGGCTAGAGGGATGGCTTAGTGGTTAAGGCCCTTGCCTGCAAAGCCAAAGGACCCAGGTTTGATTCCCCAAGACCCACGTTAGCCAGATGCACAAGGTGGCACATGTGTCTGTAGTTCATTTGCAGAGGCTGGGGGCCCAAGCACGCCCATTCTCTCTCTCTCTCTCTCTTCCTCTTTCTGTCAAATAAATAAATAAAATATTTTTTAAATAAATTTAAAAAAAAAAAAAAAAGGAACCTTGGGGAACTTAAGAAGCAGTTACTTGCCTAACTGACGTGAGAGCAACAAAACAAAAGGGAAAGATAATCACAAGTTGGGGCTAGAAGTAGGAGCCCCCACATCAGTGCTGGAAGGAATAGGCTTGTGCTGGCTGTTGCTAGTTCCTCTGAGGGAGCATGATGAGGTTGATTCTAGAAGCTCCACCAGAAGCAATAAGTAGGAGGCAGTTCACAACCGTGGCAACCAGCTGATGCCCAGGATCTGAAGCCAGCAACACAAACTGACCAGGATGAAAAACATCTTGCCTCTTCCGACAAGCCCTGATCCACAATACCTGCGACACCTGCACGCACCCGAGCGCCCTCAGAAAGCTGCGGTGGAGATCTGAGGTGTGGGACTTCTAAACTCAATGTCCTAGCGTCAGAATAAAGAGGGTCTGAAGCCAAGTGTTTGGAGACAATAGGTAAGTAACTTGTACAACTAAGAAAAGTGAATGTCAACTGCATTGCAGTTGGTGGCATAAAAACTCAAATTGAATAGTCTCTCAGCATGGGAGACTGAAGGAGGTTGGATATACATGCGCAAATAAGAAAACTTGAACAGCAAAGAGAAAGGTATTCTATTGCTAATAAATAGTATGCACAACGAGTGAAGGAGAAAGAATATTTGTACTTTAAGGGAAAAAATCTCTTACTGGGCATGGTGGCACATGCCTTTAATCCCAGCACTCAGGAGGCAGAGGTAGGATCACTGAGTTTGAGGCCACCCTGAAACTACAGAGTGAATTCCAGGTCAGCCTAAGCTAGAGTAAGACCTTACCTTGAAAAACAAAAAAAAAAAAAAAAAAAAAAAAAAAAAAAAAAAAAAAAAAAATCTCTTAAAACATGGAGGGCAAGCAGGCTGACATATCCCTGTAACCCTGTACACTGGAGGCTAAAGTAAGAGGATCTTGACCTGGGGACTTGGAAGCTGGCCTGCTCTACATACTAAAACCCAGTCTCAAAAAACACGGCTTGGGGCTGGAAATGTAAGTCAATGCTTGAGTGCTTGCCTAGCATATAGAAGGCCCTGAATTTTGTCTCCACAGTCCAATAAATAGGAAAAGAAAAGAAGACAGGAAAGAAAGAAGACAAGAAAGAAAGAAAGAAAGAAAGAAAGAAAGAAAGAAAGAAGGAAAGAAAGAAAGAAGAAAGAGAGGAAGGAAGGAAGGAAGGGAGGGAGGGAGGGAGGGAGGGAGGGAGGGAGGGAGGGAGGGAGGGAGGAAGGGAGGAAGGGAGGAAGGGAGGAAGGGAGGAAGGGAGGAAGGGAGGAAGGAAGGAAGGGAGAGAGTTAGGAAGGAAAGAAGGAGAAAGAAAGAAAGAAAGAAAGAAAGAAAGAAAGAAAGAAAGAAAGAAAGAAAGAGTTAGGAAGGAAAGAAGGAGAAAGAAAAAGAAAGAAAGAAAGAAAGAAAGAAAGAAAGAAAGAAAGAAAGAAGAAAGAAAGAGAGTTAGGAAGGAAAGAAGGAGAAAGAAAGAAAGAAAGAAAGAAAGAAAGAAAGAAAGAAAGAAAAAAGAAAAGAAAAGAAAAGAAAAGAAAAGAAAAGAAAAAAGAAAGAAGAGGAAGGAAGGAAGGAAGGAAGGAAGGAAGGAAGGAAGGAAGGAAGGAAGGAGGGAGGGAGGGAGGGAGGGAGGGAGGGAAGGAAGGAAGGAAGGAAGGAAGGAGGGAAGATGGGAACATAGAATCAAAAAATGATATTAAAAAATTTAGGCAATTAAACTAGTTCTTATGTCAAGGTCTTAAAGCATCATGAAATACCCCACAAGACCTAAATCCTAGAATATACGATAGCTGGGCTCCCCCGCATGAATAAACCCTAATCAGGAAGTGCCCCAAAGTTAAGATAGACCAACAGTGACATCTGCTGCCAGGGACTTGTTTTGAAGGGGTCCAGGCTCCACTTTGCAGGCTAAGACTCCTGCCAAACCACTGGCCTTCTGCTGTGATGAGTCAGCACTCCTGGAACTCCCATTTGTCCTCTGTGCTATTAGAAGGCTTTCCAAGGCGAACACAGAACATGGGAAAATGAGGGAATGTTTGCAAATGTAACTAAAACAAACAAAACACAGTGGGGTTTCTGGATAAGTGATGAGAAAAAGACTTCACATTATCTTTCCTCATCCTGTTTTTCCTTTGGCTAAGTAACTCCAAATTAATTTCTGTAGTTAGCAAGATTGAACATGTTTTCAGTGAAAAAAGATTCATTTAACCATCTCCAGCTTCAGTGGATTTCAACCCAAAATTTACAACATCCTATCCAAATCAGGAAAAAAAGAAGTCTAAGGATCAAAGGAGAGTATACAGAAAAATTTTAGAATATCCCTTCTTAGGAAACCACTTCCTAATTATCTAGTTGTTTACCTTGATTACACCTCCCTTCAGCATCTGCTGACCTCCTGGCATTTTCCCTTACATGGGTGAAAGCCAGCACAACATAAGGTTTGAATCAAATACCATGTTTAAAAAAAAAAAATCTAAATGCCAGCACAAAATATCCAGTGTGGCTCTTTCCACAAACAGCACATATGAAAGAAAACAATGGGTTAATCTGCTTGTGTATAAAAATAATAACTGATAATTAATCCAGATATTATGAAGGAAGATGAACGAGACAGATGTTTCAGTGTAAAGGCTTAAGAGTTTTGGCTTCTTGTACAAGGGCTCCAACCATGCCTAAATGAGTCATCTTGCAGAAATTACACAATTTCTCTGACCCTTGGTTTTATGTTCTGTAAAATGAAAGAATTGGACTATATGTGGGATGGGAGAAAAATTGCAACTTCTTTCCCTTCAAGGATTGACTGGTAATGGTCATAAAGCTGTACCCAGACTCTGTGGGAAGAGTGCTGACTAACCAGCCGAGTCTTGTGGCCACAGGCACCTCACAGATGGAATGTCTCCTGCAAGAGCCTTCACTTGTTTGCAGCTGTAGATTCTGTGTATTAGCTGTCCGTTTTAGTGCCCACTATGTTTTCTGTGTACAAGAGGCTCAACAAGCATTATTTCTAATCTGCACAGTATTTTACAGACAAAGAAAACATACCTCAGAAAAAAATAAGGAATTTCCCCATAGCTAAACATGGACTCAGTTCACCACATAATATCCCAGTACTGTATGCTAAGTAAAACCTTGACTTCTCATATTTTGCATTGTCTGCTAATACCTTCATAGACCCATATGCCTATGCAGAAAAAGAATGAAATCTCCTACATGAAATTCAGCGAGCATAGATAAACAGGAAAAAGCATGGCAGAAGCCACAGGGCAACAGTGTTCAAGAAAATACTCTTTTTTCTTTTTTTCCGTCAGCAAACTGATAGAAGGATTGCATTTTGAATATTAAAAATGACAAAGGAAAGAACAATGACAAAAAGTCTTCTTCATCTGAAAAGGAGATAAAAAAATAAGTTAATGGTTATACTGAATCCAAAGTTGAAAGATTTATAACCGCAGAACACTGTATGATAATTTTTGGTAAACATGGCTGACTTAACCCAGCACATACAGTACTCAAGGGTATGGCAGGTGTGTCTGACAATAAGGACTAGCTGACGGTGATGGTCTATAAAAACTGCAGACAATGGGTTCTGAGTGAAAATATATATATATCTTTTGTCAGTCATTTCCTTAATTTGGCATTATTCTGGCTTTGGGAATCCTTTAGATTATAATGTTCAGGCATGGTGGAAAGCAAGCACGCTAACTTTCCATGAGAACAAACTAACTTTTCCAATCAGATAAAAGAATCTCGGAAGGCTTTGAAAGTGATCAACACTAATTACAAATTCCACACTAATGCTTTCAGTAATACACAACTGTCTTCAGAAAGTTACCCAGCCATATGAATTAGTAAAAATGTTTTAAGAAGCCATATATAAGAATGGACTCGTAGAAGAAAAAAAGACAAGTTGGATTTCATATGAGGGTCCCTTGGGGTATTATGGTTACATAATTGGTTCATTTGTGTCAAAACATTTGTTCTTTGCTTATCATAAATAAACACTCCAATAATTGATCACAGGAATACACTGGTAATTTTAAAGAACAGATAGCTAATTAGAGATAGGCATATCAAGAAATTGAAATACAAAGTCACAAGTAAATCAATTAGATTATATTTGAAGTCCATACATATGATGAGGGTGTGAAGTAATTAGTTTTCTCTCATGGGACAGGGAATGATCACAAAAACACAAAATTATAAGAATAAATTAAAGGTCACTATGTTTTCATGGATATTAGTAATTTATATGTCATTTACATATTAAGATAGGTTTAAAGATTAAAACTGGAGGGCTAGAGAGATGGCTTAGAGGTTAAGTGCTTGCCTGGGAAACATACAGACCCCAGTTCGAGGCTCAATTCCCCAGTACCCATGTAAGACAGATGCATAATGTGGCGCATGCATGTGGAGTTCGTTCACAGTGGCTGGAGGCCCTGGTGTGCCCATTCTCTCTCTCTCTTTCTCTCTCTCTCTCTACCTCTACCTCTATCTCTATCTCGCTCTCAAATAAATAAATAAAAATAAACAAAAATTTTTAAAAAGATTAAAACTGAAGTCATAGATTTTTAGACTCACTCTCATGTAAGATAGCTTTAGAAAGAGACAGTAACAACGTGAAAAATTGTCCCTATATAATCGTGTACAGCAAAGTGTTACATTATCTTGAATCCCTATTATTCTGAGACAATATTCTAAGGTGTGACAGTTCCTCATGACATCATGCATGGACAAAGTCTGTATTAAAAAGTCCTACAGAGTGATAGTCCACATGAGCTCTGTGACAAATTCTGTTTGTGGAATGAACTGAGCCGTGGTCATGGGTCACACTCAGCCAGCCAAGCGAATGTTTCCAGAGTGAAATTGTTCCGGGCATCAAGGCACTTTACAGCATGTTCCCACTGCCTTTTGATACTCTGTGGCCAGGAGACTGCTGAGAAAATATTATTCACCAGAATAAGACTGGACTAGTCCACTGCTGGTTATTACATCTCCATGTCAGCTCAAGCCATGTCTGTGAGCTTACCAGATGTTTCCAATTTCTCTACCTTCTGAACTACAAGTAGGGCTTTTTTTTTTCTTGCCTTGAAATATTTTAAACAAAGAACTTTCTGTGATGTCTCAGAAAACTTAGAAGAGTAAAATTCTCACTCGTATCATAATAAGTGTCCAGACCCTCCTGAACTGCCTGCATAACCTAGCTACTCACTAACTGTCTGTCACCTTCTGACATATAATAGTCATATACACAGTTCCAAGAGTCCCATCAAGCTAATAACAAAAGTCACTAAATTCTGTAACTAACTATACATCCTTGATTGATGTGTTAATTAAAATAAATTTTACTTTTAAAAAGTTACTTGAAATGAAGCCTTTAACAGCTATGAAAATGATCAAGTTAATACCTTTAAAACCAATAATTAAATTCTAGAAAATTATCCAAAGACTTATGCATACTCAAAAAGAAATATGCACAGTTATTCATACAGCATGTTTGTTAAGATTCGGAACTTGGAAACAACCTAAGTCTCTTGTTAGCAGGAAGTGAGTGGCAAGATATTTTATGTCATGTCCACTTGTTACAGGAAACTGAGGCACATGGAACTAGCACCAGAGATAGAGTGGAGAACTGGAAAATGTATTCATGGGCAGGAGAGATGGCTTAATGGTACAATTCCCTAGGACCCACGTAAGCCAGATGCACAAGGGGCAATGTGTCTGGAGTTCATTTGCAGTAGTTGAAGGCCTTGACATTCCCATTCTCTGTCTGTCTCTCTTCTCTCTCTCTGCTTGCAAATAAATAAAACTTAAAAAAAGAAAATGTATTCATGTCAACATGGACTCAAGGAAATAAGTTCCAAATCCTGAGTATCGAGCTCTGATAGCTCAGAGGTTTTATAGACAGGATGGCACACAGTGTGACATCATTTTGAATGCTTGATATTATTGGTGGGTTACAAGTTTCTAAGGTTTGAGGCACAAACAGAATGCACCTTAACAAGTTAGTGGTAAGAAAGCACAAACAGAACAGAAAGCGGTTTGTTCGGGGTGCTTGTGTCTATGTCTGCACTAACCATCTAACATACAAGCAGGGTGCAGCTACATAGATCGGAAGGAGATTCAGGGTCATGTTTCTCACTGGTAAAGGCTTATGCAATAGAAATGTGTTTAAGAGTGTCATCTGGGTCTAGTTTCTTTGTTAAATTTCATCTACCATACAACAAAAAACTTGCAAATCTTAGAAACTAAAAATAAAAGCTAGACATGTAACACATGCCTTCAATCCCAGCACTCAGGAGGCTGAGGTAGGAACATCACTATGAGCTCGAGGCCAACCGGGGACTACAAAGTAAATTTCAAGTCATCCTGGGCTATAGCGAGAACTTGCCTTGAAAAAAACAAAACAAAAAGTATAAAAATAAAAATAAATTGCAGGGCTCCAGAGATGGTTCAGCAATTAAGGTGATTGCCTGCAAAACCAAAGGACCCATGTAAGCCAGATGCACAAGGGGCTGCATGCATCTGGAGTTCACTTATGGTGGCTGGAGGCCCTGGCACACCCATTCTCTCTTTCTCTCTCTCTCTACCTGCCTATTTCTCTCTCTCAAGTAAATAAATAAAAATATAAATATTAAAAAGATCAAGATTTCATTATAAAAATAAATAAGTTGAAAATCTTAAAATAATTGGACATTTATATGAAAATTTTTTCATAATAAATAATTATTATGAGAAAAAATAATGCAAAAAACTAGGTCAATATAAATGTATGTAAATATACACAATCAAATGCACATGTATATTATATTATTGTGTCACTCTGAATTTTAGTTCATTGTCATGTAAAAAAATCATTTAATCAAAAGGAACTAAGTTTGAAGACTGAGGAGATAGGTCAGTGAACAGAGTGTTTGGCTTGAAAACATAAGCATCTGTAGCTAATCCCATAGAACCCACATAAAAATGCATAGTATAGGGAAATGCATTTGTAATCCAAGCACTGGGGAGGTGGAGGCAGCAGAATCCCTAATGCACTAGCCAACCACTCTACTTTAACTGGTGAACTAATGCCTAATGATAGACTTGGTCTCAAAATTGTGAAGTGTGTGCCTGAGAAATGGCACCCAAGCTTGCAGGCCTCTATACACGCAAACACACTCATAAAATAACTAAATAGGGGCTGGAGAGATGGTTTAGCAGTTAAGGCGCTTGTCTGTGAAGCCTGAAGACCCAGGTTTGATTCCCCAGTACCAACATAAGCCAGATGCACAAGGTGGCACATGTGTCCGGAGTTCATTTGCAGTGGCTGGAGGTCCTGTGTGCCCATTCTCTCTCTCTCCCTCTCTCTCTCTCCAACAACAAATAAATAAAATATTTTAAAATAAGTGAATAAACAGTAAAAAAAAAGTTCGATGACTAAAGTAAAATGAAATAAAACATGAGGCCTAGAAGAATGAATGAATGAATGAATGAATGAATGAATGAATGGAAAGAGGTGGGTAGTGGGACAGAGAAAAAAGGAACATTGTGGAAAGGGAATTCCAGCTTGAAAAAGAATGAAGAAATCAGCTTCGTAGTCTCATCAGTAGAATTTCCAAGTATACTACCAGCTGAACCATCTCAGTTCCAATTCTCTGTTACTTCTCAGGAATGACATTTGAGATTTAACTGTAGTTTCTCTTCTGTGGACTGTCCTGTTTCCTGACACTGTGATCTGTCACTCCTCTTGAGTTTCCAACAGCCAGCCCTTGTGCCTCTTCTTCTAAAGTTCTGTCTTTGAGGTTTTGGCCATGGGCATTTCCCATTGCTTGGGGACTATCTCCGAGTATCACATACCCTGTTGGAGGCACATTTCACACATATTTTATGTGTAAAAGATTCTCCATCCTAAACCTCCAGCACATGAACATGTTCCAGAATTTTTCTTGTCCTCTTTCCCTTTTCCAAGTCTCATCCATTCTCAGATTAGCTACAGAGAGCTTCCATCAGGTGCTGTACAAAACCTCAGCCTTACTCTTCCCTGATGTCTCCTCCCATAGTCTACATGTGCACGTCACCGAATATAATTCCAAAGTGAATGAAAGATTTTTCATGGTTAAAAATATTTTTAGTCATCCACCTCTTTTATACTTCCTTTTAGCCAAGATTAATGATTTATACTGAATTGCTCCTAAATTCTTAAAGAATCATTATATTTTGTTGAGAATCTACTATTTATCCCTTGTGGTATTTTGCCTCCTGCCACATAGCCTCATGAGGCTATTTGTGATTAAGCCTCATACTAAGCATTTTGGAAGGTGGAGGTTTGATGGAAAAGGTATGTTGCTTAGGGTGGGCCTTGGGGTGTTATAACCCAGTTCCCCCTTGACCTAGCTCATTCCTGTTGCTACCTCCAAGCCAAATGTGATGCTCCACCTCTGCTCTGCCATGCCCTAATACAACTTTCCCTCAGGACTGTAAGGCAAAATAAACTCTCTCCTCCCATGAGCTACTTCTGGTCGGGTATTTTACCCTGGCAATGAGAAGGAAACTGCTATATCCCTTATGACTACCAGACCTACTACACAATGTAGTATTTGTAGCATGTAGGAAATTAATTTCTAAGTGATTGATTTACTTATTTCTAATATAAGCTGTACTAAGCAGATTTGAAAAAGTCAGACTTAATTATTTGTCACATATCCTTGTTCCTCATTAGGCTAAGCATTTTGAAGTTATGGACAGTGTGCTATTTTCATATTCATGAGGACTGACTCCAATTAGAAGTAAATATATTTACTGTTTGTTATAAGAAAGGAAAATATATGACCATATGTGTTTTGCAAACAGGATTTTACTGTTCAGTAAATTGATCAATTTCTACATCGAAGAAATGCTGAATACACCCATGGATTAAAATATATCTGCTGAGCTGGAGAGATGGCTTAGCAGTTAAGGCATTTGCCTGCAAAGCCAAAGGACCTAGGTTTAATTCCCCAGGACCCACATAAGCTAGATGCACAAGGTGGTGCATGCATCTGGAGTTCATTAGCAGTGGCTGGAGGCCCTGGCATGCCCATTCTCTTCCTTTCTCTCTCTCTCTCTCTCTCTCTCTCTCTCTCTCTCTTTCTCTCTCACTCTCTCAAATAAATAAAAATAAATAAATAAAATTATCTGTCATGATTGCATCAGGGTGAATAAAGTCTACAGAATTATGCATTCAATAGCTACAAATAAATGTTCAACTGAATTGTTATTAGAAGTCTATAAGGCAGGCTAAAATCTTCAACCGAAGTACTTTCAAAGCCTCTCAATTCTCTAGAGCATGCTTGAGGTTTAGAGAAGAAATGACTAGAGATCAGAAGCTGATTTGCAACTTTGGTGCCATCCTCACGGCCATCGGGTGGAAGCCCCATATGCCTTACTTCCTTGGTAGGGTCTACTAAATCCATCCTTTATCCAGCATTGCAAGGAAGCAGAGAGGAATGCTCAGACGTCTAGATACCAGGAACTTCTCAGCCCCTCTTCCTGCCTAGTCCATTACTTTTTAGCTTCAAAGTGACTCTCCTTTCAAATATCCAGCCAAGACACCTTCCTGTGTTCCCAAATCCACTTTATTTTATAGATGATACAAATCCTTCCTGTTTTATAGGGTTTAAATTTCTAAAACTGAAGCCAAGTTTTGTGCTTTTACTCAGCCACATCCATCCCTTGAGATGATAAGACCCAAACTAATACTTACTAGCATAGAAGGAAAAAGTAAAAATATAACATGTTGCTTTAAAACTAGTTTACTCTCTGAATATATGATCCAAGTCTTTCCTTCCCAGCTTATTCATCACTGGTCTCTTATCTGTATGCTCTTTCCCTTTTGTATTCATGTTGCACCTCTACTTCGTATCAATCATTCCTGGGCATGTATCATCTCACACTTGGATTACTACCACAGCGTCCTTGAGTCTCTAACTCATTTCATTTTCTGTCATCCAGTTTATCTAGGAAAGTTTCTACTGTGCCCATATATAATCTTACACTGATGACTGCAGAAACCTAAATTCTTCTGCCAACTTGAAAACTGTGCATGCAAACTGTCTTGTTCTAACCTAATTTCACCTAGTTCCCATCATTCAACCTCTTTTCTAAAAAGACTGATCTTGTGCTGGTCTTTTTATACATATCTTACACATTTCTGTGATGTTTCTTTAGCTCATACTTTCCTTCTTATGTAAAGTTTATCCAACTTTTAGAACCAACTCTAAATTCACCATAAACCCAAACCCTCTCTACTTTTCCCATGCAGAGTAATTGCACCATACAAAAATTTATTACCTTAGTACATAATTGTGTATTTATTATGTGCTTATTTCACCCATTTTGTCCTTTATGTGCTCCAATAATTGTAGGAACCCTGACAAAAAGGGTGCATATTTTCTCTTACTTCCTTCACTGTATTCAGTACAAAAGCTTACTGTAACATACAATCCTCTGTGTGGTGGCCCTACACACCCCTACAAATTATCCCCACTCCCTAATTCATATTCTTCTTTCTATATGTCATCTCTCCTCAAATCAAGAAGTAGCAAAGCATTCTATACTGAACACCTATAGGATAGAATTTTCTGAGCAGAAATGAAGAAAATAAAAACAAAGGACAGAACAGATGCTCAACTCTTTTTATTTTTTTTACAAAGATGTAGATTAAAAGCCCATAAAGAGGGCTGGAGAGATGGCTTAGCGGTTAAGGCGCCTGCCTCCTAAGCCTAAGAACGCCGGTTCCAATCTCCAGGTCCCATGTTTAGCCAGATGCAAAGTGACTCAAGGGCGCAATGTCGCACTTGACCACAAGGGGGCACAAGCATCTGGATTTCGTTCGCAGCAGCTGAGAGGCTGCTGGCCGCCCATCTATCTGTCTTCTTCTCCCTCTCTCTCTGTCTCTCTCTGTCTCTGTCTCAAAAAAAAAAAAAAAGCCCATAAAGAGACAACCGAAAATCATAGCGTCTGCAATCCAGAATATGAAATATAGTGTCAAATGAATAAATGGTGAAGAAAAACATTAGCTTCACAATAAGAAGAAATTTTAATGTCTCCTGGCTGAGAAATAAGAGTCCAAAAGAATTGATTTGAAGCTTATGACAGTTCCTCAGAGGAATCCACCTTGCCCTACACACACATTAGTTCCTGTATTAGTAAAAAGGAGCCTAGTAAGTCTGAAGATGACAGCATGTTCTTTGTTCATCTATTGTCTTGAGAAGGAAGAAGAAACCGGGTTCCAAATGAACAGTGGCACAGAGAACAGAGGTGGTTTTATCCATGCTTTGGGGACCTGTGGGGAACAGGAACCATGGACCTTTAAGGAAATAATAAAACCTTATCTTCACTTTTAAAAAGTGGAGACACAGACAGAGAAATTATAAGGCAGTTTATGGTGATGGGGCCCCTGAAAGTAAAAAGCAGGAATGTTCTTAAGCCTGTTCTTACAGTCTCCACCTTGCTAGAGAACAGAAAAAGATTGGATTTCTTAACTCTTGCCTAAAAGAGTTCCTGAGATCTATTTTTCCAAAATTACTCTGAGTTCTCTCCTAGGCAGGAGTTCCCCTTCCCTAGAGTAAACATTCCTGGAAGGTTTAAATCTGATCCTGGCTTCATAGCTAGTTAACTCAGCCCCCATTCAGAATCTATAAATGATCCCAATTTTGGGTTACAGGGTAGGGTTTACACCCTCCTGCCTTCTAATGGGCAAGAGCTCTCTGTAATTCCCCCTTTCCTTCTCTTAATCTAATAAAGTTTCCACAAACATTACCATCTAGTCTGTGGAGTTCAATTCTTTGAATCGTTCAGACAAGAATTCCAGGATACCCCAAAGTTCCAGAATTCCCATATCAAATCCATCTAGTCTGTGGAGTTCAATTCTTTGAATCCTTCAGACAAGAATTCCAAAATACCGCTAAGTTCCACAATTCCCATATCAAGTCCACTGAACATGCCAAAAACGAACTGAGAGAGGTTTAAAATATCAACAAATAGTTACGCTGAAATCCAAATTTGTGGCCCAGAAAACCTCAAATCCACTGAATTTATTTACCAACTTAATTTCTAATTGATCATCTCACATTAAAAATCATAAAAGTTTATGCTAGACTCAAAACTTGAAGAAGGGGTTAGGTAGATCGTTCAGTCAAAAAGGGTTTGCCCTGCCTTGTAAGCATGAAGACCTGTGCTCAATCCCTAGAAGTCACTTCAAAAAAACATTGAAGACACAATTTCTAAATAGTCCAACATCCTTTTTAATGCTAAAATATTAATAAAATTTAAATAGCTACATAATCTCATGGATCAAAAAAAATCCCCAAGAAAGCAAAATGCCAATAAAATTTATATTCACTATCATAACTATGACCATTACATAATGTAGGGTTGGTTTTTTTGTTTGTTTGTTTGGTTAGTTGTTTTGGAGAGAGAGGCAGAGAGGGAGAGGAAGACAGATAGAGATGGGGGTGCCAGCAGCCTCTCAGCCACTGCAAACGAAATCAAAATGTGTGCGCCCCCTTGTGGGCAAGTGCAGCATTGCGTCCTTGCCTCACTTTGCATCTGGCTAAACGTGTAACCTGGAGATTGGAACTGACATTCTGAGGCTTAGCAGGCAGGCACCTTAACCACTAAGCCATCTCTCCAGCCCATAATGTTGGGTTTTAAGGCATGTGAAATAACATAATAAAAACATCATAGGCTAAGGATATGATGGACCATTTTTAAGACACTTGTTTTCTTTCATATGCTATGGTATATAGATTATGGAAAATGAGAAGACAATTACTTTAAGACTACACAAAAATTTTCCAGCTTGAATTAATTTACAAAACTATCAGTTGCAGCCAGGTGTGGTGGCACACGCCTTTAATCCCAGCACTCGGGAGGCAGAGGCAGGAGGATCGCCGAGAGTTCGAGGCCACCCTGAGACTACATAGTTAATTCCAAGTCAGCCTGGGCCTGAGTGAGACCCTACCTCGAAAAACCAAAAAAAAAACCTATCAGTTGCTACCATCATCAAGGCCTGAAAAGCAGAATTTCATCTATAAAATTGCTGGGTAATCACATAATGGTTTTAGAAGGCACCAGACTATTGAAGAAATATGTAGAATGTTGTAAATGTTCAGCTCAATAAAGAGCATAAAACTTTTAAACAAATAAATCATTCTTTATCCATCATTCCCTCCTAATTTTTCCAGCAGCAGCATCTGTCAACCAAGTACACTAAACCACACTGATGGGAAAATATTGGTCATTTGTTTCCTTCTTCTGTTCTGTGAGTTATTAACCAAGAGCACAGATGGATGACTAAGTACTTGTCTTAGTGCAAAAATGTTCCAGTTGCATCCTCACGACCAGACTTTTTTTAATTTTTGATTTATAACTTTCTGGCATGAATATTATTAACTTTATATTTCTATAGTTAGCTGTGAATAACCTATTCAGCTCCTCTATTCTGAGTAAATCTAGTTTCTGCATACCAAGGAAATATTCAATGAAAATGAATACTAACTGAAAAGATGTTCTGTATTTAAAAATTACAATCCAGGGTTGATGAAATGGCTCAGCAGTTAAGGCACTTACCTGCAAAAGCAAGGTTCAATTCCCTAATACTCATGTAAAGCCAAACATGCAAAGTGGTGCATGCATCTGCAGTTTGTATGCAGTGGCTAGAGTCCATTCTCATTCATTTTCTCTCTCCCTCTCTTTTTTTCTCTCCTCTCTGTCTCTGTGCTTGCAAATAAATAAATGAATGAATAATAAATTAAAATCCAAATTTACATTCAGGTCAGTAATTAAACACTATGAACACTATGAGGCTGGTTAAGATGCAGATTCATTTCAAACATTTTTGAGTCTCACTGAATAATATAAAGTGCAACATTTATACTATACATGAAGATACCCATTTTACATCATTACATCATGTATCCATATGAAATATGTTGTTAATAATAATAATAAGGAGAAAAAAAATTTTTTAGAATTACAGAAAGATTAAAATGAATACTGAGGGGAACTGTATGAAAATGCTAATGGCATCTAAATGGAAGAAATTAGTGATTAATGCATTCATTACTATACTAAAATAAATAACAGTAAAAATGGGAAAAATGGAAGCAAGGATTAGAGATATGGCTCAGCAGTTAATATGCTTGCCTGCAAAGCCTAGGGATCAGAGTTCGATTTCCCAGTACCTACGTAAAGCCAGATGTTACAAAGTCACACATGCATCTGAAGTCCATTTGCAATGGCTGGAGGCCCTACTACACCCATTCTCTCTGTCTGTCTCTGTTCTGTCTTTCTCTGCTTGCAAATAAATAAATAAATATATCTTTAAAAAAATAAAAGTAGACAAACATAATGGTATATGCCTGTAATTGCAGTCCTAGAAAGGCAGAAGCAAAAGGATTACCACTAGTTCAAGGTCCACTTGGGCTACATAGCAAAAGTTATAATTAATTAAAGCTTAAAAACATTGACCTGAATGTAGAATAATGATGCATAGATATGTAGATGGAGAGGCATATTGAGGGAGGCTACCCTTGACCAGTACATGCAGTAGGCATGTGTGGAAATGTCACACTGATCACCAATACTATGTACAAATAAATATGATAATCAACAACAAAAGACAACTTAAGTTTTACAGGTAAGGAAAATGTATGATGTATGATGCTAAGTTGACCATTGTGGAATATACTGAAATACCCAATAATAAATGTGTTTAAGAAATGACAGCATTATTGTTATTCCAAGACATGAATCTCATCCACCTCTGATAAAACTACCAAAACAGAGGCTCTAGCCAAACAAAAAAGCAGAGGGTCTTGCTAAAGTGTGAAAATCAATAATGAATAGTAGAGAAAGAACTGATAAATATTAATTACAAAGTTGAACCAAGGAATTACAGCTCATGTTAACTCCTACCATGTAAGTATTACTCCAAAATAGCCATGACCCAGGAAGAAATGACAATTGTCAATGCATTGATAAGGCTGTATCCTCTTTTCTCAGTCTCTGATTTAGATGCTCATACCCTTCGGAAACACTCTGATGTACACACTCAGGCACAATGTTTACCATTTATCTGGGCATCTCTTAGCCTAGACAAATAGACGCGTAAACTTCATCATCACAAGCACATCCTTCCTATGGATTCTATGTGCTTTTCTTCTTTTGTAGGTAGGAATAAGTGATTCAGAAAGCTACCCTTTGGTACTGGAAAAGTTACAGTCATACACTGAAAGAAGCAGCAGTATTTGTGGGCTGACACTAACCCACAGCCAGTAGTTTGGCAGTGTAGGGCATGCTGAAACCATGCTTCCTTCTCAAGGTAGGACCAATTTTATAGCATGGTGATGGCTCATCTCCTTTCATGGGGACATGCTAAAGCCAGAACTTTGCCTGAGCCAGACCTTTGTATAGTTACTGACTTCCTGTTCTATGTTCTACACAGTAGTAGACATTTTGTGTGGATTTGCTCTTATTAAATACTACAAATGAATTCTTAAGGTCTTCTGCTAGAAAACCAAATAAGACAGAGAGACTTGGATGGTGTCTATACAAACACCACTACTTGAAAAGATAAGGAGGCAGTCAGTGGAATGGGAGATCAGAGGGGAAACAAAAGAAGGTTATGAATAGAATTATAATCAAATTAAAGTATGTTCATATATGAAAATCTCAATTAAAAATGAATCATAAACTGTCCAAGAGATGTGAGAATAGATGCATTTTAAAAAAGTCTCTACAAAATGTACAATTACCACAAAATTTCCTTTAGAAGGCAAAATATAAAATATATCTACAACAATCCATAACTAAATTCAGACTTATGATGCAGTTTAGAAGGAAAATAAGAGACAAGACGATATGCTGCAAGCCTTGTATTTTTAAGGCAATGTGCATATTAACAAATTCATGGTTCATTAACCCACGAACAGGAATATTAAATTAAGGACCATTGCCATAAAAATAGAATGCATTATTTTTAGCAAGCAAAAGTCTAATAAAAGGCAGAAGCCAGGGGATAAAGAGGAAGGTTAAGGAAGTATGATGTATTAAAATATGAAAAAAGAATCAAGGGCTGGAGAGATGGCTTGGCAGTTAAAGTGCATGCCTGCGAACCTTAAGGACCCAAGTTCGATTCTCCAGATCCCATGTAAGCCAGATGTACAACAAAAATAAAAGAATCAAGTCCTGAGAACAACAATCTCAGTAAGTGTTAATAGTTTCAACTCAGCCATAAAAAAACAGGACTGTCAAGTTTGATCAAAAAACAATAGCCCACTAAGACAATACCATATACCATGGATGGAGGAAACAGACAAGTCAATACTTACAAAGATTGTGATACAGGTTTCTCAGAAAGTTGTAGATTGAGCAGACAAAAATGAGCAAAAGCAACAGTAAATATAGAGAAATTTACACATGAAAAATAAAGCATTTTCTTTACAAACATAATTACAGGAAAATAAAATAGGTGTTGTGCTACAAGAGGAGCCTTACAAAAATTCCAGTGATTATTATACAGATTATTTATCATAACACAAGAAAACTAAATATGGGGAAAACTTTAAAAAGAAAGTCAATTCAACAATTTGGAATGAAGTAACAGAAAATTCATAAATACATTTATACGTATACTCAAAAATATATGAGAGAAGCCAGGCATGGTGGTGCACGCCTTTAATCCCAGCACTTGGGAGGCACAGGTAGGAGGATCACTGTGAGTTCAAGGCCACCCTGAGATTACCTAGTTAATTCCAGGTCAGCCTGGGCTAGAGTGTGACCCTACCTCGAAAAACAAAAAGAAACAAACAAATATATATACATATACATATATATATGTGTGTGTGTGTGTGTGTGTGTGTGTGTGTGTAAAAGAGCAACAAACAGAAACAAAGAATATAGTTCTTAGCAAAGTATTTTTTTAAGTTTGTAAAAACTTGATTAGAGTAACAAGAATAAGCAAGAATATAACACAAATAGAATAAAGTGAAAAGAGAAATAACTATAAACATGATTTTATTATAAAGGAGTTTTGTATCAACTATAGGCTAATAAATTTCATGAGTAAGCAAATACTAATATTAAGAAACTATGTCTCCTAAGGAATGTAAGGTGTCAAACTTGCAAAAACAGAAATAGAATATGAATATATTATCAGTGTATTAATTACTGTTGACTTACTGAAACAATACAATCATGTAATTACCCACCTATGAAAGTATATGGTATTAATAGCCTATTAGGACTAATGAGAGATTTTAGAAAGATTATCAGCTACAGGATCAGCCTCCTCCCTATAATGACCTCTCTCATCCTGGCTGGCATTATAATATGGAAAGTTAGAGTGGAACTGATGGCTCATTTAGCATGAATTTGGTAGAGTACATTTGGAGTTCATGGTCACTCCCACATAGAAGACTAGTCTTCCCAAAACAGGAATGACTTCCAGGGTCTTTCTGTTGTGTTGATCCATCTGTCATGATATGCAAGTATAGACAGGTTGTCCTCCACCTCCTAGCAGGAATCTTATAAATAAAGAAAGGGAAACAATGTATTGAGTGTATGAAGCCTGAAATTGCTGTGAGGAAACTTTTCCCAATGGGTACAGATTCACAAATGCTTAGTGAAAACAGAAATAATTTATCAGGAATGTAGATGAAAATACAACTTATACAGTTTTGAATATTGTGGAATAGCATTTATTAAGATTTCTGCATCTGGAGGTCAAAAACTTATTACTGTGTAACTAACTATGGGTACAACATGTGTGCAATGTTATATGTTTTCTTCAATTCAGTTATCAATACCAAATTTTGATTAACTATGTAGGAGAAAGACTGAATTACCCTCTATTTTCTCTACAAAGGGATTATATTTTTAAGTGCATGTGTTTGAAGAAGTATGTCTAATGCATGTAGGGAGTTCTAGATTTCATGCTGACATGTGAAGCATTTGAAAATATCACTTTCATCCTTATAGCAAGAAAAAATGTGCCAAGGGAAAAGCTGATGACTTATCTTGGATCCATCAGAAAAAATGAGGTTACAATGCAAACCAGCAGCATGAAATCTGCAGGGACGGGAGACTACAGAGCAACAGCTGGAGTATTTTACCTGAGGCAGAAGTAATGGAATCTTAAATTGGCAGATACACATGCATGGTAATGTGACAAATTTCTGCAGACTGACTGAGGGTGACCTACCTTGAGTTTAAGACACTTCTACAGGCTGAAGTTTTATAGGCTCTCACACTTTCATGAGCTTTGCCCCCAGGAATGCCATCAGGTCTCATGGTGAAGAGCCAAGAAAAATTACCTCATGTCTTTGGCAGGGAACAGGGGAAAAGTGACCATTCTGAGATGTGCCTATTGAATTCATAGTAACAAATGACTACGCTCCATGAAAAAGACTTTACCAGATTTCTAAGCAAAAAGGCAATTTATTAACTCCACTCCCACTTGGTCTTGCTTTCTCAACTACTTGTGTGAAAGACGGGAGGGAAAAAAAGCAAAAGTTTACGAGCCCTTTAGAAGGTCACATCCAGGGACAAGGACCACGAAAATACTACAATTCATTCATGCAGTTATAGAACATTTCTCTTTTCCTACTCCTTACCAGAGTAAAAAAGTGAGCAGTAAAATAAAGGGATTAAAGTTAAAAGAGCTTCAAGGTTAGGATTCTATTTTAGAAGGATGGCTTATGGTAATACAGTCAACTGAGAAAATGAAGCACTGTGGGACTCTGAGGCCTTGGACACAAAACAAACATCAGAGTGAGGTTCTTACATGACACATGCTTTATAATTGTCAGATAAGGTAAAATACCTATAATTAATATGCTAACGGATCTGGTGGAAAATGTAGACACCATCCCAGCCTAGACTAGTGTGGAGTCTACTGGGCATTGAGTAGGCCCCCCAGGGTCTAGGTGAATGCTCACTTCATTCACCCCTTTGACCCATTGTCATGGAAGATACAAACCCAGCTCACATATACACAGATTGGGGATCAGGCCCATTTGACTCTGTCTTCACTCCCTGGCCCACCTGATAATGCTTGCCCTGAGTAGGGAAGACCAGACCAGGTGCTCCCTGCACTGGTTGTACTGGTCACTTACCCCAAGGTCCCAAGCCTATATCTTTGTGGAGACTGCCAACTAACTGAAAAAGATGCCCAGATTCCAATGTTCACAACCTAGAACTGTGGAATAACTACCAGCCTATACTTACTAGTAGCAAGGCTGGTCAGGAAACTCAATACAGGCCCTACTAGAGCCACTGCTGATGCATTCTCAACAAGACAAAGAGATTATCTACAGATGGATAAACCCTAATGCAAAACGAATAATGCAAGAGACCAAGACTGCTGTGCCCCATGTTTGGGTGCCAGATGCCGGGGTTTTTTCCCTCCACCACCGGCAGGTAGAGCAGAAGAGAGAGAGAGCCGGACCAGCCGCTTCTCTTGAGGCTGAGCGAGAAGGCGGGTGTCGGCGACTCAAACCCCTCCCCCACTAAAACACCGGGGGGAAAAACCACATTGAGTCGCGGAGACCGTCTAAGGCCGGAATCTCTCCGTTTATTGTCAGGGGAGGTATTTATATATTTTGAGGAAGGGGGCGGGAAGAGGGGATGAGAGAAAGGTATAAGGGCCAATAGTATTTCATCACGTCAGCAGTAGCTGGGCGGAGGCAGTTTCGGCTTAGGCCTTGCTGAGAATTAGGCCAAAGACAGGTCGCCAAACTCAGGAAGTTCCACTAGGCCTCACACCCGGGCCTCATAGGGCCCAACACAAGACAAGATATCCTCACCAAGAATGCCTAGACCCATAGTGAAAGCCTCCATTGAAAACTACTTAGAGAGCAGGGCGTGGTGAAACACACCTTTAATCCCAGCGTTCGGAAGGCAGAGGTAGGAGGACTGCCATGAGTTTGAGGCCACCCTGAGACTACATAGTGAATTCCAGGTCAGCCTGGGCTAGAGTGAGTCCCTACCTTGAAAAACTGAAAAATGAAAAAAAACAAAAAGAAAGAAAGAAAGAAAGAAAGAAAGAAAGAAAGAAAGAAAGAAAGAAAGAAAGAAACAAACAACTTAGAGGAAACTCCAAACAAAGAATTTCAAAATGCAATTATGATCAGCATATTTTACAAATTTAAGAAGCCATGAAAAAAATAGCTGAATGAAATGGAAAAGAATTCAGAAGGAAGTGGAATAAACTCAAAGTGTACATGATCAAATGCATGAATGAATTCCAAGAGAACATAATCAACTAAATGCAATGAGAAAATCAACCAGAAAATGAAAATGGAACTCAATAAAGAGATGTAGATGCTGAAGAAAAACTTAATGGAAATCAAAAATGAAATAACTCAATTAAGAGGTTCCCAAGAAATCCTTATCAATAGAATAGATCATGTGAAGGACAGATTATCAGAACTTGTGGACAAGATGGAAGAAATTGATCAGGAGGCCAAAGTCAATGGCAAGTTGAAAATATATAAACAGAACATAAGGGAAATGTACGACACCTTCAAAAGACCAAACATTTGAATCATGAGCAAACAAGAAGGAGAACTACAGGCCAAAGGCACAGATAATATCTTCAATAAAATTATAGAGGAAAATTTTCTGAATCTAACAAAAGAGAGGCCCATCCAAGCACAAGAGACACACAGAACACCAAATATACAGGACCAAAGAACAAATTGCCTACATCACATTATAGGTAAAATACTAAACACACACCCCCAAAAAATAACCAAATGGAGACTATTAAAAGCTGCCAAAGAAAAAAGCTTATCACTTAGAAAGGTAGGCCCACCAGACTTGCTCCAGTTTTTCAAAGGAAATGCTAAAAGCCAGAAGGGATTGGAATAAAGTATTTCAAATTTTGAGAGGCCACAGCTACCAACCTAAACTACTATACCCAGCAAAATAATCCATAATAACTAAAAGACAACTTTTTGTGATGAAAGCTGGCCCTACAGAGAATACTGGATGGAATACTTTTCACTGAAGAGAACAACCATTCTTAAGAGGTCACAAGGGAAAAAAATAAATAAACTAGAACAGACATGAAATCAAATGAAGATCAAGATAATAAGGGTAACAGACCCATAGATCAATGGAATGGAATTGAAAACCCAGCTACCTGATCTTTGGCAAAAAGTCAAAACTGCTCACTGGAGTAAAGAAAACATCTTCAGAAAATGGTGCTTGAGAAACTGGATGCCACATGTAGAAGATTGAATTTGGACCCCCTCCTCTCACCTTGCACAAAAATTAACTCAAATGTCTCAAAGACTTCAATATAGGAACTGAAAATCTAAATCAAGTAGAAGAAAAAGTAGAGAAACACTCCAAGACAAAGATGTAGACAAAGACTGTGTGAATAAAACTCCAGTAGCCCAGGGAATTAGGCAAACATTCAGTAACTGGGACCTCATGAAAATAAAAAGCTTTTGTACAGATAAGTAGCCCATCAACAGAGCAAATAACCTACTGAATAGGAGAAAATTTTTACCAGCTATACCTCCAACAAAAGTTTGATATCTAGAATCTACATATAACTCAAAAACCTAAACAATGAAAAATAAATCACCCCACTCAAAAAAAAAAAAAAGGGCAGGAAATTTAGCAGAGAGTTCTCAAAAAAGTAATCCAAACATGGGCTGGAGAGATGACTTAGTTGTTAAGGCGCCTGCTTGTGAAGCCTAGAAATGCCCATTCGATTCTCCAGGTCCCACGTTTAGCCAAACACAAAAAGTGATGCAATGCCACACTTGCCCACAAGGGGGTGGAGGCGTCTGGAGTTCATTCACAAAGGCTGAGAAGCAGCTGGCATGCCCATTCTCTCTCAAGAAAGAAAGAAAGAAAGAAAGAAAGAAAGAAAGAAAGAAAGAAAGAAAGAAAGAAAGAAAGAAAGAAAGAAAGAAAGAGAAAAGAAAGAAAGAAGAAAGAAAGGGAGAGAAATGAAAAGAAATACAAATGATAACTAACTACCTAAAGAGATGTTTAACATCTCTGCCCATCAGGGAAATGCAAATTAAAATGACTATGAGATTCCATCTTACTACAGTCAGAATGGCAAACATCAAAAAACTCAAATGATGGGCTGGACAGGTGGCTTAGCAGTTAAGGCACTTGCCAGCAAAGCCAAAGGATCCAGGTTTGATTTCCCAGGATACACATAAAGCCAGATACACAAGGTGTCACATGCATCTGGAGTTCATTTGCAGGGGCTAGGAGGTTCTGGTATGCTTACTCTCTATCTGCTTCTCTCTCTCTCTCTCTCTCTCTCTCTCTCTCTCAAATAAATAAATAAATAAATAAAATATTTTTAATCTACTTTAAAAATCAGATGATAGCACATGCTGGCAAGTGTGTGGGAATAAAGGAACCCTCATCCACTGCTGGTGGGGATGCAAAATTGTA
This sequence comes from Orientallactaga sibirica, assembly GCA_036365145.1. Lineage (NCBI taxonomy): Eukaryota > Metazoa > Chordata > Mammalia > Rodentia > Dipodidae > Orientallactaga > Orientallactaga sibirica. The sequence continues at coordinate 28,848,459 of JAEOAD010000004.1, read as the reverse complement.
CAGCCACTATGTAAGTCAGTGTGGAGGCTCCTCAAATGCTGAAAGTAGAACTACCATTAGCTCTAGCTATACCTATTTTGGGCATATATTCTAAAGACTACTAGGTACAACATAGACTTGCTCAACCATTTTTTATCACTGCTGTATTCACAATAGGCCATGCCCATCAACAAACGAATAGTTAATGAAGATGTGGTACATATACACAACGAAATTCTGCTCAATGGCAAGGAAAAATGAAATTAGCAAATTTGCAGGAAAATGGAAAAACTTGGGGGAAAAAATCATGCTAAGTAAGGTCACACAGTATCTAAGAGGTTATCCAGGCATTGAAAATTGCTGAGAAGAAAAAAAAAGACTTGCTGAGAAGAGGAGCCCCAGGGATGCAGCTTTTGTGAGTCATCACCCATGCTGGGCGGACTTTTCAATAATACAGCTGCCTTGGAGACACCCATATGCCTGTAAGTAACCTCAATAAACTCACTGGTTTACAAAACTTAAAAGTGGAGCTAATATATGGTCATGATGCAGACGTCTATACCATGTCCATTTGGGGAGGACATAGTCACCAGCTGACCCCTGCTCCATAATTGAGGACTGATCCTTAAACTCCTCGACCCTTCAAAGTTTAATTTCTAAATAATGAATAAAGGCCCTCCAGCCACTAAAATAAAGCAAACAAAAGTGATTTCATTTGGACTACGAGATTGTGTCCGTGTTGCTGCTGACAACCAAGGAATAATAAGAAATATTTACCTAGACAACATACTTAAGCCAAGAATTTAAAAGAGATTCAGATAAAATATAAAATAAAACACATAAGCATTTTTTGCCAACTAGTAAAAGAGAAGTATTATGATTTACCAAAGACTTAAGCTATAATAAACACCACTAATGCGCACAAATAATATTACAAATATATGGGGGGTGTCAATTTTGTTTTGTTTTTTGTAGCCCAGGCTGCCCTCAAACTGATGGGATTCCTCTTGCCTCAGCCTCCCAACTGTTGGGATCCCTGTGCCAGGAAAAATGTTTCTTTTGCACTAGCCTAAGATAACTTGGCTATTTGAAAACTATCAATTCATTTGAATGGATACCAATGTCCTCTAATAGTCTCAAAGTGAACTTTGTCTGACTGTATAACATTTAGCTAGAATTTAGTCATCATTTTTCCACCCATTTGCTTACAAACATCCTGTGTCCCATGACTTTCTGTGTCCCTATGCCTATATTGCATCTAGATATTATTGCTCATTTTATTCTACCTTACTTGATTTGTCAATCTGGTCATTTCTGTCTTCTAATTGGGGGAATTTTGCATATTTGTTTTGATTGTGACTAATCCAGCTTCTTTCTAAATTTTTAAATGTCTGTCATGTTCTGATTTTATATCAGTTGTTAAATTTTGTATTGTCTAGGAAATGAAATTGTTACATTAGAACATCGGTACAGATTAACTTAAAAACCACTGTTCTGCCAGACATGATGGCAAATCCCTTTAATCCCAACATTTGGAAGGCTGAGGCAGAATAATTGTAAATTTGAGGCAAAAATGAGCTACATAATGAGACTCTGTCCAAAAAAAATACCACCACTATTAAAGCACATGTTGTACATATGATGTGCCAATCATTGTTCAGTGTGCCTTGCATTGTTTTGAACCATTAATTTGCCCAGAAAGTCACTTATACTACTACCATATGTGGTCCAACAGCCTCCTTGTTACTTTTCATGCCTTCTACCATCACAGGAAGTGTAAGTTTTCACTCTCTACCTCTAACTGTACTCCTCCCTTCCCTTCCTTTCCCTCTCCATTCATGTCTTTCTGGCTTTAGAAATGGGAGGTGTGGTCCAGTTGAAAGAGAAATATGGTCTGACAGTAGAATATAGATTTTGAATCCCAGATCATGCCCCACTTAATGTTTTGTCAAACTTTGTTATTTTTATCTGTAGAAAATAAAGAGAAGTATCTATTTCATAGAGTCTGGGCTAGTGACTTTTACATATCTTTAACCAAACTACTTAAGAACAACCTAAGGGGAAGAATTATTTATTTGGCTTGCCATTTCAGGGATGTCAGTCCCTCATGGCAAGGAGGGTGTGGAGTAGCAGTGCAGGTTATATTATAGTAGGTCAGTAGGCAAAGAAAAAGAGAAACCCAGATCTGGGCATTTTTACCCTTTGATTCTGTTCAAGGCCACCAATACATGGAACACTGCCACCTATAATCAAGGTGTGACTTCCTCCCTCAGTTAATTCTTTCTGGAAATGCTACCTCACCATTCTCAGGTGTATCTAAATCCAGTCAGGTTGATCATGAAGATTAACCATCATGGTCATTGCCAGAATTTAGTGAGGTGATGTGTGAGGAGAAGGTGTTAAATGTGTATTCGTTCACTCTTCAACGTCTCACTTGTATTTTGTCTTTTTGTTTTTGGTTTTGATTTTTGGAGGTAGGGTCGCACTCTAGCCCAGGCTGACCTGGAATTCACTATGTAGTCTCAGGGTGGCTTTGAACTCATGGTGATCCTCCTACCTCTGCCTCCCAAGTACTGAGATTAAAGGTGTGCACCACCATGCCCTGCTCTCACTTATATTTTGTAGTCAACAGAATTTCACATACTTCATTTTTTACAATGGCAACATAAACTCTTCATCGATCATTTCAACAAGGCATTTTCAGATGTAAAATATATATCAGATGTAAAACACCTGATGTAAAATATATACAGTGAACACACTTAACAACTACATAGTACATATAATACATACCCACAAAAAAATGTATGCACCACATATACACAATGTCATTCAGTATATATAAAATGTATGCATGTAACACACATAATAAACAACCTACTTATACAGACACACATAATTGCACATGACTCTCATTAAATCACACTTTTATTTCTTCACAGTACCTATGTATTCAGTGCTTGAAATCCTACAATTGACTGACTTATTGTTTACCTCTGTTCTCTGGGATATAAACCCTAGTGAAAGGGAAATGCCCAGGTGTAGGTGATGAGGAAAGGCTAAATATAAGGGGAAGATGCTTATTGATATATTGTTCATTTACTTTTCATTAAAAATATGTGAATATTTACTTTGCACCTAAAAACAGAGAGAGAGAAGAGTTGGAGAAAAGTTTCTGTCCCCTTGTTGTTGATATTCAATTGAGCTGTACGTCTTGTATCTTTAAAAAGTAAATTACGGGGGCTGGAGAAATGGCTTAGCGGTTAAGGCACTTGCCTGCAAAGCCAAAGGACCTAGGTGCGATTCCCCAGGACCCACGTAAGCCAGACACACAAGGTGGCTCATGTGTTTGGAGTTCATTTGCAGTGGCTGGAGATGCTGGTGTGCCCATTCTCTCTCTATCTGTCCCTCTCTCAACTAAATAAATAAATAAATAAGGCTGAATCCTTTAAAATTTAAAAAAAAAAAAAAAGTAAATTATGGGCTGGCAAGATGGCTTAGCCATTAAGGTTGCTTTCCTGAAAAGCCCAAGGATTGAGTTCAGTACCCACATAATGCCAGATATACAAGGTGGTGCCTATGTCTGGAGTTTATTTGCAGGCTTGATTTGTAATATTTATCCACAATACAAATAAAATAAAATCCCCAATTGATTTGAGATATTCCTTTAAAAAAGTAAATTATATACTAACTCTCACTTAAACTTCAACAATGAATAAAGTTCACTGTGCTTTTTCAGAGCACATGGGATGTTTGTCTTTCTGAGTCTAGCTCATTTCACTGAACATAATGTTTTCCAGTTTTACTTTCCTGCACATTTCATGATTTTGTTTTCCTCAATGGTTGAATAAAACCCCAGTGCTTATATAGCACACATTTTCTTTATCCGTTCATTTATTAAAGAACATCTATGTCAGTTCCATTTTTTAGTTATTAGAAATAGTCTAACAATAAACATGAATGTACATGTCATGTGTGAATCCAGATTTAAATTTGTATAGGAAGGTACATGTTGTGGGTCATGAAACTAGAAAGGAGACCATGGATGTGGTAGGGGAGATCTTAAGGTGGAAGGGAGGGAAAAAACAAAAACAAAGGATAATGGACTGTATGTGAGTGACAGGAAACAGAAGGAGGGCTGCTGGAGGAAAGGGGAGGCAACAGTAGGAGTGCCGAGGAATACGGAAAGAAAATGAGAAAGGGTTAGGAATAAGAATAAAGTATGAGCCGGGTGTAGTGGTGCACGCCTTTAATCCCAGCACTTGGGAGGCAGAGGTAGGAGGATCACAGTGAGTTCGAGGCCACCCTGAGACTACAGAGTGAATTCCAGGTCAGCCTCAGCTAGAGACCCTACCTCAAAAAGCCAAAAAAAAAAAAAAGAATAAAGTATGTATAAAAATGTCATAATATGGGCAGGAGAGATGGAGAGGTACTGTAAAATGGCCTGCTGGCCCAGCTTCAGTTCCCCAGTATCTACTTAAAGCCACATGGACTAAGTGGCGCATGTAAATGCAGTTTGTTTGCAGTGGCAGGAAGCCCTTATGCACCCATATTCTATTTGCTTCTTTCTGTCTGTCTGTCTCTCTCTCTCTCTCTCGCTTTCAAATAAATAAATAATTTTTTAAAAAACTTAAATTAATGCAGAGAAAATATAAAAATATCTCAAATAAAGGCAAGTGTTCAGAATCACATTTTATTTTAAATCTTTCTGGTATAATTAGCTTAATAATAACATTATCCACTCACTGAATTTCTAATTTCAGTTCAGGAAAACATTTAGAATTGACTTCAAGATTTTAAAGATGTGTTGTGATAATAAATGATTTTTGGACATATTTAAAGTTTATTTATCTCCAAACAGTAAATATACATTTTTACAAAAGCCATTATAAGGTAAATGAACCAGGACCTCTAGCCACAAATGAACTCCAGATGCATGTGCCAACTTGTACATCTAGTTTACATGGGATCTGGAGAATTGAACCTGCATCCTTAGGCTTTGTAGGCAAGCACCTTAACCACTGAGAAATCTCTCCAGCCCAATCAAGCATTTTTTAATAAGTGGGTATGTTTTAAAATTCTACTTCAAAGATAAAGTTTCATTGACTTGAAATGTCATTGTGTCATACTCTCCTTGTATGCTCCTATTATGTGTCTATAAACAAGATTTATCCCTTGAGCTCACACCTCTGTCATGTGAAGTTAGGTCTGGTCCAAAGGTAAATTTTGAGGCCAATCAATTAGCAGCAAATGCAATGACTTCATATTCTGGGAGAGTTGACATATTTTAAAAACAGCTTTCATATGCTGCACTTGGCACCAGCTTCAGAATGTCCCAGATTGTTCTGGATCATTGCATGGCAAAATTAATTTCTGCATTACCTCACTTTCTCCCCTAAAGGATGCCCTTTTTCTGTCCAAGTGAAGCTGACATTAATATCTCAGCAGGGAATATGTGCCTCTAATTTTTATAATACCCTTTTCAGTCCCAAGTGTTACAGTCACTGTTCAATTACTACAAAGGATGCCTTTCAGTTAAACAAATATTTCTTAATCATCTTCTAAACTATAAACTGGATGAAGCTGCAAGATGAAGAGATAGCTAAGTGCCCCTTACTGTCCTGTCAGCCAGAGGGGAAAGAGACCTCTGTGGAGAATGTCAATGAAAGTCCTGAGGATGAAGGACCCCCAGAGGAGGGAAACCTTTCTGGTTTCTATTTTCAAAATTAATAATATATTCTCCACTCAAAATTGAATTTATATTTTATGAGTTCCTGCTAGGTAAAATCTCTTTAATGATTTCCTTGAACTGGGCATCCCATACACCCATAATTCATTCTAGATATTCTTTCTTTCTTTCTTTCTTTCTTTCTTTCTTTCTTTCTTTCTTTCTTTCTTTTTTTTGAGGTAGGGTCTTTCTCTCACCCAGGCTGACCTGGAACTCATTATGTAGTCTCAGGGCCTTGTACTCATGGTGATATTATTTCTTATATAATGATGAGAAATGTCTGGGAAGAGATATGACAGGGACCTATACTTTGAATCTCAGAATTATATAAAACTAAACCTAATATGAGAAAATTAAACACTAAGAGGATAAAAAAGAATGCAGCTGGGGAAAGGAAAAGAGAGAGAGGAAAAGAAAGTAATAAGAAAAGTAAGAGAAAATGAATCAATTATACAATTTTTCTGTCCCATAAACAAAAGCATCTGCAACCCAGGAAGTACTTCAAATCCCCATGTCACTGAGGTCATGGCCTTGCTTCCACATATCAAATTTGAATTTTTTTAAGCAGCAGGACAGTGTTGTTGACTTTTGCTGTGAAAACATACAAAGAAAAGAAATTATCCTTGAAATGGACTTCAGTATTATTGAAGCAAAAAGGTCTGGAGAAGCAGGCATAAAAGCGAGTATCAAGTCAGAAGACAGTTGTGAATGAGCAAAGAGTACTGTAAAGGAATTATAAGATAGTAAATGATACTCATGAGTGAGTGGAACGGCACAGGTTTGTCTAAATATTGAATTAATTATATTAATGTTTTCACATATCTTTTTCTTTTCAAAGTGCAATCTCAAGGGTCAGAAATGTTCAAATTTCTATGTCATCAGGCATTATTTGATATAATTTTTATTTTTCTCTTTTGTTTTAAAGTTAGGTCCATTAAAAAGTTGGCTATCACCTCAAAGTAATCTTCAATTAATTTTATTTATATTTTAAGAAATTACTGTTAGAGGAAGGACCTCATTGAATAACTGGAAAGCCACATTGCAAAATGTGTGTTTTCTGTGAATAAATTCCTTCAAAACTATCAAAGGTTTAGTTTTTTTCTCAAAAGTATATGAAGGACACAAAATATAAGCACAGTTTGAATTATCAAAAATATAACCACAGTTGGAATTATCAAATAATGCTACTTAGGTTAGTCTGTGGTTTATTGAAATCAGGTATCATGCCAACTTTAGCTTTTTCTCTCAAGGCTAGTTGGGCTATTTGGAATCTTTTGTGTTTCCCTATGAATGTTTCAATTTTTCTAGTTCTATGAAAAATATCATTGTCAGTCAAAGTGATGGCTTAGCAGTTAAGGCGCTTGCCTGTGAAGCCTGGTTCGATTCCTCAGTACCCACATAAAGCTGGATGCATAAGGTGGTGCATGTGTCTAGAGTTCATTTGCAGAGGCTAGTGACCCTTGCACACCCATTCTCTCCCTCCCTCTCTCTCTCTCTCTCTCTCTCTCTCTCTCTCTCTCAAGTAAATAAATATTTTTAAAACATTTTTAAAAAGTAACTGATATTGAATGCTTTCTCTGTTGTTGATTCTTTATATTACTTCATTGATTCTCAGTAAATTAGTCAAGGCTGTCCTATCAATACAAAGAAAAAAGGGGTCAGATATGTTAAACAACTTGGAAACTTTTCATAGTTTAGAATGGAACAAAGCTAAAAGTTAACCTGAGTTGTTTAACTCCAACCCCCTGGTCTTCCTAACACATCATATTGTCAATTTATCCACCCTTGACAGGAGATGGGAAATCCTACATTCCAAGAGACTCCTTCAATAATTGTGTCCACAAAGGTGAATAAGTTCAAGGTTTTATGATCAAATTACACCACTGACCTTGTGTGCAGAGTGTCCTTTAATAGGCTATCTCATCTATGACCCCAGTAGTTGTGTTGTAATTTATGTAACCAGACTTGTACTACGTGCATTGGTTCTTTATGGAATGTAGAATTCTCTTAAAGGGAGAGAAAATAGTGAACGAAATTATCTTGGCAATTAAAATGTCATTTACATAAATTATTATTGTGGGAGTTTTGCTGGTGGGTTTTCAGAGTCATACACATGAAATATTTTGGCCTTAATTTTCAATGAAATACATGATGGGGTATTCCATTTTAAAGCCTAGAGTTGCACAAATAAGTATGGATCTTAAGATTTGTAGCAATTTATGTTACCTAATAAGTTATTAAATGTAGAAATATTTCCAAAGGGCAGTAGACCAAAGAATCTACTCTTCATTTACAAAGTAATCATCATTGGTATAAAGAAGTTCAGGTAGCCTAGATACTTCTTTTTTTGTTTTTTCTTTAGGTAGGGTCTCACTCTGGTCCAGGCTGACCAAGAATTCACTATGTAGTCTCAGGGTGGCCTCTAACTCACGGCAATCCTCCTACCTCTGCCTCCCAAGTGCTGGGATTAAAGGCGTGTGCCACCATGCCCGGCTAGCCTAGATATTTCACCAGCAACCTCAGATAGTAGAAAACTGGAAAAATATATTAATGTTCTTATAGGGAAATGTTACCCAAATATTTTATATTATTTTATAGTTTGTAGAAAGCTAACTTTGGGATACTTGAATCAATACTGCTGTCTCATCTTTAGCACAGAATCACTCCATATAATTTTAAATTGGAGACAACCTGTTTGTAGGACCACATTTATAATCTGTTTGGAGCTTCTGAAGGGGCTATCATCTTGTTTATTAGTGTTGTTTTCTCAGGAGAAGAATATGCCATCTAATCCCCCCAACCTCATCACTTAACACACTCAGTTCACTAATTAGATCATTAATGAAAACAAACATCATTCCAAACTAAACTGAAAATCACCACAATAAAAAAACAGCAAGTTGTTTTTTATATTTTATTTATTTGTTGAAGAGAGAAAGAAGGAGGGATAGAGAATGTATACTCCAGGGCCTCCAGCTACTGCAAATGAACTCCAGATGCATGTGCCACCTTGTGCATTTGGCTTTACATGAGTACTGGGAAATCCAACCTAAGTCCTTTGGCTTTGCCAGCAAGTACCTTAACCAGGACACAATCCCTCCAGCCCCAGCAAGTTGTTTTGACCTGCCAGAGTATATAGTATCTAAACATATTCAAAGTCTGGAAGGACCATATCATTGTATCAAGAAGCTAGACTCAGGGTTAGAAATATAGCTCATGGGTATAGTGCTTCTCTTGCATGCATGCACCCCTGGGTTCAATCCCCAGTACCACAACAAACAAGAAGCTAGAGTCCATTGACAGACTTTTCTCTTGTACTGAAGTCTACAAATCCCAGAAACAATGTGAAGCATTCTTAATTGTGAAAATACATTAATTATAGAGTTGGCTTAGTCTTGCACCATAATGAGCAAGATGACTGAGCCTTGGAACAGACAGAAGTTCCTGTAGACCTCTTGGATGTGGCAAGTCTAGCTTAAGCATGACCAAAGAATAGTGAAATGTTGTAAAGAAGGCCCCCAGAGGATGACAGTATTTATGACTCATCGCTTTAGCAACTTCAGCCCCCAGAAGCTCAGCAGCACAAACCACAAGAGCATATGCCCACTGGTTTGATCTTTCCAGCCAAGATACACCTCATCTCAGCAGAATACACCTAATATGGGATATCATGAGAGTTACTAAAAGTATTCACAAGCACAAAGAGGGATCTAAATATATTTCTTAAAATAACTGAAACTACAAAATTTAGCAAAATTTCTTTAAAACTAAAGAGTGAAAGCAAATGTGACTGCCACAATTTCCAGTGTAAAGTAGGGCCCCAAATGGATGGCACAAGACAACAGAGTCTTTATGTGAATCTCAGCAAGATGGCCAAGGCTGATGTCTATAAGACATGGTCATTAAAACCCATATGGAGGAAGAATAAAAAGTGGACTATGAGATAAGAGAATCAGATAGAGAAAAGCCAGGCATTAAAACAGTGGCATAAGAACATTCCAAACACACTATCTACCCTGCTTCTAAAGATGACAAGAACCTATGGTATGGCCTGTGCTCACCTCTATTTAGGATCAGCAGTCATTCTCAACTAAAGGCTTCATTTCACATAGCACACAAGAAAATAAAAGACCAACGGTATGAAGAGATGGTCAGTATTTAAAAGGTATCACCTGATATATTTAGGAAATTAACAGTTTGTAATCATTTATGAAGGCATCTCCAAATTATTTGGGAGTCATTAAAATTGAATTAGTTTCTGCTTTGAAACTGTCACTTTGGGGTGAGATGATAACCATAAGGATAGAAATTAATACCTCAAAATAAGATTTTCCTTTGGTCAGTGGATTGTTTAGTTTAAATGTGAGTTTATTAAAATTGGCTGAGAAGGTAAGTCATTAGTCAGGGGAAAATATTGGTTTTCAAGTTTTAAAGTTTTTTTAACTACTCATTTTCAAAATGTACCCTTAAGGAATAACATTACTTTTAAAGTAGCAAATTCACCAACTTTGGCTGGATCTTTTAATATGGCATTCAACAGCTGCTAACTTTAATGTTTAAGCCGCACAGGTTCCCTGGCTTCACGGCAGTGAGAGTCAGAAAAAAATCCTATCTTATGCTGCTTCCATGGATACTGACAACCCGAAAATGAGAACCCATTGTCCCTTCGAAGGGAGAGAACTTAATCTGCTAGTTTCTTAAACAAGGGATAATTGGGATCACAATTTGCAGAACTAGAAAGAACAAAGTAATACACAAATGTAATAGAAATGTAATTTCTCTGAGTTTGTGCTATGCCCTGGAAGCTCACAGGCCAGATCACAACGAACAACGAGAGACCTTGCCGCAAACAAGGTAGAAGGTGAGCAGCAACCCCAGAACACCTGAGGTTGTCTGGTGTCCACAAGTGTGCTAGGTGGTATGCATGTACCTATACTCACACCTCCCTCTCTCTCTCTCTCTCTCTCTCACACACACACACACATATACACAAATACACACACACACACACACACACACACAAAAGACACTACACTTAACTCACTCTACATGCTAAAATGTTATTTTGTGGATAACTGCTAATTTGGCCACTAGTTCTTTCCATTAAATGGCCCTTCTCCTTAAAACTGCATTTCAATATTACTAAAGTTAACATCATATTACAATGATATTCTTATTGGAAAATAATTCAACATACACTGTTTAATGTTTAGCTGCAATAGTAGTTCGTCCTTTATGAAACACTTGCCATGTTAATGCACCATAATGTTCCTATATTCTGACTATTTATGAAAATTAAAAACAACTTGAATAACCTCAATATTGGAATAGGCATAATTACTGGCACAATCTGCATAATTATGTATCAACTCATAAAATATACGTTTAGACATGAGGCCTAATTTAACCACCCAAAATTCCACAGAAACCTGGAAAATAAAATTTGAGATCATAGAAAGCTGCTAATGAAACCCTAAGAATAAGTATCTTTACAGTCTTGCTCATAGATCCTGGGTTTAACCAGAGTTGGAAATACACACAACAGTCAAGAAATGCCTCCTCAAAAATGCATACTGACTTTAACTTTATCCTCTGTCAAGAGTAGGTTAAGTCCTCCCGTGGCTCTATATTGTCACAATCTGTCATATTCTTTCCACATGGGATCACCTATCCCTTTTCCTTAACTTTTAAAACAAAATCAGAGTTTTTGTGTCCTTACCTCTATTGGCAAAGAAACAGTTTTCTTCCAGCCTTATAGAGCAAAATATGCTTTCACATCCCTACCTAAAGAAGCAAAGCGTCCCAACTTATCACTGGTGGCTTACCTCCATCTCCTTACTCTCAGAATATGAACAGCTTTGACCCCAGCCTTGCAGCATTGGGAGGTATAAAAGGAGGGAAAAAGAGAACCAGGATAATAATTTACTGCCATGGTAATAAGGAATGATAGACACCATAAATCATCCCAGCACAGGGCTCATAGTGCAGGCAATCATTTGACAGACCATGTATTTTCTAACCTGACTAGAAGACTTTCTGAGCACCCTCCTGGGTTTAGTCTAGTGATGAATTATCCACTCACCTGGGCAGCTTAGGTATCTACCCTGAGGAATTAATTTCAGATAGTCTTCTTTCATCCACAACTAATGAAGGCTACTGTACTACTAATGTGTAGGTTGCCTTCACACTTATGTTTTAGGACTCCTGGTTTCTGCATGGAAATCTCCCCAAAAATGTAAACTCTGCTGTGGTAACATGTAGATTAAAATAAATTCCTGGAATTTTTCTGCTATCTCACAATGCCACATTAGTATCACATGTATGACTCTAGGAGACATGACCTCTCACTTTTGTAAACTTTCTTGAAATACTCAAATCTTTTTAAAGAAAAACACAAAACAAATTGGTTCCCTCTGTGGCTTCATCCTCTATATCTAAAAATCTGTGATTTTTCAGTCTTGATTCTGGAAATTTCTATCTTATTCTTCAATCCAACATTTAAAATATAACTATAAAATGAAAGAAAATTAATAACTAAATGAGATTAGATTATGTAGCTAGAAAGCGTCATGCTTTCATACATTCTCATTAGTTCACTTCTTAGTATTTTCTTCAGCTTTATGTGCCAGCTAGAATAACAGAGATGTGCCTTTTTGTAGACTAATTAATATCTCTACTTAGATTTATGAAGCTCTCACTTCTACTCAGGGAGAAAACATGAGTCATTGTCAAAATAGGATCTGTATAATGTCTACTAGGCAAGGGGTAGGTTGGTGATGAATGCTGTTTACAACTGGAAGACTTAAAGAGGTATTCTCTGGAAAATATTGACACCAGCAAACTCCTACTCCACAAAGAAACATTAGTCATAAAATGATAACTAGGTTTTTCTGTAACTAGTTCTTATCCTTCTAGTCTTGTTGCTTCTCTTTGGTCCTATCCCAAAGAAAATAATTTTAAGCACCTTCACTTTATGACAGAAAACCCTCAATATTTTTGCTATGGTCATAAGATATGCTAATAATATGTAGCTTTTAACACATGCAGAGCCTCACCACAACACAAGCTCCTTCCTGCCCTTACTACCTTAAAAGAAATTCATTTCACAGAATGTCACTTTTTCCTACTCACATTCATTTTGTTCCCTCACCTTGGTAAGTCATTTCTTTGTTAATCAGAAACCAAATAAGGCCTGACCTTGAGCACTCCTAATGGCAGGTTCCATGGTAAGTAGTTTGGTACAACTTTGATGATTGTGTTCTCATCTCAAGGGCCCCTAAAAGAACAGCTAAGATGGCCCTGGACAATGTTGATTTGGGAAATATCAGAAAGACTTGGAAAAAAGAATAAATATTCCCTTAGATCCTTCACACAAAGGTTCTCTCTTGAAACATTAATACTTTGGGATGAGTGTTTTGGTCACCCCAAAATTCATGCATCAATCTCAATCCCCAATGTGATGGCATTCATATGTGAAGCATTTGGGGTGTAAGAAAGTCATAAAAATGGAGTCCTCTTGATGGTATTTGTGCCTTTATAAGAAACTAGAAAGTTAGGTTTGATTCCTCTCTCTGTCCTCTTCCAGATGGGAGCATGCCACTCTGCCTTCCAAGACGAGGACATCAGCAGAAGCTGACCACACAGTTAATCTCCAAAGTCTAAAAAAGGAATGTTATTTAGTCACTCAGTGTGTGTGTGTGTGTGTGTGTGTGTGTGTGTGTGTGTTCATTACAGAATATTTGAAACATTCACAAGTAACCTGAATAGCACATTGACTCTCATGTACCTATTACCTGATTTCAACAATTTCACTATTTGGCCCTTCTTGTTTTAACTGCATTTTTGGAATATCCCAATCTGAAGGATAAAAATCTCTGCAGCAATATTTTTTATTTATTTATTTATTTTAATTTTACATTCATGTTGGTGCCTTCAACAGCCTCCTCCCTGTCCTCCCCCCACCCCATTGGGGAATGTGGATCATGCATTGTGGGGGTAGCCAACAGTTACGGGGAAGAGGCAATGTCTCTGTGCATAATGACCCAACTTATGGCTCTAACACTCTTTCTGCCCCCTCTTCCATGAATTTCCCTGAGCCATGTTGGGTTCATTTTAGTTCTACTTTAGTGATGAGGTCTTGGGAGCCTCTGTGTCTCTGGATATCAGGTTTAATAGGAGTTGAATGTTCTCTGTGTCTATCTCCTTCAGCCTTGTGCTGGTGTCAGGTTCACTGAAAAAGCTGCACTCTTGCCCATTTCCCCCATTACTTTATGGTTTCAGCTGGGGCCCTGGTGAGGTGCAATAGGCTGATCCTCTCCTCAGGTTCTGCATCCATCTGAAAAAAAAGAAGCAAATTCTCCAATGGAGAAAGAAGTCCGCATCAGATAGATGGGGTTGCCATTATTATTTTAGAGAGAATTTTGTATGCATAGGCCCTCTTATAGCCCACGATTGGTGGGAGCTTGATCTTAGAGAATGGGCTCATTTTTTGGACATGGTTTTGACTCGTTTCCCAGTTCCAGCTATGATTTCCATTCCACTGAGCGGATCTGTTAGCCATATTTTGATAAATGTATATTGTTAGATCAGAACCAGGACTGGGACCAACAGAGGCAAGGTGGAAATAAAAGAGAAGACTTCCACAGCACAGATAGAGACTGTCCTTTGTCCATTTAGAGTAATGGACAAAGAAGGACAACAGTCCCCTGCCCCCACCCTGAGACTGAGAGACTGCTGTGTCCACACTTAGCTGGATTAGGTTTTTCAAGGAACAGAGGAGGGAAGAAGCAAACAGGGAGAAGAATGAGGAAGTTAAAAATGGAAACAGGATCATCTCCTTTGCTGACTTGTTTTGCAGGCAGGCCTGGTGACTGCAGCCCCTGAGGTGAGCCTATCTGTTTAGGTTAGCATGGCCTGTTACTTTGGGTGAGTTATTAACCCTTCAGATATAGCCATATAGCTCATGCTTCTACCATAAGATGGAATATTTCCACCTACCAGGAATGTACCTGGACTTCATAGTAATAAAACCATGGTGTTTATTATGTTGGGTCTGGTTTCTTTGTAGCATTGAAATCACAATGCACTGGTTTTCCTTTTTATTTTTTGACAATTTTATATATATAATTGTTTTCATCATACTCATCACCATTACCATTGCTTGTCCTCCTCCCTATCCCATTTTTCTTCTTCTTTTCTCTTTTTTCTTTTGGCTTTTTGAGGCAGGGTCTCACTCTAGCCCAGGCTGACCTGGAGCTCACTCTGTAATCTCAGGTTGGCCTCAAACTCAGAGGATCCTCCCACCTCTGCCTGCCAAGTGCTGGGATTACAGGTGTGCACCACCATGCCCCAACCCATTCTTCTTTGCAACTAGTCCCCCATCCACTCACATGCCTTTTGTGACCTATTAAGTTTAATTAGAGCTGCTTGCATGAACATAGATGGGGGTTGTATTAACATGGACAACTGGTAAGTAGCTACACCAATGAAGAAAACATCTCTCTCCTGCCTCAGCAACCATTAACTGCTAAGAGCTTTTCAGGGGGGAGTTAAGCTGCATGAGCACCTCCATCAACCATGAAGGAAGGTTGATGGGACCAATTTTGTACAGGTCTTAAGCAGATAACCACAGTGCCTTCATGACTAGTAGTCATCTCATGTCTAGAAGAGTATTCTGTTCCATATCACTCCTCCTATCCTCTGTCTCTCACATGTCTTCCATCCCTTCCTCCACAATATTTCCTGAGCCTTCAAGGGAGTGATATAGAATTCAACTCTCCCTTAGTTTTAGCACTTTGACCAGTATCCGCAGTATCAGCTGTCCACTGAAAAAACAAGTTTATCTGACCAAAGCTGAGAATAGCCCTAATCTGCAGTTATAAACATAAATATTTAGAAGCTGGTTTGATGTCCACAAAATATCCATTTAGTAAAGCAATAGTAGTAACTCCTCCCTGGAGCCTATGGCCTTCACATCCATGGGCTTTTGAGCAGGATCATAGTACCAGACATGAATTGCCTCCTGTGGAGCAGGCCTCAAACTCAAATCTGGTCAGAAAGTGACTGGTTTATCCTGGTAAAAGTGGGAGCATCTTGCCTGGTAGGTGAGTAATACAGTATGCAGTATCACAGCTTTGGAAAACTGTTGATTTCTCTCCTCCAGCAGCCAGCACAGCACTTTCCAGCAATATGAAAGCAGCTAGCAGGGAAGAGGCCCCCAGCTCACATGTCTCAGCTTTCTGTTGCTAAAGCATGGCTAGATTCCATGTCACAATCTCAGTGGTTGAAATCTGGGTCCACAGGAGCTGTAAATTCTCATCTGAGCCTCAAACTTCTGTTCTAAGAATACAAGTTGCTCTCAAAAATCTTTTTCCTTTGCTATCCTTTTCCGTGTGTGTGTGTGTGTGTGTGTGTGTGTGTGTGTGTGTGTAAGAACTAATATACCCACTCTTCTGCTTGATACCTATAGGCTAAGGATTCTTCTAGCTTCTAGATGTCATCTGCAGATCCTTGTCATGTAGCTCCCATGGACAGTCACAGTTTGCATATTTGTTTCCTTCTCTGTTTCTCTGTCTTCCTTTTCTATAAACAGCTTCAGAAAATTCTCTTCTCCTGAAAGTCTCACTCGCTTAAGTTCCAATTCCATCCCTCCATCTGAGTTACTCACAGCCTAGGAAAACTCCATCCTGGGCCAGAAGCTTTCCTTGACAGACTTTCTATAGTCCTGGTGTGGTAGAAAAGAAGCTAAAACTTGAACTGATTCACTGAGTTACTGTAACAGTTAATTGCTGAGGGGCTAAACTTATCTTTGTCAGCAGATGGAAGAATCCCAAAGAGGGAACTGTCCAGAAAGGGCCCAGAGAGATGATAAGAAAGAAAGGCTAAAACAAAGTAAAATGGAGCTCATTGTTAGGATGGCCTGACTACAGAAATGATTGATATGTAAATTGCCACATCTTGTTTATTCACTTACCCCTGCCCTTGGCTAAGAAAACTATGAAATGGAAATAAAATCCCACCTCATGATCAGAGCTTCTTTGGAGGACTATCTCAAGCTCTTTGCCCTCTCCCACCCCGGGAGGGGAATAAACTCCTCTACTTTCACTCATACTGGTGTTGGAGTCATCTTTCCAGTGAATTTCTGCAACAGTAGCATCTCAAATATCCTGGAGTCTACACTACAATCCACTGTTTGTCTTCATAGCTCTGTTGGGACTACAAGCAGAGAATCTAACAATCCATTGTCCAGTGGCTATTTCCAAAAAGAAATCACTTTGCATATCCAACGACCTTATCTTTCCTGCATGGCTTGCACTTCCATAATACCAGGTAGCCTACCAAATTTGTTAATCCAGAGGGAAATGAAGCTGACTTCAACACTATGCCTTCAGGTTCCTTATTTTCAAAGGTTCAACATTTTCCTGCTGTCTCAATGCAGAACAACTGGCCCAATCTCAATTGTGGTAATCTCTCAAATAATTGCACCTGAGGCTGGCTACTGTCTCCAGCCTGAAACTTCCATTTCTTTCTGTACCAAATCTTCTGCTCATCCCAGTCCATTTATTCTAAATTCAACCCTGCTCAGGCTCTCAAAACACAGACAGAACACAGCCAGCCTCTTGTACAAAGTGCCTCTAACTCTTTCTTCCCTTCATAAGCCAAGCCTGCACAGTCCATAGTTTTTTTTTCTGCATTTAGGTCTTTTAACTCTCAACAGAATGGTCTATCAAACTCTGCAGGGCATTTCTTAGTCCAGGGTTTCAAATCCTTCCACATTCTTCTCACAAATAGTTTTAAAAAATCAAAAGCCACACACTCTGTGTTCAAGTATCAACAACCCCAATCCAATGGTACCAATTTTCTGTTGCTCAGATAAAACACCCAACCAAAAGCAGCTGATGGGAAGAAAGGGCTTTTTGGCTTACAGCCTCTAGAGGAAGCTTCTTGATGGCAGGGGAAAGCATCACATGAGCAGAAGCTGGACATCACTCCTGCTGCAGCAAGTGGAAAAGGGCATGAGCCAAACTCTATGAAAGGGAAGCTGGCTTTACCACCTCTAAGCCAACCCCCAACAACATGTCTTCTCCAGCAAGGCTTTACCTCCCAATTACCATGAGCTGGGAATTAATCATTCAAAATACATGACTTTATGGGGAACATCTGATTCAAACCACCACTCACACAGATAACTGCAAAAAAAAATAATTTTTGAGTGATTCTAGAAGGGACTAGCATTTAAATCAGAGACTGGGTAAAGATCTAGTCTCATCAACATAAGGGATCATCAGCTAAGGGCCTGAATAGACCAAGGTTCAGGAGCAGTGAATTTCCTCTTTCTTTTCTTGAGCTAAGGCTCTCTGACATCACAGCTCCTGGTTTTCAAGCCTTCGACCCTTAAGACTTATACTAGTGGCCACTCGTTCTGACCCTAATCCTACTCTACCCCAGTTCCCCACAGCTGCACCAAGAGTTAGACCATCAGCAGCTCAGACTCCTGCTTTCCTGCTTACAGATGATGTGTAAGTTGGACTTCTCTAAAGGAATACAATTCATAGAATGAGTAAGTATTATAAAGGTGATTTGTTAGATTAGCTTACTCAATATGGGCTGGGCAGTCCAACAATGGCTGTCTGTAGGCTTCAGAGTCTGAAAATGTGGTAAGTGTCCAGTGCACAAGGCTGGATACCTCATAAGTCCCAATCTGACTCTGAAGACCTGGAGAGCCACTGGTCTTAGTCCATGATCAAAGGCTAAAGAATCTGGCTTATCTGGCTTTCAGTGCCCATGAGAATGTCAGCAACATGGTGGATGCCCTCACCAGCTAGGGACAAAAGCAGTAAAGCAAACAAGCCCTGCTTTTCCTGGAACCTCTTTACATATAGGCTGCTGCTGCTGGAATGACTACCCATGCTGAGGGTAGCTAGTCCTTCCTAGAAACATCTGTACAGAGCTCTCCGAGAAGCATGTTTCTTACTTGATTCCTGATTCAATGATGTTAAAATAGAGAATAACTGTCACAGATAGCATAAGATGGGTCTTCTCTGCCGTCAATAATCATAAGCCAATTCTCCCCCACCTCTGCAAAAATCTCTTCTATCTATGTTACTTCTCTTTCTCTGGCCTGACCAAAGCAGCGGATGTGTCATAATACCCGTAAGTTCTACTCACAGCCCAAGAAACCTTTCAGCGCTCATACAACAGGGAGTAAAACACTTGGAGACCATCCAATATCTTGTCTACCACGACTTATGTTGTTACATGTGTGACTGAGTCACCATTTTCATTGTTGAGTAGTATGAAATTTCCATGAGTTCATTCAGTATCTGTTGAGATGCATCTGTGAATAGAATGCCACACACTAGTCACATGTTTTCAAATCAATTATTTAATATCTATATGCCAGAATTTCCCTATCTATGAAATTACAACAGCTATCAGTACTTCACATGGCAACCACAAGAAACAAATCAGATAATCCAGCAAAAATAATTTTCTAGAATTTAGAAAGCTTTTACAAATATCAGCAACTATCAATATTGTTGTTATTACTTGAAAAATATTAGGATTAATTAAGAGAAAATAAATAAAAACACTAACATGTCAAAGCATACTTTTGTCATAGCATAGTACAACAGAATTTGTTTAATATTATTGTACTCTAGATAACTTTTTGCAAATGAGCCACTTGGGAAGCAAGCAGGAAACACAGACCAGAGAGAACTAGGTTAAAAGTACAAAGCAGTCACATAATATTGTGCTAAGCCAAAAAAAGACAAATGGCTACAAGCAATTTATTTTATGACAGAAGTAGAAAGTGCACATACGACTACATGGGTATGTAAAAATGACCCCAACATGAAATTACAGTGCCTTTCAGTCAAAAGTTTCTATTGCCCCAAGTTTCTTCTGACAACTTTTAAACTCACCTAAAACCTTATTAACATTAGTGATTCTTTTGGAGCTATTTTTGGGCTACATGAATTTACCTTGTTGCATCACTTGAAATGTTTCTTTTCTATCCAGTGCAATGAATATGAACAGTTTGGTTCCTGCTAGAGTACGTGCGACTACATAGAGTGGTTGTAGCAGTTACACTATCATTGTTGGGACAAGACACATGACCAAAAGCAGCTGATGGGAAGAAAGGTTTGACTTCAGGTTATAGTCTCTCTTCAGAGGAGGCGTCATCACGGTGGGGAAAGCATAGACCTGACAGGAAGCCTCAGTCACAGCTCTACCACATCAGGAAGGAAGTAGTCAGAGCAAGCTAACTAGTGAATACCCAGTGGGCTGGACCAATAAACCTCAAGGTCCACCCCTCATTGGCCCACCTCCTCCTGCAAGGCTCCACCTCCCAAAGGCTCCACCAGCTGGGGATTAACCATAAGAGTGACTAAAAAATAATGTATGCTGATGGCTACCCACATAAGGCAAGACCCACATTACTCATGGGGGTAGGACCAGGAGAAGGCTAACGATGGTACCATCATGGCTGTATATACACTATATACATAACTAATAAAAAAATTTAAAAAATAATATATGGAAAATGTATTTCCACTAAGATCAAAGTATAATCATAAACTAATTTTTTTCATTTCCAAATGCTAATACTAATTTTTGCTAAGTCAATAACTAGTGAAGTTTAGCTAGAGAAGTAAAAATATATTCAAAGTAACAGAAACAAGAACCTATTTTGATAGGAAAACTGTCAAAAAGTGTTAGAAATTGCCAATATAAATTTATATTCCATTTGAATTTGTATGTCATAGTTCTAAAATCAGAACTAATACTTAAGAGACATTTACTCAAATGTGTGATTGTGGTAACATGTTTTATAAGCAAAGTGAAGATGTGTTTGTTTGACTCCATCTCAGACACAACTAAAAGTCAACACCTTCTAAAATATCCAAGAAATCAAACAAGCATGGGTTGTAAAATCCTAAAAACAGCTTTAGCATATTTTCATGGCAAAAAGTATATTCCTATCCTTTACTCCTCCTTAATCTTAAACCAGGTTCTCCCCTCTTCTAAGCTCCCCCATAAAAATGCACCTCCTTAAGCACACGCAAGAAAAAAAATTTGTAACTATGATTGACCCAGCTCTGACTCCTAGCCATGCAACTGGAAAAAATAGTTTGAAAAGTGATTTGTGCTGCTTTTACTTATAGTTGAATAGAAAATTTCTCCGAATAGGAGTATTCCCTCCTGGAGGAAAGAGTGAGTCTGGAGGTCAATGAGTCTGGAGTCCCCAAGGTTATAGCAGCAGTAAACAGCTGTTGAGGAAGAGGGCTTGGACCACTGTTTTGTAGCAATTTTCTAAACCTAAAAGGTTGGGAGACCCCTCCCTAAGATTGTATAAAGGGTACACAACTGCCTGGGAAAGAGATTGTCAAACCAGATGAACTGCAAGCCATTCAGTGAGCTCCAGAGGTTCGGCTTCCGTAGGTGGTCACCTATTTGGGAGTGGGCTTTTAGTGATACAGCTGCCTTCGAATCAGCCATGTCCTGAAAGCAATCCCTCGCCCTGCTTGGCACGGAACACCAATAAACTCATTAGTTCAGCAAAAGTGTTTTGGTGTGATTGTGCTTGGATCTGTAATCTGTGCCCGATCTGTGGTAAATAGACGTGTGTTCACAATTCCTCAGGGAAAGTTTAACACATCACTTATATATTAAAACCCAGGCCTAGGAAGATGGCTGAGTGGATAAAGGGCTTGCCTTACAACACTGAGTATCTATCTGTGTTCAGATACCCAGACCCCACGTAAGAGCCAGATACTGTTGTGGGCTTCTGTGATCACAGCACACCTATGGCAAGAAAGGATGCCAAGACAGGAGACTTTCCAAGACACTCACAAACAGAAAGGGCCTCTGCCTCAAATGAAGTGGAAGGCAAGGTCAAAAGAAAATTGTCCTCTAGTTTCCAAACACACTGTGGCATGAGCATGCCCAACTCACACACGTGAACACATAGACCAAATAAATAAATAATGAAACAACTCTAAACCCACTTATGAATGGAACTATTCAGATAAAAGATGCCAAGAGGTAGCTATTGGTCTATTAATGCAAGCGCTAAGGTATGGGAAATTCACCAGTCATGATGCTAAACTGAGAACTCATAGACATATCATCACGATAGCCCTCAGAGAAAGTGAGCTGTCACTTACCCGTGTTGAAGACATTAGCAGATCACACTTTCAAAAGTAAAAGAAAAGCAATAGAATTGGCCTGCCTGTCTCAACTATCTACTGAGCATGCATTAATTAGTACTGACAAGGCTGTGCAAGGTCATCTTATGCAGGAAATGTATTTGAAAATTCAGTAATGACTATACCATAATAAGGAAGGTTTTTTAAGTTTATACAACACTCTCAAAAAAAAGTAGCTCACTTTTTTAGTTATTTTAGGCTATGTGTCAAGCATATGTTGAAGATCATTCTTGGAAAGTTTTCTTTAAAAGTGCTATATAATTTTAAAGATAACAGTGATGGAAAGTGCATGATAAGTGATTGCAAAGTTTTTAAATCCTTTGCCTTGAGCCTGGAAAGTGAAAGAATATGGTGAGGTGGAGGGCAATATTTATATCATTTCAAACACTGCTACAGCTGTTTTGCATCAAACGAATGGTTCTTAAAACTTCAGAAAGCTGAGTCCTAAAAAGAGGCTCCCTCTGCACTAAGAGCATCCACCTTCTTCAAAATTTAGTTTTTAAAGTTGTTTATTGGTACTCATTTAATATGATCATAATCTAATGTTTTAATCACCAAAGATAAGACTCCTTTTTCCTTGAAAAAAAAAAACAAAAATCTGGGGCTGGAGAGATTATTCAGTGGTCTGCAAAACTGCAAAGACTGGAGTTTAATCTCCAGTACCCATGTAAAAAACTGGGCATTTGGGCTAGAGATGGCAAAGTGGTTATGGTACTTGCCTGCAAAGCACAACAACCTGGATTTAATTGCCCACAACCCATGTAAAGCTGGATGCACAAAGTGGTGCATGCATCTGGAGTTTGTTTGCATTGATGCACCCATTCTCTGTCTGTTCATCTCTTTCTCTGTCTCTCTCTCTCTCTCTCTCTCTCTGTCTGCTTGCAAATAAATAAATTAGCTACCCCAGTGCTGAGGAGGGTGAGGGCAGGAGGACAGCTGGGGCTCACTGGTCAGCCAGTTTAACCAAACTCCAAAGAGTTCCAGTGACATAAGGCAGAAGAGTAACAGAAAGACACCTGTCTTCTCTCAACTCTTCCCACATGTGCACGGGGTGTGCCCATCAGCATGTAACTGTCATACACACACATGCACACACACACACACACACACTCACTGTATTTTACCATCAGACATATTGTATCAACTACAAAAAGCTCTTCATCTGAAGTCACAGTTACTGGAGGCAACCTTAATATTTTTCTTTTCCAAAAAAAGAAAAAAGAAAAAAGAAAAGAAAACCAGAGAGGCTCCTGCTTCCTGGCATGCCAATATTACAAATGTCTTAGTGCAAAGTGCATGGGCCTTTGCATTGGGCAGTGTAGCAGGGCTAGCAGCAATGAGCTGTCTTGCTAGGGTATTCCTACAGCTACTTTATTTGTTGCTGTTGAAGGAAGCTCTGTTTCCATCAAGATGATGTCTCTGGGTAGGTAATTATGAACAACGACCTGGAAATGGAATTGGTAACTGGAGCCTATTTACAGTCTCCATCATAAGCAGCTGCTCACTTGAAGATTTTGGATTAAAAAAAAATTTTTATTTATTTATTTATTTATTTATTTATTTATTTATTTGAGAGGCAGATGAGATAAAGAGAGAGAAAGAGAGCATGCCAGGGTGCTGGGGAATCAAACCCAAACCTGTTTGTAGGACAAGTACTTTACCCACTAAACCACCTCTCCAGCCCAGTAGATATCCTTTAGACTGAAACATAATAAGAAGTGGAGAAACATAGTTCACATGTGTGACTTCAGTCTGTTGTCATCATGCTTGATGCTCTGCATCTGCCTACACACTGCAGAGCAGCCACACAGGATAGAGTGCCCGTTTCTTTTAATTGGACCAAAGGCCCGCTCCATGGGAGGGAATACATCCCTGATACTGAAAACCTACGACAGGGGTAGTCATGAGCCCTAGGGGTGTAACGTCTGCTGGTGTCATGCTAAATGTATATACTATGCTCACCAAAGTGCCCCATAAGCACTTCTCTTAATGTCTATACCAATATGTTAATGCTACTCTCACTTTTGTTAGAGAAGCTTCTCTTTTCAGATGGTGGTGACCTTGGGATGACTGAGAAGGCACCATGGTGCTGAGAAGAAGGGACAGAGGAGTGCTCAGCACTGAAACATCTCAAACACACCTTCCAAGGCTCAGGGTCCATTGCAGAAGAGGTGGAGGAAAGAATTTAAGAGCCAAAGGAAGAGTACAACTCCTTACAATGTGCTCCTCCAGACACAAAATGGCCTGGATATCCATGATCTTGCAGTGCCTGACACTACCTACATAAGACCATCATAATAGGAGGAAAAGATTATGACATCAAAATAAAAGAGAGACTGATTGAGGGGAGAGTGAAGTTTCAAAGGGGAAAGTGGAGGAAGGGGGAAGTACCATGGGATATTGTCTACAATTAAAGAAGTTGTCAATAAGAAAAAAAAGTCACCATCTCTACTATTGCACTGACCTCCTGAAGAACAGACACAACAGCACATGTGACAAAGGGCATTTCATGTAAATTGCAGCACAAATCACTAATCACACTGTCCTGAGTAAGTCGAATAATTTGGTATCATGAATTGGATAATTTACTTATCAAGTCCTTTTGACTTTGGTTACAGAAAACCAAACTGGAAATAATCAAAGCAAAATAGAATAATTGGACTTCTGGTTAAGCTGGTGGCGTAGTAGCAATGCCAAAGTGACCTAGGGGTTGAAATAAGCAGAAAAACACCACAATACACTCTTCTACCAAAAAGTGGAGGTGTATAAGGAATTATTAACCACAGCAGAGAACTGAGAGAGACTCAGAGATTCTAGGAAGCACAGAAGTAGGCAGAATCGGCTCCTGCCCCAGCTCTGGTCATGGTCCTGGTCTCAAGGAAGAGCTACGTGCCTAAGCCATAGAAACAGAACCCACATTGGCAGGTGCATGACTTTCCACTCACACCAGCCTCCTCACAAAGTCAAAACCCTGAAGGAGAAGACAGCAGGAACCAGCTGAATGGCTCCTGAGGAAGAGGACCATGGGGACCAGCTAGGCAGTTCCAGTACAACTTCAGGAGCCTTCCTCAGCCTCCCCCAACCACCAGTGCTGGCAACCACTGGAGACCTGGGGAAGGGAATTCAGCTACACAACACCAAGCACAGGTGATCAGAGTAGCAGACCCACAGACCCAACCAGTCTAGCTGAGCCCACAGCACAATAAAGAAGGACCCAAGCAGGCACACAACATAGGTGAGACTGAAGGCATCCAAAAGATAACAGCCTACTTACACCAGGTAAATAACTGCCCCAAAGCCTGGTATACAGACCTATATTAGAAGTGCTAATCATAACTTCCATGTCAGAACAGGTTATGTGTTAGATTTGATTGATGGTCGGCTTTGCCATTCTTAAATAAGCTGTATTTGGGGGTTGTCTTTTGTTGCTTCCTGATTTATACTGCCTTTATCTTCTGTCATTCTTGGGAGCACAGTCTCACTTGGCCCCAAGCTGAACTGGAACCCTATGCATACCAAAAATCTCAGCCTCTCAGTTAACAGGATTAAGGGTGGGGGGCAACACACACGTATAGGGACTTTGACTTTGACTTTGCTAGATTATCTGTTTTAATACCCTCTCACATAAATACTCTGTGCTGGTTTTGACTGAATGTGTATATTGCTCAGTTGAATTTTAGAATTTGCCTACATTTTGCTCCTCCCAGCCTACTAGAATACTTGCATAGTAGGCAAACCCAACACCTAGGGTTACTTCTGCCATTATTCTGAAAGTAATATAATGCAAGCTTAAGTTTGGCCAGCCAGGCCAAATGAGCCAACTGGTGCAATGGTGGCATGTCTGTTGTGGGGGAAATCAACTGCTCTCTAATTGGACTGGAGGCCCTCTCTATGGGAGGGAATACATGCCTGGTACTGAAAAAAACTAATCAAAAGCCTATGGCGGAGGAGGTAATGAGCCCTAGGAGTGTAATGCCTACTCTTGTCTGGCTAAATGCATATATTATGCTCACCATACTATCCTGTAGGCACTTTTCTTAATGTGCATACCCATATATTAATGCTACTCTCACTTTTGGTTAGAGAAGCTTCTCTTTTCAGATGGCAGTGACCACTGGGATGACCCAAAATGCACCATAGTGCTGAGAAGAAGGGATGGAGGAATGTTCAGTACTGAAACATCTCTGTCACACCTTCAAGGCTCAGGATCCATTGAGGAAGAGGTGGCAGAAAGAATGTAAGAGCCAAAAAAAGAGTAGGGCTGCTTACAATGCAGTTGTTCAGATGCAAATTAACCTCAATACCCATGACTTGCAGTGCCTAGCACCACCTTCACAAGACCCTCATCGTAGAAGGAAGAGTTGATGACATCATAATAAGAGAGAGATACTAACTGAGAAAGGGAGGGGATATGATGGAGAGTGGATTTGTGAAGGGGAAAGTCGGGGAGTAGAAGGAATTATCATGGTTTATTGTCTATAATTATGGAAGTTGTTAATAAAAAGCTTAAAAAATAGAATAACTAGAATAAGACAAGCCACAATCCAGGTATGTAGAGTAAAAGTTAATGTTCATGTCTATGGTCATTTACCTGAGAATCAGCACCAACCCTTTGCCTTATTTGAAGTTGCATGTATAAATTTTTCATTTCATGGTATCTATTCTTATTCAGAGATAGCATGACTTCCTTTTCTTCTGAAAGTCCCTGATATGTTTTGTTTCAAGACAAAATTATGCTTACAAACTGACATAGGATAGATTCTGCTTACAGAACTGTAGAAATACCTTATACTTTATTGATTTTTATTAATCCACTTTTAATGCCAGGGCCACATGCCTAGTAAATGTGATTTAGAAGTCTAGGGCTGGAGAGATTGCTTAGTGGTTAAGGCACTTGACTGCAAAGCCAGAGGACCCAGGTTGGATTTCCGAGGACCCATGTAAAGCCAGATGCACAAGGTGGCATATGCATCTGGAGTTCATATGCTAGATGCCCTGCCATGCCCATTCTCTCACTCTCTCAAATAAATAAATAAAAATATTTTTAAAAAGAAATACAGGTCTAGCTGTCCACTTGCAATTGTTCTACAATATTCTTTGAAGGCCTAAAGAATCAAGAAGAATATTGCTAGTTTCTTATTAATACTTTTTCTGAGAACTCACAAAAATGACAGTTAGATTTATACTGCTGATTGGGAGGTAAGATAGGAAATCAATCAGTGTGAAAATTTATAATGAAAATACCAGCTAACTTTTCTAAAGTAGTTCATTATTTCTTAAAAAAAAAAAAAAAAAAAAAAAAAAACTATTTTCATGGGAAAATAAAGCACATGCTTTAAAATACCCTTTCACAAGGCTGAATTTGTGATAATTAAATTAGCTAATTATTTTTTCAAGTGTTTTTCATAATGAAATTACTGAAGTTTAATGTTTATTATTAACTCACTGAAGCAGACTAGAAAAACCTAAAGAATTTCATAATGGTTTTCTACCCACTTCCAGACCACATTTTGATGGAAACTTTAAAATGGAAAGTAGCAGTACTTGTTATGTTTGTCTTATAATTATAATTCAGACAGAAATAATAAAGAGGGATTTCCATGTCAGGAATTAAATGGATCAGAGCAATATGAATGCTTCTTTCTTAACTTAGAAGCATATAGTGTTCTCAAAAAAATAAGCTGTATAAAATACTTACAGGACAAATTTTGAACATTTTTAAAACACTCACATAGGCTCCAAAGAATAATTTATTTCTCTTCCATGTAGCCAAGACATTAACATTAAGACCAAAATAGGGCTGGAGAGATGGCTTAGCAGTTAAGGCATTTGCCTGCAAAGCCAAAGGATCCCAGTTTGATTCGCCAGGACCCACCTAAGCCAAATACATAAGGAGTGCATGCATCTGGAACTCATTTGCAGTGGCTGAAGGCATACCCATTCCCTCCCTCCCTCTCTCTCTCTCTCTCTCTCGCTCTCTCTCTCTCTCTCTCTTTCTCTCTCAAATAAATAAAAATAGATTTTTTAAAAGACCAAAAGATATATGATTTGAAAGTCATACAAATACAAAATGTGAAACAGGGAAATTTATTTTTATCAAATAAAAAATAGCACCATGGGGCAAAAGAAATGGCTCAGCAGATAAAGAAAGCACTTGTACAAGCATGAGGAATTGAGTTTGGAACCCCAGAACCTAAGTAAATATGGATATGATACGATGAGTATCAATAATCCCAGACTCCTACAGAGAGACAAGAGTCATAGCTAGGAGGGAGCGTCCCTGGAAGCTTGTGGGTCAGCTAGCCTGGTGAGTGCCACAGTGGCAAACAACAGACCCTGGGTGAAAGCTCTGAGGGTCAGCTAGCCTGGTGAGTGCCACAGTGGCAAACAACAGACCCTGCCTCCAACAAGGTGAAAGGTGAGACATTTCCATCATGATTCAAAAATCTGAGAGATGGTGTTGTATATGTCCCCAATATATTCAATGTTTTATTACTTTATAGTTTGCATCTGAATCCTCCAAGGTCACTGGGGCCATGTGGTGATGGTTTGAGATTCCATTGCATGTGCTCACCTTCCTGAAGTGTGCTGTGTGACCTTTGGCTGTAGTTTTTTTGCTCTGTGTGCTGTGGTGGCTGGTTGGTTTCTCACAAACATGCACTCAATTATGGAACATCTGTAAGCTACACATAACATCATATCCACACAAAATAGCACTATGTGTTTAAATTTAACCTTTGTTTTGGAAAATGAAAATGAAGACATGGACTTGGTGCTTGTAAGAAGATGCATTTCCATCATGATTTGAAAAATCTGAACTTCGCAAGGCTAGGGAAGAGACTGGAGGACTTTGCTGGAACTGGTTAAGCATAAGGGATGGCGCCTGCCTGTTTGATTCTCCAGGTCCCAAAGATATTGGACATTTAAGATTTTAGTTGGAAAACCTGAAAAGTTAAAATTAGAGGCATTTGAGACTGGTTTAGCTGCTATTGTCAACACATTAGCAATCTGCCCACTTGGGCTTAAAACAATGGAGATGCCTGAGGAAAGACTTAAAAATGTTCACAGAAGCTGAGAAGGCTGCTGGAGGTTTATTTTGCCCCTGGATTAAGAATATCTGTGTCCTCTGGTATTAGTTTTGGAAGCTGAAAAATGCATGGAGTGGTCATGAGTTGCCTTCCTCTCTCTGAGATGCTGATGAGGCTCAAAAAAAAAAAGAGCCTTTGGAAGATGGACCGTGGGTTTGCATGGAGACCTGAAGATGTTTTGGATATACCAGGATATATATATATATACCATGGAGTGCAGTGTTGGCATGGGATAAATATTTCCTGGCGACTCTGCCCAGCTGGCAAATTAATTGAACAGAATTTAGTTTTGAGTTTGCATTATTCTAGTCTCTCTTTGCTGAAAAATGTTTACTTTGTTGAAAGTATTTAACTTGTTTGATTTTACAGGACTCACTTTGATCAAGACTGAGAAATTGGACTGAGTACAATTTAAAGTTATAAATCTAGTGTCTAGATCATTAAACAATGTTTTATCTTTATAGTTTGCTCTGCAATCACCTTGTTATGGATTTAATGTGTGATAATAGATTCCATTGTAAAGATATGCAAATGTGCCTAGCAGGAGTCAAACTGAACAGTTGAAACATTTAGAATTTTTTTGCTCTGTGTCAAATTGGGAAGATGTGGAGAGCAGGGCGGGGAACTTCCCTGGAAAGACCCCTTCCTTCATAACTGCATGAGGACCTGAGTTTGGCTTAATGGCCCCAGTTTGATTCTCAATTAAAAACACTGGCAATGCCACACTTGCCCACAGGGGCTGTGCATCTGGAATTAGTTCACAGCAGCTGAGAGGCTGCTGGAGCACCCATTCTCTATCTGTGTCTCTCTGCCCCTTCCTCTCTCTTTCTGACTCCAAAAAAAAAATATATATATATATATATATGCCTGTAGTTTTTGAATCCCTGTAAACTGAACAGTTGAAACATTTAGAATGGTTGTGAGGACCTGAACAGAAAAACACTGGGTATGGCCCAGGAGTGTAAACAGAACTCTGGAGCTTGCAGGCCACTTTAGCCTATTGGTGAGCTCTAAGCCAATGAGAGAGACTGTCTCAAAAAAGGATGGAACACTTTCCTGAGAAATGACACCAAAGGTTGTCCTTCAGGGTTTTTTGAGAACACAATATGTAATTGTACATATACTCGTGCACCCACACACATGTGAATACTCATACACATACACACACAACACACATGTGCAAAAAAAGGCCAAATTGTTGACTAATCACTAATACAGAAGTTTCACTATTATTTGCAGAATTTTCACTATGGTTTTTCTAATATAGAAGCTAAATGTGGATTTAGATGATTTTAAAAACAAATCCTAGCTGGGCGTGGTGGTGCACGCCTTTAATCCCAGCACTCGGGAGGCAGAGATAGGAGGATTGCCGTGAGTTCGAGGCCACCCTGAGACTACATAGTTAATTCCAGGTCAGCCTGGACCAAAGTGAATCCCTACCTCAAAAAACAAACCAAAAAAAAAAAAAAATCCAGCCATTTAGTCAATGTTTATATAATTAATAACCACTTTTAGCCTTTTGGCTAAGATCAAGGCAAAAAAATTCTTTCAATAGTCAAAGAGTTGTCTAATTTTTTTATCAGTTTATGTACTTTATGTATGTAACTAGGGGCTGGAGAGATGACTTAGTGGTTAAGGCATTTGCCTGTGAAGCCAAAGGACCCAGGTTCAATTCCTCAGGACCCACATAAGCCAGATGCACAAGAAGCACATGCATCTGGAGTTTGTTTGCAGTGGCTAGAGGTCTTGGCATGCCTGTTCTCTCTCTGTGTCTGTCTCTCTTCTATCTTTCTCTCTCTCTCTGCTTGCAAATAAAATAAATTTTTTAAAGATCTAGTAATAGATAGTAAATCACTAATGTTAAGAATATTGATCCAAACAGCTTGGTGTGGTAGCTTATGTTACCTAGTACTTGGAAAGCTAAAGTAGGAGGATTCTGTGAGTTTGAAGCCATAATGAAAAGAGAGTGAGTTCCAGGTCAGCCTGGGCTACAGTAAGTCCCTGCCACATAAGAGGAGGAGGAGGGGGAAGAAGAAGCAGCAGCAGCAGCTTGAGGAGATTGGCCCAGCACTTAAGAGCACTTACCACTTAAGCATGAGAGGCCTCTAGGGCCAGAGACCACCAAGTTCATCTCCCCAGAAGCCATGTTAAAAGCTGGATATGACCATACACATCTGTAACTCCTGTCTGCAGGGGTGGAAACCAGAGAGTTGCTGAGGCTCACTTGTGGACAGCAGCTCTGAATTGAAGGAGAGACCTTGTACCAAGGAACCATTCAGATGAGCAACAAGAGAAGGACACCTGATGTTCCTCTCTGGCTTCTGCACACAGGAGCATGGGGCATGCACCTGGACACCCTTGCATACAGCATATAACACACACACACCACATGCAGCACAGCACATGCTGTACACACTTACGTGTGCATGCAAAAAAATATATTGTTCAAATTTTCACTATGGGAAGTCCTACGTTATCATTCTGTGATAATATAAATCAAAGTACTTTAAAGCTATAATTACTTTTTTAATTAAAGAAATCTTTACATTTCTTTTTCATGAGAATATTCAACCTCATTCTGACTTTCCATTCTCATTCCTTCCCTCATGCATCTATAGGAGACCCATAAGAAATTTCTATTTTTGCTTCATCACTAGTGCTCATTCCATTGTGATACCTGGAAAACACACTAGCCCTTGAGTACTGCAAGAACTTCTCCATCTTTCAATGCCCAACGACACCATCGTCTCTTCTGAAAATTCAACTTAGTGCCTCAGCAGTATGGGTTGCCTCTTCTGTGCTGCCAGAGATTGTTTTCTTTGAAAATATAATAATAAATTATGGTTTGATATCTATGTGATTCACACCTGTTATACTGAATGTTCTTGTAGAACTGTTTTAAAAGCTAAGGAGATGGTTAATGGATAAAGTGCTTGCCATGCAATTCTGAGTATCTGAGTTTGAATCCCCGGACCCTATTATAACAGCCAGAAGCTGCTGTAGGTTTCTATATTACCAGGGCACCTACAGAGAGAAAGGGAGCTGAAACAGAGGAATTTCCAGGAAACATGAATGCAGCTGAGTGGTGAACAATGAGAAACACTGCCTCAAACATGAGGTGGATTTTTCACAAATCCTATAACTACAGAGATGAGGGCCCCAGGGAAACAGGAACAGGGAAGAGGGAATAAAAGGGTATGATCTGTTAAAATAAATAAATGAATAAATAAATATGAGGTGGAAGGCAAGAACCAACCTGAAAGTTGTCCTCTGATCTCCACATACCAACTTTGGCATGTGCATGGCCACACACACACACACACACACACACACACACACACGTGTTGGCTGGCTACACTCCATTATCTAATGGCCTCAATGATACTCCTGAAGAAATACTGCTGCGTATAGGGAATGGAAAGTTCTCTTTGAGTGGTGGAAACTGGGACAATATTTCAGATGGAGCAAAGGACTTGCTTTCCCATATACTTTACACACACACTTTTTAATTTTAAAGAACTATATTAATTATCTGAGTTGTTTTTAGGATTGGAGAATGAACCTAGGGCCTCCCACATGCTACAAAAGTGCCTTACCACTGAATATTTTTTTTTTTGAAACACAGTACCACTAAATTGCCAAAGCTGGCCTTGAATTTGCTCTGTAGCCTATGCAGGCTTTAAATTTACAATTTTCCTGCATCTGCCTCCTGAGCAGCTAGATTATGGGCCTGTTCTACCAGGCTTGGTCTTCATTTTTTATTTTTGACCCTTGCAGAGTCCTTGTGTTACAAATATCAACAAATATATTTGAAAAGAGAAATGAAATGAGGGAAAGAGGAAGAAGAGGAGGTGAAAAAGATAAAACAAATTATCTAAGCAGGCCTGGAGGTCGCAGTCTGGGGAGGCTGAAGCAGGTAGGCTCTGCCTGAGCGCCAGAGTGAGTTCAAGGCCACTATGAGCTCCTAACTCAAAGTGAAAAATGAACAGAGGGCTGTGGATGTGGTTTAGTGGCAGAGGTTTTGCCTAGCATATACCTCTTGGCTCAATCCTGAGTACAGCATAGATGTTAGTTTTCTAGTAGTTTCTAGTACTTCTATTCTTTTCTGGAAAACTATTGAAGTACAATCCGGCACATGACTAGAAATGTATTTAGGAAGTACCACCAACAAAGTTCAGCCACTAGAAGAGACTCTCATCATATGACATTTATCAAAAATCATACTTTAATATTTGCAACTACAGCACGAGAAGTAAGATGCATGTGGTACAAACACCAATGCTGATCACTGGAAATGGGGATTCAGAGCTGTTGCTTAAATGTTAATATCAGTAAGAGCCAGCTTGGTTTTTACTAAATGTTGTATTCATAGGGTTTACAATTTGGTAAATAAAAGTAGGCAAAGCTTATAAAGAAGCAAAGAAAATAACACTGTTATTAAAGAAGTTTCCAACAGAATTCAGCATTTATTTGGGGCAACTGTTTCCCAGGGATGAATTGCTCCACATTAATGAGGTCAAAGACTCCGGATGGTTCTCCAGAGGCCCTTTTCTATGCAAAAGGGCTTTCCAAATACAGTGGGAGTGGAAGAACAGGCTAGGGAACTGTTCCTTCATGAAGCAAGTACATTCTCAGAGCACTAACATCTGTTTCCATTTACATACTTTAAGCATGACTTTACACATGGAAATTAGACCTAGGCACCCTGCCTAAGAAGAAGCCTGTCTGCAAAAGAACTGCATGTACTGCGAACAGCTGGAATTTGTATAAGTCCACATCCTACACGGTGCAATATCCTGTGAGCCACCAGTGACCCCACTCTCAAAACCCAAATGTCACAGGATATCATCCAAACACTCATGAAACTTTCAGAGTAAAGAGGAGAAAGGCAACAGCAGGAGAGAAAACTGCTTGTAACAATATGTGTTAGGTCTGAAAGGGCTCCCAAAATGGAGTCACTATGGTAAGCAGAATGGTGACAGAGGCATAGAAAAGTGGATTATCCACAAAACCATCCATTGATTATTTCCTCCTTGCCTAACAATGCCCTAGGTCATGGTTTCCTGCCCCCTTATCTCCTATGTCACATGGTCACTGTTCTGGTGTCACACCCTAGCTATTTTAAATGGTCAATATAATGATCTCCCCTAAAGGAACTTTTGTATTCAACTTAACAAACGAGTTCTTTTTCCTTCCTCACCTTCTTGCAACTGAAAGAGCCCTATAAAGCCCACTACCTGAAAACTCAGGTTGGCTGTGCTCGGCTCCGGAGAGTCAGCCCTGGCAGCTGATGCTTTTCCCAAATAAAAGCTTTCATCTTTGCCTCAGAGTGGTTTGTGTGGTCTTGGTCACTCCCAAACCTTACAATAGGGAGGACTCCTGGAATGTAAGATGGAGATGTTGTGTGCAGAAAGAAAATTAAAAAGCCAAAGATCATTGTGCATGTACGAAGAGCTCATTATATAGCATCCCACCAAGCTTCTTAATTAATTAGGCAGACATGAATAATACTTTTCAACTGCTAACAGGATAATTGCTGATAGACTGAATCATAGGAAACCTGAAAACACTCATGTGCCTTTGCTGCCACCATGTGGTAGCTTTGTATTGTTGCCGTTGTGGATTCAAGGGTTTTTTTGTTGTTGTTTTTAGTTCTGTTTTGTTATTTTTTGGGAAATAGGGGGTTGGTTTTTTGAGGTAGGATCTCACTGTAGCACAGGCTGACCTGGAATTCACTCTGTATTCTCTGTATTCTCAGGGTGGCCTTGAACTCATGGCGATCCTCCTACCTCTGCCTCCTGAGTGCTGGGATTAAAGCTGTATGCCACCACGTCCAGCTGGATTCAAGGTTTGTTTTTGTTTTTGTTTTTGTTTTTTAATATATTTTAGTTATTTGTTTATTAGAGAGAGAGAATGGTCACACCAGGGCCTCCAGCCACTGCAAACGAACTCCAGATGCATGCGCCCCCTTGTGCATCTGGCTTACATGGGTCCTGGAAGTTGAACTGGGATCCTTTGGCTTTACAGGCAAACACCTTAACCGCTAAGCCATCTCCCCAGCCCTCAAGGTTTTTAATAATAATTTCACACTTAGTTCTGAAGCTATTAT
Source organism: Orientallactaga sibirica (assembly GCA_036365145.1). NCBI lineage: Eukaryota > Metazoa > Chordata > Mammalia > Rodentia > Dipodidae > Orientallactaga > Orientallactaga sibirica. The sequence continues at coordinate 28,813,341 of JAEOAD010000004.1, read as the reverse complement.
CACCTCAAACACCAGATATGAAAGTATATTAAAGACTTAAAATACATAGTTTCTGTTCTCAGGTAATTTACATGCCAATCATTAATATATTAATAGTAAATAGGAACCAGCAAGTCAAAAACACACTGTTTTGCCCCCAAAGACCATATATCCTTTAAAATTAAAAAACAGGGCTGAAGAGATGGCTTAGTGGTTAAGTTCTTGCCTGTAAAGCGTAAGGAAGCTGGTTCAAGGCTCAATTCCCCAGGACCCACATAAGCCAGATGCACAAGGTGGCGCATGCATCTGGAATTCCTTTGCAGTGGCTGGAAGCCCTGGTGCACCCATTCTCATTCATTCTCTCTCTCTCTCTCTCACTCTCTAATAAATAAATAAACAAGGGTTGGAGAGAAGGCTCAGTGGGTACCAGAGTTTAGATCCCCAGAACCCATATAAATCTGGCTTAAAGCAAGAAGAGGGGAGGAGAATCTGGAAGCTGGCAGGCCAGCCAGCCTGAAGGATGATGAACAAACATGGTGGAAAGCAAGGACCAACACATGAAATTGTCCCTGACCTCTACACACATATCCATACACACTCACATGCACACACACACACACACACACACACATGCATGTGCACATACATGTTTAAATCTTATTGTCCAACAACTTAAGAGTGATTGTAAAAATTGTATGGAAATAAGTGATGAATGAAAATTTTAGAAGCGAAGGAGATGCCTGTGTCAGCATGGTATTTGTGGTATACAAGCATGAGGACAAGCATGAGATCAGATCCCAGCACCCATGTAAAAGGCCAGGTATTCTGTAATGACAGCACTGGGTAAATGAAGACAGGAGGATTCCCAAAACTTGTCATCTGATCTAGTTGAACAAGTGTGCTCTTGCATCAGGGAGACTCCTTGTCTCATAACATAAGATGGAATGAAGTAAGGAGATCCCACAGCAACCTCTGGCCTTCACATGCACACACGTGCATGGGTACCCATACCCACACACACTGCGTCCACACACATACAACCACATACATGTACACATAAACACATAATTAATAAATAAGCAGTTAGGTGCTGAGTAGAAGACAGAAAGGTACATGGAACACTCATCGAAGAGAACTGAGAAGTTACAGAGTTGTTGGAAAGGATTTATGATAAACAGAATGAACAGAAGAAAGCATTGCAGGTTGTAGTCATGTTAAATAAAGATAGGCATATGAGGAATCATCACAGAATGTTTACAGGACAACTCCTACAGTGAGGTATATGGTGTAAATTAAAAGAAAATAGATTAGAAAGATGAGTCAGAAGCCTTAATTCCAGCCTGTTGCCTAGCCATGATGGGGAGTCCCTGATTCAACACAGGCATTTTGTTCCATGTATACATCATCCCTGTGCTTTATAAACATCTATGAATTTATATAAAATATTTTATTTCCAAAGCTGAAAATAATATAGTAGATCACGTTCTCTCATCCTTCACCTTCAGTAAGTAATTTAAAGCCACAGAACCCTGAAGTCAAAGTAAACCAATAAATTACTGCCAAACACCCAGAACAGAGAAACTCATATAAACACTTAGCAGTATAATAACTAGGCCCAGGTGATGGGAGACCTTCTATCTGACACTTCCGTGGGATAGTCTGCTCTGGGAAGATAGTAAGTGCATTGTAAAGAATAAGAACTTTCCAAGAAGGAAAGGAGAAAATGCAGTCTTGTAGAAACTTTTAAAAGCAGGCTGTATTGTACTTCGTCAGGGAGGTCCATGCAAAGGGCTCAAGAGCTGGGACTGATGCAAAGTGAGTGCATCTCAGATGTCCGGGCACATACAAAAGTCCCAGCATTAGGTCTGTTTGCTCAAAATGATTGATGACATTTTTAATAGAAAGCTTAACATGGGCCATATTTTACTGGATGCTGTATTGAGTTTTTTTTTGTTTTTTTTTTTTTTTTTTTTTTTTAACGGAGTCACAGAGCACCACAAAGTAAAGGATCTACAGGGTGAGGTTCAAATAACAGCTTCTCGTTCCTCACACGTATGAAATCATGAGGGAAATTTACCCACAGCCTTTGAGAGAAAATAGAATTCTTTATAAAAAAATACAGTAAGAATTCATGCTGTAACTGAAAGCATTTTCCCAGTTAAAATATGAGGCACATATGTTACTAATCACAACAAAAGAAGCTCTTTACGTTAATATTCAGAATAGCACTGACTTCCTTTACTCTCCCCCAACTTCCAAACTGCTTCCTGCCATCTTAAGTGTCTAAGAAATTTTCTTTTCAAAGTGCTCTAAGTGGACACTCTTTTGGGGTGTGTGTGTGTGTGTGTGTGTGTGTGTGTGTGTGTGTGTGTAGACAACTTTCAGGTGTCAGACCTCGCCTTTCACTTCCTTTGAAGCAGAGACTTACGCTGTTTACCACAGCAGTTTTTGCCAAGGTAGGTGCCCCCAAGCTTCGTGGTGGTGGTGGGGGACAGCAAGTCTCCTGTCTCTACCTCCCTTCTCACCCATAGGCATGGCTGGGATTATAAATTCATGGGTGCCAGGGTTCTGTAGGCTGGTACTCATGCCTGTGCAGCGAGTACTGAATACATTGAACCATCTCCCCAGGCTCTACGTGGACACTTTTAGCAAAAAGACATGGCAACATTGAATTAAAGTCTGTCTTTAACTCTGACATTCTGTGGATAAGTGAAGTTCATAGGCAGGTTCAAGTGATCCTCCTGTCTCTTCTCATACATGCCATTCTATACAAGAAACTTGAACATCCAGGGATTTTTGTTTCTGGGTATCTTGTATCTATCCCCCATGAAAACCCAATAAAAACTATAGTCCACGTCACATAAATATGGAAATGTGGCCCACCACAGGTGCACTAAACCTAGACATTCCGCTTTTGCCTCTCTTTGACCTCACATAACCTGACTTAAGAAACATAGCATGCAGCCTCGGAATCTTGATCTTTGCAGTCTTTAGGCCCAGCTCCTGTACCTCGAAGTCCTAAGTGGAAAGATCTGAGAGCCTCTATGGCTATTGTACCTTGGAGACATTCCTCTAAGACAGTGTGTTCCCCAGACTGTCACTTCTAAGATAACCTGTGGTTGTCAGAGATTTCAAAATTATAAATTCAATTTACCTTGATGGTTTCACTTATCTACATCTTATGTTGCCATGAAGAACCTCATTCCCACAGGAGACTGTATCTCTTGTAACAAGTCTACAGGCATTGCCGCCAGGGTTCACATGAAGGACATACTCAATTATGCAAGAGAAAACATTCTCAGGAAAGCCAAAATAGCAACTTCCTCATTGGGTATTTATGGACCATGTATAGTGCCTCCCTGTTCAGCTCCAATTTACATGTCAGGAGTTGTTTTACCATAGGCAATATTGCCTGTTAACATAGTTGACATTTTATCTTTATCTGGCTCCCAGAAGACTAAAGATAGAAAAATTTAAAAAGAAGCATGAATAGAAGATGGGGGAAGTAGTTGGGAAGAAGAAGAGTTTTAGTTGGAAGGGGAAAGGATAAGAGAAGGTAATGGACAAAGAGTAAAATCAAAGTACATTATACACATGTATGAAATTGTGAAAAATGAAAATAAGAAAAAAAGAATATAAAAGGGTCACATCTACCTACAGAAAGGGGAAAGGCTTTATAACTTTTTATCCAGCAGCCTTTACAAGGAGGTCCTTAATGTACTTACTTATGGAAGTGTTAATTCTGATCTGAAGTGCCATCTAATAAATAAAACATAACCAATTTGTGTTAGTGTGCTGTGCCTACAAACTCCTATCCAAGAATCTTCAGGGAATATCTTGATTTCCCTTGATTTTGTTCAAGACTATTCAATTCTATAGGAAAAAAATTATCCCTACCCACAATTGAGTTAAACTATAGACATTCATCTGACTTAGGGACTCAAAAGAAGAGCATTTGGGAAGTGGAGGTGTGAGGATCAGGAGTTCAAGATCATCCTCAGCTACATAGCAAGCTCAAGGACAGTCTGGACTACATGAGACCCTGTCTCATATAAAACAAAACAAGGAAGCCGGAGAAGTGGCTCAGTGTTAAAGGAACATGCTTGCATAGCCTAATGGCCAAGAGTTCAAATTATCCAGTACTCAGGTAAAGCCAGAGGCACAAAGTGGTAGATGCTTCTGGTTTTCATTTGCAGTGGTAAGAGGCCCTGACGTACACCACCACTCCTTCTCTGCTTGCAAATAAATAAAATATTTTAAAAATTTTTAAGTGGCAGATTGGGGGGGAGGGACTGAAAGAAGATTCCAATGTAAGTAACCCTGAGAGAAAAGGTCACCGAAACTGATAGAGATTTTCAGACCCAGGAATCATAAGTGGTTCCCAGCATTGTTCTCAGGCTGTTCTCTACTCATAGGCCTACTTGTCTTTAAATATAGGTGTACATTAAAATGAACAGACCACGTTGCTACAGAGGGCTCACACAAGGCCCTAGAAACTACCAGAAGGCATGGAAAAAAAGCTTCCCTGCAGGACAGAAGGGCAGGAGAACATCAGCAGGGCAGCAGGGGCTAGGACAACAGGCAGTGGCTCTCATAGAGACAATCTGAACAGTCACATATACCTGACAGAGTGACCTCACCAAGAACTGGTGAGCCCAGAATCAGGAGGAAACCTCTAGGAAAGATGATACCACCTCCATGAAGATGCAGACCCTGGCAGGCTATACTTTTCCAGTGCTGTCCCCCATGTTACAAGGTAGTGCTATTGCCTTCTCCCATTTCTCTGGGCTTGAAACTCTCCCTCCCTGTCTGCCTCTCTCCTTGCAAATAAATATATTTTTTTACTTATTTTATTTTATTTTATTTTATTATTTATTTATTTGAGAAAGGGAAAGAGGCAGAGTAAGAGAGAGAGAGAATGGGTGTGCCAGGGCTTCCAGCCACTGCAAACGAACTCCAGATGCATATCCCACCTTGTGCATCTGGCTTACGTGGGTCTGGGGGAATCAAGAAAACTACTGTACAATATTCCTGATGACTACGGATACAAAACTCATTGACAAAGCACTAACAGATGGAACCCAACAGCATATTCAAATGATTAAATGATTCAAATGATTAAATACATACACACACACACACACACACACACACACACACACATATCATAGCTAATTTTAATTCATTCCAGAATTGCAAAAGTAGTTCAGTATATGAGAACCTATCACATAGCATATTAATAGAATTAAAGAAAAATCTTACATGATAATTTCAATTGACACAGAAATCAGTCAACAAAATCCAACATGCTTTCATGATTAGAGCACTCCATAAACTAGGAATAGAAGGGAACTTCCTTAACATGTACCTTGTCATGGTTTTCTAGAGGAATAGAAAAAATAGAATATGAATGTGCATTTTTTTTTATTTATTCATTTGAAAACAAAGAGAGAGGGTGTGAGGGAGGATGAGAACCAGGTTCTCTAGCCACTGCAAACAAACTTCAGATACATATGCCTCTTTGTGCATCTGGATTTACACAGGTACTAGGGAATTGAACTTAGGTCTTTAGGCTTTGTAGGCAAGATCCTTAACTGCTGAGCAATCTCTCCAGCCTTGATGTATGTACATATAGATAGATATGATTGGCTTACTTGTTTGGAGAAAGCCTCACCATAAGGGGACAAGAGATGTAATACCAGTCCATGCTGAAGACCTAGAGGCTCCCTGGAGAGTCATCAGAGTGAGTCTTGCATGAAAAGCCTAAGGAACCTGGAGTCTGATGTTCACACAGGAAGGAATCACCAATAAACCCACTTGCACTGGAAGAATGGAGTTTGCTCACACTGGCTGGCTTCTTCCTTTTCCACTTTTATTTTATACAGGCCCCCAGTTACTATCCCACATGTCTGGAAACACCCTTAGAGACACACCCAGAAGTGACTTTACTAATATCTTAGTGATTTCTCAATGCAATCAAGTTATCAAGATTAACCATCACAGTGCTACAAAGGAGAATTATGAAATGCCCACAGCTAACATCATATTCAATATATAGCAACATACTGGAAACGTTTACCCTAAGATCAAAGACACACATAGGGACATGGGGACAAAGATTTCTATGCACATGCAAAGGAGGGATTAGGAAGGAATTGATTGTGGGTAGAGAATTTCCATTTAGGGTGATGAAAATGTTCTAAAATTATATATACATGGTTATACAATATTATAAATGTGCTAAATGACACCAAGTGTAAATTTTGTTATTTTTACTAGCTATAAAAAACTAAAAGCTGAAAAAAAACCGATGCCCAGGTAACAACTGCAAGCCAATTACATGCAAATTTTAATGGGTAAAACCAGGTATCATCATTTTCCAAACAATGAGGTCATTCTCTATTGCCTAGTCTTGACATTGAGATTTCAGAGCGCTGTAGTTTGAATGAGGAGTGTCTCCCAAAGGTACATGTGCTAAAAGCCTAGTCCCCAGGGTGATACTACTGGGAAATACTGTTAACATGTGGAAAGTCCTTAGATCTTTGGGGTGTGCCCTTTGAAGAGGACTATGGGATATCAGTCTCTTTCTCTCCATCTGTGCTCCAGTTCAACATGAAAGGAGTTTGATCTATCACAGACTTCCACTATGATGTATTGCCATTATAAGAGGCTCAAAAAGGGCTGCCCAATCTTGGACTTGAACCTCCAGAACCATGAGCCAAATAAACATCACATTAATTTCTAGGTAGTATGTAGGTAGTACTTCATTCCAGTGAACACAGGATATCTAAACATTCAATTAGAATTTTTTAAATTTTGAAATGTCATTTTTATGCTCTACTAACTTTTTCCAGCACAATAAAAGTATCAGTTACTTTTGCAGTGACAATTCCCAAGTGTAATACAATCCTAAGGTTCAATCCCATTACCAGACTCTTTTTGTAAGCTTTGAAATAAACACACATATCATAGCTAATTTTAATTCATTCCAGAATTGCAAAAGTAGTTCAGTATATGAGAACCTATCACATAGCATATTAATAGAATTAAAGAAAAATCTTACATGATAATTTCAATTGACACAGAAATCAGTCAACAAAATCCAACATGCTTTCATGATTAGAGCACTCCATAAACTAGGAATAGAAGGGAACTTCCTTAACATGTACCTTGTCATGGTTTTCTAGAGGAATAGAAAAAATAGAATATGAATGTGCATTTTTTTTATTTATTCATTTGAAAACAAAGAGAGAGGGTGTGAGGGAGGATGAGAACCAGGGTCTCTAGCCACTGCAAACAAACTTCAGATACATATGCCTCTTTGTGCATCTGGATTTACACAGGTACTAGGGAATTGAACTTAGGTCTTTAGGCTTTGTAGGCAAGATCCTTAACTGCTGAGCAATCTCTCCAGCCTTGATGTATGTACATATAGATAGATATGATTGGCTTACTTGTTTGGAGAAAGCCTCACCATAAGGGGACAAGAGATGTAATACCAGTCCATGCTGAAGACCTAGAGGCTCCCTGGAGAGTCATCAGAGTGAGTCTTGCATGAAAAGCCTAAGGAACCTGGAGTCTGATGTTCACACAGGAAGGAATCACCAATAAACCCACTTGCACTGGAAGAATGGAGTTTGCTCACACTGGCTGGCTTCTTCCTTTTCCACTTTTATTTTATACAGGCCCCCAGTTACTATCCCACATGTCTGGAAACACCCTTAGAGACACACCCAGAAGTGACTTTACTAATATCTTAGTGATTTCTCAATGCAATCAAGTTATCAAGATTAACCATCACAGTGCTACAAAGGAGAATTATGAAATGCCCACAGCTAACATCATATTCAATATATAGCAACATACTGGAAACGTTTACCCTAAGATCAAAGACACACATGGGGACATGGGGACAAAGATTTCTATGCACATGCAAAGGAGGGATTAAGAAGGAATTGATTGTGGGTAGAGAATTTCCATTTAGGGTGATGAAAATGTTCTAAAATTATATATACATGGTTATACAATATTATAAATGTGCTAAATGACACCAAGTGTAAATTTTGTTATTTTTACTACCTGTAAAAAACTAAAAGCTGAAAAAAAACCGATGCCCAGGTAACAACTGCAAGCCAATTACATGCAAATTTTAATGGGTAAAACCAGGTATCATCATTTTCCAAACAATGAGGTCATTCTCTATTGCCTAGTCTTGACATTGAGATTTCAGAGCGCTGTAGTTTGAATGAGGAGTGTCTCCCAAAGGTACATGTGCTAAAAGCCTAGTCCCCAGGGTGATACTACTGGGAAATACTGTTAACATGTGGAAAGTCCTTAGATCTTTGGGGTGTGCCCTTTGAAGAGGACTATGGGATATCAGTCTCTTTCTCTCCATCTGTGCTCCAGTTCAACATGAAAGCAGTTTGATCTATCACAGACTTCCACTATGATGTATTGCCATTATAAGAGGCTCAAAAAGGGCTGCCCAATCTTGGACTTGAACCTCCAGAACCATGAGCCAAATAAACATCACATTAATTTCTAGGTAGTATGTAGGTAGTACTTCATTCCAGTGAACACAGGATATCTAAACATTCAATTAGAATTTTTTAAATTTTGAAACGTCATTTTTATGCTCTACTAACTTTTTCCAGCACAATAAAAGTATCCGTTACTTTTGCAGTGACAATTCCCAAGTGTAATACAATCCTAAGGTTCAATCCCATTACCAGACTCTTTTTGTAAGCTTTGAAATAAACATACTTTTCCCTGTTTGACAATGAACAATATACAAGAGGCTACTTGAGACTCGAAGCCTAAAAATTTGCTTTCTTGTCTCTTTTTTTAATTTTCACTTTTTAAAAAAATATATTTTATTTATTTATTTATTTGAGAGAGAGGGAGATACAGAAATAGGCAGGTAGAGAGAGAGAGAGAGAGAGAGAGAATGGGTGCGCCAGGGCCTCCAGCCACTGCAAACGAACTCCAGATGCGTGCACCCCCTCGTGCATCTGGCTGACGTGGGTCCTGGAGAATCGAGCCTCGAACCGGGGTCCTTAGGCTCCACAGGCAAGCGTTTAACCACTAAGCCATCTCTCCAGCCCTAATTTTCACTTTTTATTGACAACTTCTATACTTACAGACAGGAAACCATATTTCCTTCCCCTCCCCCACTTTCCCCTTCAGAACTCCACTCTCCATCATATCCCCTCCCTCCCTCTATTAGTCTCTCTTTTAACTTGATATCATTGTCTTTTCCTCCTATTACGAGGGCCTTGTGAAGGTATTGCTAGGCACTATGAGGTCATGGATATTGAGGCCGATTTCTGTCTGAACAGTTGCATTGTAAGGAGTCCTATCTTTCCTTTGGCTCTTACATTCTTTCCACCACCTCTTCCACAATGAGCCCTGAGCTTTGGAGGGTGTGATAGAGATGTTTCAGTGCTGGACACTCCTATGGGCCTTCTTCTCAGCAATATATTGGTTTTGGGGTCATCCCATCTCTAACCAGAAGTGAGAGTAGCACTAATATATGAATATGAATATTAAGTGTAGTGCTTTCAGGGCAGTTTAGTGTGAATAATATACACATTTAGCAAGATAGGCTAAATGATCTCCCCTGCCATAGGCTTTTGATTAGGTTTTTAGTAGCAGGCATGTATTCCCTCCCATAGAGCAGGCCTCCAGTCCAATTAGAGAGCAGTTGGTTTTCCCCAGAACAGATATGCCCCTATTGCACTTGTTCAGTCATTTGGCCTATCTGGAAAAACTGAGGCTTCCAGTCTCTACTGTTTTCACCACTGATGACTTCTGTCTCCCATAGGGTTTCATGCAGTGCAGCTTTCACTTGGCTGGTCTATAGGGAGAAGGTTCTCAGCACCAGCTTGATTTCTCAGTGACCTTGCCACTCAGGCATGTGAAGTCTTCAGCAATAGGGTCTTACCTTCTGCTTCTCAAGGAATTTGGCAATAGCCTGTGATGTTTTGGAGGTAACAGGGACCTCCCTAGAAAACAACTCACTGGAAGGTATCCCATCCCTGGCACTGAAAATTTTCTAGTAACCATCTATGGCTTCTGGATGTGCCATTATTCAAAAAAGTAGGTTTTCCTATGTCTTATTCAGAATGTCTTGAATTTTGATTGACCCTCCCCTCTGCCCTTCTTTTACCCAATCTCTTCCCCTGGCCTCTCTTAGGCCTTTCCCCTCCCTGTAATCTGTTCTTCTACTTACATATATACAATACCATCCCCTTAAGTTCTTACTTCTCCTCTCTCCCTTATAGCCTTTTTCTAGCTTACTGGCCTCTACTACCAATTTTTGGTTCCAGATAACACACAAGTGGGTCCTTTGGCTTTGCAGGCAAGTGCCTTAACCACTAAGCCATCCCTCCAGCCCCATATTCATTTTCATTACAGGATCACAAAGATGTTTCTATAATAAGACTTGTATAACTCATCACTGAATCTTCAGCAACTACACAGTACAAGGAAATCAAATGAATATATAATCCTGAGGCTGATGGCTGTCAGTAGGGTGCTTACTGTACAAGCATGAGAACTTGAATTCCAACAACCAATACCTTCATAAAAGCCAAGTGTGGCAATATTCATCTTGCAGCTGTTACCTTCTTATTGCTGGGACAAAATACTCAAACGGAAACAACTTAAGGAAGGAAAGGGTTTATATCTGGCTTACACTTCTAAGGGAAAGTTTCATGATGGCAGGGAAAGCATGGCATGAGCAGATAGCTGAACATTACACCCTTTAATCAACAGGGAGGAAGTAAAGTGAGCTAAGTGTGGTAAGTTGGGGTGGGCTATAACATGTTAAAGTATGTCCTAGTGACACCCCTCCTCAAGCAAGGCTCCACCACCCAAAGACTTCACCACGTCACCAGCTTGGTGATGTATGAGGTTTAACCACAAATATATGAGACTATGGTGGAGATTTTACATTCCAAACACCACACACCTGCAATCTCAGCTCTGAGGAAGCAGAAATAGGAAGATCCCTGGAGCTTGTTGTCTAGCACACCTAGCCAAATTTGGGCTCCAGGCTCAGTAAGAGATCCTGTCTCAAAAAAATAAATAAATAAATAACATGGAGAGAAAATGAGGACAACACCTCATATCAACCTCTGGCCTCCACAAGAATGTGTTCACATGCACCCACACACATATGAACATACATACAACACACATATACACATGCAAAAGGAGGAACGGATAGTTCCAATTAATATTTCTCCAATCATATAACATACATTTTATTATGAAATTTTTGGTTATCACTTAAAAATTAATTTTTATTTCATTCCAAAGAAATTGTGTTATCTTCAGAGTTTTACATCTGAACATTATTGCTCTTTTCATAACTTGCAAAAAAGTAGTTTGATAGCAACCCTCTTGCTGAGTACTAATGTTGCATAAATTACCAGATACAAAACAAAAAAATATTAGGAGACACACACTGCACAGAGATCTATTAATATTGAAAATGTGATGTATTATACTAAATGGGTCTCTCCATGATATAGAATGTATAGGGTAGTGCTCTACTAATGTTATATATGAAAAGCTATTTCTACCTTCTTTTTCTAAAAGTCTGATATATTTAATTTAAATCCCCAAAACTTTTACCTATAATCAGTGATGTTATGTGAGACGCACACTCTTTTGCAGCATCGGTATTTTGTTCATTATATTTTATTTATCACTACATAAACTGATTACTTTTAATACACTGCTGACCAACTGAAAACCAACACAGCTAAAATTTTGGGTAACGTGTTATCTTATCTAAAACAAAATTCAAAGGAAACTTAAAAAAAAATAGTGGCCATAAGGATTAGCTTTTTAGAACACTGGAAAAAAATACTTAATAAATGCTACTGATATCATATTACAATACATGATATGTTCAATAACATTAAACATGTTTTATGTTATCATGACATCATCATCTTGGCACAAGCTTTACCAGAAATGTATCTTGTATAAAGGACCTATGCCTTATCTGTGGCTGGTACAAAGAGCCACCCCATTAGAACACCTTAGGTGTGTGGTGGAAGAAATTTGACAAAGAAACCAGACCCAGAGGATGCCCTAAAACCCACTTATCCCAAGGCCATATCTTGCTTTACAGTTTCTATTCTGCAAATCTTATCCACGGAGACATGATACTGAGTCTCCTCCCAATTTATGCAATTATATCCTGCTTATATATGTGGTGTTTTGAATGTAAATGCATGTACCCATAGCCTCGGGAACTTTTCATTAAGCTTGTACCTTGTCTCCAGTAAGCTAGTGAGTTCAAAGCCAGTTTGTGCTCTGGCTATTCATGCTTGCTGTTGTTGGTCTCTCTCTCTCTCTCTCCTTGAAAATAAATAAATGTTTTTTTTTAAAGATTGGGGTACGTAGATATGGCGTAGTGGTGAAGGTGCTTGCCTACGAAGCCTAAGGACCCATGTTCAACTCTCCAGATCACACATAAGTCAGATGCACAAGGTTACACATGTGCACAAGTGGTGCATGCATCTGGAGTTTGATTACAGTGGCTGGAGGCCCTGGCATACCAATTCTCTCTCACACACACTCTCTCATAAAAAGGGGGGGCTGAAGAGATGGCTTAGCAGTTAAGCGCTTGTCTGTGAAGCCTAAGCATCCCAGTTCGAGGCTCAATCCCCAGGACCCATGTAAACCAGATGCACAAGTTGGCACATGCATCTGGAGTTCGCTTGCAGTGGCGGGAGGCCCTGGCGCCTCCTCTCTCTCTCTGTTACTCTCAAATAAATAAATAAAAATAAACAATTTTTTTTAAAGTCCAGTCTGTTGGGCTTGCCTCAAAGAAAAAAAAAAAAAAAAAAAAAAAAAAAGGAGCTGGGCGTGGTGGTGCACACCTTTAGTTCAAGGCCACCCTGAGACTGCAGTGAATTCCAGGTCAGCCTGGGCTACAGTGATACCCTACCTTGAACGCCCCACCCCCCCAAAAAAAGATTAAACTTGCAACTTAAGTCTCCAGCAGCTTGTTGGAGGAGGTGTAACTGGGGATGGATCTCTTAGTGCAGCCCTAAAGTGTGTTCAGGAGCCAGTTTGAGCTCGAGCTGTTTGTTTCTCTCTCCTTGCCTCTCCTCTTCTGTGCATGCTGAAGCAAGCAAGCTCCCTCTTGTCATGATGGTGCTCCCCCTGGAATCTGTAAGCCTGAAATAAACCCTTTCCTCCCATAAGCTGCTTCTGGTTAGTTTGTTGCAGTGACCAAAAGCAACTGCAACAAAATGTTATCTGGTCAGTGGAGCCATCAGAAAACTCCCCTGAACTTCTATAACTTTCTGCTTGTAGTCCCCAGTCCCATAATTCAGATGTACAAACTACCAATAGTGGAAAGAACTCAAGGTGATGTCAAACTACTTGCCATACTACCTATAAAACCTCTGAGCCACCAGGGCTTGGTGCTCAGGCTGTCCAAGTAATTCCTGAGTCCAAGCTGGTGTGATAATAAACATTTATCTTGACTCTCAGCTCTTTCTCTCATGCCAGGTCTGTGTGCCTCAGTTTCCTATAACAGGTGCTCAAAATAATTAAAACCTTTGGTGTCCTGTGGGGCCGGCCTCTTTTACATTTGCAAAAACTGTTCACATCAGAATCAGAAGTCAAAAATGGTCATGCACAATAGGATGTCTCTGTGGCCAATTTTCCCCCTGAGCTATGGGAGATGGCACCTAGAATGGCATACACTGAAGTGCTCTGCTATCTATATCCAGCCCTAGTTTAGATTCCTTACACAGAACTGGTACAACATGTTTGCCCTCTGAAAAGGCCATCTTTACTCACTAAGAAATAAGGGAAGACAAAATAGAAAGGACAAAGAACAGGAGACTGTCCCTTGTGGTATCAATGAACTTTCTGCATCACCTCTGGACTGCCAATTTCAGCTTTACCGTTCTACCATAAAAATTAAATACTACAGCTGGTTGTGGTGGCAACGCCTTAAATCCCAGCACTGGGGAAGCAGAAGTAGGAGGATTATCATGAGTTTGAGGCCACCCTGAGACTACAGAGTTAATTCCAGGTCAGTCTGGGCTGGAGCAAGACCCTACCTCCAAAAAATAAAAATAAATAAATCACTACAGAGTAAGCTGCTGTAAACTAGTTCCTAAATGATCAACCAGATTAAATTCTTGGGGGAAAATAATCCTCGGATAGAATTATCAATCTAGCTAACTTTTGTCATCAACATTTCTGGTTCCATTCGAAACAATCTGATACAACCCACAATAATCAAGTGAAGTTCAAACTGATGTGAAAGATACGTCTTGACCTTTGTGAATACCATCTAAATGAACTTATATAAATAAATCTGATGGGAATTTCAACACTACAAAGAATAAAACGCACAGGCGGACATCTGTTTCTGCAAAAGGTGGCTACAGAGCCGGGCGTGGTGGCGCACGCCTTTAATCCCAGCACTCGGGAGGCAGAGGTAGAAGGATTGCTGAGAGTTCGAGGCCACCCTGAGACTACATAGTGAATTCCAGGTCAGCCTGGACCAGAGTGAGACCCTACCTTGCAAAACAAAAAAAAAAAAAAAAGGTGGCTACAGCTCTCCCAACAGGTGGTATCCGCTAATACACAGGAACCACGAAAATGATATACATTCTAATAAGGAGTGTTAAAGAGAGACATGGGCATCCACGGAGCTCAGTACAGAACAATCCTCAACAAGCAGAAGCAGCGGCCCAGGCAGCTTTGCAGAACTCTGGGGAGCACTTGGAATCGCAACGTGGAGAGCAAGCAGGGTCCTGGGGGACGTGCATTCTGTGCGAACACACGCGATGCTCACAAAAAAAAAAAAAAACACGACAGTGCGACGGAAAAAAGAAAAGAAAAAACAGCAATATCTGAGCAAGTATGAGAAAACGAACTTTTCCACCAAAGGCCCTAATTGCTAACTGCCGGGCAATCCACGTACCGCTCGGCCCCGGTGATTGCGTCATCTCGCTGTCGCTCCGTCAACCCGGAAGGGCGTGACCTTGGGTGGGAGTGGTGAAGCTCATCTTCCGCTTCTGGCAGAAGCTGTCGAATCAGATTGACGGGGCGGAGAGAAGCCTCTCTCTACTGATTATCAGAGTATTCGTACAATTTCATCGTCTACATGTCCGTTTTGTCTTTTAGTTATTTTTTTACAGGTGTCTTAGGGTGGCGTTGCCCAAACAAAAGATGGCGGCACGGCGCCGCCGCTACCATAGAGTCTTTGGCTTAGAGCCGCCCGGGGGCGGGGCCGGCCGACTGGGAGACACGCCCCACTTCCCGGCTCGGAGTAGGAAGTCCCGGGCGGCCGGCGTCTAGAAGTTCCTGCGGCTGCGCGAAGATGGTGGAGGAGGAGGAGAGCGTCCGCGTGGTTCACTGTGGCGGCAGCGCGTTGAATTTCAGGCGAGCGGTGTTCTCTGCGGATTCCAGGTGCGCGAGCGCCGCGCCGGGTGGACGGGGCAGGAGAACGGGTGTCCGGAGCGCCCGGGGCTGAGTTGTCGGGCGCGGTGGGACCGCACGCCTGGGTCGTGCAGAGCGGGCGCCTGCCGGAGACCCTGGGGCGCCGGGGCAGGAGCGGATCCCGGGTGGGCGAGCGACCCCCGTCCGGCCGCAGTGCCCTCCCCTCCCAGGACTGTTGAGCTGCAGGCCGACGGAGGGGCGGGCCCACGTGTGCCTTGCGGCACCAGTATCCTCTTCTTTCGAACAGAATGTTTTAGAATTACTGAACTTTTAATGATGCTCTAGTCGCCAGCCCCTCTTCCCGCCCCACATAAGGCATTGGCAACTTCTTTTGGAGCTTTGCATTAGAACTGATGGTAGATCTATAAGAGATAATCTGATTCTCATGGAGTTTGGGGGAGGATTAAATACGGAATATCTATAAATCTCTCGTACAACTGCTGCTGGCATTTGATGGCCCAGTGCGTGCATATCAAGTGACGTCCTTATTGGTACAGTGTATCGTTTAGAAGTGATGCAGTAATAATAGGCCTTCAAGGTACACAAGGATAAAGTGACAATTAAAAAAATCCACTATAGGGGCTGAGGAAATGGTTCATTGGTTGAAAGCATTTGCCTGCAATGCCTGCTTACTTGGGTTCGATACAGCCAGATGCACAAAGTGGCACGTGCTTCTGGAATTCGGAGTGACTTGCCCATTCTCTCCTAACAAATAAGTTTTTTTTTAAATCCACTATATTTAAGAATAGAGATTGTGTCTTCTGGAGTTCTGTTCCTTCGCAGTATCCTGCCTGTGGGTGTATGACATGGTTGTTGAATGCATGCATGATGAAAGTACCCTCATACACACACACATTCTTAATCTTTACAGATAAAGGGGTCTTTGTTGCTATCTTATGATCAGAGGGAGATTTGTATCCATTTATCTAGCTTCCTCCACCGTGAATTAATAAAGGTTGGGTTACATTTCACTCATGAAGCCTGCATATTTATCAACTGTTGTAAGTAAAATAGCTGAGGTGCAAAAGTAAGATAAGTGAGAAACTAAACATGCCCCGAGAAACTCACAGTCCAGAGAGTAGGAAACTAGCAGGTGTTAAAAATACTGTGGGAGCTTTTTTAAATGTTTATTTTATTTATTTGGAGAGAGAAAGAGAATGAGTGTGCCAGGGCCTCTAGCCACTGCAAATGAATTCCATATGCATGGTCCACTTTCTGCATCTGGCTTCACATGGGTACCGGGGTATCAAACCTGGGTCCTTGGGCTTTGCAGTCAAGTTCCTTAACCACTAAGCCATCCCTCCAGGGAGCTTTTTATGGGGAGATTACTTCATAGTGTGAGAGACAGAGAAATTCATGTAGTTAATAATATTTAGGCTAGGCCTAAAGAGATGAATTTTCACTAGAGGATGTGGATGAAAGGCACCCTAATTGGGGGAGGGGTCACAGTAGAAAGTAAAGTGGGGTTTTGTTTTGCTTTTTCTGTTTGTTTGTTTGTCTGTGGTGCTAGGGATTTAACCTAGGTCCTTGTGCACACTAGGCAAACACTCTATCCGTGAACTATATCCTAGCCCTCCTTTGAGGCAGGGTCTCACTAAATTCTCATGCTGGCTTTGAACTTACTCTAATCTAGGCAGCCCTTGCGCTTGTAGTCTCCTACTTTGTTCTTACAAGTAACTGGGGCTACAGGCTGGAGCCACCATGCCAGCTTATCAGTGCATTTATTTTGAAGCAGTGGGTATAGTTAGAATGGTACATGAAGAGCCTGTGAGGAATGAAGCTGGGAAGGGAATGTAGCTCTGGTTCTTTGTTGCTGTTTAGACAGAGTGCCTTGTTCTTTAAACACTCTAGCTAAGGGGCAGGGTTGGGGCAGGATGTGTTTCTTCAAGAATAATAATCTAAAATCAATAAAACTAGAAACGTGTGTTGAACAGGTGAGAGATCAAAGATGGGTAGGCTATGTTATATTCAAGGGGTAGAGATGGAAACAGAACATTCTGCAACATGGGCAAGAATTTTCTGCTCTGTTAATATTGGAGGTATTCATTTTAGACAGAGAGTAGCTTGACTTTTGAAAAGTGGGAGGGGGGGCAGCTTGTATGCAGAGGAGTGTCATTGCAGCATAGGATACAGGGAAACAGTAGAGACCATAGGTAAGTGGCTAGTATGCTACACGGGGCTCCAGCAGGTATCTCAGCAAGGAATGAGTTGGTGCTGAACTTAGATCATCTTGAAGATGGCAAAAGGAGACAGGTTTTTTAAATATATTTTATTTATTTATTTCAGAAAGAGAAAGGAACAGATAGAGACAGAATGAACGGGCACACCGGGGTTTCTAACCACTGCAAACGAACTCCAGATGTATGCATCACCTTGTGCAGCTGGCTTTATGTGGGTACTGGGGAATTTTACCTGGGTCCTTTGGCTTTTCTGGCAAGCACCTTAACTGCTCAGCCATCTCTCCAGCCCCCCCAAAAAAAGTTTTACAGTGATTTCACACACTGTATTAATAGGAAGAGGTTAAGTTTACTTTTGGTCCAGCTGAGTTTAAAGTGCCTGAAACACAACCAGGTTGATACATGTAGTCATAGGTAGATTCAGCACTAAAGTTTGGTGGATCTTTTTACTTTTTAATTTATTTTAAGAGAGCGGGCAGAGAGAGAGAGAGTGGGTGTACCAGGTCCCTAGCCCCTGCAAATGAACTCCAGGCATGTGTGCCCCCTTGTGCATATGTGTAACATTGCTTGCTTGCATCACTGTGCATCTTGCGTTGTGGGATCTGGACATTAGACATGACTCCTTAGGCTTCTCTGGCAAGCACCTCAATGGCTAAGACATCTCTCTAGTCCTGGTGGATCTTTTCAAGATGTGTGTGTGTGTGTGTGTGTGTGTGTGTGTGTGTGTCTGTCTGTCTGTCTGTCTGTCTGTCTGTCTGTCTGTCTTAGATATGTGTATACATATATATAGTCTGTCTAGAGAAACAGATACTTTAGCAAATGAGTAGGGATTTGATTATCTGAAAGGTGCCACAAACATTTGCTACAAAGTAATTAGGTATTTACCTTGTATTTTGTGCTTGGCAATAAAACTGAAATAGAAAACTCTTCAGGTGTGTTGTGGCTTTTGCTTTCACACAGCTACATATCCTGGATGATGGCTCTTAAAAGACACTGGCAATTATAAGGTGCATTCTGACTTCAAAATCTTCTACAGTCAAGTATCCTAGATTTGGTGAAGTAGAGAAATAGAAAATCAGTCAACATCACATTTCTCTTAAGAATGAAGTCATGTGCAAGTTGCTTTGGGAGCACAGAGAATAATAGGTTATTAGGGGACCTTAGTTCATCCCTTCTGCAGAGTGTAAGAAAAGTGTGAAGTATGGTAGGCCTGGAACAAAGTTGATTTCTATTTTTATTTTTTACTTATTAGAGAGAGTGAGAATGGGCACACCAGGGCTCTAGCCATTGCAAACGAACTCCATATGCATGTGCCACCATGTACATCTGGCTTACGTGGGACCTGGAGAATTGAACCTGGGTCCTTAGGCTTCACAGGCATGTGCTTTAACCGCTAAGCCATCTCTCCAGCCCCAAAGTTGATTTCTAAATGTGTCATATGGTAATATATTGTGCAAATCGTCAAGTATTGCTCCACCCAAATCCTTCTGGGTAATTTAGTAGCTTCTGCTAGATGGAAGAAAACTGCAACTCCAGAAAGAAACAAATAAAACCAGCACCTTAACAGTTGTTGCATTAATTTTTCCTGGGAGGGGACACAAATAAATGTCTCTTCGCCCTCAAACAGGACACCAGCAATAGACCATAATGACAATTACACCAAAGTCCAACTTGGTCAACCAGTGAGTTTACTGGAGATGCTTATAGGAGCGTGGGTGACTTGAAGCCAGCTGCATCACTGAAAAAAGCCCATCCCCCAGCATCAGTGGTAGCTCAAGAAGCTGTCTCTTTGGAGCACTGCCACACTTGGAGGCAGCTTGCAGTATCAGAAAATGGGTCTTACTTTTTTTGGGGTGGGGAGAAAGAGAGATAGAGAATGGACAGGCCAGCAGCCTCTCAGCCGCTGTGAACAAACTCCAGATGTGTGCACCCCCTTGGTGGGCAAGTGTGGCATTGAGCCCTTGCGTCACTTTGCATCTGGCTAAATGTGGGACCTGGAGAATCAAACGGGCATTCTTAGGATTAGCAGGCAGGCGCCTTAACCACTAAGCCATCTCTCCAGCCCAGTGGGTCTTACTTCTATAACCTTGGGGACAGGTCATGTGGCTTTTACAAGCTTCCTGGGCTTTGTTTACTTCCTGAGTCTTAACTAGCCTGTGTTTCTATCTGGAACTTCCTAACAGTCTACCTCCTATAAGAAATGCTTCAGTTGAGAGGAAATTGATATAGAGGGGAAGAGAGAAGAAATAGAAAAAAGAATGCATAAAATCTTTGTATTTTGCTATACAAGAGGGGCCTGGACTTGACCAACTTTCCCCGTTCAACCATGGAGCTTTTGGGAGGCTGGGGACACTGGTGCACCCATGGAAGACTCACTGAAGAGTCCTAGCTGACAGTAATTGAATACACTCTCTGTAGCCATGTGGTAAGCCAGTCACTGGTTAAGCTGTTCTAACATTGGCCACATAATTTCCATCTTAGATGCCTCTGTAGGATTAAATAGCACATAAATATGAATATGCAATGTTCTCAAACGACTGAAAGAAAGCTTGTTACCACCTTCAGAGGGAACCCTGAGAAGTCAGTACTGTCTGTGGAGCATATGACACTTGGGATGCTTTCTTTCCCCAGGTACCTCTTCTGTGTCTCTGGAGATTTCATCAAGGTGTACAGCACTGCCACAGAAGAGTGTGTGCACATCCTGCAAGGGCACAGGAATCTGGTGACTGGAATCCACCTCAACCCCAACAACCATCTGCAGGTGCCACACACTTGGTCATTAAACTTCCTAACATTGGTGGTGGTGGTAACAGCAATACTTCTTTGTTTGGGAGACAGTCTCATGCTCATGTAGCCCAGGCTGGTCTCAAACTTACTCTGTAGCCAGTGGTAAGCTTGAACTCCTGCTTCTGCCTTCTGAGTGATAGGATTATAGGCATGCACCACCATGCTGGCCTTGACAAATATTTAGGTTAAATTTTCATGGGACATATTGCAAAGAATGATCGAGGAACTGTGTTGGTTTTCTGCTAAGGCTGTTTTTTCAATTTTTCTTAGTTATATAATAGAAGATGAGAACTGTACAAGCCAGAGTTCATTCTGGGAATGACTTAAAACACAGGATGCTTGGTAGTTGCTACACAAGAAGGACGTTGTCTGTATGAGCTCCTAAAATCTAAGCAGTAAATAAACTGTTGATTGTTCATATCAGATGACAGCTGTGAAGCTAATAAAAAAGGAACAGGGCTTTGGGATAGGCTGAAGCAAATTTTTGGGTGCTTTTCATAACTCAGTACCTCACCATATCCTGCTTTAGTATAGAAAGTTAATGCCTCCCCTCAATTTTTAGATTGCTGTGATTAGGTTAACTGTTTTTGCTGAAGTAATAAGTATCCCTTCCCTGAAATACTTGTTGGAAAATATTTTAGATTTGAGAATTTTCTGTTGCCACTGCTGTTGCTGCTGCTGGTGGTGGTGGTGGTGATGATGATGATTCTACTCCAAAACCGAAAAGGCTTCCAATTTGGTAAACATTTGCTCATGTTGGGCTCAAAAAGCTTTGGATTTCAGATTTTTAGATTGGGATTATTCAGTGTGCTATCACAGGTATCCCCTTTTAAGGCACTGTGAGTGAGAGAGAAATTTAGTAGGTGAGAGAAATTATACCTTTGCTATCAGCATGTAATTATTCTTTGTCTTTAGAGTTATATTTGTAATCAGTTTTGTGCAATTTTTACCCTTTTAGTTGTATTCTTGTTCCTTTGACGGCACAATCAAACTGTGGGACTATCTCGATGGCATTTTGATAAAGGTATGTTTGTGGATACATCTTTCTTAGGTGGTAAAGCATGGACATACTATTTTCTTCTATAAGGCCTGATCTTCAAAGAGACTTCCTGAACAAGTTAAACTCACACACCTTTAAAAAATAGTTTTGGGTGTATGAAAACTTTAAGTGTCTAACACTTATAGACAAATACACTGAGAAGAACTATCTACCAAAAATTATCCAAATATATTTTAAAAATCCAAGTGCCATAGGCCCTGAAGATGTAATTTCGTGATAGAGTACTTGTCTAGCATGTGTGAGGCTCTGGATTTGATCCATAGCATTGCAGAGAAAGAAGGGGGAGTGGGGAGAAAGGCAGGGGCCAAGAATAGGAATATATAAATAATAGGAAAAGTAATACAACTAACCTATGGACGTGAAATGCTTAACCTCAAGTAATTTTAAAGTGCAAATTTAAGCAAATAATATAAACTGAGGAAACTCAGTTTAGCCAAAATGTACATTTTTATCTGCAGTCAATGAAAATGAAACCAAAAATAAGTGCATTCTCACATACAGACTCCCATTGAAATAATGCGTGTGTGTGTGTGTGTCATTGTTTATGGTAGAAAAATAAAATTTTGACGTTACTTAAATTATAACACTTTCATTTAGTATAATACTATATAACCATTAGAGTCAAATATATACTGAATGTCCTCTATAGAACAAGTGCTCTGTGTTGGGAATATAGCAGTGAGCACACCTTAAAACCCCTGCCCATGGAACTTAGTGTTCTTTTAGAGGAAACTGACAGCACATAATACGATTCATTATATATCTTTCAGACGTTCATTGTGGGACATAAACTTCACTCCCTCTTTATTTTTGCCCATGCTGAGGATTCTGTGTATGTGATAACAAATAAAGAAGAACCAGGTATAGTATTATGCACTGATTGTGTTTTTAGGATATCAAGTGACTCTTTTACGTACAGCCTTTCAAAATTTAACACTGGTTTAATCGGGAGGTAACGGTTTTGGGACATGGCATTTAAATAGCTTTCATCATCATCGCATTGATTTGCGGGGGCCTTCCTATCTGAGGTATTCAGTAAGGTGATGATTATCACAGCCATAACTTCGGAGCTCAAAGTTTAAAGCTAGGCTAGTTTGTCTTCCTACTAGTTTGAAATCTCAGTCTTAAGAATCACTGCCCTTTGACTGGTTACTGAGCCTCCCTGTTTTGATCGGGAATCATTCTGGCAAGTGGTGGGGAATATAGATGGATACTAAGAACTAGTAACTAGTAATGTGAGGGGTTGGGGAATTCTCAGTGGTTAAGGGCACTCACTCTGTAAGCCTGCAGCCAGAGTCAGATCCTCGGCACCCACAAGAAGCCAGACACAAAGTGATGCACATTCTTTAAACCCAGTGCCCCTATGGCAGTGGGAAACAGCCAGAGAAGATTCTGGAGCTCATAGGCCAGCTATTGCCTTCCTAGTGGCAAAAGCAAGAGAGTCCATTTCAAACAAAGTAGAAGGAAAGAACCAGTACCCCGAGGTTATCCTCTGACCTCCCTACTTATGTCCATACACACACATCATATGTATACACATAACAGCTAATAATGTAGGCTGGAGAGATAGCTTAGAGGTTAAGGCACTTGCCTGCAAAGCCTAAGAACTCATGTTCAAATCTCCAGGTCCCACATAGCGAGACTCATGAGGCAAGTGCACAATGTTGCACAAGTACATAAGGGGGCACACACATCTGGAGTTCATTCACAGCAGGCTTGTCCTCTCTGCCTCTTTCTCGCTCTAAAAACAGTTTTAAAAAACTAGCAATCTGAATTAACTGTCACTCAAATATTGTTTCTTTGACACTACCTTTTGCTTTTGGATGCTCAGCTCAACAACACAGAGTTGATATTGTGGTTCCATGTTGATATGTGTACAGGTACACGAGTATGAGTGCACATGAATGCACATGCATGTGCAAGTCATTTTCAAGAATCCTCTCTACCTTTTTTAAAATCTTTTTTGTTGTCAGTTTTCATACATGTATATAATGTATTTTGATCATCATCTCCTCATTACTTTCTTTTATCTCCCCTCTCTGTCCTCCTTTCAATGAAACCCCTCTTTCCACCTAGCCCTCCATCTGTTTTGATATGTCTTTTTACCCCTTCCTCTGTCATCCAAGACAATATGTGGATGGACTCTGTTGTGCAGGTAAGGACAGCTGCTCTCAGCTCAAGAATGCAGCTGTCACTTGGTGTCTGGAAGACAGCATTCCAGTGTACTCCTTCCCATACTTTGACTCTCTTATTCTTTCCACCATTTCTTCCACAGTGTTCCCTGAGCTTTGAAGGGTATTATGGAATGTCACATTTACTGATGAACACTCAACTGTTGCTTCTTTTCATTTATGTTTTGAGCCACCTAAAAAGAGTGGTTTCTGTACCCAAAAGTGAAAGCAGCACTAGTATATGTGCATAACCATAAATATTTAGAGGGCAATTTAATGCGTACAACATAATCTGTTTAGTCCAGCAACAGTAGTACCTTCCCCTCTAGGGCTTTTTACTAGGTTTTCAGTACCAGCCGTGAATTCCCTCTCATGGAGCAGTCCTAAAATTAAGTCAGAGTTGTTGGTCGCATGCCTCCATTGCACCAGTGGACCCATCTTGTCTCGCTGGCCAGTTCTGCAGCTCACAGGCTCCAATGCTAGTTAAGACCACCAGTGACTTCTACCACAGCTGACTGAACAGCATGTTCCAACACTATGACAGTTAGTCAGCAGGGAGTTTCCAGCTTGATTTATCATGCCTTACAAGTGAAGTGTCTTCGGAATAGGGTCTTAACCATCTAGTTCTGGTAGACAACCAAGAGTATTGGCAATAGCTGTATTGTTTTGGGGACCTCGGGAGCCTCCCTTACCAATAACTCACTAGAAAGTATCCCACCCCCTGGCACTGTGCCTACCTTTTATTGGGACAGGGTCTCATTGGCCAGGACCTCATTGGCTAGGCTAGACTGCTCAGCCCCAGGTATCCACCTGTCTCTGTTTCCAGCCACTGGGATTACAGACACACAACATCACACCTGGGTACTGGGAATAGAACTCAGGTCCTCGTGTTAGGAAAGCACTTTTTACCAACAGATCCATCTCCCTAGCCCTTGGTTTCATCTTAAACCTTAGCTTATAACCTACAGTTACAATCTTTGCATTCTAGAGCACTGCTTAACAATTTTGTATGACTAAAAGGACATGGTCATTTTGTTCAGAGAAACTTTATGACATTGTGGCTTCCCTTGGCTAGATATATTTCAGCTGATGTCAGTGAAGCTGCCCAAATCATCAAGCCAGGAAGTACAAGCTAAAGAAGTCTCCTTTGTTTTGGATTACATAAACCAGTCACCCAAGTGCATTGCCTTTGGCAGTGAGGTAAATTTGTTTCATTAGTTTCTATTTTATATATAAAATCTTCAACATTTTATATGGCCTTGGATCACTGTATTGTTGTTAATAACTAAGAAGTCCACAATAGTACTTTAGCTTGTATGTATGCTATGGATTTTTTAGGACCATCCTTATTTTTTCTCTTCTGTCCTCCAGAATAACAACAGTGTTTGAGCTGTAGTTCTTCACATGTTTCATGAAAACCACCTCAAACTACTTTATTTTAGGCAGTGTGTCCTTTGAAAACAAAGTTTCTCCATCTATAATTGACATGTTATCATCATAGGAAATTTGTATATTATATAAAAATGAGGAAAGAAAAGTATTTTCCACTAGTGTCAGTATTACTATTCTTTTTAATTTTAAAAATTTTAATCACTATTCTTCAGTATCCTTAGTCTTCATTTAAAACCACAATGCCATTCACCTCCACTAGAACTACCTTTGGTGGCACAGTTAATACCCTGCCCAGCCAGCCCAGTCCCAGGCAAAGAGACGAGAACATGGCCTCAAAGGGACATGTATTAGAATGTTGGTTGTTTACCACTCCAAAACGTAAATAACTCAAATATTCATCAGCCAGAAAACCAGATTGTGATCTGTATTTGTTCAACACAATGTGGCTCCTTAATAAAAAGGAATTAACAGTACATGTGAGAGCACAAGTGAACTTCAAAAAAAGGAGGGTGGGGGTTGTGAGCAAGAGTTCCAGGACAAGATAAATTAGTAATGATTATTGGCCATGGGCTAGAGTGTGAGGCTCCCTGCCTCAAAAAGTCTAAAAAAGGAAAGAAGCAATGATGATAGAAATGAACATTGATGATGGGGAGTGGTAAATTGGAGAAAGAGTAACGAATGAGGGAATGTGTCACATCTTGATTGTGGCAGTTATGTAAATATGCACATATGTCAAACACTGCATGTTGTTGAAGGTGTGCCTAATGGGAAAAAATTAAATCTTTAGACTTAAAGCCAGAAAATTTAGTTTGAGGATTTAGGGCTTAATTTCATCATGTTTTAGAAGTTTATCCTTTTGATAATCATATTTTACAGTAAGGCCATCGTAAAGAATGTGGACTGCTTATCATTATGTTCTCCTTAAATCACCAGGGAGAGTACGTTGCTGCAGTGCGGGACTTCTATTTGTCTGTTTATTTTTTCAAAAAGAAAACGACATCAAAGTAAGAATTCCTTTTTGTTAGCTTTTTTTACTTACTCAACCATCTGCTACAATTGGATGCAAAGCTGTTCTACTAGGTATATACATAGTCTTTAACCAACACTGGGCAAGGAAGGGAGGAACCATTGATATAAAAATCCAAGAAGTCTGTTCTAGCCAAAGACCCCATACCTTACATGCTAATGCATAATTTGGTATCTAAATGGATGCAATAAAATGTTTGGCTAGGTGATTCTCATTTTCTCATTACCACTTTAGGGCTGTAACAGTGAATAGAGGCATTGGGATCATAGAGCTTAAAATGGGTCATATTTAGTCAGCTTGGGTCCCCGTGAATTTCAAATTAAAGTGGAGATAATGCCCGCCTGACAAAGTTTTAGGGAAGAGTAAGATGGCATGCTGCAATAAGTTGTGCATAGTCAGTCACTCGGGGACCCTGTCCTCTTCCACTTAACCCTGCTCAGGTGAACATTGGTTTGGTTTGGTGTTCAGTAAGGATCCTGGCTTCTTCAGAGCCCCAAGACTGGCAAATCCACAGCCTAAGAATAGGAAACAAATGGATACTGTAGCCATGACTGTATCCCTTTCAATTTGTCCCTTTAGCCTCATCAGCCAGTTGTAGATACAATTCAGTCAACATATCCATACCTCAACACTGAAATTTGGATTCAGTGAAAAGTTTGAACAAGTTGTGCCCAGACCAGACATCTATTTAGCAGAACTGCCTTTCCGTTCATTGTTTGTCAGGGGCTTCCATCAACAAGTAGTTATGGTAGCATATTGGTCACATGAAACTTAGACTGTAGATTCTCAAACAGAATGCTTGATTCATAATTATGGGAAAATTTTTCTTCTAGGTTTACTTTACCATCAACAAAAACTAAGAAACGTTCTAAGAACAAGTTTACGTGTGTAGCATGCCACCCACAAGAAGACTGCATCGCATCTGGTCACATGGATGGCAAAATCCGGCTTTGGTCAGTTAACTCATAAAAGCCTGTTGGTCACTTAAATGGTTTCACATTGGTCCTGCAGAGCAGTTTCCTTGTGGGCCCAGAAGGAAGGACCGTGCTGCTGCAAGGCACTGCTGGTGATGAGCACTGTGCTTTGCTGATGCCTCGCCTTCCTTTATGATTGAGTCTTCATTTCCTGCTTCAGTAGTTCATGGCTCCTGACCCCTGACCATGGCTTTGTTAGGAGGAAGCATTCCAGGCTCCCTCAACTGAAAAGGAAGGTGACAGTATTGACTAGAGTGTCTACCATAAGTAACATTGTAGAAGTGACTGGTTAAAAATAAGAATGGAGCCGGGCATGGTGGCACACGCCTTTAATCCCAGTACTCGGGAGGCAGAGGTAGGAGGATCGCTATGAGTTCTAGGCCACCCTGAGAATAGAGTGAATTCCAGATCAGCCTGAGCTAAAGTGAGACACTACCTCAAAAAGCAAAAAATAAATAAACAAACATGTCCTTGGGGCTGGAGAGATGGCTTAGTGGTTAGGCACTTGCCTGCAAAGCCAAAGGATCCTGGTTCAACTCTCCAGTACCCACATAAGTCAGATGCACAAGGGGTGCATGCATCTGGAATTTGTTTGCAGTGGCTGGAGGCCCTGGCATGCCCATTCTGTCTCTTTTTCTCTCTCTCTTCCAGCCTCTTTCTCTCAAATAAATAAGCAAATTAAAAATAAATTTAAAAATTAAAATAAAAATGTACTTTATGTGGATTGATACCAGCAAACTTGATATCATAATTGATTAAATTTTGCACATCCTACTTAAACTTGAGGTCAAGTAAAGAACAATGTTTTTCAGGAGGAACTTTGACGATGAGAGGAAGTACACGTACACATGCTTGCACTGGCACCATGATATGGTCATGGATTTAGCTTTTTCAGTCACTGGTATGTACAGTTTCAATGCTTAAAGTATGTGAATCAGGTGCTTTAATTTGTAGCATTTTTAGTTTAAGATATAAAATTGGGGGCTGGAGGGATGGCTTAGAGGTTAAGGCATTTGCCTGCAAAGCCAAAGGACCTAGGTTCAATTCACCAGGACCCATGTTAGCCAGATACACAAGTGGGTGCACACGTCTGGAGTTCCTTTGCAGTGGCTGGAGGCCCTGGCATGCCCATTCTCTGTCTTGCTCCCTCTGTCAAATAAATAAAAATATAAAAATATATTTTTAAAAATTTTTATTGACAATGTCTTTAATTGTAGACAATATCCCGTTATTTCCCTCCCTCCCCCCACTTTCCCCTTTGAAACTTCACTCTCCATCATATCCCCTCCCCCTCTCAATCAGTCTCTCTTTTCAGTTTGATGTCATGATCTTTTCCTCCTATTGTGATGGTCTTATGTAGGTAGTGTCAGGCACTGTGAGGTCTAAAAATATATTTTTTAAAGATGTAAAATTTTTATGAGCTGTGAGGCATGGTGACACATGGCTATGATTCCAGGACATGGGAGAGTGAAGCAGGAGAAAGTATAAACCTGTCTGGGGCATTTAGTGAGACCCTGTTGCAAGACACACACACACACACACACACACAATCTCCTGAGTCAAACAAATTGTAAAATGCTTGTTTACGGCCCCCTTGTTGGCTTTGCTCAATACAGTAATACAGTGTGTAGGAGTCCATCCTAATTCAAGAGTAGCACTGCCAGAGTGCTGTTGGGACTTAGATAGGAGTAAAGACTGGAAGGAATGAAGGATTAGCCTTTGAAATTTGAAAACAACGTCGACTGCATATTTATCTTCACCTTCCTTTCCACTCACTTCCCAAAAAGAGTGATGCGTATTTGTGGTGTGTGTGTGCACATGTGTGCTGTTCACATGTGCATGTGTATCTGATTTCTCTAAGCTCATTTCTTCTGACCTTCCTCTTTCCTTTCTTTCTTTTTTTTTTTTTTTTTTTTTTTTTTTTTTTTTTTTTTTTTTTTTTTTTTGGTTTTTTGAGGTAGGGTTTCACTCTGGTCCAGGCTGACCTGGAATTAACTATGTAATCTCAGGGTGACCTTGAACTCTCAGTGATCCTCCTACCTCTGCCTCCCGAGTGCTGGGATTAAAGGCGTGCACCAACACGCCCGGCTTCTTTCCTTTCTTTCCTGTGACCTATGTCCAGATCAGAACAAGGAATAACTAAACATAAAGTACTATACACTATAGACTTCCAGTGACTAAATCCTACCAAAGCGACTGGCATCTAAGTAATGGAAACATGGTGACTTCTTCGAGCTGATCTCAGCTAGTTCATATGTCTCACTGAACCTAATTCTAGCATGAGATGGTGACATACCTAACACATTACATCTTCTTCATATCTGGTTTTTGAGGTGCCGCTGTATTGTATTGTTTCATAATGGCTGTACCTGAAGCTTGTACTCCCATCAACACTGGCTAAAGACTCCCTCTTTTTTTTCTTTTTCTTTTTCTTTTTTTTTTTACTTCTTTCTTTTTCTTTTCTGACTCCCTCTTCTCTACAACTGAGTATGTATGTTCTTTTGCCATTTTGATACTAACCATTCTAACTAATTGGGTGAAATGCTATAATTGTGGTTGTTGATTTTCACATCCTTGGTAATGAGGAATGTTGTGGATTTTTCATATACCTGTCAGCCACTTAGACATCCCTTCTTTTGAAGCACGTGTACAGGATTTTTGCACAGTTTTTAATCATTGATTGCTTTGAATTATTTGAGTTCCTTATATTTTCTAGATAGCAGTCCTTTATCATATTTATACTTCACAAATACTTTCTCTGTAAATTACCCCTTTGCTGTATTAAGTGCAATGCACTCAATTGGAGGGTGACTGTACATATTAATAAAGTAACTAGAAGAGAAGACTTGGAATGTTTTACCACAGACCAAAGATAATTGCTTGAGGTGATAGATATTGTAAGTATCCCAATTTGAGCATTATACAATGTATACATGTGAGGAAACATCACATTATACCATATAAATCTGTACAGCTTTGTCAGTTAAAAATAAAATAGAACTTTTACGTTTGTTAAAAGTGATATGAAGACACTTGGTATGTTACTAAAGTCCATTTCTCTGTGATAGTAAAAATAAAAAATATATATATTTTCCTCCCTCTTCCAAACTCTGTCCTTTAAATTTGCGTGGATACAAAGGCACCAGTCTGCTGAGTGGTGGACGGGAATGTGTGCTTGTCGAGTGGCGTGATGCAACGGAGAAGAATAAAGAGTTTCTTCCACGTTTGGGATCTACAATTGAGCATATCTCGGTCTCACCTGCAGGAGATCTGTTCTGCACTTCTCATTCTGACAACAGTAAGTCTGCTTTTCTTACTATAAGGAAATGTAATTTGTATATTTCCCTACAGCAGCCTGTTCCTGCAGGAGTGGGCCTTGGTTTTTCCTAAATAATGGCATCTTAAAAAAATCCTGAGATTCTTTGATGTAAGCACTATCTGAGTGGAGTACTGTGGTGTCTGACAGAAATAGAGGCAGTTGATGTTTTTCCCTCACTGCTCTTTCCTGTTTCACCTCAGCCTGGATCAAAGCCTCTTGGAAGGCCAGCGGCCTCCTGGTGCCTTTCCCTTCACAGCAGAAGGAACTTGTAAGGTCCATGAGTGGTGTGACTGCAGAGTTAAACTGACTGTTCTATCTACGGTTGAAAATTCAGTTTCTTAATTAACATAATTATTCATAAGCATAGTTAAAACATAAAGACAGTAGAAAAGCTCCCATCCCAACCCTTAATTACTCAGCCAAATTACAAAATGTAGTCCTAATCTTTTCATAACAGTCAGAACTTACTGTTGTTGCATATTCTGGCACATTTCCAAGTGACATAAAAATTCTAATGACAGCAGGCATGGTGGCACACACCTTTAATCCCAGCACTCGGGAGGCAGAGGTAAGAGGATCGCCATGAATTTGAGGCCACCCTGAGACTACATAGTGAATTCCAGATCAGCCTGAGCTACAGTGAGACCCTACCTTGAAAAACCAAAACAAAAAAAAAAAATTGTAGTGACTTGGTCACCTTGACCTTTTTTAACCCACAGAACTAATGGTTATTCACCGAAACCTGGAGACATCTGCAGTGATTCAAGGCCTAGTGAAAGGTATGGCAGAATTCAATAGATTTGGGATCTTAAGGGTGACTGTTTCTCTCTTCAGCCATTCATTTACTTACCACTTCTTTTGCAGATAGAAGTATATCTACTGGTTTGATGGTTGACCCAAGAACCAAAGCTTTAGTTTTGAATGGAAAACCTGGTCATCTGCAATTTTATTCTCTCCAGAGTGATAAACAGTTATATAATGTAAGATTGTGACCCATTCACCAGCCTTGAAACTAAGGAAAGCTCTTTACAGTACTGTTGGGGTCATGTGGTCTGTTTGGTATTTGATCCTATACTTACGTATTTGGGCATGGCCACTACTGTCTGATTACAAGCAGTACGTTGTGTTTGATAGTGAAACACCCATATTCACACAGTAAAGTGTATTTTCAGTGTAGATTCGAGGGGAACACTTCCTGTAATCCTGAAACATGCAGTCCCTCCTTTTTCCTTCTACCTCATAGTGCTCTCTGCAGATTCCTGTCACAGTAGCTATAACACTTTGTCTTTCTTTCCATATCTTTTAAACCCCTCAGTAAAAGGAAGCCTGTTATTACCCCCACACACACATCATGTAAATGGGCTCTTCGTATACTTAAAACAAGTTGGATGTCCATAATCTCAAATTTTAAAGTTCCAAATGCTCCCAGATCTGAACATTTTGAGTGACATGACAGCACAAGTGGAAACTTCCATTTCTTATCCTGCAGTAGGCCACAGCACAATCACAGGCATGCTGAAAATACTGTAGAAATTATCTTTGGGGTATATATATTAGATGTTAATAAAACAAATGAATTTTGTGTTTAGACATGGGTCCCATTCCCAAAATATCTCATGTATACTCACACAATACAAAATTAAAAAAGAATCTGATATACTTGGGGTCTGGAGCTTTTCATATGAGGAAATCCTAAACTGACAATAGCATCTTTTTTTTTTTTTTTTTTTTTTTTTTTTTTTTTTAGTAAATTGTCAAAGAAATGGAGTTTAACAATCAATCATAAATAAAATACTGGCCTAACTAAATACTTGATTAGCCTTTTGTTTGTTTGTTTTATTTTGTTTTGTTTTCTTGGTTTATCGAGATAGAGTCTCACTCTAGCCCAGGCTGACCTGGAACTCACTATTAGTCTCAGGGTGGCCTCGAACTCACAGCGATCCTCCTACCTCTGCCTCCCAAGTGCTGGGATTAAAGGGGTGCACCACCACGCCCGGCTTTTGATTAGCCTTTTTGATATTTTTACTCTTTAAAGATTGTAAGTTTACTTCTGTTCTCCAATCTCTAATGATAGAGAATTTAGATTTGAGGTTTTATAGAAATATAATGTTTTTCATAGAGAAAAAAAAAAGCTAAAAGTTAATGTATTTGTATTAATGAGCATTTTGCATTTTCCAACCCCACCAGTTAGATATTATACAGCAAGAATACATCAATGACACTGGTCTGATCCAAATTGAACTAGCCAAGGCTGCCTTTAACTGCTCTGGGAAATGGCTAGCAACAGTGGAACAGCGGCAAGAAAGGGAATCTGAGCTTGAATTGCAAATGAAGCTGTGGAACTATAATAAGAAAACACAAGGGTAATCCTGCTGTCTGCGCCCTCTTATGTATTCTTCCTGCACTATGGCTGTAACTCAGTCTTTAGATGTTTTGTTCTGATACAAGTAGAAATGAAATTTTTATTTTTATTGATAGCATCCATAATTATAGACAATAAACCATAATTCCCTCCCCTACTTTCTCCCTCACAAATCCACTCTCCATCATATCCCCTCCCCCTCTCAATTAGTTTCTCTTTTATTTTGATGTCATTATCTTTTCTTCCTATTATGACAGTTTGTGTAAGTAGTATCAGACACTGCAAGGTCATGGATATCCAGGCCATTTTGTGTCTGGAAGAGGGCATTGTAAGGAGTCCTACTCTTCTTTTGGCTTTTACATTCTTTCCTCCACCTCTTCCACAATGGACCCTGAGCCTTTGGAAGGTGTGATAAGAGATGTTTCAGTGCTGAACACTCCTCTGTCACTTCTCAGCACTATGATGCCTTCTGAGTAATCCCAAGGTCACTGCCTTCTGAAAAGAGAAACTTCTCTAACCAAAAGTGAGAGTAGCATTAATATATGGGTATGAACATTAAGAGAAGTGCTTACTGGGCAGTTTGGTGTGCATAGTATATACATTTAGCCAGATACCAGCAGATGTTACACCCCTAGAGCTCATGACTACCCCTGTCGTAGGTTTTCAGTATCAGGCATGTATTCCCTCCCATGGAGCAGACCTCCAGTCCAATTAGAGAGCAGTTGGTTTCCTGCATAACAGACATGCCACTCATTGGCTCCTTTGGCCTGGCTGGCCAAATTTAAGGCTGGCAGTTTCCACTGTTGTTTCTCTGACTTCTCTCTCTCCCATGAAGCTGCATGCAGCAAGAAGGGTTATTCTAATAAAGCATTTAAGCTTTCTGGTTTAAGAGCAGGTCATGCCATCTCATTGCATCAAGAATGAAACCATAAGAAACTAGATCCCTAAGGCCATAATACCTAATTCTAGTCCAAATCCAGAGTTAGAATCCAGGGGTTCCCTTGTTCTTCCACTAGCCTCGCAGTACTATTAGGAAAGTGGGAGGAATGTAAGTGTGTGTGTCATAACCTAGGCTCTGTGCTTTTCTTCCAGTTGTCTTGATAAGTTTCTAAAGAACAGTGTACAGTAAGTCTGCTCTGCACTTCACAGATGAGGAAGCAGGCCCAGATCGAGGGGTTTGTCCATAGGCATCTTTAACCATGGTTCTGTGAATGCTGCCCTAGTACTCTTAAAGACACTGCTGGCATTTGTTGCATTCACAGCATTGCTTTCTGGAGCTGGGAACCTGGAGGTAGTCAGTGACCAGAGCAGTTTGAGTAGATAGCTTTGATTCCCTATTTTCTTGCTATGAATGGGGACATTCACAGCCATTCCTTTTCTTTTTTTTTTCTTTTTTATTTTTTTGTCTGTCTTTACAAGTAGATCAAGTCCTGTACAATCTAGTACAGTGGTTTTTCAACTGATTGATTTCATGCCATTTTGTACCAGGGTGTTGGTTACTGGTTACTGTACATAATCTCAATAGATAATCACACAGGTGAAAAGTCAGAACTCTGTATCCTAGGACTGGTAAAGCAAAATCCTACAATTACTTGCCATTCTAAATGAGATAATCTTCCATTTGAAAGATGGTATTGCAAGAGGTGTGATGCGTCAGAAGACTCAAGGGCAGTCCACCAAGATTGTGTGATGTAAGAATGAATTTGTGGTGTTCTTTCTACTAGGTTTGTTCTTAACACAAAGATTGCCATGCCGCACGATGACCACATCACAGCTCTCTGTTTCTGTAATGCAGAAAAGGCAGAAAACCCCACCTTGGTCACAGCTAGCAAAGATGGTCGCTTCAAAGTGTGGATATTATCAGATGATTCTGATATATACAGTAAGTTGTGGAGTGTATTGTGTTAAAAGAATGCGATTTTAAGATTGCTACACTGATCTTATGACTTGTCCTTTTGGCAGGAGGATGTTTTCTTATCTCATTAAATTCTATAGGCTATTGTTTAACTTTAATAGATTTTTTTTTTTTAAATTACATTTATTTTCGTATGCCATTTCCCTGCAATTCGCTTTGGGACAGTGAATGGCATTCTTGATTTAGTGTGCTATGTAAAAGGGTTTTACCACTAGTCCTTCCTTTCTTCTCCACTAGAGGGAGATCAAGATCCAGGAAGGGACATAAATGTCAAACCAGTTAACTGTAGCATTCTAACAGGAAGTTGTGGGGACAAGGTTTTGGTTTTTGTTATTTTTTATTACATTCCTATAATATTCTCCCGTATTTATGTCATTTTTGTTCTGGCTTATCTTTCCACAGAAAAAGCTGTTGGCTGGTCGTGTGACTTTGTAGGTAGTTACCACAAGTTTCAGGCAACCAACTGCTGCTTCTCTGAAGATGGCTCTTTACTCGCTGTCAGTTTCGAAGAGACCGTTACAGTGTGGGATTCAGAAACATGGGAACTTAGGTGTACATTTTGCCAAAGAGCTGGAAAAATCAAGTAGGTAAATTACTTGGGTAGTATATAGTCCTGAGGATTTTTTTTTTTTTTTTTTTTCAAGGTAGGGTCTCACTCTCTCAGCCTGACCTGGAATTCACTATGTAGTCTCAGGGTAGCCTTGAACTCATGGCGATCCTCCTACCTCTGCTTCCCGAGTGCTGGGATTAAAGGCATGCACCACCACGCCTGGCTTCTGAGGATTTTTTTTTATTGTTTTAATCTAAGTAAGTCTTTAAACTTAATAATAATTTATGCTTCCTCCAATACAGGTAAGCTGTAAGGTTGGGGAGGTGGGCAAGAAGCAAATCAAAATGTTGGAAAACTAAAATTCCAAGTGCCTGAACTTGGTATGAGAGCTTTGTTCTGCAGTAGTACCGGTGTGCATGTGCCACAGAGGCTGTCCATAAACCTCATGGATCCTCAGGTGCTCATCTTGTGTGTATTCCTAGAAACACTGTGTGATACTCAGACTTCATTGACACTTGAGCAGGCGTGGGGAAAGTGGTGTCTTTCAGTATACTTCTGAATGATATGTGATGGTGTCTCTTTTTTGCATGTGTATGTGTGGTAGACATGTATGTGGCTTTGCATGTTCATATGTGTGTGCAGGTGCTCATGAATGTGTGGCTAGAGGTTAACATTGGTTGTCTTCCTCCATTGCTCTGAACCTGGAATTCACCTTTCCAGCTAGACTAGCTAACCAACAAGCCCTTGGGATCCAACTGTCTCTGCCTGCCTGTCTGCTCTGGCATTGCAGGATCTGAACAGGTCTTCGTGCTTGTTATGGTAAAACTTTATCCACTGATCCAGCTCCCAGCCCTAGCAGAATTGTTTCTAATTCTCAAGATTTAATTTTCTTTAAAATTAAAATGGCAAATTTTCCTTGGGTTTTTTTGTGTGGGTTTTTTTGGGGGTATGTATGTTGTGTGGAGAGCGTGTATTATGTGTATACCATGTATAAATGTGTGTGAATGAGGAGGCATATGTACCCTGTGCACCTCTATACCGAGGCCAGAGGAGCCCATCAGGTACCCTTCACTATTGCTCTTCTACACTGTTTCCTTGAGATGAAGGCTCGCTGAACCTGGAGCTGCACGGGCTCGTAGTCACAGTGCCTAACCAGTGATTCTCCTATCTCTGACTCCATCATACACATACAGGACTAGGGTTACAGGCATGTGTGGCCATGCCCACGTTTTTAAATGAGTATGAAGGATAGAACTGAGGTCTTCTCAGGCCTTCCTGCTTTCTCATGCATAGTAAGTGTTCTTACCTGCTGGGCCATCTCCCTAGCTTCAAAATAAGATTTTTTTGTTAAGTGATTTTTGTATGTTACATACATTTTCTCTGTTATTGAATGGTTACTCTAGCAAACAGCTTCAGGTTCACTGAGATGAAATTCCAGACCAGGCACAGTTGTGCAGGAAGGGATTTATTGAAACTTACAGATCCAGGGGAAGTTCCATGATGGTAGGAGAGCTTGGCCTGCTCTCACAGTACCAGGCAGAGAGAGAGAGAAAGCCAAAAGCCACACAGCACAGCACACTGCAGGAACTCCAGCTAGGCACACTTTCCATATCTTTAGATAGAAATCTCAAACCCACCACCACACTGTAAGATCCAAGATCCACACAGTGATACTTCCTCCAACCAGGTGGATGCAGGTGCAGACTATAAACTAATAAAACACTGACTATATGGGGGCCATATATTCTAACTACCACAGTTACATTATATAACATATTAGAGAATTGATCATCAAACTATGTCTATTTTCCTAAAAACATCATAAATAAATAAAAACAAAAGCCCCTTCTGTATGTCTTGGCACTCTTTGAATTTTTCAGTATAATTAGAAGCAAACACTGTATTGTTTGCATAGAAGTTCAGTGGCTGTGAGCACGCAGTGTGACTGGGTGTGCTGGCTGCCCGCCCGCCCCATTGCTAAGTTTGTCGTGGTTCTGACCTAGGCACCTGTGCTTTGGGAGGTTGACGTGTTCGAAGTATCTCCTGGGCACTACAGAACAAGGCATTCTCTGCTGTTGGAATCTGCTCAGTTGTTCATGTAAGCTATTTTATTCTCTTGTGACAAACCATATATAGGAAGTTGCCTGTAAACTTTCACATTATATGATTTAAGAATTGTGCTTTCATGTCTCTCTAATTTTTGACATACCACCAAAATTTGAGTGGATGTGGGCTGTTAATAGATTGCATTATTTTTGCATTTTTCTGCTGCATTCAGGGAATGAGATTTTCTGTTGCCCATCATGTTCTTCATGGTCAACATTTAAATAATTCTGTGAATTTGTGATGCATATTAACATGCATGACCCTTGACAATGTACGATTTGAATGTAATCTGCCCTTGTCCTCCTAAGAAAATGTGACTCTAGCCAGATGTGGTAACTCGTGCCTTTAATGCTAGCCCTTGGGAAGCTGAGGTAGGAAGAGGGTCATCAGGAGTTTGAGGCCAACCTGGGTTACAGAGCAAGTTCTAGGTCAGCTTGGGCTACACGGAGACCTCAGAAAAAAATAAATAAAAAGTTACTTCAGCAGTATTTTAGTAATTTTAAGTCTGTGGAAGATACAGTTGTTTACTAATGAAAGTGTCTGGTATTGTCCATAGTGCGAACATTGCACCCAAATTTACTAGTAACAAGAAAGCACCAGTCATACGCTTGAATGAGCCTGACTTTCTCATAGTGTGTGGAAGGAGAACTGAAGTCCCATTGTATTTTCCTGCTTCCTGTTGCTCACTTCAGTGTCCTCTCTGTGCTCTCTTAACTGGAAGCATAAACTCCTCCCACCTGACAATAACAATTGATTGTCACAGTAAAGATGAAGAGTATCTGTTGTATATACCAAGCTTTAAAGAGCTTTGGACAAACCTCCTTAGACGTGAACCATCTTTTCCCTACAGTGGAATGGAGTGCAAAATTCATGGTTAGCGTTCTGGAGCCTGATCCTACCTCAGAGCATATCGCTGCAGTGTCTCAGTCTCCAGTGGGTGCAGACTGTAAGTACAAAGCACACTTTAATAGTAAAAAGAAACCTGGTACATCAGTTATCTTTTTAATATAATTTGAAGCCAACTTGCCCATGAGTCAGACGATCATTTGAAGCTATATTACCTGTGGCCCCGCCCTTTGTTGCCCAACACTGTACAGTGTATGTGTTCATAATTCGTTCTAGGAAAGCTCCTTTCCACAGACCAATTCCTACTCAGTGTTCAAAATCTAATAGTGATTTCACCTCTTTGATATATTTCCAACCCTCATAATAAGCTTTAAGTGGGCTTTGTCTATGGGTTTTTTAAATTTTATTTATTAGAGACAGAGGGAAGGAGAGAGAATGGGCATGCCAGGGCCTCTAGCCACTGCAAACTCCAGACATGTGTGCCCCATTGTGCATCTGGCTTATGTGGATCCTGGAGAATTGAACCAGGGTCCTTAGGCTTTGCAGGCATGCGCCTTAACCACTAAACCATCTCTCCAGCCCTGTCTATGGTTTTGAAACAATGAATGTCTGCATCTCTTTTCTGATGGTTAAATGCTTAGGTAATTTTTTTTTTGTCTTGCCTTTTCCCCTGGTCTGTAGAACAGAAATCTTCCTTTGCCCTGAGGTTCTTAATCCTCATTCCTAACCTACTTGGTGCAGAGTAGGCTCTCAGTAAATGCTTGTTGAATCCGAATACATAACCCAATCCTGAGCAGAGCCATTTACTCCGTGGTATAAGTCCCAGGATGAATGGGGTCTGCCATTCAGACTAGAACTAACCTTTGCAGGCAGTGTCATCATCTATTTGTTTTTCCCCTGCAGTGTTTGTATTTAAGCCTAGTGAGCCAAGACCATTGTACATTCACAAGAGTATCTGCAGAGAGGAAGTCCAGTGGGGAGTGTTTGTTCCCCGAGACGTCCCTGAATCTTTCACCTCAGAAGCACACCAGTGGCTGAACAGGTCCCAGTTTTACTTCCTAACAAAATCACAGGTAATCTCCTTTGAAAAACAGGTGACCACTTTGCACATGTAATCGTAGAGAATAATAGCCTAGGACTATCCCATAGGAGCTTGTTCTAGGTGGAATAGTTCCATTAAACATTTGCTGCCTAAAATAAATGGTAGATATACCCTATACAACCATGTTACTGGTGTAAGTAAGTATATTAGCATCACTTTACCCTATACTTTTAAAAAAAATATTTTTATTTATTTGCCAGCAGAGTGAGAATGGGTATGACAGGGACTCTAGCCTCTACAAATGAACTCCAAATGCATGTGTCACTTTGTGCGTCTGCCTTTATGTGGGTACTGGGGAATCAAACCTGGGGCAACAAGCTTTGTAAGCAAAAACCTGTAACCACTGAGCCATCTCCCCAGCCCATGTCACCTCTACTTATGAGGTCTGTATTAACTCTGTGACACAAGAATAGCAGAAGACACTAAAAATTTTATAAATTTGATTTATTAGGAGGGTTATTTTAAATTTTTAGGATTTGATTTTTTATTGAAGAAACTGGTGGCTTGAATATGAACTAGCAGTTGAGTTTATTTCATTATGAATTTTTTTATAGCTCTCACAACACAATCTTGTAGCTCATAGGAATTATTAAGTTTAGGTCATATTTCCTATAGGCAGATAAGATGATTGTTAGATGCATAGATATTGCAAACTTTAAACCCTGACATCATTTTTTTTAACACTTGTGTCATTTGATTCATTTTGTACTCTACAATGTATGTTTTGTTTCATTAACTGATTTGTCTTTTCAGAGCTTATTGACATTCAGTACAAAGTCTCCAGAAGAGAAGCTCACACCAACAAGCAAGCAGGTAGGTCCTAGCTGTCGCAGTGCATGCTGCATTACCTCTCTGAAAAGACAGTTATCTTTTCAAGTTTGGCCATGAGAAAGACATTTTCCTTGGCTGTAAGATTGAATTTTACATATACTTACTTATAGACTGATGTCTATTGTGAAGTTATGTCACTAATATGTACTTGGGTTTTATAGAATTCTACACTGTTGCCCTTCCTTCCATTGTCCGCTTCTGTGGAATAGCCGACTTTCGATCAGAAGTATTCACAGAAAGAGAAATTAAGCTTGAAAACGTCTTTGTGCGCTGAGGTTATACATACTTATTCATGTTCCATCCAACTCCTCCAGGCACATTTGGATTTTGGTATCTGCAGAGAGTTCTGGAAACAGTCTACTATATCTTTAAGAAGCATCTTTATATTGATAATTCTGAATTGTTCCTAGTTAGTTATCTGTTGAAACTCATAAGCTAAAATTGTAGCTCTTTCATACCTTTCCACCCCCCACACAGCCCGCACTTCCCCATCTGCACTGATCTTCCCAGCATAGCTGGGTCTTGAATGGTCAGCCATTATCTGTTATCGTAACAAGTGAGCATAACACGTAGCCGTGTAGTCCATATACTGGTGTTGTAACAGATGAGTATAATAAGTAGCCATGTTGTCCGCATACCGTTTTTGCTTTAATCACCAATAACTATTTCTGAAATTAATAATGATTGCCTTCATTTTTCATTTGCTTAGATTTGTCTTACCTAGTTTAGCCCCGTACTTCATCCAGGTAACTTGTCTTTCATTAGTTTTAGACACATAGGTAGTCTTTCAAGTCACAAAGCATTATCTCCAAGAGCCTGTGGCTCGCTCCCGTCTGGTCTGCTACTCTGTGGCTGTGCTGTTCACTTCCCTTACAGGGATAGGAGCGGGTGTGAGGCCTCGGTTGCTTGGCCTGTACAATGAGAGAATCATACTAAATAATTTCTAATTTTCCATCGTGGATATTTTATAATTAAGTAGTACTTACTGATGAGTTAAAGAAGTTCCTCTTTTTTATTGAGATAATGTCCCTTTGTCTTGTATCCATACAGCTGCTAGCAGAAGAAAGTCTACCAATTACCCCATTTTATTTCATATTGGGAAAGAACAGGCAACAGCAGAATGAAAAATTGAATGAAACTTTAGAGGAGGAACGGGTACAGCTCCCCTTGACAGAGAACATACCTGCAATTAATGAGGTAAGTGCTAGTGCGGGAACCATGTGAGTGAGTTAGTCTCATTAGCGTGCCTTTAGCTGGAGTCATTACACAGTCGGTCATAGTATTCTAGACACCATGGATCCCCAAACTAAATAACATAACCTTCTGGTTTGGAATTGTTTTGTCCTGGATCTACAGAGAGGTGAGGAGGTTTGTATAAAACTGTGCTTTCCTTGGTCTGGCCTTTCTATAGGAAAAGACTTTTGTGTTTGCTGTTGGCATATATAATAAAGTGTCCTTTGCACACTAACGGGACAGAAGTGACACCTGCTTTTCTGTTCTCTCTCTAGCTTCTCCACACCCCAGCCCATGTGCTGCCATCCGCCTCTTTCCTGTGCTCCATGTTTGTAGACTCGCTGTTGCTGTCTCACGACACTCACAGGTAGAGCTGTTCCTTATTTTCTGTTGTGATTTGGAAATGCTAGCCTTATTGGGTTTTATATTTCTCTTTCTTTGGACGTTAAAATGTAATTACAGACACATGATTCTTAAATGAAATCTGATGAAAATAACTTAGAAAAGAGTTATTTTGTGTGTGTGCTTTAGGATTTGATGTATAACTGAAAGTTACGTCTTACAGTAACTGATTTTAAAGGGCATGCAGTGACACAAGGTTCTAATTTTCTTTGCATGATTATATTTCTTTCTGTGTGAGTATCTTAAGTTAGAAAGTTGCTATTTATAAGAATTTTAATGGTATTTACATTTGATTCTCTTGTTGGCAAAGCACTAAGGACATTCCTGATGATGTAGATATGGACGAAGAAAGCAACAGTGATGACTCAGATGAAGAGAAGGACTTGGCTGAGAAGACCCAGGATGCAGCAGTCACAGATGTGGGAGAAGACATTATACATCAGTTGTCAAAATCTGATGAAAGAGAACTGAGAAAGTTCAGGAAAGTAGACTACAGCTGGATAGCTGATCTTTAGGCCATGGACATGGGGTGGGCTTTGCACATTGTGTTTTTTATTGTATGTTGATACTCCAAAACATATTTTTAATGTTATTTCTGTTCTTAAAATTAAATATTCAATATTTACAAGCCTTTTTTGCAGGGAGGTCTTATGTTCCTTAGACTGACCTTGAACTCATTGTATAGACCAGGCTGGCTTTGAATTTGTAATCCTCCTGTCTCAGCCTACCGAGTGAGTAGGGTTATAGACCTGCACCCCATCAGGCCTGTCCAGGCTTTGGTGTTAACAACTGATAACACAAAGTTGCATTTGCCTTGGCTTTACAGGTGTGTGTTTGTTTTTGTGGGGTTTTAACTAGGAATCACATAGTAGTGTTATTTTTGGCAACTATTTTCTTTCTCAATGATACAACATACCTGAGCCTGGAACTTACACAGCATATGCCTCCTCTTCTTTAATTTATAGATGAAAAGATTTCAAAAATCAGAAGGCTTTGCTGGTGGTGGTGCTGTTTTAGTCTTGACAGCAAAATCCAATTGGTAACTAATCACAAGTGATGTGTTCTGCGTATATTTATCTCTCTTACAGAAATTTGAGTCTGGGATTCTACAAACCTTGCTAAGGTATAATAATATGGGCTGCCTAAAATCTGAACAATTGTAAATTCAAATGATCTGACCCAAACTTGTGTGACAACAACCCACAGATCCTTTTTCGTTTTAAAGCAATGAAGTGGGCACAACTTAACTATTTGGCACTTTGAGTATGGCATCTCCCTGATAACACTTGTTTTAAAAAGTTAATATGCAATCAGTAAAGAGTACATCACAATGAATGATTATAAGCCTGTTGCTAAAATGGCTTTAGTATGTACTATAGACTCCTCTGTTTGGCCCAAATTCATTTTAAAAGCTCATCTTTATCTTGTTTTTAGAGGTGATTAGGTCAAGAGGGTAGAGCCTTCATGAACAGGATTAGTGCCCTTACAAAAGGGCATCCACAGCTCCCTCGTTCTGTCCTCATGTGGGGACACAGCAAGGAGACAGCCTGCAGTGAACAGGAAGAGGCCTACTTCAGACATACATGCGATGCCTTTTCATTGGATTTCTTACCCTCTACAGCTGAGACATAAATTTCTGTTTATAAACAGTCTATAGTACTTTGTTATAGCAGCCCAAAGGAACTGTTTGAATCAAGTACTGTGTGTGTGTGTGTGTGTGTGTTTTTAAAAAAAAACAGCTGTATTGGGATACAACTTAAAACTCATGTGTGTGAACTAAATGATTCTCTTGGTTTTAGTATATTTACAGAGTTGTCAATCATACAACAACCAATTTTAGAATGAGTACATCCTTTAAAACTGTGCCCACTTCCCTCAACCACTCCACCCTATCCCCTAGGCTCATCCATCTTGGTGAATTTGCCTATTATGAGCAGTTCATATTAATGGAGCAATATAGTATGTGCTCTCTTGTGGCTGGTTTATTTCACTTAATGTTGATTTTTCTTCACTGTAACTTGCTGGAAAGAAAGTTTAAAGGAAGAAAGGTGAATTTGGCTCATGGTTTCATAGGTTTCAGCTCCTAACAGCTGGCTCCATTACTTTGAGACTGGGGAAGGGGAACATAACAGC
Source organism: Orientallactaga sibirica (assembly GCA_036365145.1). NCBI lineage: Eukaryota > Metazoa > Chordata > Mammalia > Rodentia > Dipodidae > Orientallactaga > Orientallactaga sibirica. The sequence goes on along the minus strand of JAEOAD010000004.1, from coordinate 28,769,489 downwards.
TGCCAAAGCATGTGACCAGAAGCTGCTCACAACAAAACCAGAAGCAGAGAAAGGAAGGGCTCAAGATACGATGCACCTGTCAGAGACACCCATTATGCCCTCTTCCCTCCAGCTAGGCCTCATCTAGACTTCATTCAGTTGTGAAATAATGAGTGGATTAATCATTGAAGTTAGTACCAATCACCCTGACCCAGTCACCTTGCATGTGCTAGCAGCTGAGACCAGGCCTCCACAAGCCTGCAGGGACATGACAGTTTCAAACTACAGCACTTAGCATTCATGTTAAAGCATGTATTGGAACTGCATTCCTATGGTATTCATGTCTGTGGGGCTAGGACTAGAATTGCCAGATCATTTGGTAACTGGTAAACCTTTTAAAGGTTTATAGGACATAAATTTTTCTATAGCTTGAGTCCATTAATCTTAAATCCCTTTGAGATGTTTAGCTGTTTCAATGAAGTCTTTTTAAAGTTCAAAGCAAAACAAGATTCAGAGATGTCCCTAAAGCTCTTGCCCCTCTACACACTTGGCTTCCCCAATTATCAACCTTCCTACAAGCATGACACATTTGTTATAATTGATGAACCTGTGTTTACCATCAGGTCACCTAAAGTCCATGATCTGTGGACTCACTCTTGGTAGTTCATTCTATAGGCCTAGACAACTCCATAATGACATGTGTCTGTCACTACAGTAGTTCAGAGCTATTTGCATCACCCTGGAAATGCCATGATTGTGGTTTAGAGATGTATTGATCAGTGTAATAAATTTCAGGAAATCAACATGATTTCATGCTTCTAGAAGAGAAATATTCGTGGTTAAGTGGAAAATTGTGCATATGGTTCCTGAAAGACCTTCACTGTAAGCAGCTGTATAGTGAAATGGTTCATTTAGAGTCCTGGACCTTCTTTCTTGAGCTTGCTGTAGTTCACTGAGTAGAACTTGTATTGATCATTGGCACCCAGTTTGTTCCAGGGTTCCAGGTTATTCTTCCTGTTCCAACTGACATCTGGATTGAGCAATGCCAGACACATCACATACAGTGCTGCTCCAGTACCTACTGCTCCACTAAGTACAAAGAGGGGGCGTCAAGCTTAGGTACTTCTTGGCCTGACCCATGGTTTGCACAGCGTGTTGGCAGCGGAGGCCTACAGCAGAGAACACATAGCTGGGGCCGCCCACTGAGCAGCTCTCCAGGTTTGTTTTTGAAGCTGGTCCGTGAGGACTGTTAGGATCCCAGGAGGACTCAAGCTCTCTTCTTGTTTGCTTCCGGTTAACTGTCTGTCTTGTGGCTTAGCTTGTACTCCTGGAGCTACCAGTGAGCAGCCATTTAGTTGCTTACCACCAAAGCCCTCATTGTTTTTGAGAACACTGTTAAACTTGAAATTCTCCTTTGCTCTGTTTCAGCCAGTGTCAACATTCTCGGTTCTTAGGGAGTACCTCATTCCTGGGCAAACCTCAGCTATTGTGGGCAGTCACGGTGGCCTCAGTGACAGCCTTGCTTCACAAACGAAGCAGAGGCAAAAGCTTCTGGTCTTTTCTTTCCCTGCATGTAATTCCTGCCTTAGCAGCAACCAAGCCACCAAGATTCTCAGCCTGCCCTTGGGGAAGAACTGTAAGCAGGCAAGAAGGGACACCCCCTCCAACCTCTTGGCTGAGATTATGACAATACTGAGAAAAAATGCTGGCAGCCAACCCCTGGGAAAGGAACAGCCAGAGCATCACCTTGGCCAACACCTGCCTCGCATGCAGCTACTGTCCTGTGCTGAAAGGGAGGGGGCAGCTGATGGCTTGAGTGCCAAGGGCTTCTGCTGTTCTTATCACCTAGATTTATGAGATTTTCCTGGATAAATGTTTTCTAGAAACTTAAGACAATGATGGATGAGTTTGAGGCTTTAAAAACGTTATTAAGGGGCCGGGCGTGGTGGCGCATGCCTTTAATCCCAGCACTCGGGAGGCAGAGGTAGGAGGATCGCTGAGAAGACAGAGTGAATTCCAGGTCAGCCTGGACTAGAGTGAAACCCTACCTCAAAAAACCAAAAAAAAAAAAAAAAAGTTATTAAGTTATGGTTATTCTGAAGCACAGTCTGTGGGTATCACAAAGCTTCACTGTCTTGTCCGTCCCTCCCCCGGCCTTTCGGGCACAGTTTGTGAAGAAATTGTTTGCCATCCAAGTTTTTCAATTGCTATGCATGGTTTTAATTGTTTTCAATTGATTCTCTGCCCTCAGAATGGGGGTAGCTGTATCTAGAGTATCAAACCGTATTTCTACTATCCAATAGTAATGTAATACAAGTCCTGGGTTTCCCTAGTAACTATAATAAAAGTTTAAAAAGTCAAACTTAGGCTGATAAATTATTATAGACTTCATTGAAATTATCAATATATAATCATTTTTTAAAATATTTTCATTTATTTGCAAGCAAAGAGAGAGAATGGGCACACCAGGGCCTCCAGCTGCTGCACAGGAACTCCAGGTATATGTGCTACTTGTGCATCTGGCTTTACATGGGTATTGAGGAATTGAACCCATGTCATTAGGCTTTGCAGGAAAGCACCTTAACCACTAAGCCATCTGTCCAGCCCTTTTTAATTTTTAAAACATTGTGGTATACTTTTTTTTTTATCAATATGGAGTCTTCAAAAGTCAGTCTGGGGCTGGAGAGATGGCTTAGCAGTTAAGGCATATGCCTGCGAAGTCTAAGGACCCAGTTTGATTCTCTAGGTCCCACGTAAGCCAGATGCACATGGGGTACATGTGTCTGGAGTTAGTTTGCAGTGGCTGGAGGCCCTGGTGTGTCCATTCTCTCCCTCTCCCCCCCCCTCTCTAATAAATAAATAAAATAAATCTTTAAAAAATATATTTTTTAAAAATCAGTCTGTCTGTATTTTATACTTAAAGCACATGTCCATTTGAGCTAGCCACAATAATGTCCAGTAGCCGCATACGGCTAATGACTGTCATTCTGAACAACACAAATCCAGAGGCTTGATCATATTCACCTATAACTTTCAAAAAAAAAAAAAATACTGCCTTTAAAAAAATTAGGTTTCATTATGGTATTCTCATACAGTTTTTGTTGTTGTTTCCCCTTTTCCCTCTTCCCACTGTGCCCTCCTTCCGGCTCAGCCCCCTTTCTGCCTTCATACTACAAGTTGCCCTTTGTCCTTCCCTCCTTGTCACTTTTGTCCCTCTCATGGTCTCCTATCTAGAGCCATGGCCTGTACTCAATCTCACATCCCCTTGGTTACATACATACAAACATTGTTAGGATCCACATATGAGAACATGTAAATTTAGTCTTTGTGAAGCAGCAATGAACATGTATGTGCAAGTATCTGTGGTAGGATACAGAGTCCTTTGGGTATATGCCCAGAAGTGGTATAACTGAGTCATGTGGTACTTAATTTTTAGCTTATTTTATTTATTTATTCGTTCATTTTTTTAAGAGAGAATGGATGCGTGCACCAGGGCCTCGAGCCACTGCAGACGAACTCCAGACACATGTGCATCTTGTACATATGGTTTTGCATGGATACTTGGAAGCTGAACTCTGGTCCTTAGGTTTTTCAGGCAAGCCCCAATTATTAGTTTTTGAGAAACCTCCACACAGATTTCCATAGGGGCTGCACCAGTTCACACTCTTGTCAGCAGTGAAAATGATGTCCCCTCTCCCCACAGCCTCCCCAGCACTTGTCGTTAGTTTTCTTGATGATAGGCATTCTGACTCAGGTGAGATGAAATCTCAAAAAGGTTTTAATTTGCATTTCTGGTGGTTAAGGGTATTGAACTTTAATGGTACCATAAAATCCTATATCCTGAAAGACACTAGAAGGTCGAACCTACATCAGGTGCTTGGAGAGAACACCTGAATCACAGGGGCCTGGAGAGGGTATGATGAAGACTAACTTCAATCTTCTCCTGTTTCTCTCTCTATCACTCCCTCTTTTCTCTCTCTGTCTCTGTCTCTCTTTCTCTTTCATATTACCTATACTTTTTCTTTTCCCTTGGCACTGACCTGTAACTCCCAGTACCAGCATGTGGTTAACATCCACAAAGAGCTGTTGAGACCTGCAGGGTTTCCCAAAAGAAGACAGATTTCTGTCAAAGTACTTGATGACCCACCAAAGGTTATTGGTAAAACCCTACTGCTGAAGACACCATATGCTGCTCAGATGGAAGGAACATGGAGAGACCTGGCTGGAATCTGGAAGAGAATCAGTCCCCAGACAGCTTGTCTAGTACCAGAAGGCACTACATAAGTGACTGGGGAAAAACGACCAACATCTGTCTAAGCAACTCATGGTCTAAGCTACTCAGCAGCAAACAACCTGATGTGGTGCTCACACAAGTGCAGTAGCACACAGCCATGGTGGGTTACCAACTGCTCTAGATTTGGCTAATGGGTCCCCTCAGTGGAATGGAACCCATACCTGGAAACGAGAAACAAGTCAGAACCATATCCAAAACCCTATCCAAAAACGATCCCGCTCTCCAATATCAAGCTCCCACCAATAGTGGGATACAAGAGGGCCTACACCTATTAAATTCTCTCTAAAATAACAATGGTTATCCATGTGTGTTGTGCTGACCTCACTCTCCGTTGGAGAATCTGCTTCTCTCTTTCAGATGGATGCAGAAGTTGAGGAAAGAATCAGCCCATTGCACCTCAACAGGGCACCAGATGAAGCCATAGAGTCGTAGGGGAAATGAGCAAGAGTGCTGCTCTATTGGTGACCCTGGTACCAGCAAAGGAGACGGACGTAAAGACCACTCAACCCCTACCAAATCAGATATCCAGAGACACAGACTCACAAAACCTCATCACTGAAATAGACCTAAAATGAACCCAACATGGCGCAGGGAAATTTGCAGAAGAGTGGGGCATAAAAATTGTTAGAGCCATGAGTTGGGTCATTATACACAGAGTCATTGCCTCTCCTGCATAACTGATGGCTACCCCCATAAAGCAAGACCCACATTACCCATGGAGGGAGGTCAGGGAGAAGGCTAAAGATGGTATCAGCATGGCTGTATATATACTATATACATAACTAATAAAAATTTTTATTTATTTTTATCTTTGGAGATACAGAGAAAGAGAGAAAGGGAGACAGATAGAGAATGGGCACTCCAGCAGTCTCAGCTGCTGTGAACGAAATCCAGATGTGTGCGCCCCCTTGTGGTCAAGTGCAGCATTGCCCCCTTGCATCACTTTGCATCTGGCTAAACATGGGACCTGGTGATTGGAACAAGGTTCTTAGGCTTAATAGGCAGGCGCCTTAACTGCTAAGCCATCTCTCCAGCCCATAAAAATATTTTTTAAATGCACCTATCTATTGGTCATTGTGTTTCTTCTTTGAGAACTATCCATTTAATTAGCCCATTTATTGATTGGGATTTGGGGAGTTTTTGCATGCTCTCTCTTCCGTTTTTACAATCCTTTATATATTCTAGATATCAACCCCATTAGTGGAATAGCTAGCAAACTCTTATCCCATTCTGTAGGTTTCTTGTTCACTCTTCTGATCATTTTCTTTGAGGTGAAAAAACTTTTTTTTTAAATTTCATGTAGTCCCATTTGTTGATTCTTCTGCTGTTGGGAGTTCTCTTCAGAAAGTTCTTACCTTGTCCTATGTTTCCTCTAGTATTTTCAGCATTTCTAGCTTTACATAAAGATGTTTGACCCATTTTGCATTGTACTTTGTGCAGGATGAGAGATGTGATTCTAATTTGAAATTATACATAAAAGTGTTTATGTTTAAAGTAAACATGTCTTTCTTAAATAACAATTGCTATGTAACCTGAAAATTCACTTTGTAAGTGTCTGTAATGACTTTCTTACACTAAGATATAACACCCTTGCCAGGAGAACTATTCTTAAATATTAATGTTTTTTCAAGAAAATTATACAGACAAAGGGGAAATGTCTGCTTAGTGCCTTAAAACCTGGACTTCTGACCAGCAGATCTAGCTCCCTCAGTTTCTTTCCCACAGAAAACTGGTCCCAGCACAGATGAATCCATGAAAATAACTGTTCATTCTCGTTGTTCCATTCTTTTGTTCGCTTTCACTCCCAGTGTTCTCACTGTTGTGTGTCCATGAGGAAAAGCACAGCCTACAATTCAGGAAGTGAAAATCTCAACCACATTGGGCCACTGGAGAACTACCACCCACTCACGTGTTGTCCACTTCACACATAACATGCTTTGTCTACAGTTCCCTGTGTCAGTTATCACAATTCGATAAAGGAGGAAAATCGCTCCAAACACACTAAATCAAACATACCTAGATCATGGGTCTGTCAGAAGTGGAGCTAAGACACAAGAAGCCTGCCTGACAAATGGCAGATCCTGAGCCCTTCTAGAATAACATTGTCTCCCAGATACTTAAAACAGCTAGTTAGAACTAGTTAGAACAAAGACATCTGTAATTAGAAAGGAACTGGGATAAACAAAATAACCCAGATTTAGGGCTGAAACCCCTGTTGACAAAAAGATCTCCAGAGCTCTGTCCTGGCTGCAGTCCTGACAGTGGCCTGAGTTTCCCTATCTGTAAGATGAAGTTTTCCTCACCAGCTCTGTCATGTTGCAAGTACAGTGAAAGTGCAAAATTTGAAAATTGTACAAGATTATGCTTTGGAGTATGAAGAAAATCTTGATGAAAAATCTAGGCTAATTGGATAGCTGCTTGTTAAAGTTTGGTTCATGTGCTAGAACAACAATCTTCTCTAGGTTTTTGGTTTTGGTGGTTATTTTGGTTTTTGTTTGCTTGATGTTTGTTTTCTTATCATTGACTAGTACCCCAAATAGGAATTACAGAATATGTTGAAATGTGGATAATGTTATAAATATTTTCAGGTCTTTGTACCATGACCACAATGGAACCTTCCACAGAAACCTATTAAGTTAAATATCACCATCTGGTTGAAATTAAGTCCTGTAAACAACACTAACTTTTCTGCTAGGCAGCCTTAGCTGAATTATGAGGAAGTATGCTTGCCTTTGTTGACTGTGTTTCTTCAAAGCCAAGAAAATGACAGAATCACCTTATGATACCAAAGTCACAATCTGGAAGTGGCGGGTTGAAGACAGGATGGTTAATGGGAACAGGGGCATAGGCCAAATGGGAGGATAAGTTCTAGTGCTCTGCAGCACACTCATGTGACCGTGGTTCACAACAGTTGACTGTTTCAAAAGAGCTTATAAAGTTTAAATGTTCCCAACACAAAGAGATTATGAGTGTCTGTGGTGATGGGTAGGCCAATTACCCTGATGAGATCATTACATATTGCATTCCATATTGAAATGTCACACTATACCCCACATACACATATGTGTGTATGTAAACACTATGTGTAAATTAAACATAAAAATACATTAAGTAAAGAAAGAGAAGAGATCCAAAGAGCCAGCAGCACAGAGTGGATCAGGCAGGCATGGACAAGGGGAGCACCACCTGCAGGAGGGTTAGGGTCTGACAGCTGGGCAGAGCATGCTGCCTCTGGTGAATTCCCTTCGGGGATCCTAGAAAGGGTTCCCGTACTCTCTAGGAGAGCATTTCACAACAGTCAATCCACTTCCTCTTCAGACTTCTTTTTTCCATTCCTCGATGCCCTTTTCATCAACTGCAGCGCCTTCTCTTGGAAGGCATATCTTACAGCTTTCAAACAACTGAAAAGGACTAAAATATTGAACTAGTTTTCAAAACTAGATGTGCATGTGTATAAGCTCAATTTTTTTTTTTTTTTTTTTTTTTTTTTTTTTTTTTTTTTGGTTTTTCGAGGCAGGGTCTCTGGTCCAGGCTGACCTGGAATTAGCTGTGTAGTCTCAGGATGGCCTCGAACTCATGGCAATCCTCCTACCTCTGCCTCCCGAGTGTTGGGATTAAAGGCGTGCGCCACCATGCCCGGCTATTTTTTTTTATTTTTAACTAGAAAAATGAAGTCCAGTTGGTTCAATAAGGAAAGTATCACATTAGATAATTTGTCTTACTTCTTGTAAACAATTTTTGCTCATGGCCAAAGCCTCAATAATTCCTTGTTTAGCCTTGATTGTTAAAAATAAAAGGTGTTGGGCTGGAGAGATGGCTTAGTGGTTAAGGTGCGTGCCTGTGAAGCCTAAGGACCCTGGTTCAAATCTCCAGGTCTCACGTAAGCCAGATGCAAATGGTGGTGCGTGCATCTGGAGTTCGTTTGCAGTGGCTAGAGGCCCTGGCACGCCCATTCTCTCTCACTTTGTCTCTAATAAATAAAAAATAAAATCTAAAAAGTAAAATAAAAGGTGTCATCACACAGCTTCCTCAAGTGTAAGACTTGGGAAGGATTTAAAATCCTGCATAGATTATCCCTGGTGACTACCTGAGATTAGAACAAATTAGAAATAGCAGCATCCAGGACTTGGTAGTAGGGTGCTGGGAGGCAAGAGAAGTAGAGTAAAATCCAAGTAAGCCAGGAAATCCAGAAGGGTAAGCGTTGCTTTTGTTTTCCAAAAGCCAGGAGCAAGCCACTTAAATCTGAATCACAGTTCCTTCTTCTAAGTTGCAGAGTCAGACAAGATGACCCCGTGCACTTCTGCTCTGGCTGTGAGCACAGGACTAAACTGGGTGCCAGAGCGATAGTGTCGCCCCATTCCCACCTCGTGCTGAGTTCGTGATTCACACGTCTCAATCCATGAATACAAAAGGTAAGGCTATCTCAGTCGCTGACTTCAGGCATGACACCTTTGGCTTAGAAACTCCTTGGGAAGCCAGAGCACTTGGTTTACAAAATAAAGTCATCAGACATGAAAGTGCACCGGTTCCTGCTTTTGTTTTGTTGAGTGTTGACAATCCCTGCTGCTCCCTGCTTACCTACTTCAATGGAAGAATGGGCTCTGAAAACAAGCACTTTAATGCAAATATTGATACTGTGCTCTAACTCACATAGGAAAAGTAAACTTAAACATCTTGTTCCTTCAGAAATGCCTTCTGCAATTGTGATGCCTAAGTCCACTTGGCCGCTACTTGGTGGGCAGTGTCTATGTCAGAAGGACTCCAGACTAGAACAGAGACCACTTGTTCCACCTCTGCCTCTTCTGTGGCTTATGATTCTGCTAACATATTGGAGGTCTCCAAAATAAAAGCCTGAGCTTCATTCAACCATCCACTGTGGTCCTTATCCGTCTGTAACTGTGATTCTCCAAAGTGCCTGGATGGCCTCTTTACTCAATCCCAGCCTCCTTGAATGTGAGAGGAGCCATGCACTGACATGCTTGGGGCTGGAGAGATGGTTTATCAGTTAAGCCTAAGAACGCCAGTTTCAATCTCCAGGTCCCACGTTTAGCCAGATGCAAAGTGACGCAAGGGCACAATGCCGCACTTCCCACAAGGGGGCACATGCATCTAGATTTTGTTCGCAGCAGCTGAGAGACTGCTGGCACACCCATCTCTATCTGTCTTCCTCTCCCTCTCTCTCTGTCTCTCTCTCTGTGTCTCTCTGCAAAATAAATAAATAAATAAATAAATAAATAAATAAATAAATAAATATAAAATAAACTGCACTTGGCCTTAGCTGTCAGAGACTGTCCCCCAGAGAGCAGGAGAGGCAGAAATCCTCATTGACTTCTTCCTCAGAAACCATCAGCATAGTGGAAGGGGTGAGGAGCATGCTACAAGACAGGAAGAAGATAAGGATGTGGCTTCATGTACATTCTACTGTCACCACGTATTAATGAAGAGCCACAGCTTGTCCTGTATAAACAAGTCTTTCTCCCAGTCTATGAGTACTGCCATGAACCATGGAGAGTGGGATATTCTGTAATGGAGACACAGCAGTCCAAGAATTTTAGTGAAGCACTGAAGGAATTTTTGGAACTTCTACTAACCAAAAGTCTAACTCCATCTTCCTCAGCCCTCTGTTCTATCAACCTAGTCATACTCTTCTGTCATCACCCCAATAAAAAACCTTGGCAGAAAGTATCCCATGAATTCTGTGAACACCTAAAGGAAGCATTACAAAATATGGTATATGTGGTATATATGTCATGTAACGTGGCAGAGAGTGGTGTGATTAGCTATTGGAAATGGAGTAACCCACAAGAACACATCCTTACTCAAGTGGCCTGTGACTGGCACTGTCTTGAACCAAGATAAGGATCTGCTATTTTACATCCGCCTTTGATTTCGTGCTGACTCATGCAACTTTCCTTATCTAGACCACTCCAAGCATTTCTGCTTCTTTTGGGGGCATCTCTGTAAGCAGTGGCTATCTCCATAGCAGCCACTGTGGGCCCACAGGAGAAGGAATCTGCCCACAGACCACTCCTGGGGTGCAAAGAAAGTGTAGCTCAACCTGAGCTCAGACACAGTGGTTCTGTGGTGCTGGGGAAAAACTGTTTCAATTTCTGTTGGTATGCACCTCCTCATCCAGAAAGCTCTGACAGTTCAGTATTTTACGTGTACTGCCGAATGCCATATATATCTGAGAGAGAGAATGGGCACACCAGGCCCTAGCCACTGCAAACAAATTCCAGGTGTATGTGTCACCTTGTGCATCTGGCTTTATGTGGGTACTGGGAAATCAAACCAAGGTTCTTTGGCTTTGCTGGCAAGCTCCTTAACTGCTAAGCCATCTCTCCAGCCCCACAGAATACCATTTGTTGATTAAAGCTTTAGTGAAAATAATTCATTGTTGATTATGCCAGTAGACTAGAATCCTGGCATGAACTACAGGGATGCCCACCTGGGTCCTGCACTAGTGGGTGTTCCAGTCCACTTGTGGGGGTCATTGTGGTGGGTGGGCAAGAGCTAGGGTGGGAACTGGGAAAGAGGAAACACATGAAACTGATCACAGGGATCACTGTAAGTTGTGGTTCAATGGAAGAGAGGAAGGGCGGCAAAAGAAGGTAATAGGAGGTTATGTTCAAAATATGTTATGCACCCATGCAGACACTGTCACTAATAAAAGAAAAGAAAATGATAAGGCCAGGCTACATGCATCCCAGAGGCCACTAAGTTAAAAGAAAAAACATCCAGGCATGACAGTGGCTGCAATCCCAGCGCTGGGGTGATGGAGACAGGAGGATAGCTGGGGCTGACTGGCCAGTCAGTGTAGCTTAATTGGTGAGCTTCCAGTGCCAACAAAAGACTCTGTCTCAAAAAGGTGAATGACACCTCTCCGGAATGACACCGAAGCACATACACATATGCAGAAAAACTCTTCCCCTGCCCCAATCCCAGTATTCATGCAACAGAAAGCTTTGAATACACCCATAGTTTATTAAGGCATGAATATGCCCATAGTAATGCTATGCTGCTCCCAAACAAATTTCTTGGAGCATATCTCTTTGATGTTTTTATTTAGGTTGACAGATTTCAATGCACCTGGTAGCAGTCAGCTCCTGCCTCCTTGGATGGGCTGCCTCAGTTTCCCTTGCTTTGTTCTGGTGGGTCCTGGTAGTGGTAGAGATGTTTGGAATGCCATAAATGCCCCAGTTACACCCCAGAGCTCCCATTTCAGCTTTTTCAGTCCGTCCAGCCTACAGAATATCATGGGCTTATAAACCATAGGAATTTATTTCTCATAGTTCTGGAGACTGGGAAGTCCAAGATCAAAGTGCCAGAAAAGTCTGTCTTTGCTGAGGCCAAGAGTCCTATAAAACCATTGTGAAATCCTTCAACCTGAAGTGCTTCTGTGTAAACACTAATTTTTGTTTTGTTTTGTTTCTCAAGGTAGGGTCTCACTCTAGTTCAGGTTGACCTGGAATTCACTATGTAGTCTTAGGCCGGCCTCGAAATCACAGCAATCCTCCTACCTCTGCCTCCCAAGTGCTCGGATTAAAGGCATGCACCACCATGTCCAGCTCAACACTAATATTTTTATGAAGACACTGGCCTTATGGTCTGGTTACCTACCAAAGTCCTCTTCTAATACCAGCACATTATGGATTAGGATTTTTTTTTTTTTTTTTTTTTTTTTTTTTTGGTTTTGCGAGGTAGGGTCTCACTCTGGTCCAGGCTGACCTGGAATTAACTATGTAGTCTCAGGGTGGCCTTGAACTCTCGGCGATCCTCCTACCTCTGCCTCCCGAGTGCTGGGATTAAAGGCGTGCGCCACCACGCCCGGCTGGATTAGGATTTTAAGCCATGTATTTGGGAGTAACCATAAGCATTTACCCTATAGCAATGGCCTTTTTTCTCAATGCCCAGCCCTGCTAATTCTTGAAGAATTTCTGAGGACTGCACTAAGAATTACCTTTAGTTGGGGGAGCAGAGTCTCCATTGACTATGGAGATTGCTCTTAAATACCATTCAAGAGACGGTGAGTCATGACAGTTGTTGTTTACTTTTTGCTATTTTTGTTTCTTCGGGAGGTTTTTAATCCATTAAATAACAGCAAAGGGACCCTATGCCTGTTCAATCTGTTATCCTGTTCCTTCCAGGAATGAGGACTTTTGGCCCCCAGAAACCCTAGACTCACTCACTTTTCAGCCAGTACCTGTTTCTCTCTACACTTCCTTCTCACTTATAAATCTTAGTCTCTAAACAAGATGTGTTACAGCTTGCTTGCTTTCTTGTTTAAAGAGGCATATGGGGAAGCATCCACAGTGTAGAGCACTTCCATCTTAACCATCATCCCTCTGGGTAGAACTCAGGTGTTTACATCAAAGGCCATTGAGTTTTGATGTTCATAATTCATTTTATCCAAGAAATGTATACCGAGTGTTCTAGATCAGAGACAGATTTCATATTAATGAGTTTAGAATAAATAATAAGCATGCTGGCTCCTTTCCCTAGCGTGTCACAGTGAGGGTAAGGTTAAATGTTTTACCCAGAAACTGAAAATTCCATAGGTAAGTAATGATGGAAAATAAGTTTTCCCTTCTTCTAAGGAATAGTTTTTGAAATAGTTTTCTTAGAAAGATAAGTTTGATTCCTTGCCCCTTATGTAAAAAAAAAAATCTTTCCAGGGACTAGATAGCCTCATATCACTTCATATTGATTAAGGGGAAAAATAATCCAAAGAACATTCACAATTGTAAATATACAAAAATCGAACATCCACATATGCAGTTTCATAAAAAAAAAAAAAAAAAAAAACTCTACCAAATGCTAAAGACAAGATTAACCACATCACATCACAATAATAGTGGTAACTTCCGTTATGCCACTTTTACCAACAGACAGGTCATTCTGACAAGAAATCAGCAGAAACATCAGCAATAAATAACAATATAGAGCAAATGCACTTTTAAGATGTCTACAGACTCTAATACCTAAATACAAGAGGACATCCATTCTTCTCAGCAGCTATGGGACATTGTCTGAAAATGATCTCATTTTAGGACACAAAGCAAGTTTTAACTATGATCACAATGGAATAAGACTAGAAATCAATAAGAAGAGAAATTACAAATTACATACAAACTCAGGGGCTGAGAGATGGCTTAGCAGTTAAGGAGTTTGCCTGCAAAGCCAAGGATCCTGGTTCTTCTCTCCAGGACCCACATTAGCCAGATGCACAAAGGAGTGCATGCATCTGGAGTTCGTTTGCAGTGGATGGAGGCCCTGGCATACCCATTTTCTCCCTCCCTCTCTCTCTCAAATAAATAAATAAAATTTAAAATATATATACAAATTCATGGGGATGGAATAACACACTACTAAGTGATGACTCTGTCATTGACGAAATCAGGAGGGGAATTTCAAAACTCCTAGTATCAAATAAAAATAAAAGCACAACATAGGAGAACCCTGTTGATACAATGAAAGAAGTTCTAAGAGGGAAGTTGATCGCCTTAAATGCCTATATTTAAAAAATCAGAGAAATCTTAAATAATGATATAACTCAAGATCTTAGAAAAACATCAATAAGCCAAACTAGAAATTTGCAGATGGAAAGAAATAATAAAGATCAGGGACGATATTAATGAAATGGGAAAGAATGGGTCAAAGAATCAATTACATAAGAAGCTGGTTCTTTGAAAAGGATAAACAAGGTTAACAGACATACAAACTAAGCAAAAGAGAGAAAAGACCCAAATTATAAAATTAGGAATAAAAACAACAGACATCAGTAACACTCAGTCATTAAGGCATACTTAGAGTATCCCAATAAATTACATGAATGTAATTCAGAAGGCTTAAGACTTCAATTAACTAAAAACGGCTAGCCCTAAAAATTATTCAGCAATTGATTCCTGCTGAATCTTGCAGTCCTGAGAGCCACGTCGTGAGCTGCTCCATAGCTGCTCATTTTCTCTGCTGCTCTTTGAGCCCCGGGGGCACTCAGACACATGAGCAAAATACAGCCCACATTTACTGCAGAGGGATTTCCAATAGTTATAAATACCTTCTGACTCAGCTGTCCAGCCAGAGAGCTGAGGGGCATTTATGACAGAGCCCCTGAGAGGGTTTTTTTTTTTTTTTTGGCTTTTCGAGGCAGGGTCTCACTCTGGTCCAGACTGACCTGGAATTAACTATGTAGTCTCAGGGTGGCCTCAAACTCACAGCAATCCTCCCACCTCTGCCTCCTAAATGCTGGGATTAAAGGCGTGTGCCACCACGCCCGGCTTCTGAGAGTTTGTTTTTAAAGGTTAGTAAAAACATCAGAGTAGGTGAGAAGTCACCACTTACAGATGCATGTCTGCAAATAGTTACTCTGCATAAACATTTAGGTTCTATAAACACCAGATATAAACTACCTTTACAAGCTGGGAACAGTTTTTTTTTTTTTTTTTAAGTCAGGTAGCATGATTCTGAAAATCCCCAGGAATTCTGCCTGAAAGGTTTAAACAGCTACCAGCATTTCACTTCCACTGTACAGGGCTTAAAACATTAATCAACCACTTGGGGTTTGATGCAACTGGCCTCCGATGGCTTTCAGAGTAGCTACAGTGGCTTTCACTGCATGGGAGATGGTAGATAGATAACGTTCTGCACCCGGAACTGATCTTCACACTTCGTAGGAGCCTGTGACAGATAACAGAATTCCTGAGCAAGGCAGAAGCATCATTTAACATGTTCCAAAGAAAATAAAGTCAGCAGCCATTTTAAACAATGATATCAGTAATGAACTTATGAGACTTTCGCCTTAGAATACTGCACGGTTACCAAACTGTGCAATGGCCGAGTGTTGAGCTCCATACCCTTGATGAAGACGCTGTTAATGACTGCTACCATACAAATTCTGAGCACAAATGGAATCGAATTCTGCTGGGTTTCCTTGACCTTACTATTCTGTCCTTTTAGGGAATTCTCCTACCTTCTCCTTTGTACTTAGTAACATATATGTGCCAGAAAGATCCTGGCTTCTCTTTTTCTTCTTTAAATTGCTTAACTGTGACTTCATCAGCATCTCCATCCTGAGTAGGTTCAATGACTTCTTGGTCACACCATCCTGTAGAGAATCCCCCTCCCCACCGCCTGCCCCAGGGGCATAACATTAGCCTCATCAGGGGCATCTAAGTAGACTCACACCCAGTTCTAAACTTTTGGAGTGATTAATCCATAAGGACTACACATTCTGGGACCCACACCTGGCCATACGAGGTTGCGTAGACAGTGGAGCAAGCACTTCAGTGTGCTGTCTCACCTGTGTACTCTTCCCAAGCAGTGGAATGTGGGCCAGCAGGCTGTCAATCCTGGAAGGCACCCTATCTCTCAAATCTGCTGCTGGTGGCTGGTCTTTAGGTTTCAACATCATTAATCCTTTTATGTTGTCAAGTGATTTGAAAGGTCACATCCATCCCAGAAGTCTTCTACTATGGCCTCCCTGACCATTTCATTGACACTACAATAACTAAGTTGACTTCCTGATCGCCAAGCTCTTTGCTGAAGGATTCAACTTTCCAAAGTTCAGTGCATGCAGACACCCTTCCTAGCTGCCCTCATTTTCTCTCTCTCTGAACACATTCCAGTTGCACCTGTTTTTGAGATCTCACAAGCAAGAGATTATCACAGGGTTAGTTGTGAGGGTTTCAGAATACTAGGTGTGTCATTATTCAAGGCTTCTCAGAGAAATCAGACAACATCACTTACATCAAAGACACAAAAAGAATTTTTTTTGGACTACTCTAATGTATTTCTATCTCCTTCTTCTTCTTCTTCTTCTTTTCTTCTTCTTCTTCTTCTTCTTTTTTTGGCTTGTTGACATACCTCCCAGTTAGGTGTTATCATCGTTTTTTTTGGGGGGGAATAAACATTCATTTTTGTTAATTTTCAGGCTGCCATGCAGAATAATGGGTTTGATCATGGCCTCGTCACACATAGGGGTCATTATATTTTGTTCTCATTGTTCCTTTCCGCTTCCCTCCCCTAAATCAGCCATTTTAAAGGAGATGCTTGTGTCACAGGCAGACGTGCTGCTGGCTGGATTGGAGGCTGTATCACCCCTGCTGCTGTCTCCAACACTGGGCAGAGGGGTGTGGGGGGGAGAGGTTGCTGAAGCCCAGAACCAAGGACAGATTTTTTTCCCCCAATTAAGGATGTCTGCTTTCTGTCTTCCTTTGAGGCCTTATTTTGAAAAGCCTTTGAGTCACTTAATTTTACTGGACACTATTGCCCTTATACCACACCACATTTTGTCCTTCCAAAAGAAACAGTTTCCAGTAACATAGAGAGGTTTTCCAGGAATTTCCACAAAGGTTATTCTCTTCATGTACTTGACTCTTTATGCCTCTCCAAGGGAAAACTGTATAGGCAGCACTCTGTGAATTCTCCTCCGTCCGGTGACAAGCACCATCCACTGCAAGGTCACACTGAGTATATACTTAGTGCCACCCCCCACACCACACCCTTCCAAGCAACTCGATGGCCTGTTTCACAGCAATCCTTGAAGTGATGTTCTAACTGTGCATCCCAGCTTCAGAAATCACCACTGGGCAGAGTGGTTTCCAATAATGGTCACTCTGTCCAGATTAGTTCTTGTCATTACATTTTTAATTAAGACATAAGCCAGTCATCTTATTGTGCTAGATACATTTTGGAAAATAGAGGGTATGTCAAAATCCCACTAGGTTTATGTGCTAGTAAGATAGGTGTCCTAGGAGACGGGATCTCAAGGCTCCTTTTCGTCATTCATAACTCAAACACTGACTACTGTGACTAAAGTGACATTAGGTTCCTCAGATTAGAGATGACTTGGATAGCAGGAAACAGAACACGTAGGTAAGTAGAGAAGGCTGTTGTTAATATTAGCCAACCACTAAAGCAAACCATCTAGTTCCATTACCCATAGATGTAAGACTTTTTTTTTTTTTTTTTTTTTTTTTTTTTTGGTTCTTTGAGGTAGGGTCTTGCTCTAGCTCAGGCTGACCTGGAATTCACTCTGTAGTCTCAGGGTGGCCTTGAACTCACGGCGATCCTCCTACCTCTGCCTCCCGAGTGCTGGGATTAAAGGCGTGTGCCACCACACCTGGCAGATGTAAGGCTTTTGTCTCTTTGACTTTCCACTTATAGTTCCAAGATGGATACTACATAGCCCAGCAAGGAAAGCAGAGGAGTCATTTGCAGCGCCTACCGTGCCTTCTTTCAGGGAAGCAATAACATGTCTAGAAGTGCTCAGTAGACTATTTTCATAGATTTCAATGGCTAAAACTAGGTCATTTGATCCTGTTGTGTCTAGAAAAGAAAAAGGATTTTCTCAGTGCAATTATGATTCATCCCCTGGGGCTGGGCAGATTGCCACTTCTACTATAACTCCAAACAAGCTAGTGCAACATCTCAGTGGTTTACAAGAACAAGCAGTATTCTTCACTTGTGGACATGTAGCTTATCTGTGACTTCTGGATTTGATCACAATCAATTGTAATGCATCCAGGCTGTGTGTTCATATCTGCCTCACATATATCCTTATTCTGGCAGGACTGATCACCATAGAAAGAAGCCAGATAAAAATAGTGCCAATACACTTAGAGTCACACCCAATAATATTTCCTTTGTGAGATAAATTGCCCAGCCAAGTTCAATACAAGGATATAAATTCTGGCTACTCTAGTAGAAAGTGCTATAAAGTCACACGCCAAAGAGTATAACTAGATAATTTATTACAGAAAGGAACAGAAAGATTGAAATGAAAATGAAAATCCACTCTATCACCTCATTCCAAACAAAACAGATCCAGATAGCAAGAAAGAAAGCAATGTTTTTTGAACAGCCACCCAATAGTGTCTTCCACAGTGAAGTAGTCAAGATGAGCCTTAGAAATTTGTTGTTTTTCTGGCTTAGTTGGCAGGAGGAAGTAGCAAAAGGTAATAATAGGTAGTTACAAATTCCTTTCCTAGGCAGAGATTTCCAGATCTAACATGCATACTGATCTCAGACGGGCAGAGCTAAGCATATTTACTCCAGAAGCTGAGAGTTCAGATTTTTTCCTCCATGTTGAATTAAAGTATTTTTTTGTTTCATATGTGTGAGTACTTGTGTGTACATGCATGTGGAGGCCACAGGGTAGACACTGGGAACTCAGGTGTCTTTCTCAATCACATTCCACTTGTATTCTTTGAGACAGGATTTCTTTTTTAAAAACATATTTTTTAATTTATTTACAAGCACAGAGATTGAGAGAGAGAGAGGGAGGGAGAATGGGCATGCTAGAGCCTATTGCCCTAGCAAATAAACTCCAGATGCATGTGCCATTTTGTGCATCTGGCTTTACATGAGTACTGAGGAATCGAACCGAGACCAGCAGGCTTTGCAAGCAAGCATCTTTAACTACTGAGACATTTCTCCAGCCCTGAGATAATACTTCTTACTGAACCTGAAGCTCATCAGTTCACTTAGACTGGCTAGCTAATGAGCCCAGGGATTCCTTGTTACTGTGTCTTCAGGACTTAGGTTCTAGGTGTATGCCACGATGGCCTGCATTTTCCATGGGTGCTGGGAATGCAGGCTTAGGTCCTCATGCTTGCATGGCAACTATTTTATACACTGAGTCCCTAATATATTTTTTCAGCTGAAGAACATGGACTTTGTATATAACATTTTCTAAGAATTCTACTTTATGGAATTCCAAAAAACATCTCTAAATTTTTTAAAGCAAACTTTCACGCTGTTTCTAATTCTCAGACCTAACTCATAGAAGCTGCATGAAATAGTAAATGTTTGTTTTAAGCTGCTAACCACTGATATAATTTGTTATGCAGAAATAGTTAAAACTGTCAGGAAAATATGGAATCAGCAGGCTTTCACTGGAATTTTTAAGTCAATAACACATAATCTTAGTTTATAACTCAGAATCAGGAAGCTGCCAGTCACATCTGTTTTTCAACAATAATAAAAATGGCATCTGAACTCTGAGGACACCTGAAATAAAAAGTCAATACCTAGCCAATGACTATCCAAGCAAAAGCAGTATTACGGCCTCTGCTTCATCTTCCAAATTACACACCTAAAATAACTAAGTGACAGAAGCTGATTTACATCGAGAATTATAGCTACTAAACAAAGCCTGAAAAGCTCAACCATGGTAAGTTTTTCAGTCCTACATGACTGAAAGGCACAGTGTGACAGTCATCTTGCCATTACTGTAATGACTGAGGTTATCAACTCATAAAGAGAAAATGTTTCTTTTGCATGCAGTTGTAGAAGTTTCAGTCCACAATTGACTTACTTCCACTGCTTTGGGCTGACGCAGTGAATCACGGTGGGAATGAACAATACTTTAAAAGACTCCCCCCCCCCCCGACTAGGCCCTACTTCTGCAATAGTACAACCCTGGGAATCAAACCTCTAACTCATGAGCCTTCAGGGGACACTTAAGATCCGAACTATAGTTTATAACAAGAGGAAGTTGAATAGATGCCAAGTGCCAGTTCACCATATCCATCTCAACAGGTTAATATGCATAAACCTGTAAAGGTTATTTGAAAATGATACAGAGGGGATGGAGAGATGGCTTAGCAGTTAAGGCACTTGCCGGAAAAGCCAAAGAACCCAGGTTCACTTTTCTAGGACTCACGTAAACCAGCTATGCAAGGTGGTGCATGTATCTGTAGTTCTTTTGCAAAGGCTAGAGGCCCTGATGTGCCCATAACCCCCACCTCTCTCAAATAAATAAAATAAAGCAAAAAAAGACGTAGAAAGGAAGAAAAACTTTAAAACTAAAAGATTAAATGATCAATGTTGGCTCAAGAACTCGAAAATATGTATTAGAATAGTCGAAACGCTTCCTCAGAAATCGGTGTGACAGGCTGACAGTTTTATAACCAAGATTTTCCAGATTTACAAAATACAGTGAGCCCCTATCCTAGACAATATTTCACACCAAAAAGAAGTCAGTGGTGAGCAGAGTCTGATGCAGGAGAGAGTGGAGATAATTATGACAGAAGTACTCTTTCTTCACTATAACCATTTTGCTGAGCTGAAATTTGTGAAATTCAATTGTCTGCCACAATCTTGAACTCAAGCAACTGAACATAAACAATAAGCAAACAAGCGATCTCACGTAAAACCGGCGTCCACAAATTTCAAGAGCACCTAACATCAGCAATAAGCCTATAATATTTCCCCAAGATGTTGGCGTATCTTCTCCCCCCAAAAGTATTCATGTTCCATTGCATTCTCTGTGGCTCACCTTGCCTCATATGTCAAGAAGAAAATAGAAGCTATTAGAAGACATACTTCCACCTTCCTGTCACCAAACATACTTGCTCCCTGTATTTTCCTTCTTCTGTCTCTTCTTCTACTTTCCTCTTGAGGAGAACAGGAGAAAATATGGGAAGATGAGAACATAAGTCAGTCTAGGAAAATGTATGGGCACATATTTAATTTTTTCTTTAAAATGTTATATATTAATTTTGAAGGTTATGCATGCATGGTTAAAAATTTTGTTGGATTTTAGAGTATGTAAAGAAAAATAAATCTACCTCTGCCATGTTTTCCAAGTCTCCAGTTATCTTCCCTCTCCCTTCTCATCATTTTAGATATTAAGGTGAACCACACCAAAAACAAAAATTTTTATAGGCCAAATGCAGGAATGCAATGTGGTTACTTCCAACCTATTTGATACACACACTCATTTCCTTTTTCAAACATATGATCATAATATATTCAGTGATTCTGTCACGTATTTCAGAACGTTTTACTACAAACCTCTTAGTGAAGTCAAAATATCTGACAGTCAGTTTTTAAAACTTTTAACTGCCAAGGAATGTTAGATAAATGGAGTAGAGGTCTTGGGTGTGGTGTTATCACTCATTTCCGTAAAATGAATAACAGTTTCTTTTAACTTGAAGAGGGAGCAACACTTTTGAAGTCCATAAACTACATAAACAAATGATTAAAAAAAAAAAACCCGCCCTATTGTATGAAGATAATCTCCATGTTACAAATCCCAGTGCTTTTCCAGGGAGTGCTGGAGCACAGGCCCTAGCTGTGCAGGCTAGAGAGGGCTGAGGCTCAATCTAAGAATGTTGGTGCATGCAGCCAGGATTTGAGAATAAATTTACCTAGAATAACTTTTGCTCCAATAAAGGATGGTAAGTGAATAGCTTGTTTGTTAGAACCCCACTTTTAAAGAAAATTTTCTGCTGGAAAAGCAAAAGGAAATTACTAAGTTTTCCTGGCTATATAAGTGGAACATCTCTTACAAGAAAATTCAAATTTTGAATCTGTGAAATTCTGTAAAACTGTTCCAGGTACTAACTATTGGGATTCAATCCATTGACAAATGAGGAAAATGAGGCCAGGAATGAATAGTAATGAAAAGCACGTGCATTTTTTAAAGAGAGCCTGATTGACAAACATATTCTTTTCACCATTTAATACTATATTTTTATTTATTTATGAGAGAGAGAGAGAGAGAGAGAATGAGACTGCGAGGACCTTTAGCTACTGTAAATGAACTCCAAACACATGTGCCACCATGTGCATCTGGCTTATGTGGGTGCTGGGGAGCAGAACCCAGGTCCTATGGCTTCTCAGGCAACTGCCTTACTTGATAAGCCATCTCTCCAGCCCAAGCACTTGTATTTTGCACTGAAACAAACCCCTCAGCTCAGATTCAAGACTAATGTGTGTTATGAATTGCAGCGTGTTTACTGTACATACAAAGATTTCTGCTTTTACTGAAACATGGTTTAATTACAAAGAAAGACCTTTAATATATTTTTATCATCACTTCTCAATATGTACACTTCTTAATATGTACCAAATTAGTGTCTTTGGGATTGTATTGTGTTGAACTGTTTGATTTTAATTTTTTGTCTGTGTTATTGACTTAGTTGTATTTAAAAAAAATTTAATGGAATTTTGGCTTGGGATTAGGACATAATTTCCAATAATTTTTGAAATGGCTCCAAACATACTTCTGCTGTTTTATGTGACATGTTTATATGAAGTGGCATTTGGCATTAACAATTACAAAATCTCAAAATACTGATCAACTCTGAAAAATACTGAAGATGCCCTATATCCTGCAGTAACAAATACTCAGCAAAGATTTAATTTCTTTTTTTTTTTTTTTTTGGTTTTTCAAGGTAGGGTCTCTCTCTGGCCCAGGCTGACCTGGAATTAACTACGTAGTCTGAGGGTGGCCTCGACCTCTCGGCGATCCTCCTACCTCTGCCTCCCGAGTGCTAGGATTAAAGGCGTGCACCACCACACCCGGCTAGATTTAATTTCTTTTTTAAAAAAATATTATTTATTCATCTGTTTTTACATATTTTGAGAGAGAGGGAGAGAGAAAGGCAGAGAGAGAGAGAATGGGTGTGCCAGGGCCTCCAGCTCTTGCAAATGAATTCCAGACACATGTGCCATCTTGTGCATCTGGCTTATGTTGGTACTGGGGAATCAGACTTGGGTCCTTAGGCTTCTCAGGCAAGCACCTTAACCACTAAGCCATCTCTCCAGCCCAAGATTTAATTCTTTATGCAGAGTAAACAAGCTTATTCATCTTGTTAGCATGCAAAATTGCTTTAATCTTTAATAAATGGTAAACTATGTATACCAAGAATTTTTATGTGTATATTTGTGTATGTAGTGCATGCATGTTTGTATATGTAGGGGCACTTGTGTGTGTAGGTGTGTGTAGGTGCATATACAGGTATGTGCGCACTGTGTGGAGGTCAGAGGTCTAAGTCAGGTGTCTTCCTTCACTTTCCATCTTATTTTTTGAGGTATGAAATCTGGAGCTTACTGATCAATTCATACAGCCTGCTCATGTGCTTGGTTCTGTTCACTTGTCAATGACTATGTGAAGTTGTCTTAAGGCAACAACCATGGATCTGCTGTCTCACAAATTTACATCAGCCCATAAAAAAGAACATCCTTGGACAAGATCAAAGACTCCAGGTGCCCCTTACAACTTAACCCCAGCCACTGCCTCTCCAGTTGCTTGCAAGGTCACCAGCAATGAAGCAAACAAGTGTGGCTTTTTGTGATTGTAAAATGTACTACCACAAGTGGAAAACAAATCCTGGCCACTGACCCTCTGTCAATGAGTCAACAACATCCTGTTTGTAAGTAAACAAGAGTTATTTATCGGGAGGGCAATGGCTTGTTAACACACGTTTTACAAAGTATTACTCTACCTACTAAGAAGTAGGTGCGTATCCATGAACAATGTTGTTATGCAGAGACATTAAATACAGTGAGCAGCATTCTCATACGTAGAGGACCTTTGCCATGTGGGTGAAACATGAAGCGGGATGGGAACTAGGGGAGGATGGATTATGGAGTAAGTAGCAAAAGTTTCCTGTGGCCAGTTTACCAAAGATGAAATGTAATAGCTGTTCATCTGACTCACTGAGGTTGCTCAGTGCAAGAGCCCAGGGCTGCACCTGCTGTTTAAAGGAAGCCAAGGGCCTGTCACGTTATTTATGTGCCAAATATCTAGGCTACAGTTCCCACAAAATATTAGCACAGGTCATGTGAGTGGAATAATCCATCATCAGCTGTGATCACTACAGAGAGAAAATGTCCCTAGAACACAAGAGTACCCTGTTGACACTAACGTTGATAAAGGAAGGTGAGTGCCTCAGAAGGGGAAAGAGTTTTAATGCTTTATAATCAGAGGAAATGTTCTAAGTTGAATTCAGGGCACTTTGTTATGAAATACTATTAACAAATATGCATTTATAGATTACCAGGCTTGAAGAACTTGCAGGAAAGATGTAAAAGATGCAAAGCTAGGCTAAGTTCTATCCGGATTGTTTTGGTTTGTGTCCCTCATCGAAGCACTTACCATGTGCACAATTAGATCCCACACGTTCATGTGTAGACCAGAGTCATACACTGAAGTTTTACTGCACTTTCCTGTGTGTCTTTCTTCCAGGAAAGCCCCCAGTTTATCACCAAATAAAATCATCTCTACTCTGTGTTGCAGTCAGCTCCCTGTTGCTGGGACAAACACCTGACCAGAAGCAGCTTATGGGAGGAAAGGGTTTATTTCAGGCTTACAGAATGCATGGGGAAGTTCAATCACAGCGGAAGAAGCTGGCTCACTCCAGCATCCACAGCAGAGAGAGAAACCAACACCAGAAAGTACCAACAGCCAGACCCCGAACATGGCTGTCCACACAAGACCTAGTAGGGCTGGACACCAAGATCTACCCTCAGTGATATCTCCTTCCCTGCAGGGATCTGCCCATTGGAGATACAAGTTGTAAATTCAGTCTTAATCAAAAGTCCCTGAGGCTATGGGGAACATGCATTCACATTCAAACCACCACACTCTGTCTTCCCGGTGTCCCGTGTAAAGCCACACACAGGAGCCTTCTGGTTCAACCACATGTCTTCCTCATGGTAGTGATCTATGTTTACTGTTCAGCTATACCTGACTCAGCTAAAGTTAGTTTCTAGCTGTGTGTCATGGCTTATATAATCCCAGCACATGGAAGGCAGAGGCAGGAGGATCATGAATTTGAAATAAGCCTGAGCTATATAGTAAGCCAAAACAGTAATATTGTGTCTCAAAAAAACACACAAAATAATAATAATTTGTGTAATGTTTGATTATTTTATGTTAGGAAGAAATTTAAAAAACAAACAATAATTATTTCTTTGAACAAGCTTGGCTGTTTAATAATTCAATAATAAAAGAGGTCTAATGATATTTTGACATATCCCAGCAGATTTTACATACTGTGCTTTAAAAGCAAAGAATCCTCATAACATAAAAGTTTCTTTATAGTTTCTTACATCTAAATAATATAAAATATTTTCAGAAGTTGCATTGAAGGCTATAGTTTCTTTTTTTTCTTTTTTTTTCTTTTTTTTTTTTTTTTTTTTTGTTTTTTCGAGGTAGGGTCTCACTCTGGCCCAGGCTGACCTGGAATTCACTATGTAGTCTCAGGGTGGCCTTGAACTCACGGCGATCCTCCTACCTCTGCCTCCCGAGTGCTAGGATTAAAGGCGTGCGCCACCACGCCCGGCTATAGTTTCTTTTAAATATTGACTATATGGTAAGTGATTTTAGGCAAGAGGAGGTTCAAAAGGAGCTTAGGCATTTACAAAGGTAGAGATGAATGATTTTTCTAGGATTATTCCAAGTTAAAATTATAACACATATTTCCTTACAAAACCTCATGATTTTAGAAGTATTAATTAATTAATTTTTTTGCCAATGCTGGAAATGGAACTAAGATCTTTGCTAGGCAAGTATTCTGCCACTGAGCTGCATCCCTAGTCCAACATTTTCCTTTCAGTAATATAACAAACCCTTCATGCCACTGAGAATACAGCACTTTCATCACAACTTCTTTAAAGAATTTAAATTTTTATATGATACAATGCCAGTCAATCTATGCTGAATTCTCTACCAACATCTGAGGAACTCAAACCCCCAGCTTGTGTATGACAGAGCGGGTTTGTAGCAAAGCATGCCACTCTAGTCAGCTCATAACACAGCTGACAGCATTTTTCAGCCAACCAAATCAAACTCATATAAGTTACTATAGTCTTTACACTAATTATAAAAATACTTATTTATTTATTTATTTGCAAGCAGAGAGGGGGAGAGAGAGGGGGGGAGAGAAAAGAGAATGGGTGTACCAGGGCCTCTAGCTGCTGCAAACAAACTCCAGATACATGCACCACTTTGTGCATCTGGCTTTATGTGGGTACTGGGGAATCAAACGTGAACCAGTAGGCTTTGTAGGCAAGTGCCTTAACTGCCGAACCATCTCTCCAGCCCTCAATGTGGAGTTTAAGAAGTGCATTATTGTTGCAAAAAAAATCTACAAAATACAGTTTTGCTTGATTCTTCCTTCACTTGTATATAAGAGGAAAATAAAATGCATGAGGATTTTTAGAAAAAAATATGTGAGACAAGGTCTTGCTATTTTGTCCAGAGGTGACTGAAACTCATGAGCTCAAACGATCCTCAGTTCTCAGCCTCTGGGTAGAGGGCACAGCAGCATGTGCCACCTGGCCAGTCTTAAAAGATGGTGGCACATGCTGCTGTGCCCTCTACCCAGTCTTAAAAGATGGTGGGACATGCCTTTAATCCCAGCACTTGGGAGGTAGAGGTAGGAGGATCACTGAGAGTTTGAGGCCAGCCATAGACTACAGAATGAGTTCCATGTCAGCCTGGGCTAGAGCGAGAGCCTACCTCAAAAAACCAATATCAAAACAAAACAAAACAAAACAAACAAACAAAAAAAAACAACCACAAAAGATTCATCTTTACAGGTCTGTTTAGCTGCACATTTTAATCATATATTAAGCATGCTGTCTTTATGCCCTCAGGCCTGAAGTTCCTTGAACTGCAATATTTGATAAACAAAATCTCTTTGATGTGCTTATGCCCAATCATACAGTCTGACTAACTCAACACAACGGTTGGCTAACAGATTTAGCTACAGGCTTGCTCTACCCTACAACACAGGTTCCCAGATTAACTTTTCTTAAGAGAGACTGTCCTTAAATGGATATGCTGCACTTAAAATAGAGCCCAGTGTTTTTCTGATGAGCTGCAGAGGGAGGGAGCTATGTGTCCATTTAGCCTGAAAAGGAAAGAAGCTGTCAGATCAATGTTGAATGTGGATGGTGTCTGCCTAACTGTCTACACTGCCACAGGATATTGCATACACTCCTTTAACTCTCTCTTTACTGAGACACATCACAGAATGTGATCATCACATTGAAATTATTGGCACTTAAGCCACAACCTAAGTTTATAGATGGTCTTGAAATAAATATTTATGTGGCCACAAAAAACTATCTGCCACCATAAAGTATGCCTTAGGGGGAGATACTTCATTTTTACATAAATCTAAATATGTTCAAATCAGGGCTGGCAAGGGGTTCAGGGATTAAAGTCCCTTGTTTATAAAGCCTGCCAGCCCAGGTTTGATCACACAGTACCCATGTAAAGCCAGATACACAAAGTAGCACATGTGGCTTGAGTTTGTAGCAGCAAGGGGCCCTGGTGCTCTCATTAACTCTCTCTCCAAATAAATACTTTTAAAAATCCTATTTTTAGATAAAAATTAAGATATAAAAATAATATTTAAAAAAATAGAGACTCAGTTTCCACATTTCATTATGTTTCTTAGTTTCTCACCAGTTGCTAATCTGCCTTTTATGAAGTGGACATCCAGATAAAATATTGGCCTGTTCTGTGATGGATGACCAAGTTGTAACTACCATCCTGAAGTCTTTGTTATTTAAGAGAGAGAGAGAAAGAGTCAGATAGATAGAGAGAGACAGAGAGACAGACAGAGACAGAGAGAGAGAATGGGCATGGCAGGGCCTCCAGCCTCTGCAAACAAACTCCACCTTGTGTCACCTTGTGCATCTGGCTTATGTGGGTCCTGAGGAATTGAACCTGGGTTCTTTGGCTTTGCAGGCCAGTGCCTTAACTGCTAAGCCATCCCTACAGCACATCCTGAACACTTACTGTACTTTCTTCTGTGTACTGAACAATAGCATGTTCTACCCACTTTAGAATGCCTGGCCACTGTCATAAAGCTGCTCAATCCAATAATTGCTTTATACTTTTGCTAATTACTTGACATAATTATGACTTGGAATACTTAAAAAGCAGTTATTGAAAAGCTGAGCATGGTGGTGCACATCTTTAATTCCAGCACTTGGGAGGCAGAGATAGGAGGATTGCTATGAGTTTGAGGCCACCCCGAGACTACAGAGTGAATTCCAGGTAAGCCTGGGATAGAGTGAGACCCTACCTTGAAAAAGAAAAAAAAAAAGTTATTGAAATAATAAATATTTATTATATTCTCTGACACCTGAGAGTTTGCTCTATTTTTTTAAATGGGTCAACAATTTCCCTGAATATGCTCAATTAAAGAAAAAGAGAGAGGGCTGGAGAGATGGCTTAGTGGTTAAAGTGCTTGCCTGCGAAGGCTAAGAATGAATGTTTGAGTTTCCAGGTCCCACATAGCCAGACACAGTGACACAAGCATGTAAATGTTGCACATGCACTCAAGGGGGCACATGTGTCTGAAGTTCCTTCACAGCAGCTGATAGGCCCTGGCAGACCCTTTCTCTCTCTCTTTCTCTCTCTCTGTCTCACTCTCAAAAATAAAATAATAGAAAAGAAAAGAAAAAGAAGACCTGGGGAGTCAGTAAACTGCTGCACAAGTATGAATATTCCAAGTTCACGTCCCAAGGACCCATGTCCAAGCTGGGTGCCACAGTGCACACCTACGCTGCACTGGGAGGACAAAGATAGGAAGATCCTGAGCTTTTCTGGCTGTCTACTGAAATATAAGTTCCAGGTTCAGTGAGACAGAGTGAGAGACTCTGTCTTAAAAGATAAGTGGAGCGTCAGGCCGGGCGTGGTGGCGCACGCCTTTAATCCCAGCACTCGGGAGGCAGAGGTAGAAGGATCGCCGTGAGTTCAAGGCCACCCTGAGTCTACATAGTTAATTCCAGGTCAGCCTGGGCCATAGTGAGACCCTACCTCGAAAAACCAAAAAAAAAAAAAAAAAAGATAAGGTGGAGCGTGATTGAAGAAGACACTCAATGTTGATTCCTGGTCTTCACATTCAAACACGAGCACCCCCACACACATATGAACATACACACCATATGCAGGGCCAGTGTAACAGTGATAGGGGAGGGAGGGCCACCGTGAGTAACAGTAATAGGGGAGGGAGGGTCAGCATGAGTAACAGTAATAGGGGAGGGAGGGGCACTGTGAGTAACAGTAACGGGGGAGGGCCAGTGTGAGGAACAGTAATGGGGAGGGGAGGGCCAGTGTAACAGTAATAGGGGAGGGAGTTCCAGCGTGAGTAATATTAAGTTTGAGCCCTGGGATAAGATTCATTCCACAGAGAATTTCATAGCTTCAGAAGATATGCAAGAAATCCTGTATCTGTCAATGTCCATTATGAGACAAGATTTGGGAATTTATTTTGAGGGTCTCCAACTTTTAAGGTCCCAGTAGAGAAAGACAAGCCTAAGAAGGAGTAAGGAAATAAGAGAGACTTTAGAATACTGAACTAATTATGGTGACACAGGCCAGTAGGCAAATGTTGAAGAGGATGAAGCAAGAAGATCATGAATTTAAGGCCAGCCTGGTCTACACCATTGTGTAAGGCTCAGTGATAAAGTGCTTATTATAAGTGAGGCTCTAGATTCAATTCCCAGCACCATACCCCTAATGTGTTAGCCTCTATTTTTATTTTATTTGATATACATTATAACAAGTTATACTCTTTTATTCCCTTGCCCTTGCTTCTATTTTTAAATGACACATGAAAGATAACTTGTGCAAGATATTGTTATATTTTATAATTTGGAAAAAAGTCCAAAATTGAAGTTAAAGGAATGCTTACTTTGCTACACATAGGTTAAGACAGCTGTGTCAACAGGCCATCTCGCCACATGATCTGGAAAATGATAGGCCAAGCAGTTCTTTTTTTACTCAGTCTATGAATACTTTATATTCTTTTCAAATAATATGCCTATAGTCAACTTACTACATGAAAACCACAGACATTACTTTTTCCCAAACCTGGCTGTTTTAGCAACCCACTTCTTTTTGGACTGGGCTTTGACTTGTCTACCAGAGTTCGGACTTTGCTTTCTGTACACACAGCAGTCGTGAGGGAACTCCTCTGAGTTTACAGCCCGGAATCCCATGCTTTCAGTAGGTGACTAACTTATGCCATCTTTCTCTGCTTCTCTTTTCCCAAGCCCATCTGAAGCATCTGAAGCACAAGAGGGATGCTCATGCCCCCAGCTTCTCGACAGTTTGCCTCTGCATCAAGCAGATCACATCAAGAACATCCAATTACGATCTTACTCTAAACATAGATAGACACACGTCAAATTTGACTTTTTTCCTTCTGTATCAGAAAAGGTTATAAGAAATTGGTGTAAAAAGACTACTTCTTAATTTTATTACACGATGAAGAAAATGTGTGGTCTGTCATATTATTAACTGTCTTTTAATGTGATAAATCCATCTTTTTTTCTCGTCATGAATGTGGGGAAATGCAATGTCCCTTTCACTGTGTGTGGTGTCACATGATTATAACCCAAAGACATAGGAGAGGAAGGCAAGATGATTGCAGTTTCAGGGCAGCTTGAGCTATGTACTAAGACTTTGTCACCCTCCCCCAAGCTCTCTTTATGTATAAAAGTATAATCCTGTAAATTCTATTTATTTATTTATTCATTACACACATATATGACAATTTATTTTGCAATAACCATGAACTAAGTTGTGTTGCCATTTACGACTCCTTAGCTGAGATACAACTATCTTCTTCCCTCCGACTGCTTACACTGTTATAATTTGTGTTGAAGTATAATTTTTTTTGGAAATTTTTCTCTAAGATGTTGGTCAATTTAACATAATTTTAAGTCTAACAATTAAATGGTGAAATGATTTTATAATACTAGTTGAAGTATTTTAATTCTAATGAAAGAAATACTGAAACATATACTGGATAGAAATGGACCTAGTCAAAGGGCACATGTAGATGGCATAGTGTGTTTGTGTTTCTATTTTCTTGAAAACTAGTGATTCAGAGACATTTAGTCCCCCATTTTAACAATTTCATATACTTCCTTTGATTTCAAACTTAGGTCTGAATTTAAATCACCAAGCATAACTTATGGGGTAGACTTTAAAAAATAAATAAAAGAATAAGAAAACACTATGTCAGAGATCTCCAAATAGTTTCTGGGCCAACATAAAAGATCTGATTCCTATATGAATATGTTTTCTGCTTTAGTGTAAGCAAAATTCATAACGACCAAAAAGTTATATATTAATTTAAAAAATGACTATGGTACAAAAGTCTGTTTTGTCACCACTAAAGGACTCTCATCTCTGATCTGTCAGTTGGCAAACTAAAGAACAGTGACGAGGGCAGCTCGCATTTCTTGGTTTTGCATCGCCGTCTTTTCTCTAACCCTTTATCTAGTAGGAATCCAAGGACAGGTTAAAACTGTTTTCACTAGTATAAACCTGCACCACCAATCGGTTTCTCAATTCCTCTCTATCTCTACTCCCCTGTCTTCAAGACTGACTTCTACTGGAATTTCAAGGAAAGATGGATGTGGGCCATTAAGCTAAGGGGTCTTCTAGCCTGGTCCTCTATCCACTCTCCTAGATCATCTCCATGTTGGAGCTGTTAGCCGAAGTTTTCATTGGTTTGTCTTTGCAGAAACACCTACTTCTAGTAGTCAATAGTTCTAAGTAGTAGGAATTGGTGGCTTCTCTGGTCTACCATGGTTTTCTTTGATGAAGACTTTTGTAGGTGACAGTTCCAATCAATAATGACCATTCTTCCAATGGTGTTCCTCACTTCTGTACATGTCTGCAGTGACCTTGTGTCTTAAATGAGACTGACCTGACTGTGCAAGTTCAACCTAGGAAAGGAATTCCCAGTCTTCATCACTATGCTCATTGCAAAAATCCCAGATCTGGGGTTGGAGAGATGGCTTAGTGGTTAAGGCATTTGCCTGCAAAGCCAAAGGATCCCAGTTCGATTCCCCAGGATTTATGTAAGCCAGATGCACAAGGGGCACATGCATCTGGAGTTCATTTGCAGTGGCTGGAGGCCCTGGTGCACCCATTTTCTCCCTCTCTTTCCCCCCCCCCTCTCTCTCTCTCTGCCTCTTTCTCATAAATAAATAAATAAATAAATAAATAAATAAATAAATAAATTTTTAAAACTCCCAGATCTGGGCTGGGCAGATGGCTCAGCACTTAAAGGAGTGTGCTTGCAAAGCCCAGGTTTGATTCTTCAGTACTCATGTAAAACCAGATGCATAAAGTGGCACATGGGTCTGGAGTTCATTTGCAGTGGCAGGAGGCCCTGGTGCACTCATACTCTCTCTCTCTCTCTTTGCCACTTTTTCTGTCTCGCTCTCTTTCTCTTTTTGTCTCTCACTCTTAAATAAAATATTTATTCAAAAATCCCATATCTACACTCTGTCACCCAAGTAGTTTTACTCTTCTTGTTCTATTCCTGGAGGCCTGCCTTAACTTTTGGACCTATAACTTACTGGAACTGTTTTTATTTTGTTACCTAGCAATCTTTCTTTTTTTTTTTTTCCATTTCTTTTTTTTTTTAATTTTTATTGATTTTTAATCTTACATACCAAAAAAAACCCCACCTGATATTTCCCTCCCCTCCCCCATTCCACTTTAGAACTCCAGTCTCCATCATATCCCCTCCCTTTCTCCATTAGTCTCTCTCCTAATTTGATGACATCATCTTTCTCTTCTATTTTGAGGGTCTTGCAAAGGTATTGCTAGGCACTGCAAGATCATGGATATTCAGGCCAATTTCTGTCTGGGCAGCTGCATAGTAAGAGGTCATATCCTTCCTTTGGCTCTTCCATTCTATCCGCCCCTCTTCCGCAATGGTCCCTGAGCCACTGGAGGATGTGACAGAGGTGTTTCAGTGCTAGGCACTCCTCCATCCCTTCTTCTCAGCACTATGTTGCCTTTTGTGTCGTCCCAGTGGTCATCACCATCTGAAAAGAGAAGCTTCTCTAGCCAGAAGTGAGAATAAGCGTTAATATGTGGACATGAACATTTAGTGTAGTGTCCCCAGGGCAGCTTGGTGGAATAATATATACATTTAGTCAGACATGAGCAGGCTTATACCCCCAAGGCTCATGACCTCACCTACCATAGACTTTTACTTAGGTTTTTCAGTACTGGGTATGTATTCCCTCCCGTGAGAGGGCCTTCAGTCCAATTATGGAGCAGTTGGTTACCCCAAGAGTAGACACGCCACTATTGCACCCTGTTCAGTCATTGGGCCTGTCTGGCCAAGCTTGAATATTCAGCATCCACTATTTTCACTGTTGATGGCTTCTGTCTCCCATACGCTGCGTGCAGTGCAGCTTTTTCCAGCTTTCAGTTGGCTGGTCTACAGGGAGAAGGTTTTCTGCTCAGCACCAGCTTGCTTTCTCAGTGTCCTTGCCTCTCAGGCATGAGATGTCTTCAGCAATAGGGTCTTACTATCTATTTCTCTAGGGAAACCAAGGGCTTTGGCAAAAGCCTTAATGTTTTGGAGGCTACCGGGACCTCCTTGGCCAACATCTCACTGGAAGGAGTTCCATCCCAGGTACTGAAAATTTTCTAGTAACAGTCTACATCTTCTAGACGTGACCTTAATCAAAAAAGTAGTTTTACATATGTCTTATTGATAATATCTTGAGTTTAGATTGTCCCTCCCCCTGCCCTTTTTGCAATCTTTCTTAGACATATATTACTAAACTCTCCAACCCCTATAGTTAAGCAGTGTAACCTTGTGTAATGTCTATAGACCTGTTCCTTTCTCCCTTCAACCTCACCCTGAAGGTATATAGTTTTTGCAAAGTTCATCTCCAAAGACTCTAATGAATGCTAATTCCTATGTCTTTAAGGAGGTTGCTCCCAGTAAGGAAGAAAGAGGTGCAGAGCCACCTCACAGATTTCCTTTACTTTGTTCTGAAGCAGGGCCTAAGCCCACTCCTATCTAAAATGAATATTTGAATATTCATTAGACTATTTGTGAATGTATTCCCAGGAGAGGTTGGGTATAGGCCATTGCTCTCCATATTCAATTCAGATATGAGGGCAACTTGAAAAACACCATAATTGGTTTTCATTTTTCTTGCTCACATAAGGCACCCATCCTCATTTGATCTCATGAACAGTCTTAGGTATTCCATACTTCTTCTAGCTGGTCAAACTGACTGAACACTATCTTTTAGATAGAATATCCCGTATCTTGTTGATTTTAAACATCTTGTTCGCATGGTTCCCACCAAAATAGCTTCTTTCAATTCCTCAAATACCCAAGTACATGGGCATGGCATGGTCTGGCTGCAGCTCACTTCTCCATTCTCCTCTTTGGCCACTTTCTATCTCAATCCAACGATGCTCAGCTTCTTTCTCTTCCTCAATGCTCTCGCTGGCATCTAGGATTTCATGTCATTATGGCTTCTGTCTGACGTGATTTAGCCCCTGGATCTTGTTTATCTTAAAGCTTAGCTGCTAAGCTTAAGGAAGTCAATGCCTTATCCTTAAGGCTACTAGGGCTTCTCTTGTCTGCCTTAAAACAGCTCTTTTGTCCAAGTTTGGACTGTGTGGTCTATCTGTGTGTATATGTGAGAAAGAACTGCAGTGTAGTATGATTTAATAGCAATTAAAATAACATCTGTTTTACATTTTCAAAATGTTATCTCAGTTTTACCTTCATCTCTGATGGTCTCCTCCCTTAGACAGCAAGCTCTGTGAGGTCAGAGGCTGTGCCCACAAGCAAATGGTCAATACAAATGTGGTTAATGGAAGACTAATCAAACTATAATTTTCAAATAAATCCTCTCAGTGAAACGTCTCACTTCCACCTAGATTCGATACACTGTGGGTATATTTACATCTCTTTGAGGATTTGAAGAGGGCAACTGCTGGAACTGCCCAATGTTATCTCCCCATGTCAGTCTTCCAGCTCAGCTTTGCCTATTCCTGCAGTGAGAAGTGTGAATGAGTTTGCCCTGGCTTTCAAGTAAAATTGTTTCTTCAAGAAAGAAGAAAATCGGGCTGGGGAAATGGCTTAGTGGTTAAGGCATTTGTCTGGGAAGCCTAAGGACCCTGGTTCAATTCCCCAGGACCCATGTAAGCCAGATGTACAAGGGGGCTCATGAGCCTGGAGTTCATTTACAGTGGCTGGAGGCCCTGGCATGCTCATTCTTTTTTTCTCTCTGCCTCTTCCTTTCTCTCTTTCTCTCTCTCTCTCTTAAATAAATAAATAAGATATTTTAAGAAAGAAGAAAATCTCAGGCAGCAAACATGCCACCTCACTCATAGCTAAGCCCGTGAACTTACACTGAGAGGTTGAACACAGGCATCCCACTGTCTAATTGCATGTGAAAGTGTTGGGGGTGACACTTTATGCTCCCAAACATAGAAACCTCACATTTGGCAGTGTCTGACCAAACAGTGAGCTATCTCATTCCCAGGAAATGTTTTCCCTGTCACTTTTGTTATGATTCTCCACAATAGCTGAAGCTAAGAGGATTTTCATAGTTTAATATTTTTCCTTAATGCAATTTTAAAAGATACAATTTTCAAGAGCAATGGCTCTAACATGAGGGTTTGAATTCTTTTCTTTCTTCTGAACAATCATCCTTACTTTTGCTGAATCATCAACCATGCTTTCTCTGTTTTCCCCAACTGAAATGTGTTTATATATCTAACAAAAATAGAACAGGCACTGTAATCAGTTTTCTCAGAAAGGAAGGAGATATTGGCCCTTCCTTCACAAGAGGATGTTGGCTCATGAGAACAAGTACCAACAGTGAGCATTGACCCAAAGTACAAGAAGCACTGATTCTTCTTATTAGACTTTTACTATGCCAGCCTTTATCTCCTATAGAAGGTTCAATAACTGATATGAAGTAAGCCACTCATTTTTTTCTACAAGTCTTGTCATGACTTCACATTGAATTCATAGTCAGTGAGTCAAAATTGGAAGGTGTACTATTTCAACCTTGGACCTTCCAATAAGAAAATAAATAATTACTATTTTATTAATTCAAGAACAAAAATCTTGATCATTTTAAAATAGTTTTATTAATAAAGGCAGCTGCATAAACAAATCTATTACTCTTATTCAACATCTTCAAATCTTTACAGATCCTGAGAGGTAAGATCAGAACATTCACATCACACATCCAAATCTTAGATTAGTGCTTTGATTCAGGAACATGTCTACCTGAAAAGCCAGAAGAGTGACATGGAGGTACAGGGAGGAATAACTTGGTGAGGTGCCAACATCAGTCCCATGAGAATAAGATTTAGGAAGCTAACTGTGAGCAGGAAGAAAATAAAGTAGACTTTTATCTTAAGCTAAGCCCTAATTATCTTGGGATCCTGGCTAACGAGATGCCTGGAATAGGTACCTAACTCCTGAGTTGTTAGAGCAGTTTGGCCCAGGATGGTGAGCCCCTGGTATGGAATTCTCTATTTGCTTAGAGCAAAATGATCTCTCTCTCTCTCTCTTTTTTTTTTTTTTTTTTTTTTACCAGTTGCAGGTGTCTACCATGGGTATTTTCTAAGTAGCTGTTTTTGTAAGTCTCTTGAGGCGAGCATTTGTGTTTTATTACACTCTTTTCCTTCATACAGCAGTGTTTGATACAAAGTAAGATGTAAATACATATGCACATGCATATATAAATGAATAAATAAATGAACTTTTAAAGTAATTCACTTATAATAGCTCAGGTCAACATAACAAATGAGATGCATATATCTCAGGAATAGTTCAGTATTTATTATTTACAATATAAAAAACACATCATTTTAAATTCAATTATTGCTTCTATAGTCACAAATTTAATGCAAATACTAATTCATTAACAGAAAATACAGGACAATGTCATATTTGGAGTGTGGTCTTTAGATCGAGCAGCACCCCGCATTCTAAATTGGTCAGTTTGGAACGGGTTCTGCTTTCTCGGTCTCTGCTCATCTTTCTCAACAGCACACTCATGCTCTGAACTTACTTCACCTTTAGGCAAAATGTGGTGCTTCCCCTCTTCTCCCCCCCTTTGGTAACTTTCGGTTCCAACTTTTCCCATAACCATGCTTACCCATCTTCCATCCTGACCAGGCTCAATAAGGTTGCCTTTTGCCTTGACCTTTTCACAAACATTTATAAATAGTAAATATCAGTATTCATTGACCTTTACCTAGACTTAAAAAGAAATGGGAGATTAGTCATACAATAACATTTTACAAATCTTAAAAACCCTAAATTTAGAAAACTCATATAAATTATTCATGGCCATATGTATGTCACTAATCTATAAATGGATCTCAAAAGATGGAGCAATTGATCTGGCATTGGAAGGTGACTACTCAGGGAGAAAGTGCTGAATGGGAAGCCAGGATGCCAAGAACATCTTGGATGAATAAGAATATTATTTTTAGTTATTTATTTTAAAATGCTTTCTTGGGCTGGTGGGGTGGCTTAGCAGTTAAGCTGCTTACTTGAAAAGCCAAAGAACCTAGGTTCAATTCCTCAGGACCCACATAAGCCAGATGCATAAGGAGGCATTCATCTGGAGTTTGTTTGCAGTGACTGGATGCCCTGGCACATGCCCATTCTTACACTCTCTCTCTCTCGTTCTTTCTCTAAAATAAATTTAAAAATGATTTCTTATGTGTGTGTATGTGCATGTGCGTGCATGCATGTGTATGGTCATGCTAGGAGATCTTGCTGCTGCAAGTGAATGGCAAATGCATGTGCCACTTCTTGCATCAGGTTATACATGAGTGTCTAAGGAATTGAATTAAGGCCAGCAGGCTTTGCAAGCAAGTACCTTTAACTGCTGAGCCATTTCCCCAGCCCCAAATAAGAACATTTAAAACTCAGAATAATGAATTAAAAAGAGTTGGAGAAATTCAAAAGGAAAAAATGGTAAGATTAAGTATTAGTAAAAGGTTATATGGTAGAAATAAAGCAGCAGCAAAGGAGAATGAGGTTGTCAAGGAAGGGAAGACTGAAAAAGAATCCCCCAGGGCTGAAGAGATGGCTTAGCAGTTAAGGCGTTTGTCTGCAAAGCCAAAGGATCCCAGTTCGATTCTCCAGGACCCACGTTAGTTGGATGCACAAGGGGACACATGCATGTGGAGTTCGTTTGCAGTGGCTGGAGGCCCTGGCATGACCATTTTCTCTCTCATACACACAAAAATAAATAAACAAAATATTTTTTTAAGCCGGGTGAGTTCGAGGCCACCCTGAGACTACATAGTGAATTCCAGGTCAACCTGAGCTAGAATGAGACCCTACCTCAAAAAACAAAAAAAAAAAAAAAAATATATATATATATATATATATATATATATATATATATATATATGTATGTATTTTAAATAAGCCCTCGATTTACTAATTACAAAGTTAGGAGTAAACTGGGCTAGGGAGATTACTCAGTGGTTAAAGACACCTGATTACAAGTTATGATGAGTAACCTTCATGAGAGCATTCTCTGTCTCTCATCTCTGTCTCCCTCTCTCTTCCTTCTTCCCTCCATCTTTCCTTCCCTCTCTCTTCTTGAGGTAAAGTCTCTTTGTAGCCAAGGCTGTCCTCAAAAATTCACTATGCTGAGCATGACCTCGAACTTTTGATTCTCCTACCTCCACCTCCCAATTGCTGGGATTACAGGTACACCACATCCAGTTTATGTGGTGCTGGAAATCAAACCCAGGGCTTTGTGCGTGCTAGGAAAACACTCTAAGAAAAAACTGAACTACATCCCCAGACCCACAAGAGGGCATATTGTTTTCTTTTCCTTTTCTTTTTAGTTTTTTTTTTTTTTGTATATGTACATGTGTGTGGTAAGTGTGCATATGTGTGTGCATACACATTCATGTGTCAACATATACATACGGAAGTAAGAGGGTCCTTAATTGCTCTCCTCCTTATTTACTGAGGCTTGGTTTCTTACCTGAACCCAGGCCTTGACAATTCACCAAGTCTAGATAGCCAGCTCGCCCCAAGGATCCCCCTCCCTACCTCCCCAAACACTAGGGTTTACAGAGTGCCCATTTCCACCAGGCATTTACACAGGTGCCAGGGATTCAAACTCAGGTCTCTACACTAATCCATTGAACCATCTCCCCAATCCCATGATGGCATTTTCCAAGAAGTTGTGGAGATAAAGTAAAAAGGGAGTTATGAGAGCAAACACAAATAAATCTTAAATGAATTTTGTTATCATAAAAAGAACAAGTAATTTGAAGTGGAGGCAGGATCAATTTTTGTCATTGTGTTGTTTGTTAATGACAGGGCCTGACTATGTAGCTCAGGCTGGCCTTAGACTCTTGCCTGAGCCTCTCAAGTGCTGGGATTATAGGTAGGTATCACCATGCTTAGCACCAGAATCAATTATTTTAGCCTTTGTACATTTTTGTTTTTATTTTTGGGTTGTATTTCAGAGGAAAGAAACAAGGTATGGAATGAGAAGCCACATGAATGATTGAAGAAGTGTTAAAGGGGAGAGAAAGGATTCACTCAGGGAGGCCAGAATGGGAGGCAGACAACGTGAACACTGCAAGTATGGGAAAAGGAAATAAATTGACTTGATTTTATCCATTACTGAAGAGATACAGTTACATACTTAGGATGAGAAGATGGGTAAGATAAATAGTTAAAAGAAAAATGGAAGTTGGGCATAGTGGTGCACACCTTTAATCCCAGCACTTGGGAGGCACAGGTAGGAGGATCGCTGTGAGTTTGAGGCCAGCCTGAGACTACATAGTGAAGTCCAAGTCAGCCTGAGCAAGAGTGAGACCCTATCTTGGAAAAATAGAAAGAAAGAAGAAAGAAAGAAAGAAAGAAAGAAAGAAAGAAAGAAAGAAAGAAAGAAAGAAAGAAAGAAAGTGAATGTGAACATAAATTCATCAATTTTACAGATAAAATACAGGTCAGGATGTTACCTGAACATCATGGCTCTTAAACTCAAACACTTGTAGCCAGGTATGGTGGATGGTACATACCTGCTATCCTGATGTCAATCTAGAATGCTTCTTTTCTGATCACAGGTCATATTTCAAAGGAACAATTTTCAAAAGCCATGAAAATTCCTGCCACAAGAAAAAGACAAAACTGTAGGCAGCACCTCGCCAGCAACATAGCTCTGTGGAGGTTGGCTGGTTGGCCCATGCCTCTCTTAGGTCATGCAAGAAAGTTGGATGAGGCAATAGACATTGATCAGAATGTGGTTTTGGTGGCGTGGGCCTTGCACGCAGGTGAGGAGACAGGCCATGCCTCTCAAGTGCATGCTGCTTTCTGAGTTTGGCTGTCCTCGGCTTCCTGTACAAGGCCCCCAGAAGCCTGGCCAACGGGCCTGGCACAAGGCACAGAGTAAGAAACACAGGGCAGCCAAAAGCCAGGCCAGGAAGATTAAAGCCAGAAAAAGTGAAGCCAAGATGGAAGACTTTGAACAATTTACAGTCAAGAAGACATAGAAAACGAGGACCAGAATCATGGAGTGCGGGTCCTCGCCATTCCCGGGGGTCATTGGTCACCAATGTTTGGGGCATAGGAGGAGTTGGGGGGAAGCAGGGTCCTGGAGAGGGTGAGTGTGACAAGCAATAAACCACTCTGGAGGCTGTCTGATAGCTAGCGTGCTCTCATTTATTTAAAAGGGGAGTGGGTTTATAAATACTTGAGAAAGGTTGAGAAGGCTGACATTAAAACTCCTGCACCAAAGATGGCCATGGCGGGAAGAGGCTCCAGCTAGAGGCTTTCAGCCCAGAAAGCACCTGCTCCCAAGGGGTATGATAAGAAAAAAAGCATAAGATGCACTTACAAAAGTAATAAAGGTTCCTTTGGACAAGAAGTTCACGATTTATTGTTTACATTTATCCTCATGGATATCTCCTAAACTATTTACTTTTAATCATATTTTAGACATTATTATCTTTTGACATATAATCATTCACTGGAATTATACTGAGTTAAGTGACCTTAACTGTTCTTATTTTCCAAGTTCCTCTTTTATAGAATGGTCTGGCGCTTGCGATCCTTTCAGATATGCTACAAAGTTCTTCAGGCTACACTTACATTAAGCATCTGTTATATCTTCCCAGGCATAGTGCTACAGACAGTCATCGAGAAATGTGTTCTGCCATTGCTTTACAAAGTCTGTCTCTTCCCTCTCAGACCCCAACTGCACCTGGAAGGTCTGTCAAGGTGTCCTGGGGCTTGGCTTAAACAGTCTCATGGCAGTCTTGTGTAGGCTCTACGAAGCTATAGTGTCTCATCCTCACCAGCGTAAACTTGGTGACCCTCCTAGAAAGTCCTCTCTACTTCATGCATGATCTATTCTCCTGATTGGCTCCCCCACCCAACTGTGACTTGCTCCAGGGCACACTGCATTCTGTACAGCAACTGGAGAGTCATC
Source organism: Orientallactaga sibirica (assembly GCA_036365145.1). NCBI lineage: Eukaryota > Metazoa > Chordata > Mammalia > Rodentia > Dipodidae > Orientallactaga > Orientallactaga sibirica. Next base: position 28,728,178 of record JAEOAD010000004.1, on the reverse strand, counting down.
AAAGAGACAGTAAAGCTGGATTTGTAGATTCAAAGGACAATGGGAGGGACTTATTCTCCCTGACTTTATCATTATACAGAGATTAAATTTTAATCCTAAACTAAATTGCATCTACAATTAAAAATATTTATTATTTATTTTATTTGATGAGAGAGAAACAGACAGAGGCAGACAGAAATAGAGAAAATGGGCACACTAGAGCATCTAGCCACTGCGAACAAACTCCAGACACAATGTGCCACCCTGTGCATCTGGCTTATGTGGGTCCTGGGGAATCAAATCTGGGTCCTTTGGCTTTGCAGGCAAATGCTTTAACCACTAAGCCATCTCTCCAGCCCTTAAAAAATATATTTAAAACCTTGACTAAATTCTCAGTTCTTCTGTTTTTGACTACAAAATGAAAAAGTGCCTCTTTATTATTCCTTACATTTGAAAGAAGAAATGTTTAAGCTGAAAAATTATGCAGTGAGATCTGAGGAGGAAGCTCTACACAGCACAGAAGCAGAGGGGCAGCATAGCTGTGGGCTGAGCCAGAACTAGGTGCGCTTCAGGACTGAGAATTCATCCTTACAGCACTCCAGGATCAGGGATTCTGGGAGGGGTATCCCTCAAGTGTTTCTGAGAAATGAAAGAATGTACAATGGGGGGCTATCTCCTTCCCAATTATGTTACTTTTAATCCAACATAACAGACTGATGGCAGAGTTCCCAAGTACCACGACGGAGACTCTGACATCTGTAAATCAGCCTGGACTAGCTCTCAAGTGCTTTGCATGAATAATAAAACAGCAGCCAAGCAGGAAATGGCAAGTAAACAAAATGTAAATCCCAGAAACATGGCCAGAAGATAAGTACCTGATGAGCATTCTCTCCAGAGAATGCCAAGGACCAGGCTGGAAGGTTGGTGCCTATTGTGGAAGTCTCTGATTCCTTTCAAGAAAAGATGTGATGAGGAGATAGGGGTATTCATAATTAGTACTTCAGTGGTTGTTTATAAACTGCTCCAGGGAAATTTAAAACACTTCTTTTAGTCTCTCAGATGTTTGTGTGTGCTGTTAATATATGTTATAAAGAGGATGACTTATTAAGCAAATGTACTCACCAGTCCAGCCAATTATGACTAACATCAAAATAGTGGAGTCCAAACCAATAGGCTTTATTGATGTATGTTTACTCTTCACATGTGGTTTCATCAGTTGTTAATTAATGATCTATGAACTTTTACATATTCAGTACATAGATTGCATTTTAAGACAAAACGAAAACTTCAAATGGATAATAAAGTATGGAAAAGCTGGCTAGCCAATTAGCAGACAAATCCCTATTAAAAAAAAATTCAAACCCAGAAGAGTCAGTCATAAGCAGGTGGTAATGACTCTGACTCCTGGGAAGGCAGAAAGGCCTTCTGGCTTGGGAATCCCACTCTGCCTGGGGAATGAGTCAAGACTTCTTGAACTGTATAGACACAATGCTTCTCAGATACTCTGAATTTAAAGTGTGAGCCAGACTTCTAGACAGTGCAGACTCTAAACATGGGTGGGCGAGATGCTTACAAAATTTAATGATGGAGCAGATACACACTTCACTGTTGATGTCTCCTGAGTCTCACAACCTGAGAATGAGTGTACTAATAAAAGCTCAAGTTTATAAAGTTATTGCTTCCCAAGTAACAACCCTTCAGTCTACTCTGATTTTTAATTGTCAAGGGCAATATTAAATAAGGAATTAAATCTGTCCGGTGTAAATGTGCCCACCTTTTAGAGACTGGAAGCATGAAATCAGAGGAGTAAGGAACTCTCCCTGCATCATAATGCAAATGACAGTTTCAAATATAATTCAACATCTCTTCAACCAATAACTACAGATAACAGTCATTTAACTAACATTCTTGAGCTTGTTTTTTATTCTTTATATGAACTTCTTATGTTTGACATTCCTCTTGTGCTGTAGGTATGCTAGTGTTATTCTCATGTTACATATAAGGGACATGAAGCACTGAGTGGCTAATCCAACCTCTCCTGGTCACGTGGGACTAGTGAATGTGCAGGCAGGAGTGAAATTTAGTCAACCTAGCAGCCCAGCTCTCTAATCCATAGCCTTATTTTATTTTTATTTTTTTGCTTTTGGTTTTTTCTGTGATAAGGTTTTTCTCTGTAGCCTTGAACTCTTAATTCCCCTGCTTTAGTCTCCTGAGTACTGGGGTTACAGGTGTGTAGCACCACAAACCAGTTCAGTAGTTCAGTTGATAGTCTTAACCACTAAAGCCTCATCTATAGTTCTCTGCCAACTCTCCAATCATGTCAGTAAATGCTCTCAAATAGCACAAATGACCTCTTCTAGGCTCTGAGGCGAAACAAATCTACTGGGGTACCCTTTGGTAAGACAGCATGCACCCAAGGCCTGCCCAAGCCTTCCAGATAAGTTCCTTCATGCTACTCACAATTCTTGTCATCACTCTAGCTTCTGGACTCAGGGTTTCATTGCGTGAGATTTCCGAGCCTTGCCATCATTCACATTGATTCATATTGAGCCATTCCTTCCATGTATATTGTCACTTGTTTTATAGAAACATGAAAACATTTCAGCCACACATCTGCTACTTTAGTTTTCTATATGACATTCTGGCCAAATGGTCTAGAAATGTGAAATCTCCCTTGGTGGCTCCTTCCATCTTAGGTCAGCTTTTTTTTTTTTTTTTTTTTTTTTTTTTTTGGTTTTGCAAGGTAGGGTTTCACTCTGGTCCAGGCTGACCTGGAATTCACTCTGTAGTCTCAGGGTGGCCTCGAACTCATGGCAGTCCTCCTACCTCTGCCTCCCAAGTGCTAGGATTAAAGGCGTGCGCCACCACGCCCGGCTGGGTCAGCTTTAAATGAGAATAATTTCTTCCTCATGGTAAGATGAAGTATAACTTGGTTTCCTTTTATTTTCCTTAGTTATAATTTTAAATATAATCTGCTTTTTTCTTATTCTGACCACTCAATAAAAATGATGGATCACCTGTCTCTGGAAATAACATGTAGACATGTAAATAATTTTGGGGAATTGCAGACACTCTACATCCTGTGAATGGTCTATGGATCTTAAGCTTAGAAACTCTTCCAATAATAGCCCTTTAGAGTGACTTTTTTCTCTGTATTTATGTACTGTGTCCAACCCCATGCAGTTCTGCCCTGTCCCGTTGAATTACATATAGAAACTTCTGAATTACAATTCTGTCATGTAATCTATTTACTTTCCTTCATTACCTTGCTTTTAGACTCCATCCGCATGTATTCACTCTAGCCACTGGCAAAGACAGGAACCAGGAAACAGCTGTAAACAACACCGCAGTTAGCAGCCAGCACCCTGCCTCACAAAGGGTGTCACTGAGAGTAGTTGGGCTCTGTGCCCACTGGAGTTTTTGCAAAGACTGCATACTGAAACTAAAGTACAGGGAAACATAAGGAAATATGCCTAACCGACAGAATCGACCTTGTGCAGTTCATTTTCTCCAACAAAGAGAACTGCTTTGCTTTAATTTCTTGCATTGGGTTAGTTTAGGACTTGGACTAACCCACTCAGGGAATATGAAAACACATGAGAGCCACATGACTGAAGGACAGAATGAGGATTGCAAAACTTCCCTTCAGAGTTCAGTATATGACCTTAGGAAACCTGCAAGTTTTCCCAGACCTAAAGACCCCCAAAGTCTAGCCCTTCTAAACAAAGCAGCCTCTTTTTTTAAAGAATGCTCATGACCACTAACTTAATTGCCACATTTAGTATTAGCTTTGAAAATGGTTTTAGTTATTTTTAAAGTAAACTTTTCTATGTTTTAAGTGTTTGTCTTTTTTCTTTTCTTTTCTTTCTTTTCTTTCTTTTTATTTTTATTTTTGCTTTTGGTGTTTTAGAATGTATGGACACATGCACCATTTTCATGCACTGTATGGGGATTATAAATTAGATTATTCCCCTTCTATTATTTTCCATTTAACAACTAAGAGTTTTAATGAAGCCAGAATTGTAGAGTAGAAATAACACTGAAAAAGATTTGTCAGAGGATTCTATTGTTAACTATACAAATGAGGAGGAACGATTCAATTATCCTTTCTGGGCCTCTTCTGTGAAAAAGGAGGGGACACAATTCCTTTGCTAAGGTTTCCTCCAGTGTGAAAGGTTCTATTATTCTAGTTGTGTTAATCTGTATTCCTTTCTGTGCATTAAATGTCAAGGTTTGAGGCAGTATCTCAGTACTTAAGGTATAGCTCAGCATAATTTCACTCAACCAGTGAAACATAGATCACAGGAAAAAATTCCTCTAGTCCCGTAGTTCCTAAGCTTGGTTGCACAGGGGAAACAGGAAAGAAATTGCCAGAACTGCTTTGATTGAGATCCTTCTCCAAGACTTTCTGTTTAATTAATAAGGAGCAATGCCAGATGGTTCCTAAGATTTTAGAAGCTTCTCTGGGTACCAACAACTATTCTAACCCATAGTACTCAATTTAATCTGGTGAGTTCTCAACTCTTCAGATTCTGTTGAATTGGCCTGAGTACCCAAGGCACTGACCTGTTTACATTGTTCAGATGATTATAAGGGCTGAGACCCACCCCTCTAATTCTACCCCTCATTTTATCCAACTGACCATCTGCTACTCTGGCTCATATTGGCCACTCATCAAGTGAAAAAACCTTGGACCTTATTACAAAGTGCAATTCTGCCTCCATTATATCAAGTCAGTGCCAACTTCCTGATATTTTTTTCTAGGTGTACAACTTTCTAATCTAATTCCCTGTTCTGTGACTTTACAGGCCTTTGTGTCTTCCGATGTTTTCTCTCACAATGTAACCCTGTTCCTCTCACCTTCTGTCTGTTACATTCCCCCACTTTCCCTAATAGTTTTCATGTCTGCTACATTCCCCCACTTTCCCTAATAGTTTTCATGTCTTCGTCAACTATTACAAATTTCTTCTGCATCCTATATGCTAATCACACTCCTTGTCTGATCTCAAATACTATTAAAAGGAATCTAAAAGAGATGTCAAACTGAAAAATATTATTGCCACCAAACAACAAACGTTAGGCATGTATAGCAAGAGAACTGAAACCCACACACAGCACACATGCAAATCATTTATAAAACTGTGATCCTCTTTTCCATGTAATTTAGCTGTACTGTGAGAATGGAGCATGAGCTGTGGAATGGTGATGATTATCGTATTGTTACTTCAAGTGTGAAATACAGAAGGCAAGAAAGATTGGTCGAGGTAAAAATGAAAGGTAATGTTCCATAGAAGTTGTAACACAGGGCTGGGGAGATGGCTCAGTGATTAAGGTTTTTGCCTGCAAAACCTAACAGCCACAAGTTGATTCCACAGTACCCATGTAAAGTCAGATGCACAAAGTGGCACGTGCATCTGGAGTTGGCTTACAGCAGCTGGAGGCCCTGGCATGCCCATTCTCTCTTTCTCCCTCCCTCCCTCCCCCCTCTCTCTGTCTCATTCTGCTTGCAAATAAAAAAACAGTTAAACAAAGAAATTGTAACATAAAATCCTAGTGAATGTATAAAAGGTAAAAATAAATGAGTTCATTGAAAATTTAGATAGATCTGAATATTGATTGAGATACGAGTTTTACATAATATAAAAAATACAATTGGGGAGAATTTTGCAAGCATCAATGGCATTTTTATGAGCATATTACTGTTCAAGTTATATTTTAAAATCAGGGTTAGAAGGATTGTGACTATATTCTGAACATTCGGGACAAGCATTTGAAGGCAGCCATCATCTTCTTTGACCAAACTCCTTTGAGAAGCTCTCTGAAGTGTGGTGCTGGGCAACTGACATTTGCTCCAGTGCCATTTACATCCTTCTGACTATGGGTGGATGGATTTCTCATGGGCCAAAGAAGTTTTAAGCCTTAACCTCTTTCTTTGAAAGAGTTCTTTCCAAAATGTTTCAAGTTCCAGCAATTGGTTCCCACACTCATGTGTTTTGTGTCAAATAGCAGAAGTAAATTATTGCAATGTGTTGTGATTTCCTTTTTAATTCTAAATAATTACTTCTGTATATGTTCTACATTGTTAATTTTGTATTTTTTTTTCTTAGAAGATGGAACAGACCCACTCTTACTTATGGCCTGTTATTTCTAATAAAGTGTGTCCTGCTATCCATGACAAGATCTTTAATATCCCTTCTCTTTGAATTTTTAAAATTTTTATTAGATATGGACATATTTTGTATGTAAACAACACATGTTGGTACCATCCTTTCCCCCTCCTTGCCCCTCTTCTGAAGAGGCTTTCCTCGTGGGGGATGCAGGTCAATCCCATGGGGATTGTAGGTCATGAATTATGGGGTGTGGGGGAGGGAATGTCTCTGTGCAAAATGTCCCAACTTGTGGCTCTAACAACCTTTCCTCCCCCTCTTCTGCAAAATTCCTTGAGCCATGCTTGGAGCATTTTAAGTCTACTTCAGTGATGGGCATTTACAGGCCTCTGGATCTCTGGTTTGGTAGGTGTTGAGTGTCCTCAGTGTCTATCTCCTTCACCCTTGTGCTGTTATCAGGTTCACTGAGAAAGCAGCTCTCTAGCTCATTTCCCTAATTCTTCTGTGGTTTCAGCTGGGCTCAGGGTGGAGTACATTGGGTCATTATCTCCTCAGGTCCAGCTCCCATCTGAAAAAGAGAAGGAGATTCTCAAATGGAGAATGAAGTCAGCACCGGTTAAATGGGATAACCATTATTAATTTAGAGAAAATGGAAAGGGGGTAGACCCTCTTATAGTCTAAGGTTAGTGGGAGCTTGACAATGGAAAGCAGAATCATTATCTGGATATGATTCTGACTTGTTTTCCACTTCCAGATATGGTTTCTTTTCCACAGAGTGGATCTGTTAATCAATCCAAAAGCAGTTGGTTACCCACCATGGCTGTGTGCCACTATTGCACTTGGGTGAGCATCATGTCAATTTGTTTGCTACTGAGTCACTTAGACTTTGAGTTGCTCGGACAGATGTTGGCCACTTTCCCCTGGAAGCTCATGTAGTGCCTTCCAGCACTAGAAGGGCTAATTGTCTGGGTTCTGGCTTTTCTCCGGATTCCAACCAGGTCTTTCCATGGTCCATGCCAACAGCGTATGGTGTCTTCAGCAGTAGGGTCTTACCATTAATGTGTGGTGGATAATCAAGTGCTCTGACAGAAGTCAGTCTTGTTTGCTCATTGTGGATGGAGACCACATCCTGGTACAGGGAATTATAGGCCAGTGCCAAGGGAAAAGGAAAAAGAGAAAGACAAGGAAGAAAGAGAAACAGGAGAAATTTGAAGTTAGGTTTTGTCTCACCCTCTCCAGGGCCCTTCGATTCAGGTGTTCCCCCTAAGGTCCTCTTTAGGATTCCACCTTTTAGTCTGACTTCCAGGATATAGGATTGTATGGTACCAGTTCAGTTTGGGTTCAGTTTTGGGTCCCTTCCTTTCCCTTCCCCCAAACCCTACCCTCCCTTTTGTCCAAGCCTCAAGATGCTATTCAGCTATGTCAGCAACTTGGGCTGATCCAGGTTAGAAACTGCAGATGTGTGAGATCATGTGACCGCTCTTTCTGTGCCTTCTCTTTGAATTTTAACTCCTTCTCCAGCACTTGGTCTTTGAGTTTTGGCTCTTCCTCGTTCTCTCGCTGGCCATCTTCCTTATTTATGATGACCACCTCAGAGATGTCCTTCCAAGGAAGACAAAGCATCCGGTAAACCTTTCTAGTGAATCTTTTGCCTTTTCTGTAAGCTCCTTACTAATTATACATAGTTTTGTGGTATAATGTGATGTTTCTATACATGTGATATACTTTTGTGATGATCAAAGCAATAGATCTGTCATATCAAACACTTACCATTCCTTTCTGGTGATATTATTCACTAAATATTCTTTTTCTCCACCTCAGAGAAGTTGATGCAGTGAATTTCTATGTTGGCTGTCTGACCTCTGCCCTTTAGAGGACCAGTTGTCCTCTCCTCTGACTCCTCCAGGCTTAATCCTGTCATTTCAGTCACCCTCTCCTTTCTTCTCCCCTCCCTGAGGCCTTGCCTGCTGAGTACATTCAGCACTTTCCACTCTTACTGGCTCATTTAGTGGTTTCTCTCTTCTAAATTTCCATGTCTTTAACGAAAAGAAAAAATAAAGCAAATAGTGAAAATCACTTTTATCCTGAGCTACTTTGGCACACAGAACCCAGCAGGAAGGCAGTAATGAAGATTTGTGGCCACTGAGCCTGGGCCAGCCTTGAGAGTGCTCACTGCAGTTGCCAAAACAGACACTGGGAAACATTCAAAAGCAAAAAGAGCAGCGTCAGTTTTTCCTCCACACAATGTGGTCTGGAGCACCTGAAACTCTGAAGTCAGGCTGGGCTGAGCAGCCAGAGGTACTGCTCAGGACTGATTTCTGAGTCCAGACATGAAGACTCTGTTGTGTTCACTCTACATCACCTACCCAGTATAGGAAAGGAGAAATCTTCACAAAGATTATGATCATGCAAGTTTAGGCTCAAAGAACTCTTACATTTAGCAGGTGAGCCAGAAAATATAAACAAGAAGGCTATTTCACTCACCATATTTTGTGATTATCCTAGTTTTTCTGGATTAACTAGTTATACATAGTAATTCTGGGAAAATGTAAATGTATTAGAATGCTATAGTCTCTTCATTTTCCTCCCCGAAAAAAAGCTTTTAATAATTTAAATCAGATTTAAGTAAGGATTTTCATAAAGAAGCACTTAAGTGAGAAACTTGTGATTGAATAGAAAAACACACAGTCTGCCAAGAAAAAAGTATGAAGGGTTTTGAACTTTGCCTTATATTTTAGCCTAGGAATTTGCAGTGCTTTCATACTACATATTCCAACTTCCAAAAAGCCACAATGTTTTTGGAAATTCAAGAGAATCAAATTCTGCTCACTAAACATTCTTAGTACAATGAAATAGTAACACTATGTTAAAGTTACATTTCCCTTTATTCAATAATAAACTGTGTTGTTATCTTGGCTTAAATAATATTTAGTAAGTATAATGTATGAAATTTTGACTAAAAACATAGCTCTTGATATTATTACATGTCATTTGCTACCTCCCCAATACTGATCTGAATACTAGTGTGCTAATGATTAAAAAAATAGCATATGTATACATCAAGACTTGTGAATTCCTACAATTTTAACTTTTTTAAAAAAATAGATACTTTTTAATTAAATAGCCATACCTTGATTTTTCTCCTACCCATTATTACAACCCTGGCCATTTGTTTTCAATATTGTCAGATGAACACACCCTGAAAAAATGCTGAGTCATGATGATATGAGAAAGTTATGCAAAGTCATGCTTAGGATTGCCTAACAAAGAAAGCTCAGTGAGAGCTAAATAATGATCTATGTGGAATCTGGTCATTACTAAAATTGGCTGTCTTCCATTCTATTCTTTGGCTGAGTTTTATAAGCCTACATAGCCTCTAACACAAGGAAACAATTGCCTTTATAAAAACACAATTCCTTCCCATGTACGAGGAGAGCTTGCAACACAACAGAAAGTCTGTAGGACACAGTCAAAACTCCACGCTGAAAACCACAGCTACCATGATAACCCTTTCTTGAAAGGATTGGACTAATCATTTAGAGTTTATCACAATAGAAGTAGACTGACATTCAGCACAGGTATCCGCACCAGAGCAAACACAGGCTGAACAGGTATTGCAACACAAGCATCATGAAACCATAGCAGCAAGGCCAGGCAGTGCCACTTAATTCACAGCAGTAGCCACAGCACTCATCATTCAAACCTCTGAGTGATACCCCGGCCCGCTGGTACTCAAATTAGTAAATATTTATTCCAAAGGATGGAAAAGTCTTATGTCACCTGTGTCTCCTTTTTGCCCATTGTGTCTCACTGTTCTTTCTCTTCTATCAATCCAGTGCTTGGCATACTGGATTTTGTTCCTCCATAAAAATGATAGAAAAAGTAAATAATCTAGAATATGATGTAGCTAAATTTAGCTGTTAAAATTAATAAATTTTTTTAATGCTTGAATTGGGAGAAATTCCTAGGTGAGGGCCTCGAAAGAGAACTTATCTTTAGTCTATAGCCATCCCACCCTGAACATACCCCCAATCTTGTTTGATCTCAGAAGCTAAGCTGGGTCAGGCCCATTTAGTACTTAGATGAGAGAACTTATATTTAGTATCCCAAAAAGATGTCCTTATTGAGCCATTCATTTACTCAACAAACAATTATTGCTTACAAGGTATTGCTCCAGAGAGTCAGTGGTCAACAGGAGAGACACTAACTTCATAGAATTTATGTTCTAAGAGAAGATAATTTGAAAAGAAAAGGAAGGAGGAGGGCTATAGAGATGGCTTAGTGGGAAAGGCACTTACCTGTGAAGTCTAAGGACACAGGTTCGAGTCCCCAGAACCCATGTAAGCAAGATGCACATGGTGGCGCATGCACCTGGAGTTTGCTTATAGTGGCTAGAGGCCCTGGTGTGCACATTCTCTCCCTCTCTCTCTCATAAATAAAATATTTTTTAAAAAGAAAAGGAAGAAGGAACACACAAATAATGACATAATTATAATAGTGATTAGTGCTAACAGACAGGTGAGAACTAGTTCATGCAGGGCCTTGTAGGCCATGTCAAAGATGTTCTGTTTTATCCTAAGAGAAATGGGAACATTTTTCAGATTTAAATCAGGATATAATAGAAGTAAAATTTCATTTCAAAAGACCAGTGCTCTATATGTGAGCAAGACTGGAGGAAATGAGCAAAACATCAGGTGATAGGGGTGGGCAATAGTAAATTTCATTTGGGAAGCTACTGCTGCAGCACAAACAAAACACAGAAGGCAGGTGAGCTTCAAGAACAACAAATAAATTCATCTACAAGGTGGCATTGACAGGTAGTTTAAAAAGGATAACAGGGTGCTGGAGAGATGACCCAGCAGTTAAGCCACTTGCCTGCAAAACCTAATGATCCAGGTTCAATTCCCTCATACCCACATGAGGACAGATGCACAAAGTAGTGCATAATCTGGAATTTGTTTGTAGTGGCTAGAGGCCCTAGAGTACCCTTTCTCTCTCTCTCTCTCTCTCTCTCTTGCACATAAATAAATAAAATTAAAAATAGGATAACATGAGAGGTGGGTGTAGTGGCACATGCCTTTAATTGCATCACGTGGGGGGCAAAGGTACGAAGATTACTGTGAGTTCAAGGCCAGCCTGAGACAACATAGTGAATACCAGGTCAGTCTGACCTAGAGCAAGACCCTACCTCAGAAACAAAAGTAAAGAGGGATAACATAAGTAGTTTTGCTATATGTAATTGGGGGAGTGGGAGACAGGGAGATAGAGAATACCAGGTAAGGAGTTGATATGAAGCATATTAAAATGAGTTCAGATTCCAACATGTTAAAAATGGAAGGCATCCAAGGTATGAAACTAAATAAAAAACTATGACTTGAGAGCTCAGAAGGAAAATCTTTGTTGAAGAATTCAATATCTAAGTCATTGACATATCTCTAATTTTATATAATCTATGAGGAATTAATAATTTTTTCCAAAGAATGTGGGATGATAAAAAAAAACAAGGTTCAAGAGACTGATTTTTGGAAAACCCCAATTTCTAAGTAGAAGATTTCTCAAAGTAGAATGAAAGGAGTTGGTTGAAATAATAAGTAGAAGGTGTCCTATTGTGTATATAGCCTGTGTTACAGAAGCCAAGAGAGAACCAATTTCAAAGGGAAAGAATGAGCAATCACTCTAAGAACTCTAGTAAGGGAGGACAGAGAGCAGAGAGGACAACATCAATATCTTAGAATCCTTGAGCTTTTTGGTGGATTGCAGACATCTTAGCTGTGGAAGGGAAGGAAGGACACTAAGAAAATATGCATGGGAAGCTCTTTCTAGTATCCTGAGCATGGACAGGAACTTGAGAGTCTCTCCTTGGACATGTAGTATACATATCTACATTTATAAAATGAGGATGTGAATATAACCACATTCAAAAATGACTTGAGAAATACATGGGCAAAGTGCTGTACTTCACATCATTCCATTCAATTTAGTCAAATGCGAGCTATTAGGCATATTTTAGATCCTAGAACACAAAGGCAAGATGTGATCTTGCTAAGACCTTATGATTTAATGAAGGCGATGGAATAAATCATGTACATGTAAGAAAATATGGTAAATTTGAGGATGAAATTATTCATGTGCTTTGTGAGGAAGGATGAGGACATTTATCATGGCTAGTAATTTTGAAAATGTTTTCTAGAAGAGGTGTGTGAACTAGTGAAGGAATTTATAGGAATTATCCTGATGATGACAGGAAGTAAAGAGAGCACCAGGAAAGCCCAGACATGCAGCACAACTAATGTCCTGAGTACACTCTGCTTGTGATATGCTCATAGGTTCTACACATGTCAGTCACAACTATGGACAGTTCTACTAAGAAAGTCTGGAGAGACAGGCCAACTTCATGGAGAATTTGGTGTCTGACTTAGGAAGATTTGACTTTATAATCCAGAAATTATCTAGGTTCAAATTGAAAATTAGCTCCCTATTAGCTTTCTGACTTTGGTCAAGTTAAAGTTGATAATCCTCAATTAGAGTTTTATTTTCAATTTCCTTAAATAAAAATTTAATATCTGTATTATAATATGAAAATTCCATTAACTCTCAATTAGGGTTTACAATTATCAGGGGTAGAACCAATTTTAGACAATTTCAGGCAGTGTGCTCATTCTGCATAAAAAGAAAAACAAGTTCCAAAGAGATTGAGAACTTGTCCAAGAACTGTGCCTTGAAGCAGCAAGCAAAGCCTGGAATAAATTTAAGCTCTGTCATCTGGTACTGGAATGTAACTAAATGTTCCTTTTCCTCTGGGAGTTAAGGCAAAGGGTGATGCCGTCTATAAACTGAGTAAACTGGCAGCAGACAGGCCTTTCAATCTGGAAGAGCCATGTTGTGATAGTGACAAACACTGACAGGTGAGAATTAAAATAGGAACAAGGTGCAGGCTATCATTGGTAACTACATGTTCGGACATACCTTCCTTCCTGTTGCAAATCACCTTGCACTCACAGAATGGTATAAATTTTGCAAAATGCATTAATCTGACAGAAGCCCGGCAGATTCTGTCTGCCAGTGACTCATGTGATCTGAGCCAAGTATTTTCTGCATCTGTAAAAACTGAAAATAATTCAATTTTTAATTATAGTAAGTTTTGTTAGGCCATGTGGGTACAGTAATATAATCCCCATATACAAGGGATCCATAAGCATTTTTATTCCTTCTGACAATAATACAGAGCTGACTACCTCAGAAACAAGCTGACTACATTCAATGACATTCCCTACTTGTTTTCGAAGCATCAGAGAATCTAGAAGTGGACAGCAGACTGTTTTATTTTCTCTATCTTTTTGACTGACATGTTAAGTTCTAAAAGGCTGATGTGGGCTACTTAATAGCTGAGAGACCAAAGATCAAGTCTGAACTAGACTTGGTGGAGCCTCTAGCTAGCAAGAAGGGACCATGTGATGGGAAAGTGAGGCCAGTGTAGAGCTTGCCACAGAAATAATGCTGCTGAAGGCAAGAAAATGAAAACTGGGAGAAAGCAGGGAAAATAGCTCTCACCCAGTGAGTTATGGCAAACACAAAAGGGGGCAGCTATGAAATGCTTTCTCGGTATTTGTTAATGGCTGTTGCCTGAAAATTATTTCGAGCTCATTCCATGTGAAAAGCAATACAGGAAGAGTAAGCACTTTTGTTCAAGTGCACAACCATTAGGGAAGAAAGCATATAGATTTCTTTGAGGCAGCCACAGAGCTGCTTCTGTAATCTTCATGTGGCTCTCGGGGGAAGAAAGCACGGGTCCATGCAGAATGAGCTCCAGGCAGTGCGGACTTGAGAATTTTGACCTGCTTCATAGTTACTCTTGCCTTCCTTGAAATCTAGTAACTTCTCTGTCCTGGGCTTTTCAGTCACACACATGCTCCTGCTGAAACCACCAAGCCAAAGCAAAGACAGATGTTTCTCCACATCCTTGAAATCTTGAACCCCACAAACATACTTTTTACTTCTCAAATTCTCCATATTTCTTTACCTTTCTCTTTACCTTTCTCCTTTTGCAGTCTTCCAAACCCTCATTTATAGTTATGTGAAAGCTAAAATGAATCTAACCTCCCCCCCTCTTTATTAAGAAAATCTAATGAGAAATTGGAAAATTTAGCTGGGTTTCATTCACTTTCTAACCATTTATTGAACACCTGCTATGGGATAGGGACTCTGCTAGATGCATAAGATCCTAAGGTAAAAAAGGCATAAATCCTGTCCTGGGAGAGTTCTTAGCTTAGTAAGGAGACAGATAGGCATTGTCATTTTACTGCCTTGGTTCAAATGCAGTAAACAGGGGTAAAGAATGGGATTAAGCAGGATAACCACAGAGAAAAAAGGCATAATAGATGTAACAATATAATGTATTAAAGGATGAGACAAATTCATTATATATCAATTGTTCTTCATGGAGTGAGGGTGCAATAGAATGAAATAGGATGAGAGATCACAGGCTAAATAAAAAAATTCTATGTCATGAGAAGGGAGATTAACTTTATCCTTGTAGGTAATAGATATTCATTGAAAGGTACAAGTCCATGAAATGAATACTGATATTCCTACTTTGAGTACCTCTGCTCTCTGGTGAGAAGATTAAACAGGTGGAGAGTAGAGGCCAAATTTTCAGTGAGATCATTGTATTGGTTCATATGAGTGATAGTGGGAACCTGAACTGGAGGGATGGAGGGATGGGAATGGGGGAGAGGAGTCACATTTGAAAAGTGTTTGATATAAGGCAATGAGTTAGGTTTGGAGAGTGAGGGCAAAAGATGAGTAGGGCAAGATACAGATAAGCTCAGGACTTTAGCTCTAGGTGGTGGTAAAATTACCTGCAACAGAAGCATGGAAGAATGTAAGGGGAAAGATGAGCTTGAATTTCCTAGAGGATATTACATTGGTCTGAACATACTTAGATATACCTTGCTTCTTAAGTTAAGAAATAAGTATCAAGCCAGGCATGGTGGCGCATGCCTTTAATCCCAGCATTCAGGAGGCAGAGGTAGGAGGATCGCGGTAAGTTCAAGGCCACCCTGAGAATACAGAGTGAATTCCAGGTCAGCCTGGTATAGAGTGAGACCCTACCTCAAAAAACTAAAAATAAATAAATAAATAAATAAATAAATAAATAAATATCAAAATAAACACAAGTTCAAATGCTATGAAGGCAACAAAACATGTTGTATAGAACATTCCTTTTCCTCTAGAAGTTAGTTTTGCCTATGAAATCAAGTAAGACATGGTAATTTAAAAGCATTTTTCTGTGCTATTAAGTGTGGAATAGAAGAAAATTGGAAACAACACTAAGAAAGACTGTTTAAGATGGAGAATGACAGAGATCTCCTACAAGAAAAACTTGAGATCTTGATGGACACATAGCATGATTAACTGCTATCTTGAAGACCAGGAGCTACTTATAGGAGTGGGAAATGACACCCTGTGTCTACCTGCTCCTTCTGGTGGTACAGATTATCTTAGAAAGGGGAAAGATAGTTGCTAACAAGTAAAAAATTGTGACCTTCTATAGCAAGAGTAGAAGAAGCAACCTGGGAGGGCAGAAAACTATTGAGAATATCTTCTAAAAGCCACAGTCGAGAAAGAAAATCAAATAGGTATCTTTCAACACCAAAAGAGGAAGACCAACCCTAGTGCTCAGAGCTTTCTTGTGTGACTAAACAATGAGCAAGCAGAAACTGTCATCATGAAGAAGGAAGAATATTTTTGGAGTAAGGGGTAATAGCTGATGGTAGTGACAAGCGCAGAGAAATAAAAGAGCTAAATCATTGTTAACATGGATAACTGACTTACAAAGTTCTGGCCCTGAAGAAGCAATAAATAATCCAGCTTCTAAAATGTGTTTTTCCCACCCCTGTTCTCGTGTCTCTGTGCAATTTTATTGTCTTATTTCTGCAAATAATTTTACAATAACTCTTTCAGAACTTGGAATTTAGGATAAACAGATATCTCTTTGGTAAGCAAAATTGCCTACCACATCTCTTCATCCTTTAAGTGTGGTGGTCAGCAGTGATAGGAAGCCTTTACATAGGTGGAAAGGGATTCTTCTCTCTGTTCTGATCACTGCCTCCTTTTATGTCAGTCTTGTCACACTGATGTTTGTATGGAGCTCATTAGCAGCTAGAGAGCTCAATTCTTTTCTTATTTCTTTATTTGTTCAATATATATTTGTTAGGCTGACTTATGTGCCAGACACTGTTGAAGGCACTGGAAAAACAAATTAAGCAACAGGCAATTATAATGCTTTTATCAAGCTTATTATTCAGTAGGGAAATGGAGAATGAGCAAGGAACTCACATTTGTGAAAGCATCAGTCATTATACAAGAGTGGGGAGTCAGCTCCAGAGCCACCCGTGTTCACTGTGATCTACCTTCTTTATCCTCTGCCCCTCCGATGGCTGGAGAAAAAGGGAGGCTTCAGAGCTCACTCCCAAAAGACTCTCAATCTTTCTACCACTTAGCACTTTTTTTAGTTAACATCAAAAACTTGGGCCAAGGCTGGAGGGATGGCTTAGTGGTTAAGGCGTTTGCCTGCAAAGCCAAATGACCCAGGTTCAATTCCCCAGGATATACCTTAGCCAGATGCACAAGGGGGCACACATGTCTGGAGTTCATTTACAGTGGCTGAAGGCCCTAGTGTGCCCATTCTCTCTCTCTCCCTCTTTCTCTGTCAAATAAATAAATAAATAAATAAATAAATAAATAAATAAATAAAATATTTTTTACAAAACTTGGGCCTTATGGGAAATTCCACAAGCACACATCTTTATAAAACTCTGATTGGACTCGGATCTCACTCTATCTCCAACTCCTTCACCCCCCTTTCAGTAGAAATAGAAGCAATCAGAGGAAAATATAAATAAGATCACCACAGCTTACTGCATAATCACCTCTGAACCACAGGCACTATTTTGTCACTATCAATGACTATCTATATTCATATCTAAAGCTACCTAAGTGTTTGCTCAGAGGCCTTGCTTCAGCAATTCTTCCACTTCTCTCATAAAGCATTTATTCTGGGGATATTTCCCAATAGCTTGTGAACTTGTTTCCATTTCCCATCTAAAACCTTCTTAACCCTACTTCCTCCTCCAGCTACTTCCTTATGTCCCCATCATTTTTTATGCCATATAGACTCACCACCAGCTGTGCTCTGCCTTGACCCTGCTCCAATCCAAGTTTCATGATCACCAATGATTAATTCAGTCCTCATCTCATTTCGCTTATTGCCCATACCTGGTATACTTGATGACTACTTACTACTCAGAACATTTTCTTTCCTGACTTCTAGGACATCACACTATCTTGGTTTTCCTTTGACTTCACTACATTCTCCTTTCTTATCATCTTCTACTGCTTCTCCCATAACTTGTTTATCTCTAATACACAAGTCATCTTAACCAAGACTCATCTCTAATTCACTTGCTCTCTAGGAGATCTTATCTCGGGCAATATTTTGGCGTTAAATGGCCCTTATATTCCAAAGACTCACAAATTCATGTCTACAGCCCAGACATAGGAGTGACAACTTGTCCATCTTGCCTAGAGCTCTCTTGGTTTTAGTTAATCCTAGGAACCTTCTCAGTGGCCAGCAAACCAAGTAGTCTTGCAAACTGAAAACTCATGAATCCAACCATCTACTCTCTAACTCTACTTGTCAGTGGTCAGCATATTCACACCAACTCCTGAGATTTCCTCCAAAAATACACTTTTCTCACACCCTTGTACATATCAGTAAACAGAGATTCAGTATTGATCACTGTATGTGCTTATCTGTTTGATTAGTATACATTTTTCCATTGCTTATCTTCACAAGGGTTGTTTAACTTTTATTCACTACCATATCTCCCACACTTTGAAGCAAACCTGACACATAATAAATATTCCACCAAATGTCTGACATTGAAATCAGTAGATGAATTGTAAATCAAGATGAACACTCCACAGGGAAGGGGCCATTCTATAAGCACATACAACTCAATCAGGAGAGAGGGTGGTCTTTCATCTGGAAATGCCACTTTAAGTGGAGATCTGAGAAAGAGCAGACATTAATCAATGAGAGAAGGAGAAAATCTTTCAGAAAAAAAGAATACCATATGTACAGGCACCAGGGTGCACAAGCTTCATACTGTCCAAAGAACTGAGAGAGAGAGAGAGAAAAAAAAAACCTATAGAGAAGAAAGGACAGTTTCCTAAGAGAGAATGCTATGGAGGGATAGTGAGGCAGATATTTGATATATATATGAGGAGTGGAAAGATATTGGAGAAATGTAATGTGAGAAGATAGGAGTGTGTATAATCCAATCAAATTAGTGTTTTGAAAATCAGACTGCAGCTAGTTTTCCAAAGGGGTTGGTAAGAGGAGACAGAGTAGAATTATGGTTCCATGGTCTAGTAAAGTTGTGATGGGGATGAAATAAGGGCAAATTCTGAAACTCTAGAAATTAAAAGGATGTAGAGAATATTGAAGATAGTGAAAAAGAAGGAAGTTGGAAGTTTCAACAATGACCCCTAAGTTTACTAACATGCCAGATGGAGAAATATTTCCTGCTTGGAGGATACTAGAAGAGAAACAAGCATGAGAAGGATGGTTTACTCATCCATGAGTCTGAGACATCTGTGAGATTTCTGACTCTGAAAAGGTGAATTGGTTGACCTGCAGGCTAGGCACCAGTAAAAAATAAGGAAACAAAATATTCTTCTATTAAAATAAATTGTACTAAATCTATTAAAAAACACACACTGGGGCAGGAGATATGGCTTAGCAGTTAAGGTGCTTGCCTGAAAAGCCAAAGGACCCAGGTTTCATCCCTGAGTACCCACATAAAGCCAGAAGCACAGGGTGGAAAATGCATCTGGAGTTGGTTTGTAGTGTCTAGAAGCCCTGGCATGCCCATTCTCTCCCTTCACCCTCTCTTTCTCTCTCTTAAATAAATAAATAAAAATATTTTCAAAATACATTTTACAAACTTCTTTTTCTCTTTCATTTCCTAAGCCTGAGCCTTCACAAACTTACTTTTTTGTTTTTTGTTTTTGTTTTTGGTTTTTTTGAGGTAGGGTGTCACTCTGGCTCAGTCTGACCAGGAATTCACTCTATTCTCAGGGTGGCCTTGAACTCACAGCGATCCTCCTTCCTCTGCCTCCCAAGTGCTGGGATTAAAGGCGTGCGCCACCATGCCCGGCTTCACAAATTTACTTTTTTTATTTTTAAGTATCACAATGTTTATTGATAGACGCAAGTATATAAAATCAGTCCTGAATATGACTTGATAAGTTAAGTAAACTTAATTTCAATACTATAATAAGAGGGACCAATTCAAATTCTCACCATTTGCTTCACATCCACAAAAACCACTTCAAGCGCATTAATGATCTCTCAAAACTGATCAGTTTTGTGCAAGTAAACCATGTTTCTTTTAAAAAGACTTGTGCACTTGCCCATTACCAGAGGTAGAAATATAGGCAACATACTATAACGGCAACAATCATCAATTACAGTTAAGAATTTTTCTGTACCTACCAAATGGATAATCAAATATTGCAACAACTCACATATTACTAAGCAAAGTGCATTTCTACAGTATTCAGTGTTGCTATTCAGTTTCCAACTTAAAACAGCCTATGATAACTGGCAGCAAAGAAGGTCCTTGCAATAGACTGCCTCTGCTTGAGAACTTAGGATATAATTATTGCATGTGGCTAATATACTATCTAAACATTAAAGATACGCCTAAAATATTTGATGGTAGACTATGGTTAAGACATTACATTACAAAAAATCCTTATGCAGAAGGAAACTTTATTGACATGCTTCTGCTTTAAATATTGTGAAAACAATGCAGCGGAATGAATTTTCACAGTGGTTAGGTCAAATGCAGTTACATCATAGCAACAGTATGTTTTGCATAATTTAAGGCTTTGGCTGGTTTTTTAATCAGCTTCTTCCTCTGAGTCTTCTTCTTCAGCAGTTTCTAGCCAGGTTAGCCATTGATTCACCTGGAACGAGGCCTTGCCTTTTCCTGGAAACTCTTGAGTTGTCTTCTGTCCAAGCCAAGAAAGGTTCCTCTTTGATAAATTCCGTACCGTAAAAGTGAACAAAAAGGTGAAGTAACATGCCTTTGGAAAGTTGCTGTTGAAACAGCGCACTTGCAGAGCATACAGGGCACCAACTGGCAGATCAACACGATCGTGAAGGAATTTCTGCATCACTGGCTTGAAAGAAAGCAGCAGTTTTTTTTTCCTGCTCTAACTATTCTTTGGAAGGAGCAGAGGAAGAATGTGGTTCATCACTGGGTGGGTTTACTTCACTAGAAAGATAGTGTAAGAAGCTGGTCATTAAGATGTTCACAAATCCTTTATCTACGTGAAGTTTGGGAGAGATGTTATCTTTGATCCATTTTTACACAGTTTGAGGACATGGATCCACTTAATTTGCTTCAATCATTCCTTCTCCAATTTGAGGAGTGGGAATAAGAAACTTAGTCCCTTTCTTTCCAAAAATCTCCAACATGTGGTCTTTATTCTGTTCAGTTGCTGGGAGCATTTCCTGCATATTGACCTTGCTTTGTTGAAAAAGTTCGGTTAACCATTCTCGATCTTGTAATTTAGCTAGTTGCCAAAGATAAAGTAAGAAGAGGGGGAAATGGGTGCCACTCTTCAGGGGCTGAGCTAGTTCTGAGATGCTCGCCAGCTCTGAAATGATGGTGCGAGCTGCAAACTGTGTGTGCGAAATATGATTGCACCAAGGGGATGCCAAGCTCCAACTTGGGGCCTTGGTCCAGTACATTCAGGAAGCCTGCATGAGGTTGTCTCTTGTAACTGTCCCTTCCTGTTTAAGTAAACTGATCATCAAATAGCTTGCTTTTTCTTTATCATCATCACTTCTGTCTAGTGACAAGATGACCACTTTGCTTAACATCTCTGGAAGAAAGTATTCAGGTTCTCTCATTTCTCTCACACCGTTGACGACCTCATTTGCATTTCCAATATTCAGATATTCAGTATGAGAAGTTCTCCCTTTAGCTTTTTGCTAGTCTTGGCAGGCTTTTCCTGGATAAGTGGTGCCTTCGTTTTGAGACCCTGAGGTGTCTGTCCCATAATTAATATTGAAATGATATCAGTTTAAGTTGTAGAAAGGAGAATCCATTTCTAATGATTTCATGCCTAATCCTGACTTGAAGTCTTGTTACAAATCATTTTATAAAAAAATATTGTATATTTACATAAATATGCTGATCTATATATATACACACCTGGGAACAAAGCAACCAGGACTTAGGATGAAAAGCAAATGTGACGTCCCCATCCTTCTCTTCTCACCCTGACTCCTGCATCCTGGAAGCCAATCATTTGAATTGTTTCTGTTTTTACTTTGGGTGGTTACCAAAAGCAATATCCAATTCAGGATATTTTGATTTTATATCTGTTTTGGCTTATCCATTTTAGACAGCATCAAATGAACCCCTGATATGTGTTTAAATTTTAGCTCACTTACCTTTACTCGGTGCACATTATACTTAGTTCCATCAGTCATTAGTTATCATTATATCTTTAAATAATGTATTTAAGCCTCCAGTTCTTACTCCATCATGTCTTGGAGTCACTCTTTCAACCTTATTTCCTAATGATATAATGTAAGCTGAATGAAGGTAAGAAGTTTTTTTTTTTTTTTTCAGTTTTTTCCTTCCTCTGTGCAAGAGCCTAGAAGACCTCATAAAATATTTGTTGAGCAATCATATAAATATATTGTCAGAATCAGCATATTACATTCCTATTCTTTCCTCTATTTCCTATCAGCTACTCTGTTACATATTAATAACATAAGGTTTTTCATAAATACATACTGACCTGTAAACACAGCAAAGCCTTCATGTGTCCATATGTGCTGTAAGCTAAGTCTTTGCTGTCTGTAGACATTGCTCAGTTTTGACAAGGGGCCAGCTGATGCTTTACCTTACCATCTGTAAAACTATGATTTTCTTAGCTGGTTGAATTTGCATCAATATTCTTGCTCAGTTTTGACCTCCTAGAAATTTATTGAATTCATTTGTTTGTACATTCACCCCAATTGCATTTTGTTTAATATTATTTCTCTTTATATTCATTTATTTGTATTTTAGTAGCTGTTAGAATGAAACTTACACCTCCCCTTTCATTTTCAGCTAAAAGTGGAAGTAATGTTTTAATATTTTTAAATTTGTGTATGTATAGCATGAATCCATAGGACACACAACATGTTATACATAGCTTCTGTTTGCTTTTCTTGCTTGGAATCTGACTTTTTACATTAACTACAATATAACCAATGTGTTACTTTTATATTTTTACTTAATTCTGAGACATGGTAATTGAGCAATGCATATTTTAAGTTACATCGCTTTTTAAAAGATTTTATTTTTATTTATTTATTTATTTATTTATTTATTTATTTATTTTAGAGACAGAGAGAGGAGAGAGAGGGAGAATGGGCACACCAGGGCCTCTAGCCACGGCAAATGAACTCCAGATGCACGTGCCACAATGTGCATCTGGCTTATGTGGGACCTAGAGAATAGAACTGGGGTCCTTAGGCTTCACAGGCATGCGCCTTAGCCCCTAAGCCATTTCTCCAGCCTAAGCTATATCACCTTTTAGAACCAAAATTCAGTTAAAAATAAGATACAATTAAAAAGTAATTTCATTCTCCTGTACACATGCACACACACACACACACACACACACACACACACACACACACACACATACACACAGACGGAGCATCTCACAGATGATGAAAAGGAGGGAGGAGGCAAGAGGAGTGAATAGAGGGGAAGACCTGGCTTTCCCCTGACAGGGAAACTAAGTCAATGCACAACTCAGCCAATATGTTTCCAAGGGAATGAACCTCAAGTACCCAGGACTACACCAAGAGAAGCAATTCTTTCACTAATATTTATTTGCTCACCTAACAAACATTATTTTGAAAGGAAAGAAGCTCACCTTTACAGATTACATCAAGAACTGACTCTTCTACCCACGTTGCATTTTCTGATGGCTACAATTAACCTAACACGTTGGTACTGAACATCAGAGATTGGGGACATTTTCTAGTGCCCCCAAGTAACATAATTTGTAATTTTCTAAAACACATATTTATGCCAAAGAAGCTGAAGTGATGAACAAATCCGTTCACCAGTGAGACAGAATCTCTATTTCCACCTGAATGTACCCTTCCACGTTTTTCTTTCTCCCTATTGCCGCTCTCCAGCCAGTAGCATTCTTGCATTTAAGGATTCCCATGACTCAAGATGTTCACTTATGTATTTCCAGAGTCTATAAGAACCAAGAGACAGTATGATATGAAAACATTCACCTGGGGAAAGAAAAGGAAACTTTGGATTCAACAACATATGTCTGCTCTCAAATTCATGCCTTCTTGGCTTGCACGTTGAGCTTCTTCAGTGCTGGAGAGAGAAGTGCAGTGGAAACTGTCCTCTGACACCTCTGCCAGCAGCAAACCTACTTCACGCAGTTCAAGGATCCCTCCCAGATCAGCCTGGTAACACTGAGGTTTAGTTACAAAGCCTAATCCTCCTGACAACCAACAGGCTAAAATGAGCAAACACAAATTACTCAATTAAATCGATCAAATGACCACCTTAGTAACAAGTGGAGATTTGTAACCTCATGAGAGTATGGATTAATTGCGGAACGTTGATAGTGAGAGCAAAATTGAGCTAAGAAACAATGATCTAAAGTTTGCCAAACTCAAGAATGTTTATGACTCAGGCAGCTTGTGGTTTACCAATCCATAATAAGTTGGAGGAGTTTTCTACGGCTCTATTGTTCTAGTTCATAATGAAGTGAAACCTGATATGCTATGATTGTTTGCAGCAGCCAGAGAACCAGGGCCTTTGTTCATAGCAATATTTGGTCCATGAGGCAATCTGCTTCTCCTTCCAAAATATCAACTTGTTCCCATCAAAACCATTTCACTGTTTTAGTAAAAGGAGGTGCAAATAATTTCTCAAATGGTATTCATAAGATTGATCCCTCCAGAAGATCACCGTGTGTTAAAAAATTCTCTAATCTTTCATTAAAACTCCAGCAGATGTTTTTTGAGTTCTTCATATTTTGTTCCATTTTGATCCAATTAAATTATGAATGTAGAATTAGTTCTGCTGCCTATTTTTTGTCAAAAAATATCATAGACAATTATTTTAAAACTGTATTTAGGGTGCATCTTAGCCATTAGAAAACAATTATAATCATTTAGAAGCATATAGGCCAAAGAATTAATGAGATGACATGCCACTGTTTTCTTCTTTTTTAGAATATTTTTTAATTTATTCATTTTATGAGCGAGAGAGAGACTTGGTGTGCCAGGGCTCTGGCCACTGCAATCGAATTCCAGACACATGTGCCATCTTGTGCGTATGTGTGACCCTGCTCACTTTCATCATCTTGTGCATCTGGCTTACATGAGACCTGGAGAGTTGAACATGGGTCCTCATACTTCATAGGCAAGCACCTCACTTGCTAAGCCATCGCTCCAGCCTGCTACTGTTTTCTTCTAAGGAAAACCATACACATAAAAAGAAAAATTGCATTCAAATAACATATAATAATAGTTTATTACATTTAGATGACAATTCCAACTTACCCAACACCTTCACAGCCATTGCTTCATTTAATCCTTTAAAATTCTTGCAATGGTATGACTGTTATGGGGGTAACCAACTGTTCATTGATTGCCTTTGAGGCTCCCTCCATGGGAGGTAATGAAAACCTAATCTACTATGGCTTGGAAGGCCATAGGACCTAAGGGAGAAGCAATTACTATTGTTTAGCTAAATGTACAGGTTGTGCCCATCAAATTGCCCTCTATGTTTATGTCCTTAAGTTAGTGTTGCTCACACCTTTGATCAGAGAAACCTCTTTTTGCATGTGGTGGTGACTATTGGGAAGACCCACCAAAGTGCCGAGACTATGTGGCTGTTGAGTAGTCAGCAGTAAATGAGACATCTGTGTCATGACTTCTAAGGACCAAGGAGCATTGAGGAAGAGATGGTGAAAAACACATATAAGCTAGAGGATGCAGAGCAGGCTCAGAAGTGCTGTCTTCCTGACATGAAGTAGCAATTGCATTTCTCTCCTCACAGCAACTGTAATTACCTGCCCAAGATTTGCATAATATTGGGGCCATTAATATTTTGCCATAGATAATGGAGGAGGGCAAGAAAGACCTCAAAGTAGAAGAGTTGGAAAGAAGATGAGGTTCAGTGGAAGAGAGATGGGAGAAGGGAGAGAAAAAATAATGGAAGTGGATTATGACCAAAATAAATAATTACATGTATGACATTTTTCACTAAAAAGGATTTTTTTAATTCTTCTAAAATAGGTGTCATTTTGAGGCACTAAGGTTCGCTGGAGATGAACTTCCAGACCAGGCACAGTTATGGAGGAAGGGATATTATTTATTGAAGCTTACAGATCCAGGGTTCCATAATGGCAAGAGAAGTGGCCTGCTCTCCACAGGACCAAGCAGAGAGAGAAAGCCAACCAGCCACCACAGCACCCAGAGTAAAAACTACACCAAAAGGTCACACAGCAAACTTCAGGAACTCCTGCTAGACACATTTGCATATCTTTACAATGGACTCTCAAACCATCACCACACCTTAAGACCGGGGCCCCCAGTGACCTTGCCTCTAGCAAGGTGATTGCAGATGCAAACTATAACTAGTAAAATACTGAATATATTGGGGGACATATATTCAAACTACCACATTCCGCCCCTGGCCCCCAATATATTTAGCTCCTGGCCCCCAATAGATTTATAACTATCATACATTGTAAATTGTACTCAGTCCAATTTCAAAGGTTCTCACAGTCTTGATCAACTTAAGATAGTGAGTCCTGTACAATCAAACAAGTTAAATACTTTCAACATGTAAAGGCACAGAGTAAACATTTTAATTGAGAGACTAGAACAATGCAAACTCAACCACCATCAGCAGTCATCAAACTTCTGCAGTTCAAGTTCAATATAACCAGAGACTGACAGTCTCCAGGTTTTCCAATTCCTTCCAGCTGGGCAGAGTCGCCAGGAAAACTTTCATCTTATGCCAACACTGCACTCCATGGTAGCCCTTTTGCACAGTCCTGGTATATCCAAAACATCTTCAGGTCTCCATGCAAACCACGGTCCATCTTCCAAAGGCTCTTCCAGCCTATTCCTGAGGGTCTTCATGCCCTGCCTGATGCCGTATTTCAGCAGCGGCTCCTGGAACTGTGTGCAACTCATGACCACTCCATGCATTTTTCATATTTCCAAAATTAATACCAGGTGTGCAGGACACAGCCATATTCTTAATCCAGGGACAAAATAAACCATAGCCTTGAAAAGCAGGTTCCTTCTCCAGTCAGCTCTTTCCAAAGAGTTTGCATTTCTAACAGTCTTTCCTCAGGCATCCTCTCCATTGTTTTAATGTAAATCAAGTCAGGCCACCTTCCTTCCACCTTCCTTAAGATTGCTAATGCGTTGACAATAGCAGCTCCAGTAACTTAAAACCAGTCTCAGTGCCTCTGCTTTTAACTTGCTTGAGTTTTTCCAACTTAAAATCTCAGTCCGATATCTTCAGCCAAGCACATCAGTCCATTACAAATTTAACCTTGATCAAACTTTCTGGGCCTGGATAGCAGAATGTAGCCATCCCTTATGCCAGTAGCCCAGTTCTAACAAAGTCCTCTGCAGTCTTTCCTTCCCCTTAGAAACCTCATAAGCCAAGCCTCAAAGTTCAGTACTATCTGCACTTAGCATGCTCAAACTCTCATCAGAATAGTCCATAAAACTTGGCTTACCACTCCAGAAGGCATCTTCAGTTGCAAGCATCAAGTCCGTGCCCATTCCTCCAAAACAAAGGTTCCAAAAGACGAATATCCACACGGTCAGGTTCATCTCACCCCACTTCTGGTACCACTTTACTGTTGCAGACAGCTTCAGGTTCGCTGAGATGAACCTCCAGACCAGGCACAGTTATGGAGGAAGGGATATTATTTATTGAAACTTATAGATCCAGGGGAAGTTCCATAAAGGCAGGAGAAACAGCCTGCTCTCACAAGGCCAAGCAGAGAGAGCAAAAGCCAACCAGCCACCACAGCACACAGAGCAAAAAAACAGCCAAAAGGTCACACAGCACACTTCAGGAACTCCTGCTAGGCACATTTGCATATCTTTACAATGGACTCTCAAACCATCACACCCCTTAAGACTCATGACCTTGCTCTAGCAAGGTGATTGCAGATGCAAACTATAAAGTAATAAAACATTGAATGTTTTTCTCTGTCCCCTACTGAGAGCTTCTGAAGCTACAACAATAAACAAGACAGCGTCTTTCTTTCTGCTATGTATACACAAACTCCCTAAAACTTGTTGGAATGAGCTAAACAGTGATCATTTTGCCACCCAGGCATGTTTCCATCTCAGCCTATGTGATCTGCTGTTGTTTTGACCTGAACAGACCATAACTCACGACAGAATTATTGCTCACTCACTGTCCTGGCCCTCTTTGCCAGCTTCATACAAGTTGCCAACAAAGGAAAAAAGCCATCTGATCACCATCTGATCCACCAGACTGATGTTAAGAGGTCATGAATGTGGCGTTCCTTATGCCAGGCTGCCCCTATACCCAAGCTCTGCCTAGGAAGAAGCAAGGGACAGTCCCTGACATGGCAATGATTAGGAGGAAGCTGGGACCTGAGAGACGTGACAGAAGACCAGAGATTGGTTAGATGTGAATGAACAGTTATTCTGCTCATAGAAGTGAGCATGATGCCATGAAGTAGTGTTTATTCTCTGTCCCTACATTCCTAAATAGTGTCCCAAACCCAATATATGAAATATTAGAGCCAGGTGTGGTGATACATGACTATAATCCCAATACTTAAGAGGTAGAGCTAGGAGTTTGAGGCCAGCCTGGAACTACACAGTGAGTTCCAGGTCAACCTAGGCTGAAGTGAGACCCTAACTCAAGAAAAAAAAAATAGAGCTATTGGCCAAAAGTAAATATTAAGTGGTCTGACTAGTAGACCGCTATCTCAGCAGGCATCAGGTGTTACAAATGTCCTTACCTGTGTCCCTTGCTCCTGCACATCCTCTTTCTGCTGAGACACCTCCCTCAGGTACATTCAGGACTAAGTTTTGTGCCCTGTATCTTGTCTGAGTCTAAGCCCAGGAGTTGCTGCTCCCATGCCTTTGAGCTCTGGCATTTGGGATGGCTCACTTTGCAGCTGGACATGCAGTCACCAGCCTCTTGGATGGGGGCTGGGAGGCTAGCCTGGTGGTGGGTCCCATATAAAATCATAAGGGTCTTAACACAGGAAAGCAAGAGGCAGAAAAAGAAATGTGATCCAAAAATCAGATAACTCAGGGAGATCTGAAAATGCTAAGCTGCTCCCTTTGAAGGTCGAGGTAGAGGCCATGAGCCAAAGAATACAGACAGCCTCTAGAAAGTAGAAGAGGTTAGGGAAGTAGATTCTCCGCTGGAGTTTCTGAAGGAGTTTTAGCACTTCAAATTCATTAAAAAATTTTCACCTCTGGAGCTATAAGATCTTAAATTTGTATTGCTTAAGCATTGTCAGGGTATATAGTGTTGTTAAAAAAGAAAAGAAAGGAAAGGAAAGGAAAGGAAAGGAAAGGAAAGGAAAGGAAAGGAAAGGAAAGGAAAGGAAAGGAAAAGAACTAACTTTCTGGGTGCTCTTGAAAATTGGGAATTCTATCCATGATGTCCCACTTTCAGTGCCAGAGATTGGCTTAATATCAGCTGTTTGTCTTTGGGACAGGGGCCATTGCTCCACACCACTGCTACCTGCTCAGACATCTCGAATGCTGAAAGCTAAGAGCAAGGCAGAGATTATTATCACTTGGACTGCGGTGAATTGCGTGTGGCCAGCTTCCCTCAATACTCTCTTGACAGTAGCGGTTGCATCATTCTTCCTCCCCTCTGACAGACTTCAGCAACTGGCTGAATACACAGGCCTCTGAAGTCTAAAACCTTGCCTACCGAAGGCTACTGAAAAGCACTGAACAGAGCAGAGGCATGTATATATCCGAAAGATAGAAGAAGGGTTGGGATCGTTGGAAAGCATAACCAGCAAGGCACCATGGCTCTTGCATTCAGTTTATTTTGTCGGTAGTACCTCAGAGGTTATTTGTAACAATTAGCTACACCCATGAGGATTCCGAGATGGTCACGTGAAAGTACTGGCTTTTGTTCTGAGAGAAGAGAAGGCTAAATTCAAGTTGGGCAATATTTGACAACCCATAAACCCATATTATATTTTATAAAATCATATTTTAAACCAAAGGAGGTTGTTAGGCAGGCTTTGGATTGTTTTGTCAGGGAAGAAAAGTATTGGCCATCAATCAACCTTCTCAAAGCCTTGTAAGCAGAATGCACAGTGGTAAAGGTGGGTAAAGGGTGCATGAAGTAAAGCTTTACTGACAGCAAAGCCACCCACTCTGTAACAACCACTAAAAAATGTTTCCACTGTGCAAGGAGACCTCTTGCCAAGCCAAGGACACCAATGCTGAGCTATAAATATCAACAGTTATGCAAAAAGCCACTTCATAAAATGTTGGCTGTCTTTTCTTTCCAGTAACATTGAATATCAAATGAAGATGGCATCAATAATATAGTTCTAGAAATTATACGCAATTAAAAACACCTATTTGGAGTCCTTCCCTGTTAACAAGCAACTTCACCTGGCTTTATTTCTATAAAAGTCGTGCCTCTGGCTAATAATTGTGGAGTGTGGATGGGTAGCTCTCATTAGAGAAGTGAGCTGTCCAGAATAGTGGCAGAGGTTTATTCCCCAAAGTATAGTAGAGCCAAAAAAGCTGCTTTCTCTGAGAAATGAAGGATTTGGAACATAAGTGTTGCGTGGCAAATTTCCTCCACATTGAAAGGTATAAACAACTATTGTCTGCTCCATCAAAAGCAGCTGGGCAAACTCACCAGAGACGGTGTGGGGAGGGTCATCAGACCCTCAACTGAGATTCAGGTGCTGCCTACGCCAGCTGTGTACAATAGTGCACATGATCTCCTGACCTCAGGAGAAGACAGAGGATATAGAAAGGAACAGATCTAGGAACACTGCGCTCCACTGAGGTGTTGTCTCTCGAGTCTCCGTGTTCTGTGGTAAGCCCTCGCCCCAACATTAAGGGAAGAGCATCCATATGAGTGGTCCTATACAATGAGCTCCACTGAGGTGGTGTCTCTGAAGTCTCCATGCTCTGGAAGTATGCCCTCAGACCAAGACTGAGGCAAGGGCATCTGAGAGGTAAACCCAATATTGCTCTGTTCAGGTGGTGTCTCTGGAATCTCTATGCCACTAAAGGGCTACTTTGGGGTCATATGCCCTTTAAGTGCACACTCACCCAGAGACTGATGGAGGAGCCTCCTCAGGGGTAATCCTGATCCAGTGATCACCTTTGAGGTGGTGTCTCTGGAGTCTCCATGCTCTGTAAGTAAGCCCTCACACCAACACTGACGGAAGAGCATCTGTGTGGCTTATCCCTATACAGTGAGCTACACTGATGTGGTGTCTGAACTTTCCATACTCACTAAACCCTCACCCTGAGACTGAGGGCAAAACCCCTGTGGGATAATCCCAGTATAGTGAATGCCACTGAAGTGCTTCTTTGGGGCTCCATGCTCTGTAAGTAAGCCCTCACCCCAAATTTGAGGGAAGAGCTGGGGTAAGCCCAATCCAGGAAGCTCCACTGAGGTGGTATCTCTGGAGTCTGCATGCTTTGTAAGTAACCCTTCACCCTGAGACTGAGGAAAGAGCACCCATGGGGTAATCCTGGTATTGTGAGCCCCACTGAAGTGTTGCTTTGGCATCTCAGGCTCTGAAAGTAAACCCTTGCCTCCTGGCTGAGGAAGGAGCAATCTTTGGGGGTAATCCCAATATAGTGAGCCCCACTTAAGTACTGCTTAGGGGTCCCATGCTCTGTAAGGAAGCCCTCACCCTAGGCTGAGGGAGGCATCTGGGGGAAATCTCAATAGTGAGCCCCACTTAAGTACTGCTTGGGGGTCCCATGCTCTGTAAGGAAGCCTCTCCCTGAGGCTGGGGGAGGCATCTGGGGGTAATCCCAATAGTGAGCCCCACTGAAGTGCTTCCCTGTGGTCTCATACTCCCAGACAGGGACAATGAGCTTTGACTTTGGCCACAGGGAGGTCGTCATTCAGGGCGGAATGAGACTTCTCCATGGTTCAGCTGCTTTGGGTTCCTGACGCTCTGTAAATAAACCTTCATCCTGGAGCTGAGGAAGGAGCATCCAAGGAGTAATTTTGTTGTGTGGTGGTGGGGAGGTTGAGGCCAGGGTTTCACTCTAGCCCAGGCTGACCTAGAATTCACTATGTAGTCTCAGGGTGGCCTCAAACTCATGGTGATCCACCTACCTCTGCCTCCTGAGTGCTGGAATTAAAGGTGTGTGCCACCATGCCCAGCTCACCAAGGAGTGATTTTGACACAGGAATCGTCACCTAAGTGACTGCCTTCCAACCCCCATATTCCTGTAAGCACCCCTCTTTATGGTCTGTAAGTGACCCCTGCAATAAACTCATTGCAAATGGAATGAGTTCCCTCACCCTATGTACACAATAGTTTTAGAGGGCTTTGGGGGAGATGTGGGTACAACTCAGTGCTACAGTGATAAGGCAAAAAGAAAGAATAAAAAGTTACAGCAGTCCGGGCATGGTGGTGCACACTTTTAATCCCAGCACTCAGGAGGCAGAGACAGGAGGATCATAAATATTTCTTACATTAGCTGCCTGCCCCACTCTACCTTTTTTAGGAAAGACCAATGTGAGTTCAAGGATAACCTGAAACTATTTAGTGAATTCCAGGTTAGACTGGTCTAGAGCAAGACCCTACCTCCAAAAACAAAACAAAACAAACCGTTATAACAATCTTGAATCTTTTTAAAATTCTGAGATCTACAGGAGAACTCTGAATAAAAAGTACTGAGGAGGGCTGGAGGGATGGCTTAGTGGTTAAGGCATTTGTTTGCAAAGCCAAAGGACACAGGTTTGATTCCAGGACCCAAGTTAGCCAGATGCACAAGGGGGCGCATGTGTCTGGAGTTCATTTGCAGTGGCTAGAGGCCCTGGCGTGCCCATTCCCTGTCTCTCTCTTTCTCTCTCTCTCCCTCTTTCTCTGTGAAATAAATCAATAAATAAATAAAAATAATTTTTTTAAAAAGTACTGAGGAGTATGTTCTATGATTAAGAGGGATGTAGTGATGTTTATTATTGCTGGCTAAGTACAGATTGGCAAAAAACAGCTGCTCATGACTTCACATTTGAGGGCAAGGACTCTGTTTAGTGGATAGGGCAGAATGTGAGCACCTGGGCAGGAAATTAAACCCTAGGCCACAGTCCTAAAGTTGAAGTGGGATTAGTTGAAAATTAGATCAAATGGCAAATAAAAGAAACTGGAACTATTTCACAAACTTGCTGAGTTCCAGGCCAGTTCAAAACACCCCCAAGGGTTCCTATACATAGCTTGAAAGTATTGGACTTTGGATCTTTCTTAAGTCAACAGGTTCATAACACATCAAATCCCAGTCACCAGTCTTTCTGGATTAATATAAATAAATAAAAATAATTTTTTAAAAAGTTGAGGAGTATGTTCTATGATTATGTAGTGATGTTTATTATTGCTGGCTAAGTACAGATTGGCAAAAAGCAGCTGCTCATGACTTCACATTTGAGGGCAAGGACTCTGTTTAGTGGATAGGGCAGAATGTGAGCACCTGGGCAGGAAATTAAACCCTAGGCCACAGTCCTAAAGTTGAAGTGGGATTAGTTGAAAATTAGATCAAATGGCAAATAAAAGAAACTGGAACTATTTCACAAACTTGCTGAGTTCCAGGCCAGTTCAAAACACCCCCAAGCACATATCC
The DNA here is from genome assembly GCA_036365145.1 of Orientallactaga sibirica. Lineage (NCBI taxonomy): Eukaryota > Metazoa > Chordata > Mammalia > Rodentia > Dipodidae > Orientallactaga > Orientallactaga sibirica. Next base: position 28,695,100 of record JAEOAD010000004.1, on the reverse strand, counting down.
ATCCATATTTTACTTCTTTGGTTCCTATACATAGCTTGAAAGTATTGGACTTTGGATCTTTCTTAAGTCAACAGGTTCATAACACATCAAATATGCATGTGGCAAGCAGTCACCAGTAGTTCTTTTGGACTAGTATAGGCAACAGCTGCATAAATATTTCTTATGTTGGCTGCCTTCCCCACTCTACCTTTTTGTAGAAAAGACCATATTATTTTTTCCAATGTAGTTCATTCCTTGTATCTCGTGTGGGTCGACTGAAAACTAAGAGTGTTCCAACCATAACCACATCTAGTAGGCAGCTAAAGAGACACTGTTCAACTATTTTCTCCACTGATTTACTCATTCTTCAACATTTAACTCAATATTGATTATCTATTTTATAATCACTAGGGTGGTCATTATCAAAAAACAGAAAGTAAGATGGGTTGGCAAGGACAGGCAAATGTTGGAACCCTATAAATTGCTACTGAGAATTAAAAGGGTGCAGTTGCTGTGGAAAATAGAATGGAGATTCCTCCTCAAATTAGCAGAGTAATCCTATGACTCAGCAATTCCATTTCTGGGTATATGTACAACAGCACTAGGCAGCAGTGTCAACATACTGTTATATCCTTGTTTAAAGAAGCACTACTCACAAAAACTAAAAGGTAGAAGCAACACCACTATTCACTGGCTGTAGAGCTGATTAAATGTGTTATGTGCATATAATGAGATATTAAATCCTTTCACAAAGGTAACTCTGATGTATGCTAAAACAGATGAAACTTAAAGACATGCTAAGTGAAAGAAGTGACTTATATAGGAACAAATATTATATAGTTCCATGTATCCAAGGCCTATGACAATCAAATTCATACAGAATTACTGGAATGGTGGTTATATCTGTTTCAGGGAATGCAGAGTGTTAGTACTTAATGGAGTTTCAATGTGGGAAGATGCATGTGTTCTGGAGGGGAGGGTGTGATGATTATATCACAATGTAAATGTACTTAATGCCAATGGACCGCACTTACCAATGGTTAAATGGTAATTTTTTGTAATATACTTTGCCATAATAAGAGCATTTACTAGAAGAATATTCACTGCCAAGAAATGAGGATCTATATGAATAAGATACTAAAACTTTTAAAATTTATTTATCAGAGATAGATTTGGGGAGAGAATGGGCATGCCAGGGCCTCTAGCCTCTGCAAATGAACTCCAAATGCTTGTGCCACCTTGTGCATCTGGCTGTATGTTGGTACTGGAGAAGAGAACCTGGGTCCTTTGACTTTGCAAGCAAAAATCTTAACAGCTAAGCCATCTCTCCAGCCCTCCCTAAACCTTTTTTTAAGTTAAATAAAGATTGAAGACATAGAAAGTCATACTAGTTAATAGCATCTAATGGAAAGAAAATTAAAAATCATGAAGTTGAGGAAGGTGTGGTGTCACATATCTTTAATCCCAGCACTTGGGAGGCAGAGGTAGTTGGGTCACTGTGAGTTCAAGGCCGTTCTGGGACTACAGGGTGAATGTCAGGTCAGCCTTAGGTAGAATGAGACACTACCTTGAAAAAACAAACAAACAGGGCTGGAGAGATGGGTTAGCAGTTAAGGCGCCTGCCTGCTAAGCCTAAGAACCCGGTTCCAATCTCCAGGTCCCACGTTTAGCCAGATGCAAAGTGACGCAAGGGTGCAATGCCACACTTGACCACAAGGGGACGCATACATCTGGATTTCGTTCACAGCAGCTGAGACACTGCTGGCGCGCCCATCTCTATCTGTCTTCCTCTCCCTCTCTGTCTGTCTCTCTCTGTGTCTCTCTCCAAAAATAAATAAAATGATAAAAAAATGAAAAAAATGAAAAAATAAATAAAAGACTGCTATAAAATATTTTTTAAAAATCATGAAGTTAGTATTTCCTAAAAGAATCTCTTCTTTACAATGCCAATACAATATCAACTGATTGTTTTAATTTATAAAAATGGTGGATTAAGAAAATATTTAGGAAAATATGCTATAAGAATAAAAAATTCTGAAAAAAGAACTTGTTCACACATTATCATTCAAATTCATACTACTCTATAAATTTCTATATTCTGATGAGTACAGCAGAAGAAAGCCCAGAACTGGTTTCATGTGAAATCCCTATCCAATAATAAGTACAACTTAGCTTGTGTGTGCCATGCATTATTCTAAGCCTTGACATACACATGTTCTACTTTATGTATCTGGCTTTACATGGGTACTGGGGAATTGAACTCTGGATGTCAGGCTTTGCAAGCAAGTGCCTTTAACCACTGCACAATCTCTCCAGCCCCTGGTTTGGAATTTGTAATGAGCAAATAAATGCCCCTAAACAAAGAAAGGGAACAAGAGAAAGCAAAGCATTGTCTTTTCTGAGAAGCTTCCCCAATTTCAAGCTGCTCTAAGTGTTGCCCTCTGATGTCCTATAGTGCTCTATGCACATTTCAACCAATGCCAAAAAAAGATAACGCTTTTTCTTTTCCACTAAATATCAATGACTATTTCTGATATTCAATTTATTTTCTTATTCCAACCTCAGCGGCTAGCTTATAGCCAGCACACAGCAACACAGACTATTTGGGAATTAAAATAACTTTATCTAGAAGATATATCATAAGAGGCAGTACATATGAGTTCTTCCAAATGTCTTCATCATGTGAATTGTGGAGAAATGCAAAGCAATGACTTTCATAGCTCTCTCTTCAAGAGAGATACACCGTCTCAATATCCATTAGAATCCTTCTTGTGAATAGTTCTATTTAAATTTTGAAAATTACTTTTTTTTTTTAAACTGGGAACATATCTACTTTCTAAAACTTCCTACGCATACAATCTAGCAATGAGAGTAAACTGCCTGGCTCCAGGCATCCACCACTAGAGTCTGTGGTGATAAGGACTAGTTGAGTTTTGTTCAAAGCTCTGGGTTAGGTATATTGCACTTCAGCTCCAAATTTCTAGTGGACTCTGTATTTCTACACTGAAAAGCAGTGACTGTACTGAGCTATACTCAGAATGTTTCACAAGATTCTCTTATCAGTTCATTAACTTTACCATGTGACATTTTCCTTTAGCCAAGGAACAAATTGTATTCTAGGATTAGTGCTTTTGAACTATAGTAACAGATATAAACTGTGGGTAGAAATGGTCTCTAAGTAACTTTTAGATATTAAAATGAAATACAAAATACAGGAAAGGAGGAATAGATAACAGGCATCACAAGTGTAAAATGTATCCTCTAATCAAAATTATTTAAAAACTGCAAGACCTAAACTCCACATCAGTGGGATGGGAAGATGGCTCAGTGATTAAAGGCAGTTGCTTACAAAGCCCGATGGATCAGGTTTGATTCTCCAGCATCCACATAAAGCACAAAGTGGTGTGTGTGCCTGGAGTCTGCAGTGGCAAGTGGCTCTGGCATGCGCAATCTGTCTGTGTGTGTGTGTGTGTGTCTGTCTGTCTGTCTTTCTCTCTCTCACTCACACACACAAATAAGTTTTGAAACTCTACATCTAAACTGATAATACATTCATAAATACGTTGAAGGACAGTTTTAGTATTACTGTTTCTATTGCTACTTTAAAAGATTCAAGCAAGACAGAATAAGCATTAAATAAAAATGTCAGCTTTTCCCTTCCTTATAGCAACTCATAATGGTAGGCATTATTTCCATTCTTGGCCTTCCAGTAGTTGCCTCATCTGTTTAGTTTGTTTCCTGGTTTAAGTGGGTGTGATTTTCACATGCTCCTCTAGCCAAGAAAATCATCAGCTCTTAATGGTCATGTGAAAGCTGTGAGTTTTTATTCTGTAAATGTTGATGCTGACAGGTCAGTTCCTGCCTGGGTATTTACTTATTCTTTTGGAAACTAAGCTTAAAAATTCTGTAGTGTGTTACTGAACATAGGTCACCATTCTGAACTTAACATGCTACATAAAACTATTCTCTACCTGTCATTTTGAACTCAATATATTATATGAAACCATTTCTAAACCTATGTGTATTATTAAGCATGTATTTGCTTAAATTAAAGACTCTGAAGTTTTCCTAAATACAAAACATTGGAGAACATGAATGAAATACTATTGTGAAAAAGAGAAAATGAATCCAAGATGACTTGAACTGAGACAATTGAAAAAGCCCCAAAAGCTGGGTGTGGTGGCATTCATCTTTAATCCCAGCACTCGGGAGGCAGAGGTAGGAGGATCACTGTGAGTTCCAGGCCTCTTTGAGACTACATAGTGAATTCCAGGTCAGCCTGGGCTAGAGTGAGACCTTACCTTGAAAAACAAAAACAAAACAACAACAACAAAGAGCACCACAGACAAATAACATATAAATTACAGTCAGCTTTATTTGTATATGATGAAAACAGCATAATTTAGAACACATTATGACCTCTGTATATTGAATTTTAATCAACATACAAAGAATTCAAAGACCATTCTCTCTGTTCCTTTATCTTCAGGCAAATATTCTTTTCTTTGACAAAAATAGCAATCATTTACACATATTCAGTATATGTGTTTTATAAGACATCAAAGTAATGACTTTGAAAAAGTTTCTCTCTTCTTAAGCCTGCCGTTCTAATTGGACACCATAAATTGTCTCAGTTCTTGAATCACTAAACAATAACAAATTTGGGAATGACCTTGTCAATAAATACATAGAAAATAATTAAGGATTAGAATCTACTAGGATGGCTGACAGTCAACTATACATAAAACTCTCCTTGCTACAATACATCTATCTCTCTTTCTTGAATTAACAATGTGATAATGCTGTGAGACTGAATCTCTGTTATGATGCAAGAGAGATTGGGCTCTGGCCTTAGAACTCCCCAGACTCCTGCATCTCAAGCCTCACATTCTTCTCCATGTTTTTCAAAGAACTGAAAAACAAGGACATAGAGAAGAGTGAGTTATGGAGGATTTCCTAGGGAAGAGTTGAAGAAAGAAGGAAAAATGCAGGAAAGCTCCCAAGCCAAGAGGAATGTCAGTGAGAAAAGTAGGGGGAACCTCTCTCTCACGTGCAGCCTTTGCTCGGGTCCGTTTATATAAAGTAGGCAGCCAATTAGAATTGCCAAGTCCAAATGTAGATGAAGGATCTCTGTTGGTTGTTGGGCCCAGGAAGAACATTTGATGCAGGAAAGACCCACCCATGGGTGCTAATGCTGTGTAAAGTTCAAGAATCGGGAAGAACCAGGAAGCTGTGGCTATTATTGCCATTTTGGATGAGACTGAGACGGCTTTTGGGCCTGTGTCTCTTGACTATCTATTAAAAACAAAAACAAACAAACAAACAAAACTCTAAAACTAGCTTGCTCCTAATCCATATAAATTATCTCTCTTAAGGCCACTGGGACAGATAATTAATTCATCTCAATGACTTTCCAAACTCTTTCACAAATTTTGTTGGACACACTATACTTTAAATTTCTTTATTGCCTTTTGTGATTTCAAATAACAAGCCTAGATTTTCATCATTACCTTATTAATTTGAGACTGTGTCCAAGTTTAGTTTTTAGGAGGAAATAAGAGCCCTCCTTTGCTGCGTGTGGTGGTGCATGTCTGTAAGTCCAGTACGTAGGAGACAAAAGGTAGGAGGAAAGAAGGAAGAAAACAGGAATAAGGAAGGGAAAGAAGGAATAAGGAAAGGAGGAATGAAGAAAGCAGGAAAGTAGGGAGGAAAGAAAGGAAGGAAGAAGAAATGAAGGAAGGAGGAAAGAAAGAAGGAAGGAGAAACAAAGGAAAGAAGAAAGGAAAAAGGAAGAAGGAAGGAAGGAGGAAGAAAAGAAAGGAAAGAAGGAGGGTGACGACAGGAAGGGAAGGAGGGTTGTTGGCTTCGTCACATCACTAAAGTAGTCTGCCTCTCTTTCCTTCTATGCTCCTTTCCTCCCACTTCAGCTGCTTGGTGTTTCTGCCACCTGTCACTTGGTTTCTCAATCAAAAGGTATTTGACATCCTCCATTAATCTCTTTATTTTTTATCTCATTTCTTTACCTTTGACTTTTTGTTCTACTGTCATGTCCAGATTTCTATTGAATTGGAAAGGGCTGCCATATTTTAATTTTTAATAATTTCCTCTTGTTTTCTTCTTGCATAAAGCCTTTTACTTAATTAATTGACACCACTTTTTCCTCAAGTCTCTGAGTATAGTAACTAGAACATTTAAAAAACTTGTCTTCCTCCGTGTGTTATCAGTTTTCTTTAGTCCATCATGCTCCTTGTGTATCTTCATGCTTACCACCTGGCTTTCTCAGTTTCCTCAGATTCCTGACCATCATTGGTTATCTGCTGAAATTTATGAAAGAGTCGAGGTTGATGAATTCAAGTAGTTCATGTGCATTTCCTCGGCTGTAGGGTAGGCTGCGCTCTTTTCTTAACTGATACATGTCATTGTGCCATATGTATATATGTGTGAGTGAGCAAGTCGTGTCAGTGGGTAGACTTCTTCAGGGTAGCAGGCAGAGAACGTAAGGAGCCTCCCAGCCAGTATCAAAACAGGTATTTCTCATCCCCTCTCTAGGAGTGTTAGCTCCTAGTCCCAGCACAGTAATTATTCATCTCTTTGGTCATCCACTTCAAGTATCACCCTGGGGGTTGCCCTATGCACACAATCAGCCTGGGTGTTCAGGGGCAGCTGCTGAATACAATAATTGTGCCCACTACTTTCACTGATTTGCTATATTTCTCTGTCCATTCTACTTCAGGAAGGATGGCTTCTATTTGTGCTAGAGTTTATAAATCTATAGTCTCCCATCTGCTTTCAAATATGGCATAATGCATAAAAAGAAATCAGAGGGCTGGAGAGATGGCTTAGCAGTTAAACACTTGCTGTGAAGCCTAAGGACCCCAGTTCAAGGCTTGATTCCCCAGTACCCACGTAAGCCAGATGCACAAGAGGGCGCATGCATCTGGAGTTCGTTTGCAGTGGCTGGAGGCCCTGGTGCACCCATTCTCTCCCTCCCTTCCCCCTCCCCCCTCCCGCCTCTTTCTCTCTCTGAAATAAATAAATAAATAAATAAATAAAATATATTTTTTAAAAAAGAAAGAAATCAGAGGCTAGGAGTTATGCTGGAATAAAGAATAGTCTCAATTCTACCTCACAAATTTAAGAAACACTATTCGAAGGTGCACTCTATTGGGTATTTGCCTGAGAGTGCTAATCCTGATACACTGTAACTAAAAATCCCAGTGCCAGGGGTGAGAAACCTCCCAGTGAGCTGTTGGTCAGTGAGGCTCCCAAGACCCCACCCCAAAAAAAATATAGGCTATTGCCTAGGCTCTTAGTTGACTACCATAACTAGATGGTAAGACTCTATTGCTGAAGACACCACATACTTTGGTTGCAGGACACTGAGAAATCAAGCTGGAAACTCCCTTCTGACTAGCTGTCATAGTGCTGGAAAGTGATAAAGTAGAAAGCCTGCTGGGGGAGAAAAGTCATCAACAGCCTTAATCAGCAGTGGACCCTGTGAGCTATACACCTGGCCAACCAAGCAAGATGTGCCCACCAGTGCAATAGTGGCATGACTATTATTGTGGCAACCAACTGCTCCCTAATAGGATTTGAGGCTCACTCTAGTGGAGGGAATCCATGCATGACACTGAAAGTCTAGCCAAAAGCCTATGTATAGCTGGGAAAATCATAAGCCCCAGGGGGGAAGCTACTACTTTTGTTCATCTAAATGGATGTATTTTGCTATTTCGCTCTATTTTTATGTTCATAGGTTAATACTGCTGTCACTTTTGGTTAGCAAAGCTTCTCTTTGAAGATGGCAGTGAGAAGATTCAAGGTTTATCAAAGTGCTGTGAAAAATGATTAAGTGTTTAGTTCTAAATGAGACATCTCCTCCACTGAGACTCAGGGACCATTGTGGAAGAGGTGGCAAAAATAATGTAAGAGCCAAAGGATGGAGAGGAATGCTTTTGAATGTTTTCCATACCCAAAGTGGCACTTGCACTTATGCCCTCACAGCATCTGTCAGTATCTACACAAAACTTGCATGATATTGACCCCATCAACATGGATGATGGAGGAGGCTGAGAGAGGGGGGGGAGAGAGAGAAACAGAAACAGAGTGAGACATCAAAATAGAGGAGGGACTAGTTGGAAAGAAGGGCACAATGGAAGGAGGATAGAGGAGGAAAGACAAAAGAGGGTGTGGTAAGGGATTATGGTCAGGGTACATTGTGTTTATATTTGTCAATAAATTTTTTAAATAACTCAAAAGGAAGAGTGCTAATTCTTTATGAGATAGCTATTGCCATTGTGCAAATATATAAGAGAAGTCCAGGCAAGTTAAACAATTTGCCCAAAAGCTCAAAGCTAGTAATTGCCAAAGCCAAAATTAGAACTTCGTTTTCTCTGTCCCTCTAACCATTTATCTACTCCTCTTCACAGTGCTGTTAGGAAAGCCTCTAAGTGTGCTAGGAGTGTTACAGGAGAAAGTGGGATATTTAAAACAGGCAAGGCAGCCATAGAGAATGGATAAAGTAGCTCCCTGGAAAGACAATTAGTCAGGTAAGAGTTATACCCATTCATTGTGTATGTTAAAATACATTTTCCATAAGCAGGCTCCTACAGAAGTGACAGGGTGGTGGATTTTTGACACTTCCCACATACAAAGCTCGGGCTAGGTTTTGTGTGGAATAGGGGAAACAGACAGTCTTTGGAAACACACAGAAATGCTATTTGATACAGTTCTGCTTTTTACAACTGTACTTGTATGGTATTTATTCTGATAGTCAATTTCTCCTCTATAAAATATAGAGAATATGTTTTTCACTGAATTCTGGTGAGGACTATGTGAATAAAATACTGACAAATGATTGATATCGAAGTATTCCTTTCTACTGTAATATCTTAAATATATCTCTACATATGTACTTTGTAGTTAAATGAGAAAATGTGTATGTATTTGTTAAATTCATAAAACTAAGGAGAAAATTAAATCTATCATTGTTCAACTCTTCTTTCTAGAATATATATTAATTAAGTTCAAATGTCCCTATATGACTTAAACTGCAATGTTTATGTCCTGCTTAGTAAGGATCATTTTTAAAGGCTTTGAAAATTAGTTCTTCACCACCCCCTATACCACCACAAATAAGAGAAAAAAAGAAAGAAAATTAGATCTTGAAAGCATATATTTCTCTTGAAATATTTTAGTTACTATAAAACATCCATCCTTTTATATCTTCAATCTATAAATGGGACCTTTTTGTATTATCATCATTATAACTGCCTACATGAAGTAAGGACAACAAATACCTAAGAAAAATTTACCATCATTACTTCAAGAATTGTTCAGTGCACTTTTCTCCTAGTAAAATGCAATAAGGAAAATGTTCAAATAGAAAAATATATGTAAACTCCCATAGAGGGCAGGGTGAAGAATGTAGACCGAAGCACCCACTTGTACTTTGATCTCCCATTTGTCCATTCTTTAGATAAAATACTTGCTCCCTTTTGAACCTAGAAACTGTAAACAAGTCTCCATATAAGGAAAAAGGTCATTTAACTTTTAATATGTGACTAAACCCAACCAGTTCAGACTTGAAGCAAATGCATGTGTGTTGTCACCAGTTTCTAAAACTTTATTCCTGAATTGCTATCTTGTAAAACAAAAACCGTCTGATAGCAAAGATTATTCTGAAAAGTGGGTCAAAAGGAAAAAAAAAAAGAAGAAATTATGGAAGAAGATGCAATGTTTAGCTGAAGTTAGCAAGAGTGTGAAGTAAGGATCATTGGAGGGAGAAGGTAAAAACTCATGTATTTTTTTGGTCCTGGCTGCAAACATTCTTAGACTATATTCATTGCTTAATCATGGTAAAATATAGTAGACAATTTTGTATGTCTACTTTCCTCTATTATAGATATTTCAAGCTTTTGATGAATATTTCAACAGTCTTAATGCAAACAAGTCTTTTAATTTTCCTCAGAATTTTGGAATTATATATAGATTGATCTAGAGAGATGTTATCTTTGTAAACAAGCCAAATTATGATATAAAAAGATGTTTTTGAACTTCATTAAAAAGAAATTATAAAAATAAGCTCAGTGTTCACAGTGGGTATTTCTGAGGACTGGGGAGTGTGATAGGAAAGGGGTACTTTGACTCTAATACTGTTATTTTCATTTTTAAACAGAAATGCACAGTGTTTATAATTCAGGCAAACTCTTTTTTAAAATCACTCTGTAACCTAATGGTGCTAACAACTCATGGGATAAAGGAGTGAGGAGTTGGGCCTTGAGAGATGGCTTAGCAGTTAAGAGCTTGCCAGTGAAGCCTAAGGACCCCAGTTCAAGGCTCAATTCCCCAGGACCCACATAAACCAGATGCACAAGGTGGTTCATGCATCTGGAGTTCATTTGCAGTGGCTGGAGGCCCTGGCGTGCCCATTCTCTATCTACCTTTCTCTGTCTGTCACTCTCAAATAAATAATAAAAATATTTACAAAATAAAAGGAGTGAGGAGTCAAAATTCTCATTGACATTAATATGGTAGGTAATAAATGCATGGATTATTTGATCTTAAGTGATATCCAATAAACATGCATAATCATTTAGATTTTTTTTTTACTAAAAATGTTTGCCCAGTCTTTTCTCATTTTTCTGACTTTGTAATTCTGATGTAATTCTCCTTTTCCCTGGCTTTATCCAATTCTCTGGCAAGCTTTATAACATTCTCTTCCCATACCATTAGAAAAAGGCAAACATGCACCATGGCATCCCATGGTAGCTCACAGGCCACAGTCACAGTTTGTGGGGCTGCCAAAGTAGTCTTCTCATTTTCAGATGAGTTGTCAGCAGTGAAGAATTGGATAACATTCACAAAATTCTAGGTTCTGGCAACAGAAGGGCAAGTGGGATCACACGCAGACCACACGACACCCAGTCTCAGGGCTGCGTCTCCTGTCCTCAGAGCCCTGACCACACCCAAGCCTCCCCTGAACAGGACTAGCCCTGCCAGGCACCTGACAGCATTAGAGTATACAGGAAAGCAATTTCTCCACCTACACAAAGGATCATAACCAGGAGTGCCATATCAAGCAAGTCAGGTTTTAACAGAGAAAGTAGGGGTAGAAATGCTTCTCTGAAAATGGGTACGTCAGACTCAGACAGTAATTGCATGTTTTCTCTCATGATTGGAAAAGGGGGATTATGAAGATAGTAAGGGGACCACTAGAGAAGAGGAAGGTGATTACAGGGAGGATGACATGATACCGGGTGGCAGCTGTGATCAAGATGTATATACAAAAATGTCACAATGAATCAGTTTATGAAATGCATATGTGCGAATAAAAGAATGGAAGTTACTTCCATGTGTTTAATATACAAACAAAAGGAGTCTCTGCTGAAAGAGCTAACTTAAAAACAAGCCTGAAGGAAGTAGAAAAAACATGAGGAAAAGGTAATAAATTGGTTATGTGGGAATAAAATGAGTAACTCGTCCTAAAACGTAATTGCATAATAAATAAAAGAACATTTTTTCCTATTTCTAATCCACTGCATTGTTGTCTTATTGACCCTGAGGATATTTAAATTTCTCTCTCTACTTAGAAGCATATGAAGACACAGCCCCCTCACCCCTCCCCCTCCTCTCACCCCTGTCGTATTTCTAAACCCAGTGGTGCAGTAAACAGAAACACTGTTCAGACCTTCATGAACCCCTCACTTCCCTCCTCTTCCTGTTCTGAGCAGCAGTCTGCAAAGATAAGGACAGCTGCTGTAAAAATTCCTATGAACTCACCAACTCCAAGCTTCTTTCTCTTACACAGGGCCTCTCTCCCGCAGGCCCAGTCTGGCAGAATGCCCACACTGAGAGCTGGGCCCTTTCCGTGCTAAGACGGTTCTGTTCATTTTACAAGGTCACGAACCTTCAGTTACAGCTGCAAGCACTCAGAACAGATCTCCAACCCCAGCTTGACCCCTGTGGGAGGGAGCATGCAGCCTGTTTAAGACTGCAGCCAAGCCTGGCGTGATGGCGCACACCTTTAATCCCAGCACCCGGGGCAGAAGTAGGAGTATATCATGAGTTCAAGGCCAGCCTGGGACTACAGAGTGAATTCTAGGTCAGCCTGGTAGGCAGAGCAAGACCCTACATAGAGAAAAAAAAAAAAAAAAGATTGCAGCCAAGTTGAGCCCAGGAGGCATCTACCATCTGTGCAAACTACAGGAGTGGATCACAGTTACAAAGTGATGCCAAAAAGCTCCTGGTTTTAGGGGGAAAGAAAGGGAGACACCCCCATCAACTATTTGCATCCTCAGGACTGATCACAGTTTGGGGCCTAGATGAGGTCTGTCAGTTAATGTTTATTTACTGAAGAGAGAATGTGGATCTACTTTCTCAAGAAAAGCAGACCCTTGCATTACCTAGGCCCATCCTCTCTTGGTATTGCCACCCTCCACTGCTCCTCATGACCTCAATTATTTCATTCCATCAGGAAGGTTGTGAGGTAGGGAAGATTGTTTGAATAATATCATCTCCAATTTACAGAAGGGAAAATAGAACTTGAGAGCTTAGTGTGACTTTTCAAGGTCAAAGAATGTGTGCTGAGTCCCATGTTTACTGCATTTTCCTCTAGGACACCATAAACTAAAATCATGAGTTACAAAATTGTAGCACTTTGTAGAGAAAGACACACTATCCAAGACAGATGTCCTGCCACAAAGGTTATGTGTTAAATACTTAGAGAAATCGATCCACAAAGAGAAATTAAGATTTTTAAACGTTTTATATAGAAATATTTTACAAAGATTTTACAACATAGCAAATCATTATGTCATACTCAGAAAGATGAAGAAACAGATTAAACCTCGAGGACAAAGAAAGTGCTCATAGCAACGTATTACAGTCTCCATGAAAGTGCATAAAAAGTTAAGGCATGTATCATGTTGGTACTGGCATGTTACAAAATGACTTATAAAATGGTTTTTAAAAATATATACAAACTTTCTTCTATTATTCTTTTCAAAGGTGTTTGAAAGGGAAACGCTTGTGAATAATCTTGCCCTAGAACAATGTAGAGATAGCTAACACCTAGGTATGAGACAGTAAGAGTCGAAATGTTCTAGTCAATCAAATAATGTCTGAAACAAAACCTTTCCAATGCTTTCAAGTGTGGGCTGTCTTTCTACATGTAACTTGCCAGGTGGAAGGGATATGCTAAGATAGATACTACAGTGCCCGTGACTTCAGTTAAATGAGGCTCTCTTACGTTTATGTGTAGCTGTTAGCTTCTAGCTTCTATGGCCAAACTACTGACGTATGTAAAGTCCTTACCCATTAACTGCATTAGACAGCTACCAGCAGCCTACAGTAGCCATTTTAGGAAGAGCTACATAGGTTTAGTACAATATTTGCCCTATCTGATAATAAAAATGCAAAGGTACTTCCTAAAGTTAAACAATAAACCTTACTAGAGAATTCTGGTTATATGTTTCATTCTCCACATGCATTATATCCCTTAATTCAGTGGGATAAATAAGGGTAATACTGATTATAAAACTGTGATCTTCATATATGGAGAAAACATATAACTGAGAAAAGTATAACTGATACAAAAAAAGTGAAATTACCAGCCATGAACAAGAGTGAGTTTTAGGGCAAACTGATTTATATGAATTCTAGCAGAGATTATAAGTATCTGCTAAGGAGTAACTTAATTCACATGATTAACCATGGCTTTCTGTAAATTTTTATCTGCTAGTAAGAAATGGGAAATTCAGTTTTACCATTAGATTTGTCTCCACACTTACACTGACTTTTTCTTTCTCTCTTTCTTTCCATGCCTAACTGTAAGGGAAAATAACCAGCTCATCTCTGCTGACTTAGAGTTTTTTAACAGCTCTCGGCCCTCAAGGCCCAGCTATGATAAAACCAGAGAACCCACCAGGCATGTATTGATATTCTGAGGTACAAAGTAAGCACTTTAAGAGTAAGCGTGCCTTACACCATGTAGTAACTGTGTGACAACTACACCATCTTACACAACTGATGTGTTAGGCTGATGTTCCTCCGAAACTTCTTTTTCATCAGGACCACAAACAAAGAGCTGGCTGCCCAGGGTTTTCTGAGCAAACCGGAAATACATAATATGTCCCATTGCTACAAAGGAGACTGAAATCAATACAAGCAAGCCAAAGGCTTCGGGATTCGGAGCCAGGATGACCATGATGAAGTGCAGAAGATCAAGAAGGTAGTTCATGGAGTTCTGTACGCCGTTGATAATGCCTCGTTCAGATTCAATTACGTTTTCTTGCAGCAACTGTGTCACAGTTAAATCAAAGGCCCAAAGACCTAAATAATAAAATATCATTTTAAAGGTTGTATTTTTAATTTATAATTTTAACTTAGTCCTGCATTTCAGATAGGTCTTGTTATATGCAAAATACACATTGTAGCTTGCCAGCTTTCTTTCTTTCTTTTTTTTTCTTTCTTTCTTTCTTTCTTTCTTTCTTTCTTTCTTTCTTTCTTTCTTTCTTTCTGTCTGTCTGTCTTATTTATTTTGTTTTTTCAAGGTAGGGTCTTGCTCTAGCCCAGCCTGACCTGGAATTCACTATGTAGTCTCAGGCTGGCCTCGCACTCATGGCAATCCTCCTACTTCGGACTCCCTCCTGAGTGCTGTGATTAAAGGTGTGTGCCACCACACCCAGCTATTGTAGTTTTATTACCTTCCCATTACCATTATATTGAAAGTATGAACCATACTGGGCTTTACATAGACCCTTCTCATTAGTAAACACTGGCCGATTCATGGCTTCAAGAAATGATTTCATAGTCAATAGACCAAATAAATCTAATCTACCAACTTCTTAGTTCAGTTTTTCTGATTGTTCATATTAAAAAAGTAACATGCTGAAATCAGGGACATGGATCCTATAAATGTAGGCATTTTTAAAGTTTAAAGTGACCTAATGAACTGCCAGGGCTGAAGAGTAAAGACACTTTAAACCATGATATTACTGCTTGAGCAGTACAGCCCTTACAATAAAGCTGTCTTGCTTGAATATTAATGTCTTTGATAAATTAATGAACTGCTTTGTGTCACAAGATAAATACAGTTTCCTTTCAATAATGGATTCCTTCAGAGATTATTCATCAGTTCTCTATTAATGATTACTTCAATCTTGCTTTGTCAGTCTTTACATTATGTTTCCTTCAGAGCTATAAAATCCATTTGTGTGGCCAAGCATGCAATAAATACCCATCAGTTAGAGAAGACTTTTGAAGGATATACTTTTATGTTGTCTTATGGAAATATTCTCTAAATTATAGTTCCTTAGATAGAGTTATTCCAATATAAAAGCTATAAATTACTATATGGCAGTATAATTATTGTAACCAATAAATTTTAAAAATTAAACAACATGAAAAGAGTAATACTTAAGGGCTGGTGATGAAGTCAGTGGTAAGGCACTTGCAAAGCATGCAGCTGGTCCCCCCTCATTTGATCCCAGTGCCCTTCCCACTCCATGCATGGCAGTGTGTGTGTGTGTGTGTGTGTGTGTGTGTGTGCACAAATACTGAAGATATGTATTTAAAGGGTTAGGTATGTAGCTCAGAATTAGTCTTTACCCAACATGCATAAGGCCCTAAATTCAATACCAAGAACACAAATAGAAAGTAAGGAGGGAGGAAATTTGGGGGAAAAAAAGCTGTAAACATGTTTAAATTTATATACATACATAGGCACATATATAAGTAGAGCTTTTTAACCACAAAAAATGAAAATCTCAGGCTGGAGAGATGGCTTAACAGTTAAGGTGCTTGCCTGCAAAGCCCAAGGACCCAGATTCAATTCCCCAGAACCCACATAAGCCAGATGCACATGGTGGTGCATGCGTCTGCAGCTCGTTTGTAGTGGCTGGAGGTCCTGGTGTGCTCATTCTCTCCCTCTCTCTATCTCTCTAATAAATAAATACATAAATACTTAAAAATACAAAAAAGAAAATGAAAAAATTATGTTTAAATACTGTATTTGATACATTAATAGTGGATTTTACTTACAATATTATCTAAGAAATATTTTAGATAATTTATTGGTGAATTCTCTTCCAACTTTTCAAAGAAGATTCTGTTGTGCTGGAGAGATGGTTCAGTAGTTAAAGGTGCTTGCTTACAAGGCCTGACAGCCTGAATATACATGTAAAGTCAGATGTACATGCATCTGGAGTTCATTTACAGTGGTAGGAGACCCTAGCATGCCTATATTTCCTCTCTCCTTCTGTCTACTTTTTTTTCTCTCTCTCTCTCTCAAAATAAATAAATAAATATTTATATTTCTTAGAAGATGCTGTAAATTCATTAATGTGCAGAAAGTACTTACCGATTCTAGCAGCAATGACACCTGCAAACAGCAGGCTGACGGAGATGATGGGCACAGATTTGGTACTCATCTCTTGGACAGTATGAACAATATTAGACCCATTTGACATGTGCTTCTCAGTTGTAAAGATGGTTTCAGGTATTTTGGTCGTTGGAGACACTGGCTCTCCCTGAATAAACCTCGAACGGATATCTTCAAATGGAGAAACAGACAAGTCCAAGGGGCTTCCAGGCATGAACACAGAGATCACGCACAGGATCAGACAGGAAAGCTGTGCCCATCCTGAGAAGAGACCAGTCCGGATGAGGCCGCATTTTCCGCGTAGCCAAGTAAAAGCTACGGTTCCCATTATTCCAGTGATGGCTGACGCTCCCATCAGAATGCTGAGGACAGAGCCACTCAGCCCTTGAGTGTAGGCGTACCCTGTGGTGATGCAGTCAAAGCCCAGAACGGTCATGTAGAGGAAAGCCAGGCCCATGCCAGCCAGAAACACGGGCTGATTGTAGTAGGAGACCCATCCATCCCGGAAGGTGCGGAAGGGCTCAGCCATTTGGGAGGCACAAGTGGGCTCTTGTTCACGTTCAAGCTCATGGATGTTGGGGTCTTTCTCACCCATTAGATGAGTCCCCTCCAGAGATTTTGGCTCAGTATCTGTTAATAAGAGAGCATTAGAGGGTACGGCATGGAAAGAAAACAGGTTCTGATTGGTTGCTGCATTATAATATACATTTTCTTTTACTAATAATTTAAGAATTCCAGTCATGGAACATGTCCAAATACCACTTTTGTTTTAAAAATTACCATTGATCTCTCTTGTTTCCTTTCATTAGTAATTATACTCTCATTGAAGCAAGAAGGAAAGCTCATCAGTCAAATATAGAAATTGTCCAAGAAAATACAGTATCTTATTTTTTAGGGAGATCCCTGTTAAGACCAATTTCCCCTTCCCTTGGGAAATGCCTGTCTTTTAGCCTTACACATTCCACTGTCCAGCAAGTGGCCACTCCCCTCTTCAGTAACACTAAGAAATTCTCTTGTTCTCTGTTTTCTTATGGTCTTCCCATTTCTATGACTCCACTTGCCCCGCCATCCTTCTGATAACTGGTCCTTTGTGCCTTCTGCTCACATCAAGAAGAGGGGCCAGACTCCCATCCCAACCCCTTCAGTTCATTCCAGTGTATCCAGACTCAAACCTCATTCGGGCCTTCTCCTGAAACAAAACCTGACATAAATCCAGAATAGCTTTTGACTTTCACCAGTGTTTAAGGTCTGACCACCAGTATGAAGGGCTGGTGTTTTCAGTTTACCTTTTGGTAAGTTCAGCTGTTTCAGTTCAGATTCTTCTACTTTAAGAGCAGCTTTGACAGCCAGAGCAGGGGTTTTCTGGTAAACCTTCCACAGCAGGAAGTACTCCACACCCATCGACACCAAATTCCATCCCGAAATGAAACCACAGCCAATGACTGGGGAGCCAAATGTCATAATCTGGCCAACAGCCATGGGGGCCAAAATGTTGGTTAACTGGTCAATCCTTCGAATGGTAGCATTCATATCTGCAGAGGCAGGTGAAAGATCCAGGTATGTGAGAGGTAAACTACCAAATAGAATGTCCATTTATAGAATAGAGACCTGCGCACACATAGAAAGCATCAGTTCCTAAAATGCCAGTTTATAAAAGCACACTGAGCAAAACATTTTCTAGAAAAACATTTGTTTGATTCAAGTCACATTATATTTGCCTCAAAACTTGTGATTCCCTTGGAATTACAGAGATTAATCTTTAAGACACAATAGTGATGACATTCATTTTTCAACAATATTTATTAAGTGCCTACTATAAGAAAGGAATGATTCTCAACACAGTAAAGAAAGCAAGTGAAATCTTGTTATATCTGAAAGTGTTCTCATAGTATGAAATACAGTAAATCAACATGAAAATATATGTGACATATGTAAGTAAACAAGCATACAAAAACTATAAATAAACATCTGACATGTGAAATGTAGAGAAAAATCCCATATAGCTGGATGTGGTAAGGCACGCCTTTAGTTTCAGCACAGGGAGACTGAGGAAGGAAGATTGCTGTGAGTTCAAGGTCAGCCTGGGGCCACAGAGTGAGTTTTAGGTCACACTGGGTTAGAGAAAGAAAAATACTGTGCATACTATAAAGGTAGAATTAGGAAGATTTGCTAACAGGAGGATATGCCAGAAAGGAGGAATGAAGTATGGTGCTAACAATTTTTTGTTGTTATTATTTTTGGTTTTGTTTTTATTTTTCCTGAATTACTATTTAGTGAAAAACATAAGACTCCAGAAGAATCAAATTTGGCATAAAAGTACTAGAATTCAATTTTCGAGACATTAATTTTGATAGACATGCTGACAGGCTAAAGGATGCCTAAGGCAGACAAGACACTAAAGGACATGAGGTTGGAGTTTAGGAAAGAAATAAGAGTCAGACTGAGGAGTTATCAGCTGGTTAATTTTCAAAGTGATGAGCCCAGATGGCAACACAAGGGAGTATGTATAGGCAACCAAATGACGACCAAGTGCTGGGTCTCCCAGTGCTTACACATCAGAAGAGTGATGTGTAACTAGCAAAAGTGGTGCCCCAGGAATCAAAATATGACTGTGTTTCAAATGGGAGAGAAAAATCAACCATGACTAGTGCTGGGGCAGGTAGAGAGATGTACCCTAGGAAGAAGCAGTTCACTAGCCACATGAAGGACTCTGAAGACATTCACTAGAGCAGACGAGGAGGGGCAAATGCTTGGTTATAGTTGGTTTAAGACCCTGGTGCCAACTCTAGGAGGCATCATTTGAATTATTTTTTCAGTAGGTCATCACCCCTAGAAACATAATGTGAAAATAGTCTCTTGGTCTTATAGAAAGCAAAGTCCTGACCAAGAAAAGGAACTGCAAACGCACATCTCTTTTTGACATGTTTTGCTGAAAAGAGTTAAAAAGAAAATAGGATATCAAAGAAGGAAGCATGGTAAATAGGGATTTTTAAGAACAAAACTGGAGGCTAAGGAAATGGCTCAGTGGTTAAAGGTGTTTACTTACAAAGCCTGCCAGCCCTGGTTCAGTTCCCTAGCACCTACATAAAGCTGGATGCAAAAATGGTACATACATCTGTTGTTCTTTTAAAGATATATATATGAACAAACAGAGCAAATTAATATGCTGACTGGGATGATATAGCAGATCAGATAGGATGGATCTGAATCTACTGTGTGAGTGGAAGAGAATTCTTAGCAAAGAACACAAACCATCCATCAATGGTAATAAGAGGGCCATGTGTAGAGCTCCAGGTACAGGCAGGACAGGAGAAGTGATGGCAGGAGTACAGAGTGTTTCTCTTCTCATTTCTTCCACTGTACCAGTAAAATACAACGCAAGGTCACCAGTGAAAGTTTGAAGGGGTAGAAGGTCCCAAGGGTGGTAGGAAACAGGAGGAAATGTGAAGCAGTTCTCTGGTATAGTGGAAAGAGTCAGGGAGCTGCAAAAGTCATATCAACTGGCAGCATGAAAGGACCCAGTTAAACCCATGTTCATGAAATTTAAGTGATGACACTGAGCTCGGCCATGTGTTTTCCTATAGTCAGGTTCTACTGTGGAGTAAGATTTAAGCAGCATTCCTAAGTGACAGGGGCAAAAGGGGAAGGAGTAAGCAAGCTGAGGATCTACCCCAGGAGGTGAGCGTATCACAATTACTGACTGACCTTGGAGCTTAAACTGGGTTTCTAAGAAAGGGGACATAAACAGTGAAAGGGTAGTGGAAGTTCATGCCTTGTAAGTGCCAACCAGGTTTCAGGGTTGTTGGTGCTGGGACAGTGAAGGAAGTAATTGGAATGGTAGAAAATGGTAAGTTAAGACACAGACAGGTGCCAAGGATTGAGATGAGGAAAGAGAAGGTGATTTCAAGGTCTATCCAGAGTTTGGCCCTGGGAATGTCTAGTTGTATAAAAGCTGAGGACATGAAGAATACAGGAAAGGAAGTTAAGAAAATGACCTACTTTGTCATTCTCTATCTCATGAAGCAGAATGAAAATTAGTGAGATAAGTCTTCAACAATCATTTGAGTTTCCAAGGGAAAATCAATATGTGACTAAAAGTACATTAGTAGAAAACTGCCTTTATTCCTCCCCTAATGCTTTCTAGTCTTCAAATACTTTCTGATTAGTCCTAGGACTGTGTCACAGTCTTAAGATAATGAGAGAACTTTGACATTTTTTACCTTTCACTTGAAAGGCAAAGGCAGCCCTCATTACTCTCGCATGTGGCCGTCTTTGCAGAGGCCCCGCTAACTTCCCCACTAATAAGTTTCAGATGTATATGCCAATGGAGTCGTGTGGAATTGATCCAACTATCTTAATGACTTGAAGCCAAAAAAGCAAGTCGCTGAAGAAATAACAGCTGGACCTTAAAGTTCCATTATAACAAAAATGTCTCAATTAAAATTATTGGTTCCTCTTTGACTACCTGATTGAGAACTCAGTCCTCTTTGAGCTTTGCTAGACCACCAATCTCCATATCTTATGTGATATTTAGGATAGTAATGATTTTGGGGTGTTATCAGAATTGTAGTGTCAGAAAACAGCTTTTATTTTTCTGGAGCAAAGGGAATTGATTTTTTTTTTTCTTCTTGGTTTTTCGAGGTAGGGTCTCACTCTAGCCCAGGCTGACCTGAAACTCAGTATGTAGTTTCAGGGTGTCCTTGAACACATGGTGATCCTCCTACCTCTGCCTTCTGAGTTCTGGGATTAAAGGCATGCACCACCACGCCCCACTGGGAATTAAGTGATTTTTAAAAGACTTGATCATTTTACTTGATCATTTACTGTTCGCAAATTTATATTTATTCTTCTATAAACATGCAACCACGCATTTACCTGATTCTGATTTAACTGTGTGGCCACAGCTGCCACACAGAGTTTGCCATCAAATAATTTATTTTATGATAACAAGTATATTACATCTTGTAGAAGAATAACTTTTCAAAGAGAATTTACTGAGCAAACAGGAGCCTACAGGCTCATCTACCTGAAGTGTGGAATTCATTTTAAAGCAATGGAGCTCAAGTGTGACATTTATGAGCCATACTTGAACAAAGCTAACCATCAGACTCTGATTAAGAATAGTTGGCAAGAAACCCCTCTGACATTAGCCACCAAGGAAACAGGGAAGGAAAAAAGCAATTGATAAATTAAAAGGCCTAAAGAAAGAAAATTAATTTCAAGTAGGCTGGAAAAAAATGGTGCAAGAAAATGTTTTAATAAGATACAAAATCAAGAACCTAAAAGGTGCCTATTTAGTTAATATATTGGTTAATAATATGAACGCAAAAGCACTTCCTTTTCTAAAGCTTTCTAAACTGTTTTCTCTATTCTCTACCCCAATGATAGATCCAATGTTAAAAATGTCTCTAAATCAAGACTGTGGGACAAGGCAACAGGAAGAACCAGCACCCAGTTCATAGTCTCCACTCTTCATTTCCAGTCCCCTTCCCTGGCTGCACACAAACAATGAAGGTACCAGCCCAGTCCTCTTCCTGGGTTTCTAACCACCTTTGCCAGCAACCTCAAAATCAGTGTGCATAAATATAAATTACTCCTGAGTGGAGCAGGTGTGTCTGTGTGTCCTATATCCACAGGAACCCAAGGCAGTACTGGAGCCTCCCAACCCTGCCAAAAATGCTACTTTTCTTCGGTCCTCTGTTTTTCCTTTATCTGCCCCCTTTTCTCCATTCTCATTTCACTCTGCTTATGGCAGAAATGACACTTAGTACTCATGGCTAGACATCTGTAGTCCCTCTGAAAGTTTTCTGCATCCTGTTTTGAAACTTGTTTTTTTTAAAAAAGATTTTATTTTTATTTATTTATTTATTAGAGACAGAGGAGAGAGAGAGAGAGAGAGAGAGAGAGAGAGAGAGAGAGAGAGAGAATGGGCATGCCAGGGCCTCTAGCCACTGCAAATGAATTCCAAATGCATGTGCCACCTTGTTCATCTGGATTACATGGGACCTGGAGAATTGAACCTGAGTCCTTAGACTTCACAGGCATGAGCCTTAACTGCTAAGCCATCTCTCCAGCCCTGAAACTTGGTTTTTAATTAACACAAGTACTGAGGTTAAACTCTCAGGAAAGAAAGCATGTAGATTTGCCTTCACTAATCCACTAACCTGCGATTCAGGCTGGATAGGAGAGAGCAGCACTTATTAAAAGTTAACTTGGAGCAGATAAGAGTTCAACAGAGAACTCATTTCCCTTCTTAAACTTGAAAACCCCCATAGCGCTACAGGCTACAGACTGCTTATCCTTCTCCATGCAGTAATTCATACATAAAAAGGAGCAGGATGGGTGTGGTGGCACACACCTTTAATCCCAGCACTCAGGAGGCAGAGGTAGGAGGATGGCTGTGAGTTCAAGGCCATCTTAAAGCTACAGACCGAGTTCTAGGACAGGCTGGGCTAGAGTGAGCCCCTACCTCAGAAAAAACAAAACAAAACAAAACAAAAAAAAAAACAGCTAAGAAGTGAGTGGTCTTTTTTTATTGTTCTGAGGTGTCATTTCATAGATCCCACACAAAGTTATGTGGAACCTGTCTATCATTTATGTTTATGTATGAGGGCCAGTTAAAGTTTCTGAGCAAACTTCCCTTTAACAAAGTTATTTTATAGAGTAAAATAACCTTTTTAATTTAATAGGTTTCATAGCATCAAATTGAGTTAAATTCACATAGGTAAAGGAAAATAATTGATAAAACAACTTTTTCCCCTCGAATATATTTCAACAAATATATGTATACTTTATTTTTAAAATACCCCCTTTATATCATTTGAGGGTCTTTTTGTTTGTTTGGTTGGTTTTTTTTGTTTGTTTGTTTGTTTTTTGAGGTACAGTCTCACTCCAGCTCAGGCTGACTTGGAATTCCCTATGTAGTCTCAGGGTGGCCTCAAACTCAGTATGTAGTTTCAGGGTGTCCTTAAACTCATGGTGATCCTCCTACCTCTGCCTCCCAAGTGTTGGGATTAAAGGCATGCACCACCACGCCCGGCTTCATTTGAGTTTTAAAACATGGGCATATTTCACATGTCGAAAATAGTATGGTAAAAAGAGAGAGTAAACAAACAAAAGGATGAAGGCTTGCCTTCTTTCCCAACATGACAAAAAAGGCCATGGAATTACTCCCATTATAATAATCCCTGAAAAAATCCAAGAAGAATTTCCTTCAAAGCAAATTCCAGCTACACACACCCACCACCCTCTAAAACCACAACAAAGTGATGATTTCGCCATTTTTTTTCCTTCTAGACCTTCCCAGACCTTGTTCTCTTTCAATGGCCATCCCCTTCCTATCTTTAAGAAAAAAAAAAAAAAACACCACAAGGTCTAGCCAAACAAAGCTGCTCACTAACCCCAGCACATAATCTTGCCTTCTGTTCTGGGGTAAGCTTCTTAAGTCATCAAGAATGGTTTTTTTGTCTGTCAGGATTGTTAGGCAATGTGTTTGTGACACTCGCTATCTTAATGACCAGCAGAGTCAATTCCGCTGATCTGTCAGTAGTTAGGTGTACCCTTCCTCCTTTATCCTGTGTAATTCATGTCTGCGTCTAGATGGGGGAGGGGAAGAATATCAAGTGAGAAAGGGTATTCTGAGCCCAAGAAGTACTGATGGAAGAGGACATGTTGCCTTGTAAGCCCCCTTTGGTCTGTCTTTAGCCATTTGTACGTGTTTTCAATAAATGAAGATTGCAAATCTCTTAAAAGCTGTACTTCTGGGGCTGGAGAGATGGCTTAGTGGTTAAGTGCTTGCCTGTGAAGCTTAAGGACCCTGGTTCAAGGCTCAATTCCCCAGTACCCATATAAGCCAGATGCATGCATTTGGAGTTCATGTGCAGTGGCTGTAGGCCCTGGTGCACCCATTCTTTCTCTCTATCTCTGCCTCTTTCTCTCTGTGTCACTCTCAAATAAATAAATAAAAATAAATTTAAAAAGCTGTACTTCTGTGTGGGGAAAGGGGACATCAGAGTATAACCTGATAGGAATATGACCAATATGCATTATGTTTATAGAGTAAAGCCCACAATTACGCAACTACCTTCTGTCCTGTGCTCTTTTTACTCTTTTAGCAGCAATTATTTATAAGAAAAAGTAGACTTTTAAAGCAGAAGGATCTAACTTTTAGAATCCCCCTATAATTGTGTTGCTTCCATTTAGTATAGAGAAGGATAATGTGATCCTTAAGGCACAAGTGACAATATGTACAGTTCTGACTGGTAAAATGGCATGTCCAATCTCCATCATTGTAAATGAAATTCAAAAATAACAGGATTTTAATAGAGAAAGGAAAAGTTCAGATGAGCTATTCTTTGATGTGCTAGGTTTTCAGAGAAGAACGTAGTTAACTAGCTGTAAATCAGCTTTGTGACAAGTAAGTCATTCACTAAAGGTAATGATAAGGTAAAACAATAGCTCTATGCTTTCAATTTCTTGTCCTTTTTTTTTTTTTTTTTTTTTTTTTTTTTTTTTCAAGATAGGGTCTTACTCTAGCCCAGGAATTCACTATGTAGTCTCAGGGTGGCCTTGAACTCATGGTGATCCTCCTACCTCTGCCTCCTGAGTGCTGGGATTAAAGGCGCCACCACGACGCCTGGCTAATTTCTTGTTCTTAAAACATACCCAGAACAGCAAAGAGGTGCCTAGCCTTTTTATGAGCACTATTTAAAGTGGAACCTCACATATTCATGTAGTCGAAAAAGTAAACCAAATTACCTGCTAATTTGCTTCTGTCTTCTCCTGCAACAACAACAATCCAGTCCCTTTGGATTGTGATTGCTGTGGCAGTACTGGCTAGATTTGCAATGTTTGCAATAGTGATGATCAGGATGTAGCAGGAAGTCTAAGAAGTTACAGGAAAAACTCAGGTTAACCGGTCAGTTTACCACAGCGGTCTACTACTTCACCATGCAAGCTAGTTTGAAATGGTCTTTGATAACAAAATAATAACAATTTTTACTTTAATCTCAATTCATATAAGAAAAACATTTTACTTTGAACACATGAAATAACTATAAGGATAAATTAAAGGGAATAATATGTCTGAACATGTGTCAACTGTACTATGTATAATACAAAATATAATCATAATCCTTATTTACAGACATAATTATTAGAAAACACTAATGTACTGGTATTTTTAAAACACTTATCCCACAAAAAGTGTACATGAAAAAGACATAAAAAGAGACTCAAAAAGACCTGTGTTGAAGTCAGAGTTCTCTTTCTAGTCACATGACAAATGGTATTCAGCCATTGTGTTACTGGCAAAATGAAGGAAACAGACTTGACAATTACTAGTGTCTTATCTGGCTTTGAAACTGAATAATATCAACCCCAATTTACACAGGGTAAGTAAAAAGTAGCACTGAGCGAGACGAGGAAGAGATAGAGAGACTAGAGGTGGTGGTGACTATAAGCAAGGTACATGATGTACTTCATTGAAAATACCTATATGAAACCTATCACCATGTACAATAAATATATACCAATAAAAATAAAAGTCATTCATTTATAGTTTAAAAGGAGGAGACACCAAATCCATTGTTTCCTACTGTGGTCCATCCTTTTCCATAAGACTATCATGAAACTACACTGTGAAAACTCATATAGTTGATATTTCCAAGAGAAATACCTATGGTTGGAAGACCACAATTATGATTGATCACCTATGGATAAAATTTCTGACATAGTGTGAGAAATTTTCAGAATAAGGTGGAATAAAACTGAAAACTAAATTATTCAATAACCACTTAGAAATGTCATACAGGACAAAATTTAAAAATAAACAAGATTTAATGATTACCTGTTATATGCAAAACAACAACAAAAAACTATTGTGGGTATTATATTGGACATAGAAAGCAATATTAAAAGTTCACATTTGATGAGAAGAAAGGACACTCCTTAGGGTTAAGCAATTGACAATTATCAGATACTCAATTTTCTGACATCAAGAATCCTGTGGAGGGCTGGGGAAATGGTTTAGCCATTAAAGCGTTTGCCTACGAAGCCTAAGGACCCACGTAAGTCAGATGTGCAAGGGGGCACATGCATCTGGAGTTTGTTTGCAGAGGCCCTGGTGTGCCCATTCTCTCCTTATCTGCCTCTTCCTCTTTCTGTCTCACAAATAAATTTTTAAAATTTTTTAAAAAGAATCCTGTGGAGGCTGAAATAGTAGCTCAGTGGTGGAACAAGCTTAGCATGTACAAGGCCCTCTGTTCAATTCCCAGGAACCTGAAAACAGACAAGGAAAGAATCCTGTGGAGAACTTACAAGGACCCATCCGTGGTACATGGTGAGCAGCTCATGTTTATGTAGGAAAACCATCATCAGGATGAGTCCACAGAGGATGACCGAAACATTCTGCACCACCAGTGCTGTCTGGGCCACTGTACAGAGGAAAAGAGAAAGTGTTCACTATGCCCACATGTCTTGGCCAGGCTGCTTTCATCCACATGCTTCTTCTGCTACATTGATGTACAGGCATAATTACTATAAGAAATAAGAAAACCTTCCACCCATCAATCTTGTCTCATCTATTCCCAATGTGTACCAGACCAGTGAAATCTGCAAACAAAATGAAGTTTCCACAGCTTCTTCTTGTTGTGGTTAGTTGAAGTCTTTTGTGATAACTATGTTTTCATTTAATTTATCTTCTTGAAAGCTTACTGTCATAAACAAAACTATTAAATAGATAAGATCCATCTCCCAGCCCTTTGTTGCTTAAATGAAATCATGAACATGTGGGATGTTAGGGAGGAACCTGTAGAATCCACAACCTCCTATGTGGCAGGCTGGCTTGAAGAAGATGGTAAGGACAAATACCGAAACTAGATCAACAATGAAGCAATAGTAAATTTCTTCTGACACAGTATGCTACATGCCCTTGCCGTGAAATTCCAAGCTACACCTTCCATCAAGAATAGGCCGACTTCCTCAGAAAGAGGAATTCTATAGATGAAGTGCTAGAGAAAGGTCAGGTGAAGACATTGTAATCTTTTTTTCTCACTAGGTAGATGAACAGGATACTTAAGTCTCTTATGCCCTTGTCTAGAATATGACAATAACGACATACACCTTCCTTCCTTATGGAATTATGATACTCAAATAAAATATTTATGAAAGTACTTTGAAATCTGTAAGGTATAATTACAGCTCTTGTCATGCAGGACAGTAAAGCTCATCATGGCTTGTAAGGTCATATGAAAGGCTTAAGACAAAACATAAAATGCTCCCTGAAAGCAGTCTGAAAGAAAATCTCAACATATAACTCATTCATTAATTCACCTATGCACGAATATAATCATATGAGCAAAAAAACTGAAATACCAACTGAGTGAGGCTGTTAGCTTTTCCAAGCCCACAGATTAAATGAAAGAAGGATATGAGAACAAATTAATATAACCACATCAGTGCTATAGTGTTATAACAGAAGTTATAACAAAGCTTCAAAGTGCACTGGGGAATAAATGGTAAATTCATGTGATACATGTCAGGGGAGACTCGTCATGAAGAGTGACATGTCAGTTCATATAAAAGGATATAGAAGATTCTTATCACACCATATTCTTCTTCATCTAACTCAACATTGCAGTGCTCAACAATTATAAGGTTATAGACTCCTATGGCTAAGATTCCTATTTCCCTAGGTATAATGCCATAAATAATTAGGCCTTTTCTCTTGGCTATATGTGCTCTGGTCCTCTCATCCTCCAGAAGACTGGAGCACCAAGTCCTGGAACTTGAGAATCCTGTTGCTCTCTATCTAGAAGCGTCATTCCTTCCAAACTGAAAGGCATGAATAACACCTCTCTTCTCAGTATTGAAGGCATGGCCAGCTCTTGGCTTTATCAACTGAGCAACTCAAGGAAGTTTTACTCCAAATGCTTGTCCACTTTGCTCTTATACTCTAACTAAACTGCTCAATCGCTTTCTCCCATGTATAAAACAGGACAATATGCCTTCATGTTGTAGAAGGTCAATCTACTATCATTTCTTCCATTTCTCCTAAACAAGTACTATTCTACTTGTCAGTGATCCAGGCTCGGCTCCTCTCCTCTGAGTCAATATTTAGTTTTTAATTCCCTTACACACACCTTTATATGAAATACAATAAATATCCTAGAGGACAGATGTTAAAGCTGTCCTGAGAACATCACAGTAGAGGCCTCCAGTGCAATTCGTGATTAGCAAGGAAGTCAGAGTTAAGCAAACTTTTAATGTTTAACATTGTTCTCAGAAATTTGGCTTTAGTGTTAATCATTAACCTTTGAAACTTACAAACTGCAAAAAGACACAAAAAAAAAAATCTATTAGGTCAATGTCCCAACATCCCAACCCATACAGCAGGATCCTGAATCCAGGGGTACTGCTACCAAGACCCTATCCGTCAATTGTGATGCACAAACAGTCACAGGGTTAGTCATGGTGATTTCTCTCTTAATCTCATGTTCCTTCTGTTACCAAGGAACAGGCTGGTGCTATGAATGCAGAAGCTTAATTAGTTACAATGCTCACCTTTAAGTCTGGGATTCTTATCCACCCAGTCACCAATGATGGCTCCCAGGACCAGAACAGACCCTGCCACCACCAGCCCATAGACCGCAGTCAAAAGAAGGCTATTTCCATAGAGTTCCACCAGAAACACTGACACTGCAAAATGCCACATCCGATCTCCCTTGAATGAGAAAAAAAAAAGTTTTGATGAGATCTTTTTTAGCTTCTAGTTCATTGTACTCAGGAAGTTGTATTCTTATCAAAAAGGTGCTTTCTGACTACATCAGAAGACTTTCAATGTCAGTAATTACTTTATGGATTGAATACTGGTCAGATGCTGAAACTGTCCATCCTGGTACAATAGAAAACATTCAAGTCCAATTTCTAAGTAATCAGAGCTGCATTTTATTCATGCAATGTGTTCTTATAAAAAAATGCAGTTCTAGGGCATTCTTTCTTTCTTTCTCTGTCTCTCTCTCTGTCTCTCTGTCTTTCTTTCTTTCTTTCTTTCTTTCTTTCTTTCTTTCTTTCTTTCTTTCTTTCTTTCTTTCTTCTTTCTTTCTTCTTTTGAGGCAGGGTCTCACTCTAGCCCAGTCTGGCCTTGAATTAATGGCAATCCTCCTACCTCAGCTGGGATTAAAAGCATGTGCCACCAAGCCCAGCTAAAATGAAGTTTCTACAGCTAAGCTACCCAGGCATGGGATCTGTCCATCTTGAGCTAGAACAAAATGACAGTATAGTTTGGAAACTTTGGTCCACCTTGAATGTCAAGGAAAAGCCAGTTTCTCAATCTGTAATGTGACAGAAATGGGCTATATGGTACCTGAAGTTTCTGTCACCTCTTATATTCCAAAGTATGTGTCCTGCTTCACAAGTAAATTTCAAAGCCATGAAACAACACAACAATCACAAAGACAGTCAGTTAGGGCAACTTCTGATAGCACATGACCAATGATGTTGAAATAAATGTGTAAGTGGTTAACAATTTAATGTAGACAGGTTTTAAAAGGAGAGGAAAAAAATGTTTTATCAGAGCGGGTGGAAAGATTGTAAGAGCCACAAGTTGGGACATCATGCCCAGAGGCATTGTCTCTCCCCAATAATTAACTGCTGCTTGCACAATGCACAACCCACAATCCCCATGGGGATAACCCGCATCCCCAACAAGGAGTGCCCCTTCAGAAAAGGAGCAGAGATGAGGGAAAGGATGGTACCAACATGTGTTGTTTCCATACTAAGTATGTCAATAACTAATAAAAAATAAAATTTTTTTCACGTATCTCCAGGGAATATAGGGAGTTTGAGAATTTGTTGATTTAAAAAATGTACTTTGAAATAAGTCAGTAAGTTAATATATAAGAAATCTGGAATTTGTGCTTGCTTCAGCAGCACATATACTAAAATTGGAACAATACAGAGAAGATTAGCATGGCCCCTGCACAAGGATGACACGCAAATTCATGCAGCATTCCATATTTTGAGACTCCCATGACCTTGTCACTGAAATAGGCCTAAAATGAACCAAACATGGCTTGGGGAAATTCACGGAAGAGGGGGCAGAAAGATTGTTCGGGCCATAAGTTGGGTCATTATGTGCAGAGACAATGCCTCACCCCATAACTGATGGCTATCCCCACAATGCAAGACCCACAATTCCCGAGGGGGGAGGATAGGGAGAAGGCTAAGGATGGTACCTTCTAACAATGGCTATATACACATAACTAATAAACAGAAAAAGAAAAAAAAAGAAATCTAGAATTGAAAATATTATGGGATTTTAAGCTCCAGCCCTGGCATCAAGAGTTAACATGAAAAATGACATCAATCTGTCATAACCTTCCCTACAATTCCCATGCTGGGTTCCTTTCAGATTTGGCCCTCCAGAAAAGAACTTTCAGCCCCATACTGTTCCAAAGTTGGTCAATGTCCCCATGATAAATTTCATGTACCAGAGGAATATTGTGACGCTGGCAGGTAAAATGATGTGAAAATGTTAATAGAGCCAAGACAACAATCTTTTTTTTTTTTTTTGGTTTTTCGAGGTAGCGTCTCACTCTGGCCCAGGCTGACCTAGAATTAACTATATAGTCTCAGGGTGGCCTTGAACTCACGGTGATCCTCCTACCTCTGCCTCCTGAGTGCTGGGATTAAAGGCGTGCACCACCATACCCGGTTTAACTATCTTAAATACTCAAAATTACACAGATGTGTGCCAATGATAATTTGCAATAAACTTCATGTGGACTGTGAACACCACGTAGTACTCAGCTAGGGTTGCCTTTGTTCTCCAGGGATCATTTGTCAATGCCTGTAGCTATTTTGAGTTATCCCAAGTGCAGGGAGCTTGAGGAGGGAATGCTACTGCATCTGTAATGCACAAGACAATCCACAAGGAAGAATTTCCTGACCCAACACATCCATAGAGCACAGGCAGAGAAATCTTAGTGGAAAAGATTATGAACAAAATTTTGAATTACAATTCAAAATTAACACAATATTTGAACTTTGGAAGCTTAAGTAGAAAATGCTCTAGTTATCTCAGTTTCCAAAGTGTTTGAGTTTTAAGAAGCAATAAAATCTATGTCTACAAAAAGCCCAAGAATTGGGTAAAGTGTAAGTAAATATTGACAAAATGCCCACCCATTCCTTCCCTGCTTCTATTTTCTGCCTCCCACATACTCTCACCATAAAATGACAATTTGTTTACATGCCTATCTATCCAGGTTGGATGTGACCATAAATAACCACTCATTAATCCAGTTAGTAAGTGCCTACGGAATGGTTTCTGCCACGTGCCAAATGCTACATTGGCACTGGAGACTCAGCAGCCCACAGAAATCAGTCTATGCTTCTATGTTCTTCGAGGTAGGGTCTCACTCTAGCTCAGGCTGACTTGTGTAGTCTCAGGGTGGCCTCGAACTCATGGTGATCCTCCTACCTCTGCCTCCTGAGTGCTGTATTAAAGACATGTGCCACCACACCCAGTTCAGTCTATGCTGTTGAGCAGCTTGCATTCCAGTGCCCAGAGACCAAAGATAAACCTAGCATGGCATAGGTCAGGTAGTGGTGTTGTGTTGAAGAATAACACAGAAGGAGGCTGGAGGGTGGCATTCTATATGCAGTGGTGACAAAGGGCTCTGGCAAAGAAGAGAGGACCTGCAGAGGTAAAGGCTTAAAAAATGCAGCCCTTGGTTTGGGATATGGCTCAATGGTTAAAGGCACTTGCTTGCAAAGGCCCAGGCCCAGGTTCAATTCCCCAGTACCCACAAAAGCCAGATACACAATGTGATGCATGTGGCAGGAATTTAATTGCAGTGGCAAGAGGCCCTGGCATGTTCCCCCCACCCCTCACACACACACAAGCATAATTAAAAAATAAAAATATTTAAAAATTTAAAACAAATACAGACTCCCTAGGTTTACAAGAAGACATCCCACAGGATAAGAACATAAAATACCAACAACTGGCTCTTGCTTCTCATTGCCTAACACTGCATATTAAAGTCTTTAACAAAAACATTCACTTATTGTAGTATTTTGTTTTTCAATAGTACAGAGTGAAATGTATGGACCCGTTGGCAGATAGAAATGAAATTAGAAATAAAAAGCATTCAAATCCACATAAGTCTAAGCTTCTTCCCTAATACTCTTCCTATATTCAGTATGTAGAAAATCAAGATTTGATAGTATTAGCAAGGGAGTAGATAGACAAGGATACATGTATGCATGAACACTTATCTTTGTTGCAATAAATTGAGGCAGAGTGCCACAAAAGAGATGAAGCACAAAAGAATGGCAGTGCCTTGAGTTAGAACATTCCTCTTTTGCACTCCTTTGCAGTGAAAAGAAGTAAAATTCCACCAAACTATATATGGATACAGTTGTTCTTTTAATCCAACTTTCTTGCAAAGACTCCCTGTGCTGAACTTACTATAAGGTTAGAACAAGCATGATCACCTTTCTTGTGAAACTTTTTTAAAAACTCCTTAACAAGGAAAAAGAAATTCTCCTGGAACCATAGCTCCACTCATGATTCTGGAAACCTTGGCCCCCACCCCATCTATCAGCCAAATGTCACGTGAATCTTAAAATCAATCAGTATTTGAAAATGAGGCACCTTGGCTTCCTAAGAAATGGGTCCAGACACTAACTAAGATTTCAGACACCAGTTCCATTACTAGTTATTGGTCCTTTCAAATTTTAATATTATTGAATTAAATTAAGACAAATTCTTGGTTTAGATTTTTACAGGGTTGTTCACTCAATTTTTTTTCTTTTTCTATACACATTGGCTGAAAGAAACACACCAATTCTACTTTGTTGTTGTATTTGCAGAGTCATCTCTCTGCAAGCATCTAGGAAGATAGCAGCTTATTGTTCCAAAACATCATCTGTGAACTGCAATTTTTACACTTCTTTTTTAAAAACTTTATTTTAAAGCAGAGAGAGATAGAGAGAAAAGAAACAGGCAGACAGAAATGGGTGCACCAGCTCCTCTAGCTGCTGCAAACAAACTCCAGATGCATGTGCCACTTTGTGCATCTGGCTTTATGTGAGTACTGGGGAATTGAACCCAGGTCATTAGGCTTTACAGGCAAGTGCCTTAACTGCTGAGTCATCTCTGCATCTCCTGAACTGCTACTTCTTAGAGAGCCAATATCCAAGCCAAATAATTCCCCATAAGCCTAGGGTGTAGATTTCCTCATATAATGGTTTCCATTCATGTCTTAAGGATGAGCCAATGAGATTTTCCATTTAAAAAGAAATTAACACTTAAAAATATATCGTCAATATTATTTCTCATTTATAGTTCTTTTAAATTAAACATCATATATTATAAATGCTCATAATATCCTTAAACATATAGCTTTTAAGTGATAAGAACAATTGTTTAACTTTAGAGGTTCGAATCATTATTCACTAAACACATATCCAGCACACTTCTGGGATTATTTTGCAAGGATCTGATGAAAAAACTCAGGCTAATGGATACACAGGTTCTTCTGAAACTACACAGGAAGTTTGAAATAGAGTTGTGAATCGATTGCTGATTTTCACTGGGTCTTGGTTTTCAAGATAAGCTTGAGCTGCCAAATATTATATAATCACAGATAACTTTAAAGACCAGAGTTTTGATTCTGGGGTCATGTATATTGAAATTAACTTTGAAATACTACTATTGGCCTAATATGCTAGTTACCCCACTATTCTATATGTTCTATGATGGAACCAATTTTAAAAAAATATTTCTATTTATTTATTTGCAAGCAGAGATAGAAGAGAGACAGACAGAGAAAATGGGCACACCAGGGCCTCCAGCTGTTGAAAACCCGCATGCACGTACCACTTTGTTGCTCTGGCTTTACGTGGGTACTGAGGAATTGAACTCTGGTTGTTGGGCTCTACAGGCAAGTGCCTTAACTACTGAGCCATCTCTCCAGACCCCAAATTTTAACAGAAAGAGAAAACAGAGAAATATCTTTAAATTTGAAAGAACAGAAGATATAGGAGGTATCTTTCCATTCTTAGTAGCAGATATTACAATTTCTCAAGCCTAGTAATGCAATAAACAACTTATAAACAATGCAGATTTTCCTGTTCTTGATAATCCCATCATTGGACAGCTGGCAATCTACATCAAGTATGAGAACTTGGTAATGAAATAGCATTTACTAACACCCATGGCAAGCATGTTTGATAAGAACAGCTTTTTCATTAAAGCTATGTGTCTTAAAATGATTTCTTTCCCAACTTCATGACCAAACTGAATGTTGGCTTAATACAACTGGCTTGAATTGAAGTATATTGTACAACTGTATTGTAAGAATTTGTGTACACTCTCGCTTACCCAAGTGGAGAGCGAGTGGCTCAGGTAAAGAAGGAATCTTGCAGATGTCACATAGCTTGTACAGGATCCTGCAATGGTGCATAGGGGAGGAAGAGACAATGCATAGTCAGTCATGTGACTGAGCGCAGGTTAGCATGCTTATCTATTCGTTTAGAATATGATTACGTGTGACATCATGAATCTTTTACGAGTCACATACGAACAGATGCATTCCGTTTACTTAATCCCATTCACTTAAATTCAGCAAGGCCTCTTGGCCAACAACCGCCAAACTTCATACACAGTGAAGAAATTCGGGTTACAACATTCTTTAACTTTGGTCACCCCCTCCACGGAATTCCAAACTGCCCAGATGTGCAAACTGTTCCTCGTGTTGTGCATTTCTCTTCTTCAACCTCCACGGACACAGCAGTCACGCTTCAAGGAGATGCTAGTCTCGCAAATCCCACCTGTGTCGGAGTGGACCCAACTCACCGCAGCATCCTTCCCGGCGGTTCTGAGCTCTGGCGCTGGTCATGACACCCCTCCCTGCTGGTCCCCACGCCCGTGGCCGCGGCTGCCGCTGCTGTCCCCGGGACGTTGTTCTTCACAGGAGTGCAAGGAACGAGAGATAGCACCGCGAGCACACAGCACCCTTGTGCAAAAAGATCCCCCCTAAGTCAACGATGGCCAAAAAATCAAAATCAAAATCAAACAAAACTGGGCAGCACCCCGGGGTCTTCTTTCTGTCTTCTTTCCAAACTTAGCTAACACTGTAGCTGAAGTTGGAAAGGCAAAGCCTTATGGAAGCGGGTGGGAGGCTCCACAGGCCGCGGGAGCCCCTGAGCCTGCTCTCGCCGCCGCCGAGGCCGTGGGTCGGGCCGGGCACTTATACCGCCTGGGGGCGGAGCTCGCCGACCGCGCAGGGCCGCCCCCTCCCGGCGGGGCTCGGGCATCCTCGGCCGGCTCAGCCCCGCGCGCCCGGGAGGAGTCGCCCGTCCGCCGCGCGGGCGCGAGCCACCGCCGGACACTCCCG
The DNA here is from genome assembly GCA_036365145.1 of Orientallactaga sibirica. Classification (NCBI taxonomy): domain Eukaryota; kingdom Metazoa; phylum Chordata; class Mammalia; order Rodentia; family Dipodidae; genus Orientallactaga; species Orientallactaga sibirica. Next base: position 28,659,340 of record JAEOAD010000004.1, on the reverse strand, counting down.
GCCAGGGCGCTCCGGCATGCCCAGGCCCCGGCCCCCGCCGCTCGCCGGGTCCCTTCACTCTCGGGAACGCCGCGGGAAGAGACCCGGGTGGCGGGGGATTCGGGCCCGCGGGGACAACGTGGAGATGTTCTGCACGGAACCCGGGGGCAGGTGCCCGAGGAGCGCGCTGGGCGCCGCCAACCCGGGGCTGCCTCGAGGACCGGCCCTGTGCGAAGGTCCAGGCCGAACGCGCACGGGGAGGCCGGAGCTTTCAAGGACAGTTTTGAATATAGGTATCTAAATAAACACCAGCCATTATCCCAGGGGCCACCTTCCGGTCCCGCCTGTCCCGCAGAGGACAATGTTTGCCTTCCCAGGATTGCAGAGCTAGAGCCCAACTTCCCTGGAGGCAGCAGAATCAAAGGGCAGGAAGGGGCCCCAAAGATCAGAGTGCATGCAGCCCTCTGCAAGGGAGTTCTGGAGGCCTGGAAAAGCGAAGCTCCTGAGCCTCCCCAGCCCACTCTGCCCTGCAGTAGCACGCACAAGCCCTTCACCATCCTCTCTCCTCTGTGCCCTCACAGTCTCTGTCATGCGTGCCTCCTTCGCCAGCTCCCCCAACATGCTCCAGAATCTGCAAGGCAGTCACCAGGAATACCGGTTGTCCCAGTTGGATCCCTGGGTCTCTCCGGTCCAGATAAAGCCATTTGATGGCCTTCCGGAGCGACAGGTTAATAACTAAAAAGCACCATGGGTAGGCCCATGATAACCTGTCTTCTACCTTGGGCTTACCTACTCCTTTGCCAGCCTGTGGCCTATCTTACCTTTGCCAATCTCTGCAAAACCTCAGGAGTGGTCCTCAACATTGAAACTCCAACCAGGTCCCACAGCTGGATCACTAGTCAGAGTGACACTAGTAATGAAAGGACTCACCCAGGAACCAGGCCCTATATCTGGACTCCTGATCACAAGCCCCAAAGGTCTATGCGGGCGGGTACAGCTGGATGCTGTTGGGATGTGGTCTGGGGAGTAGAGATAGGGGATTCGGTTTACTGCTGTTAACTGCTTTCTAGCCTTTGCAGGCCCATTTTTTTTTCTCCCTCCCCACCCCCCCCTTGATCACTCAGTATTTTCAAGTTTGTTCTGTTCAATGAGGTTTGGGTATGTCTGCTGAAGTTGGAAAATAGGTTCCTATATTCAGATGTCTTTGAGCAGTAAACCACGAGGAACTTAGAAGGAGGGACTGGCAGATGATGAGTTCCTTTAGAAATGAAGTTTTGGATAGATCTTCAAGCCAGACACGAAGGAAAATGATTTGTTGCTCATTTGCCACAATGTGTTGGTATAAACCTCCAAGTTCTTTGCATTAATTTTTGTGTACCATGAAAAGTAGTGTTAAGCTGTTCCCGACTTCCAGGTGGCTTAAAGAAAGTTTAACTTCACTTGGTTAAAAACAAGGGAGGGGGTATGGAGGAGAATACTCAGTGGTTAAAAGTGCTTGTTTGCAAAGCTCGGGCCAAGGCCAGGTTCAGTTCCCCAGTACCATGTAAAGCACAAAATGGCACATGCATCTGGAATTCATGGGCAGTAGCAAGAGGCCCTAATACACCAATATTCTCCCTCCCTCTTGCATTCCCCCTCTCCCTCCCTCCTCGAAAAAAATTATTATTTTTAAAAAAGGTTACTTAACTACCGACACTGTCAAGAAGTACCTGTAGAAATAGTAGCTGAATCAGTGTGTACTTCAAATTGTGATATGGAGTCTCTGTCCTCCATTGTCAGCAGAAGCCAAAACTAAGAGAAGAACAGATGGGAAATACAATGAAGCAAACAGGAAAGATACTTAAGGAAGAAAAGAAGTAAGATTTATAACATCAAAACCAGTGATATATTTGAGGTATGGCAGGGGAATCTTACATCCTAACTAATGAGAGTAGTCAAAAAATATTAGTGGGGGCGTTCATGAAATGGAAAGGAGTTGAAAATGAAAACTGAATAAAAATTCTCAAAATGTAAAAGGACTGGCTTTGACATTCTAGATTACAGAGCACTGCTTAAATCAAACTACTGGCTCTTCCTCCTTCTTGAATATTGAGTTTTCCTCCAAGATTAATTTTCATTTTTCTAAGACCACAGAATATCCAACTTTCCTATAAATGTTATCATAACTAAGAAATCCATGCATGCTTCTTGTTAGCTTGCAAAAAATATACACTTTTCAATATTTTGTTTGAGGCAGAACCTATGAAGCCCACATTGCCCTTGAACTAACAATCCTCCTGCCTCAGCCTCCCTTAGTGCTGGGATTACAGGCTTGTGGTACCACACAGACATTTTCAAAATATTTTAATATGTCATTCGGTTAAGCAGCCTTTTAAATGTTCCAGTCAGAATGAAATGTATTCTGGTTTAAAATTAATTAATAACAAGTGTGTGTGGTTGGGGATTAAAAGGTTCTTTTTTCAAAACAATTATTTTCCAGTTGTGTTTTCACTTACCCGTCAGACTCCTCAGTTTCCTCTGCTCTATCTGATGTCTTCTTCAGGACAAGCACAGAATGAAGAATGGTCACCACTCCACTGCTCTGAAGAAAGGCAAAACAACATAACAGGGTTATCGACAGCTATTACCGGAAAAGCCCAGATCCAGGACACAGCTCCGATTGGATGGGAAGTCTTCTACCCTAACTCAGGAGCTATTAGCTACATTTCTACTCAGATACCTTTCTCAGTGTTACAGGCACATGTCAAGAAATGTCTGGCATTTCTGTAGTCTTAGGATTGACTGGAGCTTTGAGAAATACAAGCTCAGTTGCTTACTCTAACTCTCAGACAACAATTGAAAGAAATGTCTTCCTGGGTCTTCATTTTGTGAAGATGTGACTTTGAAAAGCATTTCATGACATTGTGAGCACACTTCTCTCTTCCTCTTCTTCCCTCCTGTTCCTCTCCTCTTATTTCCTCTCTTCCGTCTCAAACACAAATACAGATTCGCATGATAATCTATAATTCCTAGCTTAAAAATAAGTGCAAAATTCAGCATATACCAAAGAAATACAGTCCTACAGCAAATCTATAGACATGAAAATCACAGCTATTTTCCAGGGCTGGGTGGCAGCATGAAGGGTAATGACAACTTAATAGGCACCAGGTGTTCTTCTGAGGTGAGGAAAGTGGCCTGAAACTACATAGTGACATTAGTTATGCAACCCTGAGAATGTACTAAAAGTGACCAAATGGTATACTTTAAAATGTAATAAATGGTGAATTTTATATTATGTGAATTTTACCTCACTTTTAAAAAAGAAATGCACTCTTAGAAGGAAAGTCCAATGCTTTCCGGTATTGGTGTTGATTGACATTTACAGGCCAAATGTGCAGCAAGTCGAAAACAGAAATCAAATCTTGTCCTTTGTACTGACTGAAAATTAAAACACAGGTCTAAGTTAATTGCTTTTCTCCACATGCATCTAGAAAATACGTATATCTTTCATTTGACAAATGTTTCGGTCCCTCAAGCTTTGCTGTAGGTCATTTCTTTCCATGTCACAACATGAAGTCCTTTCTCGTATATGGTTTTCAGCTAAAGGCAAAGAAGGGTTCTTACAGACCACAGGCCTGGAGACACGGGTCCGTCCCACCTTCCTCGGGCCATATAGACAGGAATGGATTTCTCAAACACTTGGCCATTTGAATTTGGGTTGTCAGCACGCTTTTTAGTTGTGCAACTGCTCACAAACTTCTCAACAGAGAGCATACTGACCTTAGATTTTTTAGAGGACTTCATTCAAGCACAGTTTTCACCATATGCCTTATGAAGCCACAGGACATACCTATTTCTAAGAAGCACCTTGAAAACTAATGCCTACTACGATGTCACACACATTGCTATTCAAGAAGTCTGCACTGCAGGTTACAGGCAAAATTTTCAGTTTTTCTTAATGTTTCATTTAGAACACAGTCCATGTCTCCTGTGCAGGAATCCCTGTATTCTTGCTACTTCTCAACCCTTTTTTAGAGGTGTGATCATTATACCCAATATTCTGGTTTTTTTTTTTTTTTATTTCAATAAGTACTACTTCCATACTGCTGATTATTTTCTTACTAAGTCTCACCAAATGCCTAATTCTCATACTATGCCAACAATGAATGTAAGATCATTACAGACAATGGTTTTTCATAGCCATGAAATCCTTAGACAATATTCTTGAATTTGCACTCGCAGACAACAGTGGGATTAAAGAAGATCTTTAAAGAAGAAAGAGAAAGAGAGGAAAGAAAGAGAGAGACCTTTATCATGAGACCTGGACATAGCTCTCTTGTCTGATACAATTTGAAATTACTAACAAAACTATTTCAACATTTAAAAACACAGGAAGAGATTCATCAGCAGTGTGGCCACTGTAAGTTGTCCATTCCTCAGTAAATAACCTTCCACCTATGATGATGTCAACAACTCTAATTCAACTCAATGGGTAACTCAACCAGTTTAAAAGTCATGAATATAAGATAAGGGTTCATGGGGAAGAAGGAAGGTGTTAATGGGAAGAGGATGAGAGGGTAATTGGGAGGAATAAGATCAAAATACATTATATAAATGTGTGAGTTGAAATGGGGAAAAAACAATTCTAAAAAGGGGTTTTAGAAACCACAGTAAGAAGTCCTTTTCCCAAAAATTGTCAGAAAAGTTTGTCTATAGTGTTATCTGCATTGAGCCACATCCATAACAAGACACCATGTATTTGTAGCACTATCCAAGTATCAGATAGGAAACAAGTTGCTAATCAGATTTTATCTTATTCCATCTTCACAACACCCATGGGTAATACTATTATTACTCCTGCTGTACACAGAGTTAAATAACTCACCCAGGGTCACACAGCCAGAGAGTTGATCTAGGATACAAGCCTAGACTCCACTCATCCCCAGGCCAATGTCCTCTGCTGTCTTATTCTGCCTGTCACCAAGTTAATAAGCTTGGGACAATAAAGCTGATGCCAATAAGCATAAATGTGGCTTTTCCTCTCTAATAGCTAGCAAACAACAGGGATTTGTTTACCATCAGGCTCTTAGAAAAGGAGCATTGACAGTTGAAGTGTGGCAAAAAAAATAAAAAGAACAGCTGGTGGGATAGGACACCCCAGCCCCTCTGATGGCACGGGAACCATTAGAAGCTGTTGGAGAATTTCAGAGTGGAGCCTCCTGGATGAAATAATGTGAAAAAATGGCAGGAAAACTCATTTTTATAGTTTTAAATGTGAAAAAGAGAAACTAAGTCAAAATGAAATATTTGAGGGGGATCTAGTTTTATTTTTAGACTGAGCTATGTTTTGAAATAAGTTTTAAAAGATGTTGGAGTTGGAGCTTAAAAAAATGTTTATTTCACAAACATTTTCTTGGCACTCTAGAGTAAAACTACAATTTTTAAAGGCAATATGGTTGGGAGGTTCTTTTAATTATTGATGATGTAGTATTAGATATGGTTTTATGATTAGGTCTGGGGGTGGGCTTTCTATGATAACATAAGAAGTGTAGTTTTGAGAATAATTTTTCATATTTAGAAAGTTTTTCATGGCTTTTCCAGTTTTTATTATGCTTTCAGGTTTTCTTGCTTCTCTGATAACTATGCAAGGAATATTTTGATACACAGTGTATCCAGAGCTCCGTGGTCTGTGCGCACACACACACACAGTGTATCCAGAGCTCCATGGTCTGTGCGCACACACACATAGTGTATCCAGAGTTCCATGGTCTGTGCGCACACACACACAGTGTATCCAAGCTCCATGGTCTGTGCGCACACACAGTGTATCCAGAGCTCCGTGGTCTGTGGGCACACACACACACAGTGTATCCAGAGCTCCGTGGTCTGTGCGCACACAAACACAGTGTATCCAGAGCTCCGTGGTCTGTGCGCACACACACACAGTGTATCCAGAGCTCCGTGGTCTGTGCGCACACACACACAGTGTATCCAGAGCTCCGTGGTCTGTGCGCACACACACACAGCGTATCCAGAGCTCCGTGGTCTGTGTGCACACACACATAGCGTATCCAGAGCTCCGTGGTCTGTGTGCACACACACACAGCATATCCAGAGCTCCGTGGTCATAGGAGAGTGTTTTGTGATGAAGATTGGTGATGAAGGGTGCTTGGATTTGGGGCAAACTGACTTAAGGAGAACTTAAGAGGTTGGAGAGATGGTTCAGCAGTTAAGGCACTTGCCTGCCAAGCCGAAGGATCCAGGTTCTATTTCCCAAGGTGGCACATGCATCTGGAATTTGTTTGCAGTGGCTAGAGGCTGTGGCACACCCATTCTTCCTCTCTCTCTCCCTCTCTCTCTCTCTCTCTCTCTCTCTGCCTTTTTCCTCTGTGTCTTTCTCCAATAAATGAGGACCAGAGTTCAAGCCCCAGCACTCACATATAAAGCTGGGTATGGGTGTGCATGCCTGTAACCCCAGCATTGAGGGGAAGACAGGAGGATCACTGGGGCTCACTGGAGCCAGTCTAATCAAAAACACTGTATGGTACAAGTTCCAGGTTCAGTGACTGGGCCTGTCTCAAGGAAATAAAGCAGCAGAGTGATACAAAAAGACACCAGACAGCCTCCTCTACCCTCGCCATGCATGGGCATGAGGTGTGCACATACCATACACACAAACACAGGGAGGAGAGAGGGAGAGCTTAGTTGAGTGACTCTCTTGGTGTGTATGCACTTAAATTTATTGTTTTGGAATTATTTATTAGCCTATCTGCTCTCCTTAATGTAACAATGGATATTTGGAGCTTTGCTTCTAGAATAGCATCACATTTACTTGAGAAAGTGACACCTAGAGAGACGCCAAAAGTGAGCAAAATCTCCCGTTTTCAGGTCATCAATCACAAAAGAATATTGCTGATCTTTAGATCACGTGGGGTCTCAGGAGTCCAGCTACATTTGGCTTCCCCTTCTTCAAGGATTGTTTTCTGAGGTTTACCTGATCCTCTGTTGGCCCTGTTTCCCCTTTCCATACCATTTCCTTGTGATAAACAGCAAGGACTAATTACCGAGCTGGGGCAGTTCAGCACCTCATTTTTTGTGGTCATGAGGTACTTTGTATAATCTACTTGCCCCAGCATTAAGATACATCCATCCTTTGGGGGGGGGAACAATAATGCAATCCTTGAAATAATGCAATTTTAGAGATCCTAAGTCACATTAGAAAACATCAATGTTTTGACTAATTTAAAACATGAAATGAAAAACAACTAGACTATAATTTTCAGTTTATGGCGATATAGGGTATCATTAAATGAGTTTAGTTGTTTCTTCCTAGTACCAATTACTTTAGACATGTCTAATTTGTTGTCTTTTTTATGCCCACACTATGGCCTATAAAGTCAATGTGGCTGAAGCAGAGTGATGATGAACTGTGTGTCAGCCTCCTTAGGGTGGATCATCTAAGCTAAAGTTGAGCATGGAGATAAAATGACTTAGGAAAGGTTCACAACCGTGTCATGGGATTCCCTTCTGCACTACTTTTTAGAGAAATCTGAGTTTACAAGCTGTTGACCAGTTCAAGCAAGATGGCAATAATAGCAAATTAAATGTATTTATCTACTAATTATGAGTATGTACTGAGCTGGTGATAGGAGATGTGGGAAATAATAACTCACTAAACCCTCATGAATTGCATTAAATTGGTTCCTGTCTTTATTAGATTGTGTTGTATGGCCCCAGGGAAAATCTAACACATTTTCTCTTTTCAAACTGTTGTGATTAAATTAGTTGGTTTTTTTCTTATAGGTTAAATTAACAAATAATTCAAGTTCTCTGCCAAACATATCAGTACCAAGACAATTAGACTATACAACTAACTAAAAATCCAGCCACACATACAAACTATCACTTCAACACACAGAGAAGTGGGCAACACTTCAGAGGTGTGTTTATAAAGATTACTACTGGTCAAAGCATCTCTCAGATAAACTTCCTTTTATGTGTACGTCCAGGTTAACTCTGAGTAAATATTGTTCAGACTCTGTAACTCTGCTATTGTTACCTTCTCAAGGCAAAGGAAATCTCTCCACTGGAATCCAAAGCTTTTGAAATTAAAAGAGGTGTTTTAGTAGGGGTAAGAACAGTGTGATTTTCAGGTATATTGTTTTAGGTAATAGTTATCAAATATCAAAACTTCAAAAATATTAAAACTGCTTGTGTTCTATAAGGATATCTCAAATGAAAAATTCTTCCAAAAGAAATGACTTGTTTCTAGTAATTTGTTAATGAGTTTTTACTATAATTTGGATAAAGGGGTTTTAAAATGTATTTTTTTCCATTTCCAGTGGTAACTATGCCTCCAAATGGACCTGCATTTACACCTTAGTAAAGAGATACCTATATCAGATTAAATATGGCTATCAAACCAAAACCATTGTCTCATTTCTCCTTTCAAAAGAGGAGCTAGCATAAAGTCAGGTGTGGCATGAATGCATGTAGCTCCATCTAGTTAAGAAGCTAAGGTTGTAAGACTCTTGATCCTTGGATTTTGAAACAAATGCAGACTATGAGGACCCCAACTCAAAAATCCATATATATACATATACACACACACACATGCATGCATTAACAAAACTGTTAATAGATTAAAATTAAGTTTTAACATTAAAATAACTTTTAAATGTTATATGTCCCAAAAAGGCAACCACTTTAAAAAAAAGTTACAAGTTTGTGATAGTTAGCTCACATCCTTGAGGGGTTATGTCAGGCAATATAACAAGTTGCCATAATTAAATAACTTGTCTTACCACTCTTGTAAACATAAATAATAAGCATTTATTCAAATAGGAAGGTGACCCGCACAGGATGCAAGGCTTTCCTGATAACACTGGAACAATTCCACAGAAGGCAGGATGGGCGAGACCCTCACAGCTTCCTAGCTAATGCAATACATAAAATCTGGAGATTTTGCAAATTTAGAGATTTTTTCCTTTTTTTTCTTTAAAAATATATATTTGCCTTCTTTTTTTCTGACTAGATTTTCTACATTTCACCTGATTGACTGCCATATGCTTGGATTCTATGAAGTTAATGAAGCCTATGTCCATCACCTTCCTAAGGGAGCTGTAGAATCCCTGGCTGGCAGTGACCATTTAAGTGGTTAGTGGCTTCATTTGTTTACTTTTTATTACATTTTTAATGACTCGGAGCCAAAAGACAGGTATTATTGCTCATTTAGTGTGTTTAAAAGTGTGATCTGAGGATCATGACTTATGATCAAATAGTGTTCACCTCAAAGTTTACAAACCCCAGCACCTCAGAAAATGACCTTACTTAGAACTGGGATCTGTGTAGTTATAATTAGTTAAAAATAGTTCAGACTAAGGTAAGGGAGGCCCCTAATCCAATGGAAAACACTTCCTTATTATGAGGTACAATGAAGACACAGAAAGAGACCCCATGGGAAGACAAAGGCAGACTACAAGTAAAGGAAGGCCAACCAAATATTCCCAGTGACATACCAGAGGTGAGTAGGGCAGCATGGGTCAGAATCTCCCTTAGGTCCGTCAGAAGGAGCCAGCCCTGTGACATCTTGACCTTGACTTCTAGCCTCCAAAACAGTGAACAAAACATTTCTTTGTTCTAACCCAACTACTTTGTGGTACTTTGTCACATCAGCCTTACAAAAATAATACAGTAATGAATTATAAGTGAGCTTCTTTCTGAAGAAAGAGGGGGCACTTGACTTCTCCCAAGCATTGGTGTTCATCAAACACAAGCACAGTGAAAGGAATTATGCTTACAGGCAATACAATGTAATAAAAGTTCATTATCAGCTGATAATGAATGCTGAATCTTAGTATCAGACATTACAGAAAGAGCACCATGTAACATTGAGTACACGTCAGTATTCAAGGAAAGTTTTAAGATTCCATAGTTCAAAGAAATTTCATCTAGACTGCTGGCCCTCTGTCTATGCAAAACAACATAAAACTTTTATCCCCAAGAAGAAAAGGCATCATTTGTATTCAATAATAAGAAAATGAGAGCAGTTGAAGGATAATAATTTAAATATTTTTATTTCCCATTTACAAAATCAGTAAGGGTAAAATAAATATGTAGTTCAAAATGGCAGAACTATATTTAGGGCGATTTCAGAAATTGTTATAAATTCTGAATGCCAAGCCAAACTTCATTTAACATTTTTGTTTGTTTGTTTGTTTTTCTGAGGTAGGGTCTCATTCTAGCCCAGCTGACCGGGAATTAACTGTGTAGTCTCAGGGTGGCCTTGAACTCATAGTGATCCTCTACCTCTGCCTCCCAAGTGCTGGGATTAAAGGCATGCACCACCAAACCCGGCTCAATTAACATGTTTTAAAACATTTTTCTTTATTGACTTAGAGAAAAAGAGAGGATGAATGGGCATTCCAGGGCCCCCTTCCACTGCAAAAAAACTCCAGACTCATGTGCCATTGTGCATGTCTGGCTTTATGTGGGAACTGGAGGACCAATCCCTGGCTGGCAGGTTTTACAAAACCCAACATTTAACCCTTGAGCCATATCCCCAGGCCCCATTTTACATGTTTTAAGATAACAGCTCAAACAATATTATTTAAAATCAAGCATTCAGACATAATAAAATGCAAATAATTACCAAATTTATATTTACATGATGAGGAATGACTAGGAAAATAATGTCTTTTTCCCATAATTAAGCCACTATAGTTTCCACAAGTAAATTATTTAAACAGCAAAAACTTTGCATGTAGAATTAAAAACACTGCAACTCATAACACACAAGTCTCAAAGCTGAGCCGAGGTGTTGTAGGCAGTGTTTGTTGGCATTGTGCAGTGTGACAACATGTGCAGTGCAGTGTTTAGAAACCAAGGCTGCAGACAGGTTGTGTGGTGCAACATGGGCGGCCACTGCCCGAAACATCTGAGATTCAGTCCACACTGGATTTTGATTCATTTGTGGCTATTATACATTCAGAAACTTTTCACTGTTGCCAAATTTTTCACGACTTCCACATTAAGTTAGCATCTCCATATGAAGTAGTGACCCATAGTTCAAGAAGCTAAGCAAGGTATAATCCCAGCATTCTGGAAGCTGAGCAAGGAGGATCACCTTGAACTTGAGTTCAAGGACAGTCTGGAATATAGGGTGAGTTCCATGTCAGCCTGAGCTAGAGTGAGGCCTTGCTTTTAAAAGAAAAAACAAAAGCTGTAATTTAGATTACTAGGAGATCCAAAATGATGGATCTAAAATCTGGAATTATACACTCAGGAGGCTGAGGTAGGAGGATTGCTGTGAGTTCAAGGTCAGCTTGGGTTACATAGTGAGTTCTAGATCAGCCTGGGCTAGAGTGAGACCCTGCCTTTAAAAAAAAAAAAAAAAAAACTGAAGTATATCCAGTATTTTCTTAGGGCAGAGTAAGGCTCTTGAAGGAGATTAAGGCGATGCGAAGGAGAGGGGCCCCACGGAGGTGAGAGGGTGGGAGGGAAAGAGGGAGAGAATGATTGGTTGAATGTCAGCACCAGCACCATCCAAGGAAAACAAACAGTAGTACTTCAGCTTGGATGTAGCTCAGGATAGAGTGCTTGACTAGCAAGCAGAAGGCCCTGGATTTGATCTCCAGCATGAAAAATAGACAACACCACATACCTGCTTTGCAGGTCGCCCCTAGAAAGGTTCCCAAAGATATAGATAGACAGATGATATCTGATAGATAGATAGATAGATAGATAGATATTGATATCTTGTTATTATGTTATTTAATGTTATATAATATATTCCTGTAATATATATTCATGTATATCATATAATAATTTTATATATATAGAGAGAGAGAAAGAGGATTGTTTGGTTTGCCCACACTTATTTGAAATATCCCTAGCCGGGCATAGGGACACACACCTTTAATCCCAGCACTTGGGAGGCAGAGGTAAGAGGATTACCATTAGTTCGAGGCTATCCTGAATTCCAGGTCAGCCTGGGATAGAGCAAGTTCCTATCTTGAAAAAAAAACAAAAGAAAAAAGAAAAGAAAAGAAAAGAAAAGAAAAAGCAAGAAAGAAATATCCCTTAAAAATATCTAGCTTGGGGCTCAGTTGGGCACTTGCTTGCAAGGCCAGTGGCCTTGGTTCAATTCCTCAAAACTCATGTAAAGCCAGATGCATAGAGTGGTACATAGATCTGGAGTTTGGTTGCAGTGGTGGGAGGCTCTGGCACCCACATTTTTCTCTCTTTACAAATAAATAATAAATAAAACTATTTTTTAAAAACAAGAATATATCTAACTCATTTTATCTTTCTTTCTTTCTTTCTTTCTTTCTTTCTTTCTTTCTTTCTTTCTTTCTTTCTTTCTATTGGAATATTTTTTAGGTAGACTTTTGCTCTAGCCCAGGCTAACCTAGAATTCACTATGTAGTCTAAGGGTGGCCTCAAACTCATGATCCTCTGATATCTGCTTCCCAGTGCTGGGATTAAAGGTGTGCCACCACACCTGACCTTCTCTTTTACTTTTTAAAATTTTATTATTTATTTATTGAGAGAGAGAAGGAGAGAGAGAGAGAGGCAGACAGAGAGAGAATGGGCACAACAGGGCTTTCAGCCACGCAAATGATCTATGCTCCACTTGTGCATCTGGGGAAATTGAATCTGGGTCCGCTGGCTTTGCAGGCAGCCACCTTAATCTCTAAATCAGCTCTGCAGTCCATTCATTTTTTTTTCTTTTACATCACATGCAACTAACCTGCAGATCACATGGTACTAGATAGAGGTAGCATCTGGGAGTATTCTTCTCCCAGCAAAGGAATTTGCCTCTGCGAATTAAAACAACAGTACAAATCAGTATCCCTTGAGTTTAGCAAGTATGATCTCAGTATAAAAAGAAAATTAAAAAAAAAACAGCTAACACAGCATTTTCTCTGTGCCCACTGTGCCATTAAGTACTTTAATATGTTCATTCATTTAATTCTCACAGTAAATCCCTTGAAGTAAGTGTGATTATTATGTCTACTTTATAGACAGGAAATTTAAGTTTGTAACCCTAGGGAGAAGCTTTTCAACTTAGTCTTTAAACCTGAGAACTAAGAAACTAAACCACTGGTCAATAAATGATCCCTTAACGGGCTCTCCCCAACCCCCATATCCAGTATGAAGTAGGCAGGATTATTTTGTGTGAGGGGTGTGTGCGTGTGTTACTCTTTTCTTTTATTAGCAGATATTAATTGTACAAAGTAATGAGGTTCGTTATAATATTTTCACATATGCATAAAATGTACTTTGATCATATTAACCCCATTACCCTCTCTTATCCTCCCTCCTCCTTCCTCTTTTTTCTTCCATGTTCCTCACAGTCACCTTTTACCTTCATTCCTTCTTCTGCCTAAATTCTACATATGAGAGAAAATACAATGCTTACCCCTATGTGTCTGGCTTATTTTGCTTAACATGATAATTTCTAGTTCCATCCATTTTTCTACAAATGTCGTACTTCTGCTTTATGGTTGAATAATGCACACACACATGTGTGTATACACACACACACACACACACACACACACACACACACATATATATATATACATATATATTTATTTATCTGTATTCATTCACCCATTGATGGGTACCTAGGCAACTTAACCAATTATACAAAGTAAAACTTCCACTATCTCAACAAATGTGTGAACAACTTAGGATTGCAATAAAGAGTTTCAAACAAAATCATTATTTAAAAATTGTGTTTTCTTGGAGCAATAATGAGTGGGTGGTTCTTCAGCTTGTTATCTATCTGCCCAGAATCCATAAAAAGTATGGATAATGTGAAACAGTGTGACTATGTAAGGCCTACAAATAGTGTGACTAGTTAGGGTATATAGATCTCACTATTTTGGTATTGATTTTTAGAAATACTATTGCAGTCCTCAAAGGTAAGTTACTTTTACAAGTACTGGATATTCAAATTGAAAGTAATTAAGCCTCTATAGACAGTGTAAGAACCTTCATTTACATAGTCTCAGAATCAATCTCATTCTCTCTCTGTCTCTCTCTCCATCTCCATGTTGTTTTTTTGAGACAGGGTCTCACTCTGTAACCCAGGTTGGCCTGGAACTCATAGCAATCTACCTGCTTCATCTCCCAAGTGCTGAAATTGAAAGTATGGAAGGTATTAGCAACCACACCTGGATTCAAATGAATGACTACAAGTTAGACTTGAGGTATCTATCTTTCATGACTTTCCAGATCTTTAGCAGATGAGCTGAAAATTAGTACCAAAATAATATAAGCACAAAACAGTTCCCTACACTTAACTTTTATCTTTACCAAACAAGACCAATTCACATTCTGTTACTCTAGTTAGAATAAGTTGTTTTTAAGAGCTAAGACCATTCACTTTGATGTAGGATATTCTATTATCAGTGTCAAACAAGTAAATGTAAATTAATCAAAACAGAGGGTAAACCAAGAAAAATGTGAAGCAGGGCTTACTACCATCTGTGCAAGGTTTACTTTTTAATCATTTTTATTTAGTGTGTGCACATGTGTATATGCATGTGTGAGTGCAGGCACGTGTGTGCCATAACACACATGTGGAAGTTAGAGGACAACTTTCAGGTCAGTTCTCACCTTCTAGCTCATTTGAGGGAAGGTTTCATGTCATTGTTCACCGCTCATTCCCTATCTTCTAGGGAATTCTCCTGTCTCTGCCTCCCTTCTTGCCCTCCAGCTTTTATGGCTCTTATGTAGGTTTTAGGGATCAGAATTCAGATTCTCAGAGTTTTACTCAGAAGTAAGTGGCAAGTGCTTTATCCACTGAGCTGCCTCCCAACCCAAGAGGGCTTTCTATTCTCCACAAACCCTGAGTCATCCAAATAGACTGAAAGAAGAAAAGACTGTGACTGCGAGGCAGGTTACCTTCCTTCAGAGCAGAGCCAAGGACATCTATGCAAAGTATATAGCTCCATAATTGTCTAATTGCAAAGCATGAAGAATATCCTCACACAGAATAAAATTTTTGATTAAAGAGGATCTTGTATACATGCTAATTTTTTCTGTTATAGGGAGCAGTATATTTTCCCTCTAAGTATATCCAGTATTTTCTTAGGGCAGAGTAAGGCTCTTGAAGGAGATTAAGGCGATGCGAAGGAGAGGCCCCACGGAGGTGAGAGGGTGGGAGGGAAAGAGGGAGAGAATGATTGGTTGAATGTCAGCACCAGCACCATCCAAGGAAAACAAACAGTAGTACTTCAGCTTGGATGTAGCTCAGGATAGAGTGCTTGACTAGCAAGCAGAAGGCCCTGGATTTGATCTCCAGCATGAAAAATAGACAACACCACATACCTGCTTTGCAGGTCGCCCCTAGAAAGGTTCCCAAAGATATAGATAGACAGATGATAGATAGATAGATAGATAGATAGATAGATAGATAGATAGATAGATATTGATATCTTGTTATTATGTTATTTAATGTTATATAATATATTCCTGTAATATATATTCATGTATATCATATAATAATTTTATATATAGAGAGAGCGAGAAAGAGGATTGTTTGGTTTGCCCACACTTATTTGAAATATCCCTAGCCGGGCAGAGGGACACACACCTTTAATCCCAGCACTTGGGAGGCAGAGGTAAGAGGATTACCATTAGTTCGAGGCTATCCTGAATTCCAGGTCAGCCTGGGATAGAGCAAGTTCCTATCTTGAAAAAAAAACAAAAGAAAAAAGAAAAGAAAAGAAAAGAAAAAGCAAGAAAGAAATATCCCTTAAAAATATCTAGCTTGGGGCTCAGTTGGGCACTTGCTTGCAAGGCCAGTGGCCTTGGTTCAATTCTCAAAACTCATGTAAAGCCAGATGCATAGAGTGGTACATAGATCTGAGTTTGGTTGCAGTGGTGGGAGGCTCTGGCACCCACATTTTTCTCTCTTTACAAATAAATAATAAATAAAACTATTTTTTAAAAACAAGAATATATCTAACTCATTTTATCTTTCTTTCTTTCTTTCTTTCTTTCTTTCTTTCTTTCTTTCTTTCTTTCTTTCTATTGGAATATTTTTTAGGTAGACTTTTGCTCTAGCCCAGGCTAACCTAGAATTCACTATGTAGTCTAAGGGTGGCCTCAAACTCATGATCCTCTGATATCTGCTTCCCAGTGCTGGGATTAAAGGTGTGCCGCCACACCTGACCTTCTCTTTTACTTTTTAAAATTTTATTATTTATTTATTGAGAGAGAGAAGGAGAGAGAGAGAGAGGCAGACAGAGAGAGAATGGGCACAACAGGGCTTTCAGCCACGCAAATGATCTATGCTCCACTTGTGCATCTGGGGAAATTGAATCTGGGTCCGCTGGCTTTGCAGGCAGCCACCTTAATCTCTAAATCAGCTCTGCAGTCCATTCATTTTTTTTTCTTTTACATCACATGCAACTAACCTGCAGATCACATGGTACTAGATAGAGGTAGCATCTGGGAGTATTCTTCTCCCAGCAAAGGAATTTGCCTCTGCGAATTAAAACAACAGTACAAATCAGTATCCCTTGAGTTTAGCAAGTATGATCTCAGTATAAAAAGAAAATTTAAAAAAACAGCTAACACAGCATTTTCTCTGTGCCCACTGTGCCATTAAGTACTTTAATATGTTCATTCATTTAATTCTCACAGTAAATCCCTTGAAGTAAGTGTGATTATTATGTCTACTTTATAGACAGGAAATTTAAGTTTGTAACCCTAGGGAGAAGCTTTTCAACTTAGTCTTTAAACCTGAGAACTAAGAAACTAAACCACTGGTCAATAAATGATCCCTTAACGGGCTCTCCCCAACCCCCATATCCAGTATGAAGTAGGCAGGATTATTTTGTGTGAGGGGTGTGTGCGTGTGTTACTCTTTTCTTTTATTAGCAGATATTAATTGTACAAAGTAATGAGGTTCGTTATAATATTTTCACATATGCATAAAATGTACTTTGATCATATTAACCCCATTACCCTCTCTTATCCTCCCTCCTCCTTCCTCTTTTTTCTTCCATGTTCCTCACAGTCACCTTTTACCTTCATTCCTTCTTCTGCCTAAATTCTACATATGAGAGAAAACACAATGCTTACCCCTATGTGTCTGGCTTATTTTGCTTAACATGATAATTTCTAGTTCCATCCATTTTTCTACAAATGTCGTACTTCTGCTTTATGGTTGAATAATGCACACACACATGTGTGTATACACACACACACACACACACACACATATATACATATATATTTATTTATCTGTATTCATTCACCCATTGATGGGTACCTAGGCAACTTAACCAATTATACAAAGTAAAACTTCCACTATCTCAACAAATGTGTGAACAACTTAGGATTGCAATAAAGAGTTTCAAACAAAATCATTATTTAAAAATTGTGTTTTCTTGGAGCAATAATGAGTGGGTGGTTCTTCAGCTTGTTATCTATCTGCCCAGAATCCATAAAAAGTATGGATAATGTGAAACAGTGTGACTATGTAAGGCCTACAAATAGTGTGACTAGTTAGGGTATATAGATCTCACTATTTTGGTATTGATTTTTAGAAATACTATTGCAGTCCTCAAAGGTAAGTTACTTTTACAAGTACTGGATATTCAAATTGAAAGTAATTAAGCCTCTATAGACAGTGTAAGAACCTTCATTTACATAGTCTCAGAATCAATCTCATTCTCTCTCTGTGTCTCTCTCTCCATCTCCATGTTGTTTTTTTGAGACAGGGTCTCACTCTGTAAGCCAGGTTGGCCTGGAACTCATAGCAATCTACCTGCTTCATCTCCCAAGTGCTGAAATTGAAAGTATGGAAGGTATTAGCAACCACACCTGGATTCAAATGAATGACTACAAGTTAGACTTGAGGTATCTATCTTTCATGACTTTCCAGATCTTTAGCAGATGAGCTGAAAATTAGTACCAAAATAATATAAGCACAAAACAGTTCCCTACACTTAACTTTTATCTTTACCAAACAAGACCAATTCACATTCTGTTACTCTAGTTAGAATAAGTTGTTTTTAAGAGCTAAGACCATTCACTTTGATGTAGGATATTCTATTATCAGTGTCAAACAAGTAAATGTAAATTAATCAAAACAGAGGGTAAACCAAGAAAAATGTGAAGCAGGGCTTACTACCATCTGTGCAAGGTTTACTTTTTAATCATTTTTTATTTAGTGTGTGCACATGTGTATATGCATGTGTGAGTGCAGGCACGTGTGTGCCATAACACACATGTGGAAGTTAGAGGACAACTTTCAGGTCAGTTCTCACCTTCTAGCTCATTTGAGGGAAGGTTTCATGTCATTGTTCACCGCTCAATTCCCTATCTTCTAGGGAATTCTCCTGTCTCTGCCTCCCTTCTTGCCCTCCAGCTTTTATGGCTCTTATGTAGGTTTTAGGGATCAGAATTCAGATTCTCAGAGTTTTACTCAGAAGTAAGTGGCAAGTGCTTTATCCACTGAGCTGCCTCCCAACCCAAGAGGGCTTTCTATTCTCCACAAACCCTGAGTCATCCAAATAGACTGAAAGAAGAAAAGACTGTGACTGCGAGGCAGGTTACCTTCCTTCAGAGCAGAGCCAAGGACATCTATGCAAAGTATATAGCTCCATAATTGTCTAATTGCAAAGCATGAAGAATATCCTCACACAGAATAAAATTTTTGATTAAAGAGGATCTTGTATACATGCTAATTTTTTCTGTTATAGGGAGCAGTATATTTTTCCCTCTCATATCCTCATGACATTAACTATCTGTTAATGGCCTCCTTAACAGTCCTCTTGCAGCCTAGAAAAAGTTGAGGAAAAGGTTTTATCTATCTCTATATGGACTAACAACTTTAATTACCTTCCCAACAAACATAAGAGGAGGAAGCCAACGTCAGGTCATACAAGTGGACAGAGAGCAGGAGGAAATATGCCCACACCCTACAAAATCAAGACGGGGAGGTATGTATATCTGAACTTCCTAGTTAACATCATTAGTTTTTCTGAATTGTCATAAATTTCTAACATAAATACACATGCTAAAATATAAATCCACTGGGTGTGGTGGATTTTAATCCCAGCACTCAGGAGGCTGAGGTAGCAGGATCGCTGTGAGTTTAAGGAGACCCTGAGAATACATAGTGAATTCCAGGTAAGCCTAGGCTAGAGCAAGACACTACCTTGAAAACCCAAATATATATATATAAAATGTTCAGAACACATTTTAGAGATACAGGTAGGTACATAATCATGTCTTTATTATTCCTGCTTATGCAAAATGGCAGTAAAAAATTCAAAGTATATTTTTAAAAATCATTTTAATACTCTTTCAATACTTTTCAGATCATGTAAATCTTTCACTTTAAAAAAAAAAATCCATTTTAACCAGGCTATGGAGAGTCTGCTATCAGCACATTAAACAGACAGCTGGTGAGCAGTAACAAGTCCTACCATGGTATCATTGTTGATGTCACACTCACTCTTTTGAGAGGTTTAAATTCAATGTTGACTGGAACCAAAGAGACTGATGCATCCCTGAGTAGGACAGGGTGTAAGGGAAGAACACTGAGATAGATACATCTCAGAATCTGTGTCTGGGTGACAAGGAACTAACAGGCAATCATGGATACCTGTCTAAAAGGAAAGGGGGGGGGCTGGAGGGATGGCTTAGTGGTTAAGGCATTTGCCTACAAAGCCAAAGGACCCAGGTTCGATTCTCTAGAACCCACGTTAGCCAGATGCACAAGGGGAACACATGCATCTGGAGTTTGTTTACAGTGGCTGGAAGCCCTGGCATGCCTATTCTCTCTCACCTCTCAGGCTCTCTCATTCTCTCTCTCTCCCTGCTTCTCTGTCAAATAAATAAAAATAAAATAAAAAATAAATGAAAGGCAAAAGGACTTTTCTAAGAATGTTTGACCTTCAAAGTCAGAAATTAACACAACATAAATTTAGGAGAGGAAGCCAACCTCTGAAACATACCAGGTGTCAAAGGCCAACTGATTTAGGACCAGTGGGCTCAAGAGCAAAAGGACAATTTTTTTTTTTTAAAGGAAATTTTAAAACAGAAGTGGGCTTTGGAGAGATGGCTTAGCAGTTAAGGCGCTTGCCTGCAAAGCCAAAGGACATTGGTCAGGTTCCCCAGGACCCACGTAAGCCAGATGCACAAGGTGGCACATGCGTCTGGGGTTCGTTTGCAGTGGCTGGAGGCCCTGGCACACTCATTCTTTCCCCCCACTGCCTGAGTCTTTCTCTTTCTCAAATAAATAAAAAAAAATTAAATTAAAAAAAACAGAAATGGTATTACGTTCTATCTGCTAATAACTTGATATGTTAAAAATTCCAGAAGGGCATGTTTGTGAATTTGCACCAAAATACTCATAATTTCAACATTTGTATTGTTAGTGTGAGAAACAGCCTAAGCAAAGCTAGTTCTAAAACATAAGCTTATGTCATAATAAATTCCAAGCCTGGAACAGGGCAAAGCTGTAGAGCCTGCTATTTCCTCCAGAAAGAACCAGGAGGCCAACTGCCATGATTAAGTGAGTAGCTCTGACCTTTTTTCTAAAGATCCAAGTTAGGCTTATTCATCTTTGAGGACCTGGCCCCTTTTGTTTGGTTTTGTTTTGCTGTTTTGAGACAGAGTCTCATGTTTCCCAGACTAGTCTTGATCTATGAATCTCATAATGACCTTGAATTCCTCATCCTCCTGCCTCTACCTACCAAATTTGAGGATTACAAACAGGAGCAACACACCTGGTTTATGCAGTTCTAGGGTGGAACTCTGGGTTCTGTGCAAGCTAGGCAGGCACTGTATCAACTGAGCTACATCTTCAAGCCTTCTAGAACCTATTAATAGTATTTGATATTTAATCATTATTCAGCAGATGTTGATTAACAAATGTGCATCTAATAGAAATAAGGCACAAATAAAAATTCACATTATGTTGGTATCATGTTCTGTGAGCTTTTATGAGTCACTTCCTGTCTGTTTGGTCTTCTAGGAAAGAAGCTGCCAGGTGGGATGTTTAATGAAGACACCAAGCACTGAAGTCCGCCTATAAAAGTGGCAAATTACTATTATTAAGTGGAGAACTTCTTTATGTATTTACCAAGCTATCTTTCATCCTCACACTTGAAAGCACTTCCAATCATA
Source organism: Orientallactaga sibirica (assembly GCA_036365145.1). NCBI lineage: Eukaryota > Metazoa > Chordata > Mammalia > Rodentia > Dipodidae > Orientallactaga > Orientallactaga sibirica. The sequence continues at coordinate 28,638,220 of JAEOAD010000004.1, read as the reverse complement.
CCAAATTACTTTTAACACTTTAAAAACCTGAAAACATTTCCAAAACTAAAAACTGTATTTCTAGCTACCATTTGCCATTATTTTTACGTAGCTCCACTCAGATAGTGTTACTGAAATTTCAACTCCGAGAGCTTTTGTCTGCCTTTGAGAATTAATGAAATATTTGCACTGAAATGGTTATGAGGTTAAAAAAAAAGAATAATGTAGTAGACTCCAACCTCACTAATAAGTTCAAGGCCAGTTTACCTTTAAAGCTTCTTGTTGAAGTTGGACTTGTAAATCTGAAGAACTTTTTTTGCATTGCCCAGAGAATGCTATGTGTAGACCATCAATAGCCCCGGAGATGTGGGTCAGGTTCTAAAGCGTATGTGGCCCAGAGCCACCATGGAACCTCCATACTCAATGAAATAAACCCAAGTTCTGGGGAATTTCCAAGTCTTTAGATTCTTCTAGTGCCTATGAGGCCTGTGTGGCTACCAGACATGCACACTGAAGACCCCTTCACCTCTGTTGCTGAAATACAGATTTGTCTGGTCTCCTGGACTTTATCCATTTCCAGATGTTTCTCTGAGGGTCACTTGTCACTATGGCACAGTAAGGTCCAGCTCATAATTGACATAAAACTGCCTGTCTTCACTGCTTAAAATAAAAAAAGAACAAATGCTGAGAGGGAACTAAAGAGGGTGAGAGCAAGCAACTGATAAAGAAAGGGTTGTTTGACAAGACTCTTTGCAAAGAATAATATTAATGTTGCTTTTCCAGAACTGTTCTCAATATAAAGCCAATGATTATTTGGAAATCAAAACAATTATGTGTAAGTATGTGACATGAGGAACTTGAAAAACTTGGAAAAGGCTTTTGTTGGAAATTTGGAAATATATTCATTTCAAAACATTGTTGAAAATTTGGAAATATATTCATTTCAAAACATTTAAAAGTAGAAATTATATGATTGAAAATAAAAAAATCAACCTCCCTCATGTCTACATGCCTGTCTCCACTTATTTATATCAGAATTTTAAGCTATCACAAATGTATAATTCTAAAAGACAAGGTACACACCCTTAAACAAATATGATTTGCTTCAACAAATAATAGTGGAGAGACTTCTGTGAATAAGAGAACAATCAGCATCAAAGATTAGAAGATTATAAACAAAAAACAATTCATCCAGTTTTTCTGTTTCCAGATCCCTTCTGAAAATACAGGCAAGAAAAGCTGATTTTCTTTTTCTCATTTTCTCAGTTTCCTACAGCTACTGGTGGACGTGTAACACAATTTTCCCCTCTTTAAAAACCCATTGAGGCCGGGCGTGGTGGTGCACACCTTTAATCCCAGCACTTGGGAGGCAGAGGTAGGAGGATCGCCGTGAGTTCGAGGCCACCCTGAGACTACATAGTTAAAATCAGGTCAGCCTGGGCCAGAGTGAAACCCTACCTCGAAAAACCAAAAACAAAAACAAAAAAAAAAAAACCATTGAGTTAAATTAGGATTCTTGCACGATCATGGGTGGAAGGTTATTTACTATAGAATAGGCAATTTACCAGTGGCTATCCCACTGATGAGCCTGACTCCCCGCTCCAAGCATTAGCTAGTCTGGGAGGTCTAGGGTCTCATGGAGCCTTCCTCCATCAATGGTGATGTATTGACAGGTGCAGTCTTGTGTAAGAAACTACAGCTGCTGTGTGTTAATGAGTGTAATGGTCATGTAGTGTCCAGATGAAGCATTTTCCATTCCTCCTGCCCATCCTCCTGTTCTTACATTCTTTCACAAGAGGGATTTCATGCCTGGTGTTGTAAACCTGGACAACAAACTATGGCTAGGGACATAGGCCCTAGGGGAGAACCTACATTGTGATTATGAAATTATGTGTTAAATGCTGTTTTGTAACATTTATTAGAGTCCCTTTTGTTTATCATTCTTCATTGTTTTTAACTATGAAAACAAAAACATCCTAAATCTCATTTAATCCTGATAAATTATTATTTATTAAAAATAGCTAATGATTCACCACACCCTTTTAAACCTGATTATTATATGTATATAGTCTAAGAATAAGTATAATAATGAGCTCCTTGCTTCTGCATAGATATGGGATCAAAATTATAGGATTGTGCAGGTTTAAGGTCAAAAGAACAAGTCAGAACTTGGATCCTGGCTGGCCTAATACAAAGCTGTTGATACAAAAAAAAAAAAAACATAAAACAACAAACAAAACAAAACTCAATAACAAAAAAAACTCCTGCTCCAGTGCAGGGAAATGTAAGGTAACTAATTGTTTACTAGGTTCAAAAAGCATTGCTCAGTGTGGGCAAGTATTGAAAAATGCTATTGGAGGGACAGCTTTTGTTTTAAAATGAGACCTCTGCAAGTCTGATATTAGTGTGAAGATGATCAATTTAGTTATATAAAGTGTAATGCTGAATAGTTGGTAGAGAAAAGGATTTATATGTATTCTCTGATATACATTTGCCTAATTTTTATATGTCATATTTCCAAAGTTATGCTTCATTGTAAGATTGTAAAAATGTTGGATACTTTATGCCAAGGTATCAAGATCAAAACCTCAGCTATATGTCTCAGTTTTATTAGCATTTTATTATTAGAGTGTGGAATTAAAGACTAAGTAAGATATGTTACACACACAAAAGAGCTGATGCTTTACAGTCTCAAATACAACTATGCATTTTAGTTTATTTTTTAAATCATTTTATCTATCTACTTGATAGAGAAGGAAAAAGAGAGAGAAAGAGAATTTGGGAATGGCAGAACCCCTTGCCACTGCAAACAAACTCCACATGCATGAGCCACTTTGTATGTCTGGCTTTACGTGGGTACTGGAAATCAAACCCAGACCAGAAGGCTTTGCAAGCAAGTGCCTTTAACTATTAAGCAATCTCTGATATGTAACTATGCATTTTTAATATTTGATATTTTTATAATTTGATATGGATGGATAATGTTCTGAGTTTAATATTAATGTTCAAAACATAGTTGCAAATTTTAATCTATTAGCATAAATTCCCTTTCCTGGGTAGAGCTATAAAATATAAAATCATTTTTTATTACATGAAATTGTACTAGAAGGGTACTTGATAGAAAAAAAGCCTAACCAGATGTGGTGTTACATGCCTTTAATCCCAGCACTCAGGAGGCAGAGGTAGGAGGATCACTAATATATTTTATAAAAGAGAGAGAGAGAGAGAGAGAGAGAGAGATCTTGTTTTATTATACTAGCTTATGGGAACCTAAGACAAACTAACATAACAATACCTATGCAATTTATTTTATTAATTGGTGTTTGCCTTAATATAACCCACAGAATTACAGTGTATGGGAAGGGGTGGTCCTACTGTTCCTTGATGGTGTTAAGAAGCTCTACTATTTATGGCTAAACATACTTGCCTTTTTCCTTTTTACTTATTTATTTGAGAGATAGAAAGATAGAGAAAGGCAGATAGAGAGAGAGAAATAATGGGCATGCTAGGGCCTCCAGCCACTACAAACCACAGGCACATGTGCCACCTTGTGCATCTGGCCTACATGGGTCCTGGGGAATCAAACCTGGGTCCTTTGGCTTTGCAGGCAAGTGCCTCAACCATTAAGCCACTGCAAACAGACTCCAGATGCATGTGCTACTTTGTGCATCTGGCTTTACATGGGTACTAGGGAATCAAACTCAGGTCATAAGGCTCTGCAGGCAAGCATCTTAACTTCTGAGACATCTAGCTAGACCCACACATCCTATTTTAAACAAAACTAAGCAGTTATAGTTTGTTTCTCTCAAAATTTCTTTGCAAATAAAAGCTCATGTTAAAAAAAAAAAAAAAAAAGCTTATGTTTGGTGTTCTAGAGTGAAATCAGAAACTTTTCAATAAGGTAATCAGTTGGAAAGACCATCTTCCTGGCCCATAATGGAAGAAATAAGACTTCTTCCATCCAGGCTGACAAATACAGGGGAAACAGGCTGAGCCAATTAGCAATGGATCAAAAAATGACATGTGGGCTGGAAAGATGACTTAGTGGTTAAGGCACTTGCCTGTGAAGACTAAGAACTCATGTTTAAATCTGTAGGTCCTACATAGCCAGATGCAGTGACTCAAGCATGCAATGTCGGACATGCATATAAGGGGGCATAAGCGTCTGGAGTTTGTTCGCAGAAGGTTGAAGTTCCTGGCACGCCCATTCCCCGCCCCCTCTCTCCCTCACTCTCTCTCTCTTTCTCCCTCTCTGGCTCTTTCTCTTTCCCTCTCTCTCAAAATAAAAATAATTTAAAAAATTAAAAATGACACGTGTGCATATCCACCTCTCTCATTTGTGTTCTAATCTCACCTCTTTTCTCTTCTCTTTTCCTTTCTCTGCCCTTGTCCTTTCCTCTTCTCTCCTTTCTCCTTCTCCCTCTCCCCTTCTCTGTTTTGATTTTAATAATTTGAGTCCATAAGGTAACACTGACTTCAGCACAAATGAAGGAGAACCTACTACATTAATAAATAAAACCTTCACCAGACATGGTGGTGCATGCCTTATACCTAGCACTTGGGAGGCAGAAGTAGAAGGATCACCATGAGTTCGAGGCCACCCTGAGACTACAAAGTGAATTCCATGTCAGCCTGGGCTATAGTGATACTCTACCTAGAAAAACATAAATAAATAAATAAATAAATAAATAAATAAATAAATAAGTAAGTAAATAAATAAATAAATAAAATTTTATACTAAAAACAGTAGCCAGAACCTTCCAAGTTAACCCTAGCCAATTGAAAACACTACTTTTCTGCTTAATTTCTCTCAACTCAATCAGAAGTTCTCAATTTGCATAACTGTACAAGTTATTTTCCATTGATAAGGAAAATTTTTATAATAAATATATTTTTTTAAAACTAAATTGTAGCTGGGTGTGGTGGTGCACACCTTTAATTCCAGCACTCGAGAGGCAGAGGTAGAAGGATCACCACGAGTTTGAGGCCACCCTGAGACTACATACTGAATTCCAGGTCAGCCTGAGCTAGAGTGAGACCCTACCTCGGAAAAAAAAAAAAAAAAAAAACTAAATTGTAAAATCAAGTTGTATCCTAAGTTCTTTCAACTCTCGGTAGGTTCACAAGGACTCATGTGGCATTGGCAATAGTTTGCTTCCCAAGGCCCTTTTTATGACAGCTGTCCAGCTGAGGATTTGGTTAGCAGTTTGCTTTTGTTTTGGTTGATTTTTATAATTTTTAAAGCAACTCAATAGAAACAACAAAATCAAATAATATTGGACTGACCAATTCTTCAATCAAGGCAGTGAACAAATACAGTGTGAAGTGCAGAGAGGGAGAGTTAAGTTTGTCCACAAATATGGAAACTCAAAAGTGTCACTATATTTAGACCTTGACTATATAAGGCAAAATGCAGACATTATTGGTAATATAACCTCATCAGACAAAAAGATAATAGCATGGTACATGTTTAAGAAACTAGATAGCTAGAAAGATGGCTTAGCAGTTAAGGCACTTACATGTGAAGCCTAAGGACCCAGGTTCCATTCCCCAGTACGCTTATAAACCAGATACATAAAGTGGAGGGCCTCATGTGTCTGGAGTTTGTTTGCAGCTGCTCATTGCCCTGGCATGCCCATTTTCTCCATTTGTCTCTTTCTCTCTCAATCTCTCTCTCTCTCTCTCTCTCTCTCTCAAAAAAAAAAAAAAGAAAGATAAAAAAAGAAACAGGGGCTGGACAGATGGATTAGCAGGTAAGGTGCTTGCCTGCAAAGCCAAATGACCAAGGTTCAATTGATTCCCCAGGACCCATGTAAGCCAGATGTACAAGGTAGCACATGTGTCTGGAGTTCACTTGCAGTGGTTGGAGGCCCTGGTGCACCCATTCTATCTCTGTGTGTATGTCTCTCTCTCTCTCTCTAGCTCTCTCTCAAATAAATAAGTATTAAAAAATTTAAAAACCAGGGGGAGAGAATATCATGGCTTATTGTCTATAATTATGGAAGATGTCAATAACAAAAATATTAAAAACCAGGAACTTGAAAATATGGTGTGTTTTTTGGGTTTGGGGACTTGTTCAGACATCTACCATCACTTAAAAGTGTGAGGAGAGAAGCCAGGCCAAGGTCATAGCAAGCTACTGCTGCTTCCAAAGGCAGAATGTCAAATGGACTGAGCTTGTCTGGCAGAGCTCCTGGTCCCTTGCTTGGCCTTGCCTAGGTTTATCTCCCCCAGGTGTCTTCCAACACATCTCTGTCTACTCCTCTACTACCAAACCAGTATTCCTACATCCTCAGCAAAATCTGCTCCAGGAAAAGATGGGAGAGGCTCATTTTCATTCACAAACAGATGCCAAACCTTTGTTGTTGTTGTTTTGTCATCCCTGAGTTATTTACATTTTAGTCAAGCAACAAATGAGCAAAGAATAAAATACTTAATTTTCTAATTATCACAAGAACATATTTTTGCAGGCAGGCAGAAGAGAAGAGGGGAAGTATAGTAACCTCAATATATATTTTCTAGATTGCTATTAATATTAATATAAGCTTAGAGCAAGGGAAACATTTTCATATAACAGGCACTTGCTAGAATTTGCTCATATCAAGAAGCTGAATAGGAGTCTGATATACAGTTTGGCCACTTAAACTATGCTTACTTACAAGACTCAGTCCATCCTTCATCACCTCCAAATTGCCGTTACCTATAGAAAAATATTCACTTGTCCACTACAGATGTACATGGATTGGTCATCTTCCACTGCCCCGTTGCCTATTTCACACTGGAAGCCCTGACAAAGTATGCCTTGGCTCCTACACAAAGAAGGATTCAATTTTTTCATCTTAGTGTTAAAAGAATCAAAAGGCTAAACAAGGAGCATGATGGGAGGCAAAAGACAGAAAAGTATATAAGAATTGGGAGGATTGTCATCATGTAATTAAATATCAAACCTTGCAAATACAATAAGGCTATTTCTTAACTCTTTCTACACTTCATAAACTGCATAAGAACAACAAAATGTCCAGAACAGTGTTAGCCACAGCCCAGTTGGGAGATGTATCCACCGGACTTATAGCACCTGGCTAGGTAATGGAGATGCTCAGAACCTGGAGCCACTCAAGCTCTGTGTTTTCAATCATGAGCATGGAGGGTCACTGGCATTTTAAGATAAATGGTTGAGATATGGTTTCTTTTATTTTCCATTTAAAAATATTTTCTATTGGGCTGGAGAGATTGGCTTAGTGGTTAAGGCACCTGCCTCCTAAGCCTAAGAATGCTGGTTCCAATATCCAGCGGTTCCAATCTCCAGGTCCCACGTTTAGACAGATGCAAAGTGATGCAAGGGCGCTATGCCACACTTGCCCACAAGGGGGTGCACGCATCTGGATTTCATTCACAGCAGCTGAGAGACTGCTGGCGCGCCCATCTCTATCTGTCTTCCTCTCCCTTTCTCTCTGTCTCTCTCTGTGTCACTCTCCAAAAATAAATAAAATAATAATAAAAAATTTTAAAAATATATTTTCTATTTTCTTGTTTTATATAACCTCCACCCAGTGGCCTTTCAATGACCCTTACTGTTGTGTTTCTCAGGAGAGACCACATAAACATGGGCAAAGGAAAACAGTCATGGGAATAAACCAGTTTCCAGTCGCACAATCATGAAATATGTAGAGATGGCGAAATAAGATTGTTAGCTTTTTGACTGTTATTTCAGACTTACTTTCATTTTTAACAAAATTCAAGTTTATTCTGTGTTTCTAGTTAACACCCACCCTGTTTCTATAAGTCTCATGCACAGAAGACGTGGGTAAGGCTGATGTGGAAGAGCTGAAGCCTACATTGCTGTGGCAGTCTTCTCTGCCTGACCTTGCCTGTAAAATGAACAAAACAGGACCAGGGGCTAGGAAATAGCTCAGCCTGTTATGTGCTTGCCTTGCAAGTATGAGGACCTGAGTCTAATACTCAGAGTACCTATGAAGGGCTGGGAAGATAGCTTAAAGGATAAAGTTGCTTGCTTATGAAGTCTGCCCACCCAGGTTCAATTCACTAGTACCCATGTGAAGCCAGATGCACAAAGTGGCTCATGTATCTGAAGTTCATTTGCAGTGGCAAGAGGCCTTGGTATGCATATGTACGTTCTCTCTCTCTCTCTCTCTCTCTCTCTCTCACACACACACACACACACTTCTCTCTCAAATGAATAATTAAACTAATTTTTAAAGAAAAAAATCCACATAAAAACCCAGGTGTGGTAGTGTGCACTTCTAATACCATTACTGGGGATGCAAAGAGAGGCAGATCTTTGGGGCTTGCTGGCAAACCATTGCAGCCTAAATGGTGAGTTTCAAGCCAGTGAGAGACCCTGTCTCAAAAGAGGTAAATAACATCAGAGGAACATTATCAGAGATAGCCCTCTGGTCTCCACAAGCACACACACCCATGTGCATACCCACCCACATATACATTTGCACCCACCCATATGCACATACACACACATCATGTACACACACACCCACACACACATCTGTACCCACCACATACACAAAGAAAACAAAGAATTGTGAGTACTTGCTAACTTGTTTTACTTTTTAGAAGTTGAATATGTTTTAAAATTATGGATGAAACCCAACAAAATAAATAGTCACAAGAATAGAGGTGTGTGTGTGTGTGTGTGTGTGTGTGTGTGTGTGTTAAAAGAGAACAGACACAGCCCAGTTTGCCCCTCCTCTCTTTGGTGAATCATCACAGAATCTGAGATAACCACGATTTCTTAGCTGCCCGCCTATGACTGATGCAATCTTGGCCCTTCTTTGGTGATACAATTATGTTGCAATGGAGTCATGTACAGCCAGGTGTGGTCGCTCACACCTGTCATCCCAGCACTTCAGGCAGAGGCAGAAAGAATGCTGCAAGTTCAAAGCCAGCTAGAGCCACACTGTGTAGTCAGTAAAACCTTGTCTCAAGAAAAAATTCAGGCCAAGCATAGGACGTTTTCCTGGCCCTCATATTCTATGGAGGTTCCTAAAGATTCTTGGAAATGAGGACATCCCCAAACAGCCCAGCCATCAGGAGTCTTAACTTTCCCATTCCCATCTTACCTAAAGCATCCACTCTTGCATATTTCAAGACCATGTAACATTCATTTTAATTAAAAAAAAAACTGTGCATCTTGGGGCTAGATAGATGGCTAAGTGGTTAAGGTCACTTGCTTGCAAAGCCTGATGGCCTGGATTTGATTCCCCAGTACCCACATAAAGCCAAATGTACAAAGTGGGTCACGCATCTGGAATTCATTTGCAAGGGCAAGAGGCCTTGGTGTGCCCATGATGTTTCTCTCTCCCTCTATCTGTCTTTCTATACCCCCCTCTCTCTGCTCACAAATAAAGAAATATTTTTTAGTTTTTGTTTATTTTATTTTTATTTATTTGAGAGCGACAGACAGAGAAAGAGGCATAAAGACAGAGAGAGAGAGAGAGAGAGACAGAGAATGGGTGCACCAGGGCCTCCAGCCACTGCAAACAAACTCCAGATACATGTGCCACCTTGTGCATCAGGCTTATGTGAGTCCTGGGGAATCAAGCCTCGAACCGGGGTCCTTAGGCTTCACAGGCAAGTGCTTAACCACTAAGCCATCTCTCCATCCCCTAAATATATTTTAGAAGACTGTGCATCTTGAGAAGTTCAAAATGGGTTTTTCTAGAGAAGTGGCCACTTGTCTTTTTTTACCCTGAAGCTCAAGGAAGACAGTGTGAGCATGCACACCAGCCTTCTCTGGCATGTCCAGAGATTATCCAGCATTACCCCTTCTCCTCCCACTCAAGGGCATGTAAAGGCTTTTTTCTTCTTTTCTTTTTCTTTTTCTTTTTTCTTTCTTTTTCTTTCTTTCTTTCTTTCTTTCTTTTTTTTTTTTTTTTTTTTTTTTTTTTTGTTTTTTGAGGCACGGTTTCACTCTAGTCTAGGCTGAACTAGAATTCACAATGTAGTCTCAGGGTGGCCTCAAACTCACGGTGATCCTCCTACCTCTGCCTCCTGAGTTCTGGGATTAAAAGCGTGCGCCATCACGCCAAGTCTGTAAAGGTGTTTTTTTTTTTTTTTTTTGCGAAGTAGGGTCTCACTCTAGCCCAGGGTGACCTGGAATTCACTATGTAGTCTCAGGGTGGCTCATGGCAATCCTCCTATCTCTGCCTCCCGAGTGCTGAGATTAAAGGTGTTAAAGGCTTTTTTAAGGGACCAAAATGTTACCATAGGACCTGTCTTGAATGCATGTTTTTGTTACCTTTTTTAAAATGGTTTTTGGAGGTAGGGTCTCACTCTAGCTCAGGCTGACCTGGAACTCACTACGTAGTCTCAGGGTGGCCTCAAACTCATGGTGATCCTCCTACCTCTGCCTCCACACCCGGCTTTATTACCTTTTTTAAGGCTGACATGATTGCTGTTCTCATCACTGTAAATAGAAAGAAATAGAATATTTATTCAGCATCCTATATCCACAGGCTGGCAAAAAGAAAAAAAATTAAACAATGAATAACAAAAACATTCTGGAGGGACTGGAGAGATTGATCAGTGGTTAAGGACCTTGCCTGAAAAGCCTAACAACTTGGGATTGATTCCCCAGAACCCACATAAAGCCAGATGCACAAGATGGCACATGCATCTGGAGTTCGTCTGCAGTGGCTGGAGGACTTAGTGTGCTCTCTCTCATAAATAAATTAGTTAATAAAATGTTTTTTAAAATGGTAACCAACACATACAGACCTTTTTCTTATTGCTATTTCTTTTTAAATACAGTATAGCAACTACTTATATGATATTATTATTACATTGGACATTATATGTAATCTGGATATAAAAATACATGGAAATATGCATAAGCTTATATGAAAATTCTATGGCATATTGAAGAATGGACTTAAGTATCTTGGATTTTGCTAAACAAGAAGGGTCCTACAATCAATCCCCACAAATACTGAGAAATAACTGTATTGACATTAACTTCTTTAATTTATATAATTCTACCGAGGTTAAGCAATATCAGCAACCATTAAAAAGCAAACTAAGTTTGGTAGTTTAAAAGAAGTAAAATATGCCACCAAGTAACCAAGGTATATTTACTTATTGGCTACCTCATGTTTGAATTGGCAAGCAAGCAGGCCTGATCTTAGGTGAGTTTTCTTTCAATGTTTTAAAAATAAAAGATGAGACTCACCAAAACTTGGAAGAAAGTAAAAGAAAAAATGAAGAATTTAAAGATATGATTTGATGTGTCTTTTTTAAAAAGTCAAGTATAAACTGCTCTCTGGTTGGGCATGAGGCCCACTCAGTGGGAAGGAATTCATACCTGGTACTCAAAGCCAAGTCAGAAGCCTTTGGATAGGAAGGTCACAGACTCTACAGAAAAGCTACCACTGTTCTTTGCCTAAGATGCCTGACAAAATGTCTTTTAAATGACTGTGCTTATCCCTTTGACCCATGCTGCTCTCACTGTTGGGTGGAGAATCTGCTTTGTACAGATGGAGGTGTAGGCAAATACCAAGAAGACCCAAGATCCATCAGTATGACAAATATAAAAAAGAAAGAAAAGAAAGCAAGCAAGTTTGCTGCCTAGCATAAAACAAGTCATCTCTATCAATCTGCCAGGGCCCAGGAGAAATTACAGAGGAAGGAGCGAATCAAATGAGCGCTGTTTCATGACTCGCCTGAGAACCTCCTCCGTGGAGATGGCAGTAGAGAGCTCAACACTAAAGGAGACATAAGACACCAGCCAAGCCTCAAGGAAACTGCGGGAAAATGGAGCAGAAATATTTTAAGAGCCACAGGGTAGGAAGGAGTATAAGAGTATCCTGAGGTATTGTCTTCTACCCCCCTAGAGATACTGACTGGGGCATTCATGACCCCACAGTGAATACCAATGACCCCATTGAGGAGGGCTCTCAGAGGAATAGGCACAGGGGAGAAAGAGCATAAGAGTGAAACCCGATGTTAATTTGACCACTATGCAATGTGACCATACAGTAAAGTTCACAATCAATAAAATATAGCTAGAAAGTTATATCAAGTAAATGGTGAAATGGGATAGATTAGATTAATACTCAAATAGCGGAATTGAATTAAGTAACTAAAGATTATTCCCTTCTCATGGTTTCCCTCCTGACTATGGGTACTTTAATGAGGAGTACTGACAAATTGTGAAACTGCAGGTCATATCTGTAAAAGTAATTTTCAAAATAGAAAGTGTGTCTGTATTGAATGCTTTTAATATATACAATTACGACCTGTTAATAAAAAATTTTAAATAGAAAAAAATAGTCAAGAATAAAGTATGTGTGTACATCTGTAAATATGTATTCAAAATATTGTGTTTCAATTATTGCCTGTAAACAGTTATGATTGAAACTCTCAAATGAAATCGTGTGACCTCAATCTCCATCGTAATCAACAGTCAGACTCACGACCAAATCAGACCAAAATCGCCCATGACCAAGTAAGCCCATGAGCAGCTCCTGCCGCACCCCATCTCCTTGCATGTCCGTGTACTGTGCACCACGCACGGTGCTGAGGGGGGGTGCACTACCACCCCACACCCAGGCAGTGTTGTGTCAGCTCTGAGCAGTGATACAGCTTGCAGTAGGAGAAAGTACTTGGGTTTGGCCACCTTACTAACATCTCTGAAATGTGAAGGGAGACTTAATGGCCTCCTGGATTTTCCTTTGTAACTTAAGCCTGAAAAGGGGCTACTGGGACCTTATGACTAAGGGTAATGTTCTAGAACTTTGACAAATGGTAACAACTTGCTGAGACTGTTGTACCAACCTTGAGGAAGGACGCTGACTACTGAAGTCTAGATCTGTCATAGGCTTCTCCAGACCCTCTGTAAATGAGGGAAGGAGCTCAGTGAGAAGAGCATTTACTAGGACCTAAGTTCTAGGTGCCTTACAAATATTGTTTTTGTGGCTTTATTTATTATTTTGCAAAGATTTTACTATTTTATTTTATTTTATTTTTTGGAGAGAGACAGAAAGGGAGAGGGAGACAGATAGAGAATGGGCGCACCAGCACTTACAAATATTGTATGCACTTAATCCATAAGTACTACAATTTCTGTTTTGTGAAATAAGAAATTAGGGTTCAAGGTTAACCCACCTGCCCAAGATAACAGTGCCCCTCAGGCTTAAATAAAGAATAGCTCCCTCATAATTGGGCCCAAGGATATGTCAAGGCGTTGGTTTAAAGTACACTAGTTTAGGATATGGTTTATCAAGGAATCTTTCCATTATGAACAATCCCTGAAAAGAACATGTCCTTCCATGTGTGGGTAAATAATAAGTTCAAATACCATCAAACTAAAAGCACATACACATGCACAACAGACAGCCAGACTCAAACTACCCCTGAGTGTCAACGGGCTCTTGAATCGTGACATTTAGTCATCAATAAAATGCCTGAGTTGTGTTGTTCAGGTAGAGTGTTAGATCACTCTTAAGGTTACAATCTGCAGCCATACAGGAAAATCCATATTCCTGATTTCCAGTGGTCACATGAATTATTCATAATGCAAAACTTGGCCAAAATGGGTCAGATTAGAGCATCCAAGTTCACGGGCTGGGGAGATGGCTCAGTGGTTTAAAATGCTTGCCACTTAACCATTAGGGTCTCTTGAGCCAGAAACCACCAAATGCAACTGAGCAGAGTCCAACAAATTGCATAGCTTGCTAACTGAAGGCAGCATCATGTTGAGAAAAGGACTTGTCTTAAGGAAATATGCAATTGAGCAAGAGAGAAGAGCACCCAAAGTTCTCCTCTGGCTTTCACACACACGTACTCACTTCTGCACACACTCATGCATGCACCACACATCACACACCACCCCACACACATACATGCAGAAAAGAACTCATTCAAGTTCATGACACCCTCACACTGTATAAAGCGTACTTTTTCCTTGTCTCCTCTGGGTACTTCTTGCTTTCATATGAAGGTTCAACTGCTTTGAAGTCTTAGACCCTTGTTATCAAGTTGATTTGGTCTTTCTACTGCTCTCCTTTATTAGGCTCACTTTAGATAACCCAGTTGCAACTGCCTTTCTATATACCTCCCATTCAAGAGTAATTTCACATACAAGTTTGATACACATAATAAAAATGTAAGTCTAAGAAATGAACCCTGCAAACAGGAACTTCCTTTATCCCAGAAACCACAACTACTTTACCAAAGATGCAAGTTAGCGGTCTTCCAGAACTCCAACATGATCCCTCTTTGTACTGCTAGAAATAAAATGAATACACATGATAAAAATGAGTGTGATAACTTAAGAAATGAAGGTAGAGAGAAGTCTAAACTGAATTTATTTTTTCCAGTGGGAAAGAAACTGAAGAAACTTAAACTATTAGCAAAATTGCAACTGTGGCTCACAGGTCCCACAAGTGTGTTTTTACTATACTGAAGAACTGTGTTAAGGGTTAAGTTGGTTGAAGAGACCTTTGGCACCTAAAATGTCTAAACCCATCAATGCAAATAAGTGGTGTTAGCAAAGGCAGAACGAGCTGCATGCTTTTCCTCCCACCAGTAAGAGCTGAGCAGCTGCTCTCGTGTCACTGTGGCAGGGAAAGTAGGAGCAAGTCCGTGGGAGAAGACAGGCATCCAGGGTCGCTGTGCCTACAGATGCCAGTGTGGCTTCCAAACTGAAGTGATTGGCATGCCACCACTACAGCCCTTGTTAACAGAGTTCAACTGAAGAAAGAGTTTGGGTTATACATGGAGCTTTGTTTTCTATCTAGGGAACAGAATGCATGTTAAATTAGTCCATATATGACATTTTATCCTTTGTAAAACCTATAAATTTATATGATTCATAGCTATCATTTCTCTCTGTTCCTAATAAATAGAAAACTTAATCATTACATTTAATTTCTACATATCCATGTGCAATTTCACTAAGAAAGATGAAACTGACAAAATGCTTTGTTTTGTGTGATTCTAAATCCCAGCCAGTGAGTGAGCTATTTTCAGTTTGGAACATGTTTGTTTTTGACCACCATGAGTCTGCAGTTCTTGAAGAGACTGAAGCTGATACTTGGGACACATCACTAGATGTGTCAGCTAGTGGAACTGCAAGGCCACATTTTCCCTGTGCTATGCTGGCCACAAGGCTACTTCCAGAGATTCTTCTCTAGTGAGCTTCTTTTCTGTTTCGCAAATATTGACCAAAAGTTCCAATTGTTTGTTATCTCAAGTCCCAAAATATCTGTGACCTTAAACAGAACATACATGATTGCTAAAAGGGAAACAGTAGAAGTAGTGGCAGATTTTTATGTACCTTTTTTCTACTCACGGAATAGTGAATTTCTTGAAAGAATCATTCAAGGAAAAATATTATGATTTATTGGCAAATCACACCATTATAATTTGGATAAGACTCAACTCAGTCAACCAACTAACACATGTCAAATTTAGACTTTTTCCCCACCCTACCTGCCTCTTTGCCTGCTTTCTTCAAATACCAGCCAATTGTAAGATAAAAAACTTAGCAATGGGCATTTCCTGAAGCAAAATCTTAAGGATGGTTTTACTTTCCACCAGAAATGTCAGACAAATCTGTGTGTGTGTGTGTGTGTGTGAAAACTAAAGATGTCATGAATAACCCATATGGAAATACATACATATAATATATATATTGAAGGTGAGAGAAAAATTGGGAAGAGTTTGAGCAAAAGTACCTTAGTGGGGTGGTAGCCATAGGTTGTTACAGAAAAATTTCAGTGCCAAATGTTACATACCTCCCAGTGAGTAATTAGTCAGGTAGGCTTCTGAGACCCCTAAATCATACATGATTGCCAAGACACTTGGCTGCTCAGCAGAACTAGATGGTAAGATCTGTAGCTGAGGATATGACATGCTTCAATTGAAGGACACTGAGAAATCAGGCAAAAGCTGAGCTGGAAGCCTCTCCCTGCTGATTATTGGCTATAGTGTTTGAACGTGCTCTGCATCCCACTGGGGAAGAGAAGTCATCAGTGGTTGTAGTCAGCAGCAGACCCTGCAAAGTACACAACTGTCCAGCTAGGCCAGATGTGCTTCTAAATAGTGGCACATCTGCTGTGGGAGTAACCAACAGCTCTTAGACTGGATTTGAGACCTGCTCCATGAATCAGCTTTCTCCTGTTGGATAGTTTCCCTGGCATCACCAGAGCAGGAGGCAATAACAGAAGACCAGTCTGCTATGAAATATCATATAAGATGAACCGCAATAGTCCTATGCTGGGGATATAGTTCCATTGGCAGAGTGCTTGCCTTGCATGAACAATGGACCTGGGTTTGATCCTCATACCTGCAGAAAACCATCACAATGGACACACCTCTAATGCCAGCATTCAGAATGGTGATCCAGGAGGATCAGAAGTTTTAGGTCATCCACTGGTAGTTTGTTCAAGGCCAGCCCAGGAACTTGTCTCAGAAAACAATTGAATAATTCTATACTTGATGGTTCTTCTGGCAAAATTAGAGTGCCTGGGCTAAAATAAAGCTTTGAATTACTGTTTTCCTAATAATGGAACTATGAACTACTAGCAGTAAACTATACAGATATATATATATATATATTTAAAACTATAAAGCTAAGATAACTATAAAGCAAGTAGTAGTAAATATTGTTGCTTCTCTAACCTATGGAGTAAAATGATAGCAAGTCATCAGTTTTGCAAGCTGCATTGGTCAGTTTTACATTACTGACACAAGATCTGTGCAATGGTAAAATCAAGAGAGGTTTGTGTTGGCTCACAGTTTTGGAGGTTTCAGTTCATGACAGGTTAGCCATTGCACTGGGTCTGTGGTAAGACAGCATATTGCAGTGGAAGCATTAGGTCCTTCTCTTAAAGCTTCCTCCACCTTCCAGCAACATACCAGGGATCAAGCCTGTACCACATGGGCCTTTGGAGGACACTTAAAATCCAACTATACCACAGGATCTGCGTGAAATCATGAAAACAAAAAAGAATAGAATATTGGAAATTTGATTGTTATTTGATGGAATTCTGAAATTGTTCTTATGTGAGAATCTACCATGGCTCAAGAGTTGGACTAATTTAGAAGTCAAATAAGGCCTCAATTTCAGCTAGCTGTTTAGTAATTTAAATTTGAGCAAGTTGGGACTGGAAAGATGTCTCCATGGTTAAAGGCACTTGCTTGCAAAGCCTGATGGCCTGGGTTCGATTCTCCAGTGCCCACATAAACCCAGATGCACAAAGGGGCACATGTGTCTGGAATTTGTTTGCAACAGCAGGAGGCCCTGACATGCCAATTCTCTCTCTCTCTCTCTCTTCTCTCTCTGTTTATGTCTCTCAAATAAATAAATAAATAAATAAATTCTTTTTTAAAAAAGAAGCAAGTTGGTTAGGGTATCTACTTGGTTATCTATAAAATAAGGATTAAATGAACTAATCCAACACATACAGCATGCTTAATAAATGTGATATGTGGCAATTTCCTTTTTCCTCTTCTTATACAGTAATAATCATTTGGTGAAAGAAAAATTAAATAATATGTTTTTTTTTTTCTGGCAAGAAGACAGGTTTTAGAATAACCTAGCTCTCAGATTATGTTATATTGAATTCCTCAAGAAACAAATGCTCATGCCTGAATTATTTCTTAAAAAGTAAACCTAGTGCTGGGCCTGGTGGCACGTGCCTTTAATCCCAGCATTTTGGAGTCAGAGATAGGAGGATCGCTGTGAGCTCAAGACCACTGTGAGACTATGTAGTGAATGCCAAGTTATCCTGGGATAGAATGTAACCCTACCTCAAAAAAAAGTAAATAGATAATAGATGGTGAATAAATGGAGACAGTATCAATTTTTATACTTTTGAAAGAAATAGAAAGATTCTCAGGAACATAATGTCACCTTCAAGCTCTTGTTGAGATGACTAGGGGTGGGGTGCTGGAAGGAGCAGCTTCTCAATGAACAACTGCACACCTACCTTAGCTTCTAGATATCAAGTAAACGGTCCTTCCTCCTGCAACCCTTCTGAGAGCCTGAACTCTCTGGAATCTATGAAAAGGCAAAGCAACAGACAGGAGAGGGGAAGAGGGAAGAAAAGTGCCACCATTTCAGTGTTTGCTCCTTCCCAAGCTCATGCAGAAGTTTAGTCCTCAATACAATCATGCTCAGAAGTGGGACTTAATAGGAGGTGATTAGATCATGAGGCCTCATTACCTCTGAATAGATTCATACATTTAACTTGGGAATCTGAGAACCACATATTGAACAGGAATTTAACAGAACCACTGGTGGTAGACACTGCAAAACAGCTTTATCATCTTGCACATCTCATTTCCATGAGCAAAACAATCCTGTTTCCTTGTTCTGCTGTCCTCTAAAAGCAAGGCCTGGGTGGTAAAGCCACTGTAGCACCCATACTCTTCTCCTTCACTTGTCCTGGGATCTCTTTGGGATTCTATAAGCATTACATTATTTTTTTTTTTTACTTATTTATTTAAGAGAGAAAAAGAGAAAGCAAGAGAGTGGGCACACCAGGGCCTCCAGCCTCTGCAAATGAACTTCAGATGCATGTATCACCTTGTGCATCTGGCTTATGTAGGTCCTGCGGAGTCTAACCTTGGTCGTTAGGCTTGGCAGGCAAACACCTTGTAGCAGACAGCTTCAGGTTCGCTGAGATGAACTTCCAGACCAGGCACGGTTATGGAGGAAGGGAGATTTATTAAAGCTTATAGATCCAGGGGAAGTTCCATAATGGCAGAAGAAGCTAGCCTGCTTTCACAGAACCAAACACAGAAAGAGAAAGCCAAAAGCCATACAGCATAGCGCACCTCAGGAACTCCAACTAGGCACACTTTGCATATCTCTAGATTGAAATCCTAAACCCACCACCACACCTTAAGATCTGCCCAGTGACACTGCCTCCAGCCAAGTGGCTGCAGAGGCAAACTATAAACTATAAAACACTGAATATATTGAGGGCCATCTATTCAAACCACAAAGCCATGTCCAGCCCATCTAGAAGCATTATAAGAGGGTGAACAGTATAAGAATTTAAAGCACTTGATCACAGAACTGTATGGCTAGAAAAACGTATCACGAGCACCTTTGTTTTTATTTCTTGTATCAGGAGCCCTACAAAGGACACTAGCAAAGGTGAGCATTTGAGTATTCACTTAAATAAATTCACTTAAATTGTTCTGTCATATTTCCTCATTAGATTTCATGCTGGAGATTGCAGAGCAAGTCAACTATAACTACTCTGTGCATCTAACCACTATACTACTTATAGCAGTTCTGTGGTGGTCTCTGGGCAAAGACACAGACCCAACTCCAGAGACAAAGCTCTTAACTACCACCTTCTGCTGGCTAGAACAAGTTGTGAATCCTTTGCAAGTTTCTTCACCTCCCTAAATCTCAAACCCTCCCTGGTGAAATTATAATCACTAATCATACTTGTAGTGTGTCTTATTTCTAGAACCCTAAAGAGACTGAGATGTTATCCTACAAACAAGTCAAGGAGTTAGTCATGTGTGATGACAATGGATATGAAACCCCTGAGTCAGTAAAAGGATGGTTTATTACAGCAATAGTGGTGTCCAGAGTACCAGCGTGGATGCCAGCTCCCTGGGTCCTGATTGCACAGTACAATACAAAGAAGGCATATAGTCAACATCATGTGCATAGGTTATGGTGCAGGACAGAAATCCTGGGTTTACCTGACCCAACTTGACCTTTACTTCAGAGGAAAATATTTTCTTCATGATTTTAGACAATAGCAAATATGACTTATACCCAAATATTTGTATTTGTTTCAGTTTCTCTTGGATAAAGACCTAAGATTGCTGGATCATGTGGTAAGATGGTATAAAATGCATACCCATATATTATACCATATATATACACTATATCCTTAGGGATAGCCAATATCAAAAGCAGGCAATGCCTCTCCTTGTAAAACATGTACAATATGAGAGGCCCATTAGGAATTTCCCCCTAACCCAATACCTAAAACCAGTAGATAGCATATAGTCTCTGCTCAACTGAAAATAGTCATTGTTACCATAAACATTATTACTGGTGACTAGTGCTGGACATGATATCAGTGCATTTACTCATTACAGAAAAAGAAAGTCTTGAAGGAATGCTACTTCCTGCTTTCGTTTCTGATTATAATTCTCCACTCTAATGGTGGCTGTCCATTTGTACTTGAAAAGTCCTATGCTGGGGATATAGTTCCATTGGCAGAGTGCTTGTCTTGCATGAACAATGGACCTGGGTTTGATCCTCATACCTGCAGAAAACCATCACAATGGACACACCTCTAATGCCAGCATTCAGAATGGCGATCCAGGAGGATCAGAAGTTTTAGGTCATCCACTGGTAGTTTGTTCAAGGCCAGCCCAGGAACTTGTCTCAGAAAACAATTGAATAATTCTATACTTGATGGTTCTTCTGGCAAAATTAGAGTGCCTGGGTTAAAATAAAGCTTTGAATTACTGTTTTCCTAATAATGGAACTATGAACTACTAGCAGTAAACTATACAGATATATATATATATATATATATATATATATATATATATATATATATTTAAAACTATAAAGCTAAGATAACTATAAAGCAAGTAGTAGTAAATATTGTTGCTTCTCTAACCTATGGAGTAAAATGATAGCAAGTCATCAGTTTTGCAAGCTGCATTGGTCAGTTTTACATTACTGACACAAGATCTGTGCAATGGTAAAATCAAGAGAGGTTTGTGTTGGCTCACAGTTTTGGAGGTTTCAGTTCATGACAGGTTAGCCATTGCACTGGGTCTGTGGTAAGACAGCATATTGCAGTGGAAGCATTAGGTCCTTCTCTTAAAGCTTCCTCCACCTTCCAGCAACATACCAGGGATCAAGCCTGTACCACATGGGCCTTTGGAGGACACTTAAAATCCAACTACACCACAGGATCTGCCTGAAATCATGAAAACAAAAAAGAATAGAATATTGGAAATTTGATTGTTATTTGATGGAATGCTGAAATTGTTCTTATGTGAGAATCTACCATGGCTCAAGAGTTGGACTAATTTAGAAGTCAAATAAGGCCTCAATTTCAGCTAGCTGTTTAGTAATTTAAATTTGAGCAAGTTGGGACTGGAAAGATGTCTCCATGGTTAAAGGCACTTGCTTGCAAAGCCTGATGGCCTGGGTTCGATTCTCCAGTGCCCACATAAACCCAGATGCACAAAGGGGCACATGTGTCTGGAATTTGTTTGCAACAGCAGGAGGCCCTGACATGCCAATTCTCTCTCTCTCTCTCTCTCTCTCTGTTTATGTCTCTCAAATAAATAATAAATAAATAAATTCTTTTTTAAAAAAGAAGCAAGTTGGTTAGGGTATCTACTTGGTTATCTATAAAATAAGGATTAAATGAACTAATCCAACACATACAGCATGCTTAATAAATGTGATATGTGGCAATTTCCTTTTTCCTCTTCTTATACAGTAATAATCATTTGGTGAAAGAAAAATTAAATAATATGTTTTTTTTTCTGGCAAGAAGACAGGTTTTAGAATAACCTAGCTCTCAGATTATGTTATATTGAATTCCTCAAGAAACAAATGCTCATGCCTGAATTATTTCTTAAAAAGTAAACCTAGTGCTGGGCCTGGTGGCACGTGCCTTTAATCCCAGCATTTTGGAGTCAGAGATAGGAGGATCGCTGTGAGTTCAAGACCACTGTGAGACTATGTAGTGAATGCCAAGTTATCCTGGGATAGAATGTAACCCTACCTCAAAAAAAAGTAAATAGATAATAGATGGTGAATAAATGGAGACAGTATCAATTTTTATACTTTTGAAAGAAATAGAAAGATTCTCAGGAACATAATGTCACCTTCAAGCTCTTGTTGAGATGACTAGGGGTGGGGTGCTGGAAGGAGCAGCTTCTCAATGAACAACTGCACACCTACCTTAGCTTCTAGATATCAAGTAAACGGTCCTTCCTCCTGCAACCCTTCTGAGAGCCTGAACTCTCTGGAATCTATGAAAAGGCAAAGCAACAGACAGGAGAGGGGAAGAGGGAAGAAAAGTGCCACCATTTCAGTGTTTGCTCCTTCCCAAGCTCATGCAGAAGTTTAGTCCTCAATACAATCATGCTCAGAAGTGGGACTTAATAGGAGGTGATTAGATCATGAGGCCTCATTACCTCTGAATAGATTCATACATTTAACTTGGGAATCTGAGAACCACATATTGAACAGGAATTTAACAGAACCACTGGTGGTAGACACTGCAAAACAGCTTTATCATCTTGCACATCTCATTTCCATGAGCAAAACAATCCTGTTTCCTTGTTCTGCTGTCCTCTAAAAGCAAGGCCTGGGTGGTAAAGCCACTGTAGCACCCATACTCTTCTCCTGCACTTGTCCTGGGATCTCTTTGGGATTCTATAAGCATTACATTATTTTTTTTTTACTTATTTATTTAAGAGAGAAAAAGAGAAAGCAAGAGAGTGGGCACACCAGGGCCTCCAGCCTCTGCAAATGAACTTCAGATGCATGTATCACCTTGTGCATCTGGCTTATGTAGGTCCTGCGGAGTCTAACCTTGGTCGTTAGGCTTGGCAGGCAAACACCTTGTAGCAGACAGCTTCAGGTTCGCTGAGATGAACTTCCAGACCAGGCACGGTTATGGAGGAAGGGAGATTTATTAAAGCTTACAGATCCAGGGGAAGTTCCATAATGGCAGAAGAAGCTAGCCTGCTTTCACAGAACCAAACACAGAAAGAGAAAGCCAAAAGCCATACAGCATAGCGCACCTCAGGAACTCCAACTAGGCACACTTTGCATATCTCTAGATTGAAATCCTAAACCCACCACCACACCTTAAGATCTGCCCAGTGACACTGCCTCCAGCCAAGTGGCTGCAGAGGCAAACTATAAACTATAAAACACTGAATATATTGAGGGCCATCTATTCAAACCACAAAGCCATGTCCAGCCCATCTAGAAGCATTATAAGAGGGTGAACAGTATAAGAATTTAAAGCACTTGATCACAGAACTGTATGGCTAGAAAAAACGTATCACGTAGCACCTTGTTTTTATTTCTTGTATCAGGAGCCCTACAAAGGACACTAGCAAAGGTGAGCATTTGAGTATTCACTTAAATAAATTCACTTAAATTGTTCTGTCATATTTCCTCATTAGATTTCATGCTGGAGATTGCAGAGCAAGTCAACTATAACTACTCTGTGCATCTAACCACTATACTACTTATAGCAGTTCTGTGGTGGTCTCTGGGCAAAGACACAGACCCAACTCCAGAGACAAAGCTCTTAACTACCACCTTCTGCTGGCTAGAACAAGTTGTGAATCCTTTGCAAGTTTCTTCACCTCCCTAAATCTCAAACCCTCCCTGGTGAAATTATAATCACTAATCATACTTGTAGTGTGTCTTATTTCTAGAACCCTAAAGAGACTGAGATGTTATCCTACAAACAAGTCAAGGAGTTAGTCATGTGTGATGACAATGGATATGAAACCCCTGAGTCAGTAAAAGGATGGTTTATTACAGCAATAGTGGTGTCCAGAGTACCAGCGTGGATGCCAGCTCCCTGGGTCCTGATTGCACAGTACAATACAAAGAAGGCATACAGTCAACATCATGTGCATAGGTTATGGTGCAGGACAGAAATCCTGGGTTTACCTGACCCAACTTGACCTTTACTTCAGAGGAAAATATTTTCTTCATGATTTTAGACAATAGCAAATATGACTTATACTCAAATATTTGTATTTGTTTCAGTTTCTCTTGGATAAAGACCTAAGATTGCTGGATCATGTGGTAAGATGGTATAAAATGCATACCCATATATTATACCATATATATACACTATATCCTTAGGGATAGCCAATATCAAAAGCAGGCAATGCCTCTTCTTGTAAAACATGTACAATATGAGAGGCCCATTAGGAATTTCCCCCTAACCCAATACCTAAAACCAGTAGATAGCATATAGTCTCTGCTCAACTGAAAATAGTCATTGTTACCATAAACATTATTACTGGTGACTAGTGCTGGACATGATATCAGTGCATTTACTCATTACAGAAAAAGAAAGTCTTGAAGGAATGCTACTTCCTGCTTTCATTTCTGATTATAATTCTCCACTCTAATGGTGGCTGTCCATTTGTACTTGAAAAGTAAAATCTTCTAGGCGATTCCAGGTAGAGTTTATAGACACACTTACCATGTCGTTGAGGGCCACGTGCCTGAGAGTTGATTTCTGGAATCCTTCATGGGGAACTATTCAGTTAAGTGACAAAGTTGAGGCTAGCTATGATCAGAATGTGTCACTGCTTTGGTTTACTTAAAATAACACATACTTTTCATTTTTGGAATACACTTAGTCCCCAGACTCATATTAATTTTCTCCCTAACTTTCTTATTGCTTCCCATCTCAATAGCCACCTGGTTTAGACTCTCAGCAAGTCCTAGAATAGCTGTACTTCGGCCTCTCCATTTTTGTTATAAATTAGTTTGTGGGATTATTTAGATGATCGAAAATTTTGTTTATGTGTACAGTTCTATGATTTTTGACAAACAATGCAGACAGGTAATGGCAATCACAATCAAAATACAGAATAAAATTCCCTCCTAGGCCCTTGTGGTCCATAGCTCCCCCATGATGACCACTCACGTTTATGTTATCCCTACCACTTTGCAGTTTGAAAAGTGTCATATAATTATAATTGATAGTGTATTCTGTTTTGAGTCTGGCTTCTTTCACTAAACATAACTCACTGAGGATTCATCCATGTTATTCTATGTAGGAGCAATTTTGTATTTGTATTGCTGAGTAGAACTCCATCAGATGAATGTACCAGTTTATTTATCTGGCAGTCAATTCATGGATATTTGTGTTATATGATGGATTCTGAGTGTCAATGTTGCTAGCTGAACTCAAGTCCCCAAAGCATTTGATCTAAAATTAACACAATCACAACTGTGATTACAGCCCCAAATCAGTTGACTTTAAATTAACCAAAGGGAAAATAGTGCTAGGTGTATCTGAACTCATTAGAAAAGTTGGTAGAAGAGGCTTTAGGACTCCTATAAGCTTAGGCAGCTTCTACCTATGGTATTTCTCTTCCTCCTCTGAGTCTACCTTGCTGATTGCTGCCTGTGGACAAGAATCTTCAGGCAAAGCTGTTCTAACCTTCCACTCCGATATCCTGCCAGCAGCAAACTGCTGCCTTTTGCCACAGAAGGCACATCTGCTCATGACTTTTTGTGTGTGCTTACTAGACTTTAGACATGCTTACCTAGTCTTTACAGGTATGTAGGCCAATTTCTAATAAAATTCCACATACATATGCATGTTCATGTCCATACATAAATTTTGTTTATCTGGCTAAATCCTGAATGGTACAGAATTTAATGGTGTAGATTTAGTGTAGAATTTAAGGACAAAGTTTCTAAATTTACCCAGAGTCTTCAGGAAATGATTCTTTAATCTGATCAGGTGGGTTGGGAACCAGGAAGGAGTATGTTTATCAGACTTCTACCAGGTCCTCAGTAATTTGGCCCTTGCATCCAGTCAGCAACACTTAAGATGCCGACTTGTCCACTCAGTTATGATGCCTCAGACTTCCATCTTCAGGAATTGCTTTGTCCTCCTTTGTCTTTCTCTCCTCTTATCAGCCTCTTACTATTCATGAATACAATTAGAAAGTATCCCTCCAATGATATTCAGCTGGGATCTCAGGCCCTTTAGTGTGTCATAACTAGAGCCATGTTCTCATCATTATTAGAAAGCATTCACTTAGAGATATCAAGTTTTAACTGCATTCACATTTATTTACATATTTTGTGTGCCGTAGGCACCAAACATTTGAGACAGTATTCTATTGCACAAAAAATTACAATATTGTGTATGTTATGTGCTACATACTCATTCAAATTAGATGTCAGCATGACCACAGAGCAAGGTAGAACCACACCAAAAGCTTCCAAACTCACTGAGTTCCAGACAACACCACAGTGGAAATCACATGAGGAAAATATGTCCCTCAAGTGGTGAAGGTGTTAGGAGTGAAAGAGCTCTAGAGGGTGGGAGAAGGCCCAAGGAGACTCAGCACTTCCAAAATATGGGGGACACAATGCTCAACTGGACAGATAGTCTATAATTTTAATGGCAAAATAATAATTTTTAACAGGAAAAATACAAAGATCATGTTATTTTATATATGCTTAAAATTATTCATTTTCATTAAAATTAACATAACCAGTATATAACATGTGCTGCTTGATTCATCATTTTTGGACTTGTAAATAGTATCAAACTAAAGAAAATCTGCATGAAGACATAGCCCTTTCACCCACTTGCCCCCTCTTAACCATCTGTCCTTTGCTTAGTCACACTATCTCTATGTAGATGTAGGGAAATACATTTTTCTCAAACATTTAAGAATAGCTTGCCTATATCTAGCTACTTATATACTTTTGTAAATGATGTTTGCTTATATACATGGTGTTTCAGTCAGGTTTGCACAGCTGGTAGAAATCACCTGACCAAGAGCAGCTTATGGGAAAAAAGAGGTTTATTTTGGCTTACAGGCTCAAGGGCGAAGCTCCATGATAGCAGGGAAAATGATGGCATGAGCAGAGGGTGGGCATCAACCCCTGGCCAACATCAAGTGTATAATAGTAACAGGAGAGTGTGCCAAACACTGGCATGGGGAAACTGACTACAACAACCATAAGCCCACCCACAACAATACAAAACCTCCAGGAAGCATTAATTTCCAATAGCCATCAGCTGGGAACCTAGCATTCAGAATACCTAGGTTTATGGGAGACACATTCCACCCCTGGCTTCCATAAACTGACATAAAATACAGTGTATTCAGTATGACCCCATTTTTTTAAAATCAATTCTAATGATGTCCAAACA
The DNA here is from genome assembly GCA_036365145.1 of Orientallactaga sibirica. NCBI lineage: Eukaryota > Metazoa > Chordata > Mammalia > Rodentia > Dipodidae > Orientallactaga > Orientallactaga sibirica. The sequence continues at coordinate 28,611,308 of JAEOAD010000004.1, read as the reverse complement.
TCCCTCTAGTCCAAGATCTTTTAACTGAGCCATGATACCAAAAAATCACCCCCAAAACCCATAATGGCACAGAACTCACATTCACACTGCAAAAGATGGCATTGGACATAGCAAAAAAATATTCAACCAATACAAATACAATACAGGGCAAACATCAAACTCTGTAGCTCCAAGCCCAACAACTCTAGTCAGTGACAAGTCTCCAAGTCCAGTAATTCTAACCAGCAACAAGTCTCTGGAGTTCCAATTCCACTCCTCCAGCTAGGCTACTCACAGTCCTGGAAAACTTCATCAGGAGCTGTCCTTGGCAGCCATCTTGTGGTCCCAGCATCTCCAATGGGTCTCCCCTACAATCCACGGTTCATCCTCACAGCTCCTTTGGCTCTCCATGCAGGCATCCAGCAAACCTGCTTCACACTGCCCATGGCCATTTCCAAAACACAAGACCGTGTTGCAAACTCCATGACCCTCTCTTTCCTGTATTTCTTAAACTCCACAATACCTGGTAGGGTGCCAATTTGTTAATCCAGGGGGGAATAAAACAGACTTTGAAGAACAGGGCACTTCTTCAGCATTCAGGCCCCTTCAAAAGACTGCATTCTTTCTGTTGTCCCAATACAGGTCAGCTGGCCCAATCTCAATGGTTATAATCTCTCAATTGCAGCTGAACAGGCAGCAGTTTTGACCTATACATTTCTTTCTGTGCCATAGCCCTTTGCTCATATCAGTCTATTTCTATGCACTGCAATGCTGCAAAAGTTCTCAGGACATGAGCATAACAGCAAGCCTCTCACACAAACCACCTCTAGCCCAGTCCAAGAAAAGCTCTTTTTCACTCTCATAAGCCAAATCTCACAGTCCATAATTCTTACTGCATTAAGGTCTGAGTTTGACCAGAATAGTCCATCAAGCTGTACTTACAGCACTGTAAGGCATCTCTTAGGTCAAGGTTTCAAATCCTTCTACATTCCTCTTGAAAATCAGCTCCAAAAGGCCAAAGCCACACAGTCAGGTGTCTAGCAGCAATCCCACTCCTCGGTACCACTTTACTGTTGCAGTCAGGTTCACATTGCTGGCAGAAATCACCCAACCAAGAGCAGCTTGTGGGGAAAAAAGAGGTTTATTTTGGCTTACAGGCTCAAGGGCAAAGCTCCATGATGGTAGGGAAAACAATGGCATGAGCAGAGGGTGGACATCACCCACTGGCCAACATCAAGTGGATAATAGCAACAGGAGAGTGTGCCAAACACTAGCATTGGGAAACTGACTATAACAGCCATAAGCCTGCCTCCAACAATATACTGTCTCCAGGAGGCATTAATTTCCAATTGCTATCAGCTGGGGAAACTAGCATTCAGAATACCTAGGTTTATGGGGGACACCTGAATCAAACCACCACACGTGGGATACAATTCTACAATGAATTTATAATCAACACGAAATGTCAAATATTGTCTCTCATAACCTCCACAATTTCTACAGTTAAGTCCATGAAGGCTTGCACTTTTATTTTTGATGTGGGTTTTGACTGTTTCTCGTATCTTTCCACACCTACATAATTGTCAGACTCAAAGGTACTGTGTCTGGGTCATTCTCTACCCAAGATCACTGGGAGTCTGTGTCCCCAATAGACATTGCCAGCATGGACCGAGGTGACCAGGCTTCTTAGCCCACCTCCTCCATTATCTCAGGCTTGGTCTATAGGCATAATTAGCAAAAAAAAAAAAAAATATTTCTGAGAATGGAAATTTCCTATATGAAGAAATGCTTTTGTATAATTAGAGAAAATTAATTAACCACGTGCTATTACAGCCTTTGGAGAAGGTAGTCCCTATTTTGTTTGTCTGTAGCCCAGGATATTTATTCTTTCCAAGTGCATTTGTTTTACCAGGAACCAAGTACTATCTTCTGCCTGTGTTGTTCTGTGTTAGGAAATCACAGAAGTTTGAGCTGAGAGGAAAAAAGTATCAACCACAGCTTTCCCTGAGTGCATGGCCTGGCTTCTCAACAGTGACTAGAGCTTAAGAGCCAGCGTGACTGGCTTGCACACTGTTTCAGCTCAGTAGTATAGAGACAAAGGCATGAGTGGGACAGACAGGTTTTTCTCATCCTTCTGGATGACATGGAAAGTGGCTCGTTCCCAATGGCCCTGTCCACAGGGTACAGACTTGCCCTTCCACTCACCTACATAGAGCAACAACGAACACTGAGAAATGCTGGTGTGTGAGTATTGCACAATAACCTTGACTACCTGATTACAGAATGGAAAGAGGATGATAAAGCAGTATCTATTATTTCTTATTTCTCTATGTCAGAAGGGGCCAAAACAAAAGGAGAACAAGTCTGTGTAAGCAAAAGAAAACTTGGAATAAGCAATCTCTGTATGTTTTCATGTAGTGCTTCAGGTTATTTTCCACCACTGGAGTTGACCTGCATTCCAAGTTGGATTCATGAAACTGCTCACAATTCAGGTGTACCTCTTCTCCACTCATTCTACCTCCACTTCAAAAGTCCAGTTCACAGTAGCTCAAGGTCAGCAAAACTCTCTTGAAAATTATGAATGTTTTCTATCTTAGAGAAGGTCTTCAAAATCATTGATACTGGGTGAGAGTTTGATGAGTCAGAGGCAAACTAACAAGTCTACATGTTACTACACTACTAACTATATCATCAATACCCTTGTCTTGGTATTTTCAATAGCCATTAATCTTGCTTGTACAATACAGATGTGTGTTAAATTTGGTGTGAAAATTTCAAACAGGTTCTTGTTTTAAAAATAGTTATATAAGCTAGGTGTGGTGGTGCACACCTTTAATCCCAGCACTCAGGAGGCAGAGGTAGGAGAATTGTTGTGAGTTTGAGGTCACTCTGAGAATACAAAGTAAATTCCAAGACAGCCTGGGATAGAATGAGACCCTACCTTGAAAAACCAAAAAAAAAAAAAAAGTTATATAGGGCTGAAGAAATGGCTAAGCAGTTAAGGCGCTTTCCTGTGAAGTCTAAGGACCCATATTCGACTTTCCAGATCCCAGATGCACAAATGTGAGGCAAGTACAAGGCTGCACATGCCCACTAGGTGGCGCAAGCATTTGGAGTTCAATTGCAGTGATTGAGGCCCTGGCATGCCAAGTCTCTCTCTCTCTCCCTCACTCTCACTTGCTCTTGCTCACTCAAAAATAAAAAAGTTATGTATAAGGAGTGAGTTTTTATCTGCAATTATCTCTAATGCAGTTTATATGAAATAATTGTTCTGTCAACTGAATTTTACTCTGTTATGGCAAAAAATTTTCAGTTGTTTCCTTAACATTCTGAATGTTTCTAAATACAGTTTTTAAATTAGTATTATTTTTAAGTGATTGGCTTTGAGTCGTGTAACTTTCAGTGATTTTTTTCTATTATTCTTCATTTTCCAAATTTTAAAAAAGTGGGCCTACATGATGCTATGGTTTGAACTGAAAATATCCTCCATAGATTCATGTATTTGCACAGTTGGTTCACAATACAGTGGCACTGTTTGGGAAGGCTGTGGAACCTTTAGAAGAGGGAGCCTCATTGGAGGAAGTAGGTCACTGTGGGACAGGCCTTCAGGTGTTATAACCCAACCCCATTTGATTTGCTTCCTGACTGTGCTGCAATGTGACACCTGCTTCTCTCCCCAGCCTGCCATGCCTTTCCCACCATGATGGACTCTACACTATGGAACTGTAAACCAAATGATACACTTTTCCTTCCATAACCTGATTCTAGTTGGGTAATTGCTCGTAGTAATGAGAAAGTAACAAATGCATATGAATTTTAAATGAAAAACAAAGCACAAAAATTAATGCACATAGATAATGAAGAAATAAAAGTAAGCATATCAAGAAATTAATGCAATTGTATTTGTGATTGTGGGGTGATGGCTTTCATTTCATATTTTAGTCTTGATTTCCAACCTTTTTCTCTTTATTTCTTTGAGAGAGAGAGAGAGACAGAGACAGAGAATGGGCACACCAGAACCTCCAGGTACTGCAAAGGAACTCCAGACACATGTGTCACCTTGTGCATCTGACTTTCATGGGTCCTGGGAAACTGAACCTTGGTTCTTAGGCTTCACAGGCAAGTACCTTAACCGCTAAGCCATCTCTCCAGTCCTCTAACCTTTTTCTAATAAGCAGGCATTCCTTGTGAAGCTAAGGAGAAATGTCCTGGGTTATGGACATGGCTGAGTTTGTTTTCCTGTGCTCCCAGAGACCTGACCAAAGTGTCATGGAAGGGTGTGCCCAGGCATGTGAAGCTTGTGGATTCCTGGAAAAGCATTAAAAGCCCTTACAGGAAACTAATGACTGAGTGACAGAAGCTGTGACCTCTCTTGGGAGGGATAGTCAGTCTATCACATGTCCATATTGGTGAAGGGTGCTTGCTCAGTCACCTTTGACACTTAGGATAAGAAGTGCTACATTGCTCCAGTGTCTCATCAGTGAGATCACTAGAGGCTGAGAAGTTACACTGACGTCTGTTTATGGTGAATGTGAGGAAATACACTCGTCATCCCTCTTTTATGTCTGATTCTTCACTCTGACTAGCCAACCTCATTTAAGACTTTTCATAAGTTTTCTCTGCCCTGTCACTCTCTTCTTCCTCTCTCATCTTGTTTGATTCTCCTCAGATAGTCTCCCATAGCAAATTGCATTTTCAATGTCACCATTTTTATCATTTCAGAAAATAATTTTCTAATCAGCCTAGCATGGTGGCACACACTTTTTTAAGGGTTTTTAAATATTTTTTATTTTATTTTATTTATTTATTTGAGTGAGAGAAACATATAGACAAGAGAGGCAGATAGCAAGAGAATAGGCAAGCCAGGGCCTTCAGCCACTGCAAATGAACATCAGATGCATGCACCACTGCATGCATCTGGCTTACATGGGTCCTGGGGAATCGAACCTGGGTCCTTTGGCTTTGCCAGCAAGTGCTTTAACCACTAAGGCATGTCTCCAGCCCTGGCACACACTTTTAATCCCAGTTCACAGGAGGCTGAAGTAGAAGAATCTCTATAAATTTGAGGCCAGTCTGGGCTATACAATGGGTTCTAGGAAAGCCTGGGCTAGAGTGATTCCAGCTTCAAAAAGAAAAAAAAAAAAACAGAAGTTACTTTTTTGTTCAGATGTTTGTCTTTCTGAATCTGTCACATGCTACTTGAGATGATCGCTGCTTATCTTATTCACTATAGTATTCCCACAGAGCCTAACACAAAGTAGAAGCTAACACTCATGGAATGCATGAACAATTATGTGTGGGCTTTATAGAAAGCATTGCATTGATCTCATGTTTTCATGCTACATAGGAAGTTCAAAAGCATGTTGAGGAAAAGCTGGTGGGAAGATTGTGCTACCAGGTGGGTAGAAACCACCTGAGACACAGCTCTCCCTGGAGACAGAGGCCCCAGTTATCCTGCAGTAACACCAATCACCCTACTGAAGAGGGCCATACAACAACCTATGTTAAAAAATTAATTAATAAATAAAAATAATAATAAAAAGCATGCTGAATTAAAGAGGAGAAAGTCTATCTCTCCAACCAAAGTCTGTAAAACTGCAAAAGGAAATGTCATTAGAATTCACCTCCCTGTTAGCTGGGAGTTTGGTTTTCATTTCAGAAACCATTCACAGTATTCTTATCATTCTTTATGAGGATTTTGCACCAGAACTTGAAAAGGAATTGGAATACTAACATGGAACACAAACTGACAAACATCAGAGTTGGAGCTGAGAGTGGGTGAGAGGGGGATTCAGGGCAAAGAATTCATCCCCCTTTATCCAAAGACAAATTTCTGCAACTTGAGCCACTAATTTAAACACTATTCCATTACAAAATAGCAAAGGAAAGAAGGAAAGAGAGAGAGAGAGAGAGAAACAAGAAAGAAAAGAAACATACTAAGATTTCCAAGAGTTGAAGTAAATGCACATTAACCCTAGATATGCCCTCAAAGTGATACAACACATTTGACCTGTTGAAAGTATAATTTTGGGCTTAGAGTTGAATATTTATAGATATTTAAGATATTTTCTTTGAGGCAATTTATTGGTCTTGGGATCTCTAATTTTGTACTATATCAGTATTTCAGTCATAAATTATTTATCAACTTTGAATTTGAGTGTAAATTTAAGCAGAAAAAAATGACACAGTGCACTTCTGTTGGAAAATATGGAGTAAAACCAAAGAAAATAAAGTTATTTACAATAGTATTTAATTATTTGCCTAAAAAACATACAACAAGTGCTGACATGGTGAACTTAACTGAACTCTAGGTAAAGCCAACATAATTATAACATTATATTCATTATTCAACAAAGGCCTCTCGTAGATATTAGAGTTACAGCAATTGTCTCAATCATTATAAATCTCTCCCTGTATAGCTTCCATTGTAGAGTGGAAAAATAAGCAAACTTAATAAAATATGCAGTGTAGTCTAAGGTGATAAAAGCAACACAAAGGAAATAAGACAAGAAGGAGATGCTCAGAAAAATCCTCAACAAAAAGTATTTTTAGTAGAGTCCAACTGGCCTATACATTTATCCAGGCAAAAAGTTTAGATTGAAGTGATCCCAATTTCATAAAAATTTGCATCTGTAACAGCAAATGTTCTTTCTCTATATCAATGCAGCACCTCCCAGCCTATGTCTTAGGATGTTGATGGTCCATCAACATCGAAAGAAGCCTTCCTAGACCCCCTGACTCTCAAACTTAATCATGCCTTCCTTTCTACCAAACCTCCTCATTGTACAGATTGCTGGGACATACTTCCCAGGCTTGCTTCCCTGGCAAATTGTAACCACCCTGAGATTCTATTTGGCTTTCTCTCCACCAGCACGAGGCACAGGGCTTACTCATCTTCAGCACTATATTTTTTTCTGAACATCTAAGGTGCACCTGCCTAATCATTAACTGTAAACACACCTGTAAAACAAGCACCTCAAATCCAAGCCTGTTCCTGGTAATCATTAAGTAAAACTAAAATTGGCTAGATTATTTTTGAACCAGAGAACAGCTACTCCCACCTATAAACCCTTCAAGGCTTTCTCATAGCCTACAGGGGGAAAAAAAAAGTTCAAGCAGGGAGTGGTGGAGCACACCTGTAATCCCAGCCTTGGGAGAATGAGGTAGGAGGATTATTGCTGGTTTGAGGTCAGTGTTTGAGGTCAGCAGGCCAGCTGGAGCTCCACTGCAAGACCTCAGCTGGCATTCAAGCCCCGAAGGCGTGTGCCTCACCCACTTTCACAGCCTCCTTCCAACCCTAGTCCCACACCTCCCCTGTTCTAATCATGAAAATGTGCTGATTTTGCCCTAAAGGTCACACTGCTAAGTCTGCTCAGGCTGTTCCCTTTGCCTGGACCCCATGTTCTCCTTCTGTATCTGGAAAATTCCTGCTCATCTCTAGTTTATTTACTCTGAGAAGGTTTTCCCAGATTCCCTTCCTTAAGCTTCCATATTCCATTGCCTGATTATACCATTTATTTCACTGCAGTGTAACTACTTCCTCGGCTGGTTCTCCAGGAATATTTGTTTGTTTGTTTGTTTGTGAGGCTCTATGTATCCTAGGCTACCCTGGCTCTTCAGCCTCCCAAGCGCTGAGATTACAGGCATGCAATGTGGCACCATGTTAAGCTAACCCAATGGGGTTCAAAAATAATTTAAAATTTGACACAAAATTAAGTCAAAATTAGCAATGTGAGTAACTTAGAGTGTTTGAACTTAGATTACATTTCCCCCTTGAGGATGTGTGGCCACGGGGCTGCTGCTGGCACCTAGTGGGTGGAGACCAAGGATGCAGCAAAATATCTACAGACCATATCACAGCTCTGCAGCAAAGAAGTACCTGGGCCCTGATGTCCATATTACCAAGATTAGGAAACTGACTTCACAGCAAATGTGAGATCAGCTTGCTCTGCATAACTGGGTTTCAGGGGCTACATAAACCCTGTCTCAAAAAAAAAAAAAAAAAGCAAACCTTTTCTCTAATGAAACTAACTTTTTAAAGTTATTCTAATGACATTGAAAGTTATGATATTTTCTAATGTAGATATGGCTGCCTCACTGCTCAGCTGCTAGGAATGCACAGTTTCCACGGGGATCTATAAAGCAGTGTACTCTGAACCAAGGAAAGTAACAATCCCAAGAAATGTGAAGGGTTGGGTTTGTGTGACTGTATTTGCTCTGTAGCTATTTGAGCTCTGCTAAGACAAACATATATTCATAAACAATCTCAGAACTATTGGGATGAATTAGTTTTTTTATTGACAGATTCCACAATTCTAGACAATAAACCATCATAATTCTCTCCCTTCCCCCACATTCCCCTTCACAGATCCACTCTCCATCATATCCCCATCAGTCTCTCTTTTATTTTGATGTCATCATCCTTTCCTCCTATTGTGAGGGTCTTGTGAAGATGGTGTTAGGAACTGCAAGGTCATGGATATTGAGGCCAATTTGTGTCTGAACAGTTGCATTGTAAAAAGTCCTACCCTTCCTTTGGCTCTTACATTCTTTCTACCACATCTTCCACAATGGACCCTGAGCCTTAGAAGGTGTGATAAAGATGTTTCACTGCTGAACACTCCTCTGTCACCTCTGAGAACTATGATGCCTTTTGGGTCATCCCAGTGGTCACCACCATCTGAAAAGAGAAGCATCTCTAACCAAAAGTAAGAGTAGCACTAATATATGGATATGCACATTAAGAAAAGTGCTTACGGGACAATTTGGTGAGCAGAATATATGCATTTAGCCAGACAAGAGCAGGTACTACACTCCTAGCGCTCATGACATCTCCCAACATAGGTTTTTGACTAGGTTTTCAGTACAAGGCATGTATTACCTCCCATGGAGCAGGTCTCCAGTCCAATTAGAGAACAGTTGGTTTTCCCCATAACAGACATGCCACTATTGCGCCTGTTTGGTCACTTGGCCTAGCTGGCCAAACTTAAGGCTTGCAGTATCCACTGTTTTCACCACTGATGACTTCTGTCTCCCATAGAGCTGCATGCAGCATAGCTTTTTCCAGCTTTCTTTCAGCTGATCTACACGGAGGAGGTTTTCTGTTCAGCTGTAGCATTATTTCCCAGTGACCCTGCAACCCAAGCATGTGGAGTCTTCAGCAGTAGGGTCTTGCCACCTATTTCTGGTGGGAAGCCAAGAGCCTTATCAATGGCTTGTAATGTTTTGGGAGCATCAGGGACCTCCTGGCCAACAACTCACTGGAAGGTATCCCATCCCTGGCACTAACATTTTTCTAGTAACAGTTTATGGCCTCTGGATGTGCCCTTGTCCAAAAAAGTAGGTTTCCATATGGCTTAATCATAACATCTTAAATTTTGATTAACCCTTCCCCTATCTCTTCCCATTACCTCACTAAGGCATTGCCCCCCCCCCAGGAACCTGTTCATCTACTTACATATATACAATATTCTCCCCTCAGGAGGAACCTCCACCCTGATTTCCACAATGGTTGTACCAGATTATATTCCTACCAACAGTGTAGAAGGGTTCATCTTTTTCTGCATTATTTTAATTTTTTTATTTATTTAATTTATTTTTTATTATTTTTTATCATCATTTGTTTTCTTGATGATAGCCATTCTGACAGGATATTGAATCTCCAAGTAGTTTTAATTTGCATTTCCCTGATAGCTAAGGATGTAGAACTTTTTTCAGATGTTTACATGCCATCTGTATTTCTTTTTTTGAGAACTCTCTATTTAGTTCCATTAACCATTTTTAATTGGGTTGTTTGATTTGTCATTGTTTAGTTTTCTGAGTTCTTTATATATCCTAGATATTAATCCTCTGTCAGATGTATAGCTGGCAAAAATTTTCTCTCATTCTGTAGGTTGCCTCTTTGTTCTATTCAGAGTGCTCTTTGCTGTACAAAAGCTTTGTAATTTTTTTGAGGTCCCAGTGGTTGATTATTGGTTTTATTTTCCTGAATAATTGGAGTTATATTCAGAAAGTCACTGCCTATGCCAATATGTTGAAAGGTTTCCCCTAATTTTTCCTCTAGCAGTTTCAAAGTTTCAGGTCTGATATTAAGGTCTTTGATCCATTTAGATTTGCTTCTTGTGTGTGGAGAGAGATAACGGTCTATTTTCATCCTTCTACATATAGATATGGATATATAGATATCCAGTTTTCCCAGGAATCACTACAAAACTAGACAAATGGCAAGAATAAATACATATCTTTCAATAATAACTCTTAATGTCAATGACCTCAATGCACCAAACTAAAGACACAGACTTGCAAACTGGATTAAAAGGCAGGATCCTTCTGTTTTTGCCCCTAAGAAACTCACTTCTCCATAAAATACAGACAGTGTCTTAGGGTGAAAGGATGGAAAATGGTATTTCAAGCAAATGGGCCTATGAAACAAGCAGGGGTTGCTATCCTAATATCTGACAGGATAGACTTCAGACCAACATTAGTGAGGAAAGATAAAGAAGATCACTTTATATTGATTAGAGGAAAAATTCAGCAGGAGGACATTACAATTCTAAACATATATGCCCCTAACACGGCTGTTCCCAATTTCATCAATTAGACTTGTTTCATGTATTAGACTTAAAGTCACAGATAACACCAAGCACAATTGTAGTGGGTGACTTCAATAGCCCACACTCATCAATTGACAGGTCATCCCAGCAAAAAATTAAACAGAGAGACACCTAGATTAAATGATGTACTAGAACAAATGTATCTAACAGATTTCTACAGAATATTCCATCCAAATGCTGCAGAATACACATTCTTCTCAGCAGCACATGAAACATTCTCTAAAATAGATCATATATTAGGACACAAAGCAAATCTTAATAAATACAGGAAAACTGAAATAATTCCTTGTACTCAATCTGACCACAATGGAACTAAACTACAAATCAGCAACAAGAAAAACTACAGAACATACACAAAATCTTGGGAAATAAATAGTACACTACTGAATTAAGAATGGGTCATTGAAGAAATCAAAAAGCAAATAAAAAACTCTATAGAATAAAATAATAATGATAACCCAACATACCAAAACATTTAAGACACAATGAAGGCAGTCCTAAAAGGAAAATTTATAGCTCTAAGTGCCTATATTAAGAAATTAGAAAGGGTGCAAGTAAACAACTAATGCTTTACGTTAAGTCCTTGGAAAAAGAAGAACAAGGCAAACTAAAAATCAGTAGATGTGAATAATAAAGATCAGGACAGAAATTAAGGAAATAGGACCCCTCCCCAAAAAAGTACAAGGTGTCAATGATTTTTTGCAAGAATAAACAAGATTGACAAACCCTTAGCAAATCTTACCAAAAGAAAAAGAGAAAAGACACAAGTTAATAAAATTAGAGATGAAAAAGGCACCATTGCAACAGATACCAAAGAAATTCAGAAAATCATAAGGATATGCTTTAAGAACATATATGCCACTAAGTTTGAAAATCTGAAAGAAACAGATGATTTCCTAGATTTAGATGACCTACAAAAATTAAATCAAGGTGAGATAAACCACTTAAATAGACCTATTACAAGTATAGAGATCTAAGCAATTATAAAAACCCTCCCAACTAAAAAAAGTCCAGGTCCAGATGGATTCACTGGTGAATTTTACCAGACCTTCAAGGAAGAACTAACACCAATGCTTCTCACACTTTTCTATAAAGTAGAAAAGGAAAGAATCCTACCAAACTCCTTCTACAAGGTGACAATCACCCTGATAGTAAAAACAGAAAAGACAGAACTAAGAAAGAAAATTATAAACAATCTCCCTCATGAACATAGATGCAAAAGTTCTCAACAAAAAAATATTGGCAAACAGAATACAAGAATATATCAGAAAGATCATTCACCCTGAATAAGTAGACTTTATCCCAGAGATGCAGGGATGGTTCAACATATGCAAATTGATAAATATAATACACTATATAAATGGACTGAAGGACAAAAATCACATGATCATTTCAATATATGCAGAAAAGGTATTTGACAAAATCCAACATCCCTTCATGGTAAAAGTCCTAAAGAAAATGGGAATAGAAGGAACATAATATAGCAAAGGCTATTTATGACAAACCTATAGACAACATAATACTAAATGGGGAAATACTTGAAGCTTTTCCACTAAAATCAGGAATAAGACAAAGGTGTTCACGGTCTCCACTTTTATTTAAAATAGTACTGGAAGTCTAGCTATAGCAATAAGGCAAGAGACACACATAAAAGGGAAACAAATTGGAAAGGGAGAGATCAAATTCCATTATTTGCAGATGATATGATTCTCTACATAAAGGACCCTAAAGACTCTACCAGCAAACTGTTAGAGCTGATAATTACTTATAGCAATGTAGCAGGATACAAAATAAGCTCACAGAAATCAGTAGCTTTTATATACTAACAACAAACATGATGAGGATGAAATCAGGGAACCACTCCCATTCACAGTTGTCTCAAAAAAAAATGTACCTTGGAATAAAACTAACCCAGGAAGTGAAGGATCTTTACAATGAAAACTTTAAAACACTCAAGAGAGGGGCTGGAGAGATGCTGAGAAGTTAAGCGCTTGCCTGTGAAGCCTATGGACCCTGGTTCAAGGCTCAATTCCCCGGTACTCACATAAGCCAGATGCACAAAGTGGCACATGCATCTGGAGTTTGTTTGCAGTGGCTGGAGACCCTGGTGGCCCATTCTCTCTCTCTCTCTCTCTCTCTCTCTCTGTTTCTGTCAGATAAAAAAAAATTCAAAAAAAAAAAAAAACACTTAAGAGAGAAATTGCAGAGGACACTAGGAAATGGAAAGACATCCCATGTTCTTGGATTGGAAGAATCAATATTGTGAAAATATCAATCTTGCCAAAAGCAATATACACATTTAATGCAATCCCCATCAAAAATCCAATGACATTCTTCAAGGAAATAAAAAAATCAATCCTAAAATTCATTTGGAAGCACAAAAATACTTCGAATAGCCAAAACAATTTTGAGCAGCAACAATGAAGCTCATGGTATCACCATACCTGATTTTAAGTTATATTACAGAGCCATAGTGACAAAAACAGCATGGTGCTGGCACAAAGACAGCCATATAGATCAATGGAACAGAATAGAGGACCCAGATGTAAATCCAGGCAGCTACAGCCATCTTATTTTTGACAAAAATGCCAAAAATATTAATAGGAGGAAATATAGGCTCTTTAACAAATGGTGCCTTTTGTCTAATTTTGTAGTGATTCCTGTTTTTTCTTTACTCTTGTTTTGACTGTTACTTGAGTATGGCTTATTTTTTCCTGTTTCCTCATGAGTGTACTTTCCTTTTTCTTCATCATGAAGGATCCCTTCAAGTACTTTCTGTAGAGCTGGCTTAATGGTCATATATTTCTTTTTTTCTTTTCTGTTTTTGATGTGGAATGTCCTTATTTCTCCATCAATTTGGGTGCATAGCTTTGCTGGATAAAGTAATCTTGTTGACAGTTGTTATCTTTCAGAATTTGGAATACATCATTCCAAGCCCTTCTGGCTTTTAAAGTTTGTGTTGAGTAATCTGCAGTTATCCTGATGGGCTTGCCTCTAAAAGAGACTTGCTTTCAATATATTTTCCTTGATTTGTGGGTTTAGTATTTAATTATAATATAGTGAGGAGAGGTTCTTTCTTAGTTTTGTCTATGTGGTGTTCTAAAAGTTTCCTGTATTTAACAATGGCATCTCTTTGCAAAATTTGGGAGGAATTTTCTTCTATGATTTTGTTGAAAACACCTACTATGCCTTTGGAGTGAAATTCTTCTCCTTCTACTATACCCTGAATTCTTATGTTTGAGCTTTTCATAGTGTCCCAAATGTCTTGAAATTCCCATTCATTTCTTCCTATTAGCTTGTCTTTCTCTTTGTTGGACTGTGTTATATCTGCCACTTGGTCTTCTAGTTTAGATATTCTGTCTCTCCTTCCTCCATTCTATTGATGAGACCTTCTACAGTTTTTTACTTGATTTACTGTGTTTTTTTGTTTCTAGTGTATCTAATTGGTTTTTCTTCAGTATTTCTGTTTCCTTACTCATGTTTGTATTGACTTCCTTATTTCATTAAGTTGGTTTCCTGTGTTCTCCTTTAGGAGTTTGTTTTCTTTTTTGATTCCTTCTTTGATTTCTTTGAACATAGTTATAATCATTCTTTTGAAATCTTTGTCAGGCATTCCATCTAAGTCTCACCAGAAGTCATTTCTGATGGATTTATAATTTTTGTGGAATTATATTGTCTTAAATTTTTTGTGATTCTTGTATTACAATGTAGAGATTTTTGCATCTTGAATTAATTTGATGCCTGGGTTTTCTAATTATCTGCAATGTTTTTATACATGTAAACCTGATGTTTTATACCTTCAGGGTAGGAGCTTAAGGTGCCAGTGTGTCTCTTATAGGATTTCCAGAGTAATAGCAGAAGTGTCCCTAGGCATTGGGGTTTTGCCTGCTATGCAAGAATTCTAATAGGGCGGATGGAGTAAAATACAAGCAAATTCTAAAATTCAATTGAGCAATATATATATTCAGTCAGAACCAGCACAGAGTATTTATGTAAGAATGGGTATTAAAACAAACATAATCTAAAAAAATCAAGGTCCCTAAGGGTGTGTGTTGCTCCACACCCTTAATCCTGTCAACTGGGAGGCTAAGATTTCTGGTCTGTAAAGAGTTCCAGATCAGCCTGGGGCCAAGTGAGATCCTGCCACCAAAGAATGACAGAAGAAGACAAAGGCACTATAAATCAGGAAGCAACAAAGAACAACCACAAAATACAGCTTATTTAAGAATGGCAAAGCTGACCACCAATCACATCTAACACATAACCTGTCCTGAAATGGAAGGTGTGATTAGCACTTCCAATGCAGGCCTATATGCCAGGTTTTATGGCAAGTCCTGACCTGGTGTAAGTAGGCCCTGTTACCTTTTGGGATGGCTTTAGTCTTAGCTATGCTGTGTACACACTTGGGTACCTCTTTAGTGTGCTGTGGACTCAGCTCAGATGGCTGGGTCAGTGGGTCTACTGCTTTGATCACATGTGCTGGGTTCTGTTTAGCTCATCTCCCTTTCCCAGATCTCTGGTGTTTACCGGTGCTATAGATGGGGGAGGAGAGGCTGTGGAGGGTGCCTGAAGTTGTACTAGAGCTGCATAGCTGGTTCCTGTGATCCTTTTCCTCACAAGCTACTCAGCTGGTCCCTGCTGTCTTCTCCTTCAGGTTTCTTGACTTTGCGAGGAGGCTGGTATGAGTGGAAAATCTCTTTACTAGCTTTTGCAGCTCAGCCAGCCTGGCAGCTATATGGATGAACCCTGCTGCTGGAGCTGCTTCTGCAGTCATTGGAAGCTCTGGGTATCTCTTGCTTCTCTGCTGAGGTTGATAATTCCTTCACTTTTTTGGTACAATGTGTATTTTACTGTTTTTCTGTTTATTCCTCCCCTAGGCTGCTCTGGCATGGCTAGTACACCACTACCTTACTTTGAATCTTCTGGGTGAATAAGCATTAATTCCAGCATTAGTGCTGAAAAAAAATGGGTGATGACTTTGAAGAGAATCATTTAGTTACGTAGCAACCAGACTACCAACCTTTCTGGATTACATACACAAATGGGGTTCTTTAGCAGAGTGGAGTGGTACATGCCTGTAATCTCAGCACTACAGAGGCAGAGGTAGAGGGATTATGATTTCAAGTCCAATCTGGGATACACGTCTTTCAGGGGACTCTGTCTCAAGATTCAAAAACAAAAACAAACAAACAAAAAGTAGGGTAGATTAAAATTTGGAAAATAGAGCTGGGGAGAAGGCTCAGGGGTTAAAAGTGCTAGTTTGCAACGCCTTATGGCCAGGGTTCACTTTCCCAATACCTCTGTATAGCCAGATGCATAAAGTGGTATATGCATCCAGTTCATTTACAGTGGCAAGAAGCCCTGTTTTGCCCATACTTTCTGTGTGTGAGTGTGTGTGTGTGTGTGTGTGTGTGTGTGTGTGTGTGTGTGTGTGTATGCCTCTTTCTCTCTGTCTCAAACAAATAAATTAAAATTTTTTAGGGCTAGAGAGATTACTCAGTGGTTAAGATGCTTGCCTGCAAATCCTAATGGCCTGGATTTGATTCCCCAGTAGCCATGTAAAGCAGATGCACAAAGTTGTGTATGCATCTGGAGCTTATCTGCAATGGCTGGAGACCCTGGTGTGCACAATCACTCTCTCTCTCTCTCTCTCTCTCTCTCTCTCTCTCTCTCAACTTGTACCCAGATCCTAGAATATGTCAATAATGTGGTTGGTGAGAGCAGCAATATTCTACTGCTATACACACTGGCAATGTGGTATAAATTCAGGTCTCCACTTCTCCCTCCAGCTTCTTTATGAGCAGATGTTGATGATCTATCAGTGATTTTTGCTTCTGTATTCCTTTACATCCCTGAATTTTTTTAAACTGGTGAATGGTTTATTCAAGTATGCAAGCAGATAAGTAAAAGAAACTAAATAATATACAATGTAGTAACCATTCTTGGAGGGATATTAACTGCTTGCATTTGCCATGACTAGCTATTTGGTGAAGTGTCAGGATTAACATTGAAAATATACATTAGTTTGGAGAGAGCTGCCCAATTTTCTAAGAGAAAACAAACCTTATTTATCACTAATTTCTTGTAGAAACTCCACATCCCTAGAAATCCTTTAATCATCACTTCATTCTGGCCCTATTACAATTCTCAAGAGCATCTCTTGATTCATGATATTTTTCTAATACTGTCCAAATAACTCCAACCTTATTAAAACTAAGGTCACAGGCATCTATGCACTTTCTGCATGCACAACAAAAAGGCCATCAACCAGCAACTCAAAGTATTACTGAGATCTGTCAGTATAGATGTAGATAAACAGGTAAAAAAAAAAATCAAACGTTCACATGGATGCAGGTTTTGATCATTTAAAAGTTCAATGTTACATAAGAATTCTGGAAAGGGTATATGTACAGAATCAAGTTAAATATTTTAAACAAGTCCATTGTGCCTCAGTTTTAAACTGCAAAATCCAATACATGGTTATTTTAATAAATTAGTGCAATATGAAAGATTTTGGAAGATAAACATGTGTCCATATCAGATCAAATTGAAGACTTCAAAATTCTTCCAAAAGCCACCTTTTGCTTCTTAAAACTACTTTTCCTGAGCTGTTTGGAGATGCATGGTTGGATGCTAACAAACTCACCCCAAATCTCAAATTGTCTGGATGAATTGTAGACTCTCTTGCTTGTACAAACCTTAGAAAACACATAGAGTTTCATACACTGATCAGAGAACTTAGTGAAGTGGATTTTCTTTTTTTAAAAAAAGTAACCTTTTGTTAATTTTTATTTATTTATTTGAGAATGACAGGCAGAGAGAGAGAGAAAGGGAGGGAGAGAGAGAGAGAATGGGTGCACCAGGGCCTCCAGCCACTGCAAATGAAGTCCAGGTGCATGCCCCACCTTGTGCATCTGGCTTACGTGGGTACTGGGGAATCGAGCCTTGAATGGGGGTCCTTAGGCTTCACAGAAAGCACTTAACTGCTAAGCTATTTCAAGGTAGAGTCTCACTCTAGCCCAGGATGACCTGGAATTCACTCTGTATTCTCAGGGTGGCCTCAAACTCACGGCGATCCACCTACCTCTGCCTCCCGAGTGCTGCAATTAAAGGCATGCACCACCATACCTGGCCCCTAATATTTTTAATACTTTATTTTTATTTATTTATTGGAGAGAGAGAGAGAGAAAAAAAAGATGCAAATAGATGCAAGGCATTCAGCCACTGCAAACGAACTCCATGGGTCCTGGGGAATCGAACCTGGATCCTTTGGCTTTGCAGGCAAGTGCCTTAATTGCTAAGCCATCTCTCCAGCCCCCTGCTTTTTTAAATTTGTCGGTTGATTCTGTTTTTCTTGATTTTCATACAAGTACATAATGTATACTGAACATATCATTCCCCTATGTCCTCTGATTTTAATTTTGTTTTATTTGTTTGAGATAGAGTCTTTCTACATTGCCTAGACTGACCTCAAACAAATGATCCTTCTGCTCAGCCACCTGAGTACTGGGTTTACAAGTATGTGTACCACCACGTACACCTCGACCCCTGTCTTTACAGCCACTATCTTGTTTTTTAATAAAGCAAACTTAGACACATTAAAACTAGAAATAAAAGTGATCTGAGTGGGGCTGGAGAGATGGCTTAGCAGTTAGGGCATTTGCCTGCAAAGCCTAAGGATCCCAGTTCAATTCTCCAGGTCCCACATAAGCCAGATGCACAAGGGGGCACACACATCTGGAGTTTGTTTGCAGTGGCTAGAGGCCCTGGCATGCCCATTCTCACTCTCCCTTTCTCTCCCTCTCTCTGTCTCTAATAAATAAATGAATAAAAATAAAATCTTTTTTTTTTAAGTGATCTGAGTAAAAAGAGCACACCAGATAGGACCAATGTGAGTACCTCAAATGAGAGTTGTAATTAAGTGTTTTTTTTAATGGGTAGGTATATGGGCTTGAAGGCTCTCAAAGGTTGCCAAGAAACTGCCCCCTTTCTTTCTAACCAAATAAAGCCACTACATTAGTGATCATTTCTGCCTAGATTTCTGTAACCACTAACCTCAGGTGGTCTCTTACCTTAGTGTCTTCTCTAATTCATTCATGTTTTCACATTGTAATGTAACAACCAAAGCCACACAATAATCTACTGCACAAGTCTAGGTTGAAATAGCTTGGGGGTATACAGCTCAAGTTCAGGAGCTGGACTGCCTAGATTTCAAGCTTTTAAGCATATTAACTCATGTAATTCTCACAACAGCTGTGCATACCCCATTTTACAAATGAGGGAACTAAAGTGTGGAAATTGACATGACTTGTACATCTAGTAAACATCAAGCCAAGATTGGTCCCAGTCATTGTGGCTCTATGCTCTAAGCCTTTAAGTACTGCCCTCCACTGCCCGGCCACTAGCTGACTATCACGAAGTACTTAGCGAGTCCCAGGTCCACACCAGGGGCCCATTCTCCATCTGCTGACTCTTCATGTGCTTAACTCAATGTCTTTGTCATTATCACTTCAGCATGCAGGAAGGCTAGCTGCAGTATTTTAGGCTGCACACGGCAATGAGTTGTTTCACATTTGTTTCAAAGTAGGTCCCTTTGTTTATATTTTGTCTTAGAGTCAAATTCATATCTACACTCAAGTTCAAATTTGACTTGTCCATATGTGCAAAAGGGAAGATGAGTCATTGATAAATGTAAGCTCAGACTTTTGATCGTGGTTTATGATTTGTCTGTCTCTTGTAGCTAGCAGAGGACCAGTTCATATAGGTGTTAAATTTGTTGAGCCAATGGATGGGTTCAGAAACTGGTACTCATTAACACAGCAGTAATAATAACAATAAAGTCTCCACATACCCATCAAATTGATAATACAGCATGGGGGTAAAAGACGTCTCTCTAGCTGAGCATGGTGATCCATGCCTTTAATCCCAGCACTCAGGAGGCAGAGGTAGGAAGATCACTGTGAGAGTTCAAGGCCACCCTGAGAATACAGAGTGAATTCCAGGTCAGCCTGGGCTAGAGTGAGATATCACCTTGGGAAAAAAAAAAAAAAAAAAAAAAAAGCCGAGCAAGCCGAGCAGGGTGGTACCCGCCTTTAATCCCAACACTCAGGAGGCACAGGTAGAAGGATCCTCATGAGTTCAAGGCCACCCTGAGACTACATAGTGAATTTTAGGTCAGTCTAAGCTAGAGGGAGACCCTAGAAAAAAAACAAAACAAAACAAAAATCTGTCTCTGTAGATTCTGTCTACATGCACACTCAGTTACTTTACTTGTAATATGTACATAACAAAGGTAATCATCTTCCACCAGACTTCTAAAAGGAATAAAAGGGGAAAATAAACATTATATAGTTAATATAATATGACACATATTAAGTGCTCTAAAAATTGTAGGATTTCTCAGTCTTAGCATATTTGGGGCTAGGAAATTCTTTCTTGTGGAGGACCATCCTAAATATCAAAAGAAATTCAGGGGCTGGAGAGACGGCTTAGTGGTTAAGGACCTAGGTTAGATTCCCCAGGACCCACATAAGCCAGATGCACAAGGGGGCACATGCATCTGGAGTTCGTTTGCAGTGGATGGAGGCCCTAGCACACCTATTCTCTCCCTCTCTCTCTCTCTCTCTCTCTCTCTCTCTCTCAAATAAATAAATTTTTTTTTAATTTAAAAAAGAAAGAAAAGAAATTCAGCATATTTCTGGCCTCTGCCCCACTGAACATCACAATAAACAAAGCTGGGAACAAAATCATCTGTGGTTGACACTGAGATGAGCTTTTTACAAATATTTTCTTGATTCCTCAAAATAGTTTTAAGAAACATACTTATGATACTTCTTCTAACTTACAAATAAGGTAATTACAATTCAAAAGTTACCAGCTTGTACAAAGTGAAACACAGCCTTGATGATGTGTTTCCAACTCTATAAAGTAGGTGATATGTATCCTCCTACCTCTTCCTTGGCTTCTCACACACAAAGGCACTTCCTGTAGGCAGAGGTCACAGGAGGACCTGCAGAAGCCAGTAGTGAAAACCTGACCCTTCTACAGACACATGAAATGATCTCAGGAATCTTGACCTTATGCTATAATTATTAAGCCTCAATATGTCTATACAAGGCCATAGTTTTGGTAAATTCTGCCTGCACGGGTAAATAATCAAAAAATGATATTCTCGTAAACATACTGCAGAGTGTGAATCTGCATGAATAAGGTCCCATTCTAATTGCTCCCTTTTCCTTGCTTCCTAGTCAAGTTCCTCCTCAAATAGTGTGCATGCTATACCAGTCAGCTTCTTCCTTTTCCAACAAACACCACCTTATCCCTGACCCTTGTAAGAGCCCCTGCCAGAGACCATGCAATGGCCTTCTCTGGATAATAATCCAGTCCATTCAGACTCCTGCAGCCAGGTCAATCCTCCATGGTAGTTAAGTTTACAAAGCTACTTTCTTGTGCTACAAGAAAGTCACAAACACATTCTTATTCTCTGAAGCATCATATTAAAATGTCACTATTTTGACATCTGAGGCACTTCAAATGTTATCTCTCTGAACCTCTTGTCATGCTCTGAACTATCTGACATGTTTGCCTCTTTCTAAGCTCTGAGCCTCTCAGCCTCTGGCTTCCTTTGTCAATGCCCTCCTTTCTCTGTGTCTGTCAAAATTCTGTGCATTCTTTTAGGCACAGTTGAAACCCCTGCACAACGCACTGAGGACTATAGGCTCAACTTTCTTTTTAAAGGTGCCCACAACCCTGACAGCCCCTGTACCACCTTGCATCTTAATTTGAACTTTGCTATTTGCTGTAGTGTCATGCTTCTCAAATAGATTGTCATTCTGTTGTATGGTGGCCCTGTATCTTACACTTACAGATTGTGCCCAGACATCTCAATGTGTCCTCACAAATGGACTTCATAGGATCCTCCAGCTGAAGTAGGAACAGATGAAACACTTCAGCTAAGTAGGTGCCTCTGGTCATAGCTTCATATCTGGGGCTCCACCCAATATAAGGTCACCTCACATCCACTGCTACTTGAAGACAGCATCGCCAGCACACATGCTTTCTGCCAACTCATTTCCAGCTGGGACCCCGTACTGCCCCTTAGCTTCCAAGTCAGTTGCCTTTACTGACCAATCAGCACACCTTGGCTTACTTCTGTACCCTGGCCTTTGACACTGACCTTCTTCCTTGGGAGTACACTCGATTGCCATGCGAAGGTCAGCTCTCTATGGCCTTTTCACTGGCACTTCTGAGAATGGAATATATTACATCATCTAAACCAATCAATGATCCCTGAACATAACTGCAGGTAAGATCACTTGCATGTATATTAAACATTCCAGTGGCTGGGCCCTGATCCAGCCCTACTGCATCAGAATATCCAAAAGAAAGGCCCAGCAACAGGGAAGATTAACAAGCATCCCAAGAGATGGATCAGATGAGACAACTAAACAGCTTACTGGGCAACATTTTACCAAATGATTTGATGACATAGGGTCTATTGTCGATCAGAAATTAGGTGTTTGGGGGAATGACAGCATTGATTTCAGGGATTTAGCAGAATTTCTCCTCATCAATTTCCATTCTCCAGTAGTTAACATAAGGAATTATATTAGTGATAACCCAAACTTACCTTGAGTTTTCTAATTTTTACATATATATATATATAAAATTTTGTTGAAGCTGGGTGTGGTGGTGCACTCCTTTAATCACAGCCCTTGGGCAGTGGAGGTAGGAGGAGCACTGCAAGTTTATGGCCAGCCTAAGACTACATAGTGAATTCCAGGTCAGCCTGGATTAGAGCAAGACCCTACCTCAAAAAGAAAGAAAGAGGAGAGGAAGGAAGGGAGGAAGGGAGGGAGGGAGGGAGGGAGGGAGGGAGGGAGGGAGGGAGGGAGGGAGGAAGGGAGGGAGGAAGGAAGGAAGGAAGGAGGAGGAGGAAGGGAGGAAGGAGAGAGAGAGAAGAAACTAACTCTGTTTCATGGACAAATCATGTGCTGGTTCCATTCTCCTCCTCCCCGCCCACATCCCGCTGAAGGCCCTCCTCCGTGTTCACCATGAGGTTATGGGCGGTGAGTTATGAGAGTAGCATTCATACATTGGGGGACAATGCCTCTGGATACTCCTTCGCACCCTGTGGCTCTTAGCAATTTTTCCTAATTTATATTTAATGAAAGAAAGAAAGAAAGAGAGAGAGGGAGGGAGGGAGGGAGGGAGGGAGGGAGGGAGGGAGGGGAGGGAGGGAGGAGGAAGGGGGAAGGGAGGGAGGGAGGGGAAGAAGGGAGGGAGGGAGGGAAGGAGGGGAGGAAGGAAGGAAGGAAGGAAGGAAGGAAGGAGGGAAGGAGGGAAGGAAGGGAGGGGGGAAGGAAGGGGAAGGAAGCAGGGAGGGAGGGAGAGAAAAAAGGAAGGAGGGCAGGTTGGACCAGATCAGAAGTTCTCCTTCCTGGATTACCACTAAAATAACTTTAGAAACTTTGAGAACATGCTACCTCTGTTGGTTACCTTTCTCGTCACTGCAACAAAATACCTGACAGAAGCAACTAAAGGGAGGAAAATTTCATTCTGGCTCATGGCTTCTCCGGGTACATGCCCATTATAGCATTGAAAGCCTGACAGAGAGTCTCCATGGCAGTGAGACGGGAAGCAAAGAACCAGACTAGAAGCAGAACTGGGTTGTAACCCTCAGGCCACTGACTATCTCCGGGATAGCTCTGTGCACCAGGCCAGACATTCTCTCAAGACAGTGCTGCCAGCTGAGGATAAGGTGTTCTAACCATGAGCCTGTGGGTGACATTAATGCATTCAAACCGTAACATTACCCCCAAGGGCCTAATTCTAGTTGGTTCAGGCAAGTTTACTGTGTTATTGAAATTAAAGCAAAGTGAACTATTGATTTTTAAAATCCTTCAGCCCTGAAATAACTATTTCACTTAATAATTCTATCATCTAAAAATTGTTGTGCCAATGCTAGGCATTTTATACCATATTTATACCATATTCTCTAGTGGCCTGGGAATTAAACTGAGGACCTCATGCATTCTAGGCAAGCAGTCTACCACTGAGCTATATTCTCAACCCTCCACTCTTTCAATATCATTTTGTTAGATATTTAATGTTCCCATAGGAAAGTGGATTGTCAACTATTTTAATATTATTAGCCATGTAAAATATTCAGGAGTGAAAGAAATCCTTTTAAAATCTGTAAGCCAAAAGGCATGTGAAAAGCACCAAGCAGCTGCTGATTAAACCAAAGATGGGTGTGTATCTGCCATTTCTTCAGTGTAGCGAGTAATCTGTACTCTGAATGCCTTCTATCCAGCAGCTCATGCCACACAAAGCCCAATGCACAGGGTGACACATGAGTCTGGAGTTCATGTACATCTGCAAGACATGAACCTCAAAGCCCAAGTCTATTTGGACATATAACACTGAATTAATATTAGAAATGTAATTAGGGACTGAACCAATGGCTTAGCGGTTAAGGCATTTGTCTGCAAAGCCTAAGAACCCAGGTTCAATTCCCCAGTACCCAAGTAAGCCAGATGCACATGGTGATGCATACATCTAGAGTTCATTTGCAATGGCTAAAGGTCCTGGTGGGCCCATTCTCTCTCTCTTTCTGTCTCCCTCTCTCTCTCTCTCAAATAAATAAATAAAAATAAAATATAGAAATGCAATTACAATCACAAAGGAACATGGAAAACTACAAAAACATGTAAAAGATTGGTGAGAGCGAGCGCTCTGAGTGGAGTTAGAATTCCCAAAGTCAGTAGTTCTCACATCTCGACTTCTTGTCCATGTTAGCAAAGAATTGCAAATGTGGATCAGAAAAGGGTAAATTATGAACTTTATTTCTGGAAGAGTTAAAATAAGAGGGAAGCAAAGACGCAAGCATTCAAGACAAAAGAAGTTCGCCCCCTTCCCAACCTAGCTGGGAAAAGGGAGAGGAAACCAAGAAAATCTCCTCACCTAGGGAAAAGCCTGAGGGAAGAGATATGAATTAGGCATCCAATCAGGATAAACCTCATCCCAGGCTCTGGTGTGTAGGGAGGGACCTGATTGGCTGGAGGGCACAGGTGGAACACTGATTTAGGAAGGTCCCACCCACAGGGGATAAGATAGCCAAACTGGGGAAGAAACCCGGAAGCTGCTGAAGCTGCTGTGAAGAAATTAGGAGGTGAATTCTAGTTGTGCCAGGGCAGGCAAGGTGGCTGTAGTGGTTTGAATGCAAATATATGTCACCTCTAGCCTGAGGTTATTTTTAAGATTGAGCTTGCAACTTGAGTCTCCACCAGGGAAGAAGTGTGTCATTGGGGAAAGATCTTGAATCCAGGCACACGCATTCTGTCTCTGTTCTCTCCCCCTCTCTCTCTTTCTGCTTCCAAATAAATAAATGAATAAAAATATTTTTATGGGCTAGACAGGTGGCTTAGTGGCTTAAGATGCGTGCCTGTAAAGCCAAAGGACCCAGGTTCCATGTCCCAAGACCCACATAAGCCAGATGCATGAGATGGTGCATGGATCTGGCGTTCATTTGCAGTGGCTGAAGGCCTTGGCGAGCGCATTTCTCTCTATATATATCTGCCCTCCCCCAATCGCTCTCAAATGAATAAAAGAAAATAAATAAAATTTTGTAATATATTTTTGAAAAGTTCCTGTTCAAAGCATCATGTGTATATACATTAAAAAATATATCTTAGCCTAAGAGATTTCACTTAAGTT
Source organism: Orientallactaga sibirica (assembly GCA_036365145.1). Classification (NCBI taxonomy): domain Eukaryota; kingdom Metazoa; phylum Chordata; class Mammalia; order Rodentia; family Dipodidae; genus Orientallactaga; species Orientallactaga sibirica. Next base: position 28,585,998 of record JAEOAD010000004.1, on the reverse strand, counting down.
TTAAAAGTAAATTTAAAGCCTGGCATGGTGATGCATACCTTTAATCCCAGCACTCAGGAGGCAGAGGTAGGAGGATTACCATGAGTTCAAGGCTACCCTGTGACAACCTAGTGAATTCCAGGTCAGCCAGGTCTAGAGTGAGACCCTACCTTGAAAAACAAACAAACAAACAAAAAGGAAATTTGTAAGTTGAAGTACATTCCTATTGATATCACATTCTTTTCAATATCACTGAAGCAGACAGGCATGGAACAGACAGCAGGTTTTGCGCCTGGTCAGTTTCAGGGTGATATGAACTTGACAGTTTACAGGCCTGGTCACAGAACCCAAGGTCTGTTAGGTGAAACCATATGTAATGAGTTCACAGTCTAAGGTGTTCTTGGGACATGATGTGTTTGTTTTTTTTTAATTAATTAATTTAATTTATTTATTTATTTATTTATTTTTGGTTTTTCGAGGTATGGTCTCACTATAGCTCAGGCTGACCTGGAATTCACTATGTAGTCTCAGGGTGGCCTCAAATTCATGGTGATCCTCCTACTTCTGCCTCCCAAGGGCTGGGATTAAAGGCATGTGCCACCATGCCAGCTTACAATATGCTTTTAAAATGTACTTTGTAGCTTAAATTAGCACTGTATCCAACAGCTAAGCCTTCTGTTGGAAAGTTCACTTGACACCATAAATAATTATCTGTTAACCTAATGAAATTGACATTTCAGAGATTTCACTCTTCCCCAGTTATCCTTTTTTCTTCCTTCCCTTACTTTTTCCATCCTTATTTCCTTCTCTTTTCTTTCCTCTTATCCTCACTCCCTGTCTATTTTCCCTTTTTCTTCCATCTTTCCTTCAATTTCCAAATAGTTTCTTGCTAAAAGCTTTTATTGAAATACAGCAAGTCTGAACTTTGATGTCCCATTAGTATAAAATGCATAATGGATTTTGGAGACAGTATTTAAAAATGTAAAATACCTAGAGAATACCTTTAATGATTTTGGTATTGATTAAATGGTGAAATGACAATGTTTTGAATATGCTGGGTTAAATGAAATGTATTACTAAAATTCAATTTACCTGTTTCTGTTTATCTTTTTAATGAAGCTTCTAGAAATCTTATATTAAACATGTGCCTCACACTTTGATTCATGTTGTATTTACACTGAGCAGAGAGCTCTTTTCCAAAGAAAGTGTCCACCTCATAAGACTTGTTCGTTAGCTAATATTTCAAGCCTTTGTAAGCAAGGCCAGAATTTTAATTCAAGTATGTAAGATTCAATGAGCATAAGCAAAAAAAGATCCTGTGCCCTAAACAACACTAACAACATACTGGTCATAGATCAGTAATACCCCAAATTAGTGGTTTGTCCAAGGTTACATAGTTTATTACTGCAGGGACAATAGCCCAAGACTATTCATTTGCTCACTGAACTTTTATCAGGGGAGAGTTCCACAAACAAAATTGTGAAATGGTTTTCAATGGCTGCAAAACTGAGTTCACTTGAGTTCAACAAATATTTGAGGATCTAATAATAGGTTTCAGTCATTTTGCTAGGCAATAGCAGCTAGAGGACTATCATTTTTATCATATTAAGTGCCATCATTTAAAGTCTAGAGAACCTTGAGAAAAAAATGAAACCCTTGGTAACTCCCCTTTTGTGGTTAGTTTTGATTTAAATAAGGGAGGGGGACTAGAGGTATGACCCAGTAGTTAAAGGTGCTTACTTTCAAAACCTGACAGCCTAGGTTCAATTCCCCAGTACCCATGTAAAGCCAGATGCAGAGTGGTGCATGTATCTGGAATTCATTTACAGTGTCAAGTGGTTTCTCTCTCTCTCTCTCTCTCTTTCCCCTTGCAAAAAACAAAAAAATAAAAATAAACATTTAAACATGTCCTGTTACACATTCAGGAGCAAGATCAAGGGGCTGATCCAGCCTGAACTGGTTTGGGCTGCATGTGTAATAAGTCAATCTATATTCTCTGAGTGAACTCACCCCCACACTCATCCTATGTGTATGTATGACTGGATTGCATGGGAATAAAAACAGATATATCAAGGGAAAAGACATGCATAGGAAACACAGGCTGATATAATCCAAACCTGTCACTCAAAAGAGAATCACCCACATTATGGCCCTTAGCAAACAACTCCTTCTCCTCCTTCTCCCGGATCCCATAAAAGGAAGCCCCCGAGGCAGTAATCTACTGCTCTTGGGCACTCTTTCTCAAGTAGCCTATTGCTCTCCTACATCATATCTAGCTTGTACTTTTTTTTAATTTTTATTTATTATTTGAGAGAGAGAGACAGAATGAGAGCGAGGAAGAGACAGAGATAGAGAATGGACCCACCAGGGCCTTTTCAGGTGCTTTGAACCAACTCCAGATATGTGTGCCCCCTTGTGTGCATGTGTGGCATTGCATGCTTGCATCACTTTTGCATCTGGCTAAACATGGGGCCTGGAGATTTGAACAAGCGTACTTAGGCTTCGCAAGCCGACGCCATAACCGCTAAGCCGTCTCTCCAGCCCTAGCTTGTACTTTTGCTCTGCTTTGTACTGCTTAACAATCTCTGTGCATTTCTTCAATTCTTTAAAAAAGATGCCAAGAATGTGGAAATACCATGTCCATACAAGGTCACCGGCAACAATTTTACAGATTAGAAAACAGGTTTGAGATACTGACTTACCCAAAGATACACACCAAATAAATATAGAAGCCAGGATTCAAACCCAGGAGTTTTGTCACCTTTGCAGGGTAAATGGGAAGCACCATAAAATGCAGTAACTATCTTCTGTCCCCTACGATATGATTCACTGTATTTTTTTTTCTGAGTTAGTCTCAGGGTGGCCTTGAACTCACAGTGTTCCTCCTACCTCTTCCTCCCCAAGTGCTGGGATTAAAGGTGTGCACCACCATGCCCAGCCAAGATTCACTGTATTTTTTAAAAGAACTGGAAGGTATGTAGATTAACTTTCAGGTGATTTTCTACAATCAGAAGGCCACTTATCTACTGTATGTGGAAACCATGGTGCTATGGCACACCTCACTTAGAAGAAACAGGAAACATATAAGCAGCTAAAAATAAACCTGTGTTGGCACCAGGCATGGTGGCACACACCTTTAATCCCAGCACTTGGGAGGCAGAGGTAGGAGGATGGCTGTGAGTTCGAGGTCACCTTGAGACTACATAGTGAATCCCAGGTCAGCCTGGACTACAGTGAGACCCTGCCTCCAAAAACAAAAACAAACAAACATAAAGCCTGTGTGGGAATGATCTTTGCAAGCATGGAAGAATTGGGGACTATTCAATCAGAACCTTGGGATACAGGCGAGTAGCATACATCACTTTAATAAAATGACCTATAATGGATAAACTATGTGTTGTCAAGTAGAATGAACTATATTAGGAATGCAGAATCAGAGAAAGACTGGAGAGAGCACTGATGAATATGAAACGATGCTCTTAAGTAGGATAGCCAGCGCCAGTGGCTCATGAATGAGGGAGGAGACAGAGCCTAGACAATGGTGTAGTGGGCTGCAGATGGGCAGCACTGACCCAGTCAGACATGAAAACTAATACCAGCTAATCCTCAAGTATGACTTCAAGCAAGATAGGAGTGACAGCAGCTGAAGGAGAAAGTAGAACCAACTAGATACAAATGAGACGTGAAACAGTTTAACACTGAATTCGCACGATTATCATCATATTGTTCAGTACTTTGTCATCTTGAGTGGTCCCTGTGAATAAACGAAGACATCAGGACCAAGCAGAGCTGTGGCAACAGCACACTTCAAAGGGAGATAAACAGGTCCAGAACAGCAGCAGCACTCTGAGTCGATTCAAACATGAACCAGAGCTCCTGCACTGCCAGGCCCTGAGGAAGAAGGGGCGAGGGAGAATACCACACTGAGGAGCTCAGCTGTCCAGCTTTGCAAACAGATCTCTTCCTCACTAAACACTAAGGAGAATGATATCCCAAGTGTCAGGGGACAAATCCTTAGGTGTTGGGAAATGGAGACAGGAGCTAGGTTAAGAGAGAAAATGTCAATATAACTTTTCAATGCAATAATGTTTGTCAATGAAGCTTGTTTAGAAATCGTGGCCTTGTGAGAAAGACTTCAAAACCAAAGGTACTTTTTGAAAATTTTAACACATAGACTCTAGGTATGATAAATTAAGACAGACAAAGCATACTTCCTCAATCTTTCTCTGTGTTATACTCTCCCCAAGCTCATTTTTCAGTGTGCTCCATTTTCAACTTCCTAAGAAAAGAATCGGAAGGCCACTAATCCAGTGTAGGTGTTGTGTGTCTCCGAACATCCAGCGCCCTAACTCCTGAGTTACAGCCCAACCAAGAGCTGAGTAAAGCTCTGTTACTCTCAAAGACACCCTAAATTCCCAAACCACTACAGAACATCACCCAATAATTTGATTGTAAGACTAAACTTCCAATCATCTTTGCTTGCAGGGATATGACAATCAGAAACAAAAACAAATCAAGTAAAATGAAGAACTAAAAAGTAACTTTAGTTCTCCCACCACCTGAGATTTACGCTAAAACCCAGTAGGAGACATGAATGGGCTAAGCCCATGAAGTGTGTTTCTCTAGCCATACAGCTTGGCTCTATCCACTTGGGCATCTTCATGGAAAGTTGAGATTGCCAATGCTAGAGCACAATTTTCAAAAAAATTTCTACAAATGCATAACATAAGCAACTGCAAAAGTTTTGGTTTTTTTCTTTTTTGGTTTTCTTTTTTTTTTGTATTTATTTTATTTTATTTTATTGGTTTTTGTTTTTCAAAGTACGATCTCACTTTAGCCCAGGCTGACCTGGGACTCACTCTGTAGTTCCAGGCTGTCTTCATACTCCCAACAATCCTCCTACCTCTGCCTCCCCTCCCGAGTACTGGGGTTAAAGGTGTTCATCACCACACCCGGCTATGCCAAAGGTTTTTTTTTGTTTGTTTGTTTGTTTGTTTGTTTGTTTTTTTGCTTACTAATAAGTAATATTTTAAAAACAATTCAAAGAGCATCCAAGGGCTAGAAACGGAGAGATGACTCAGAAGTTAAGGCATTTGCCAGCAATGCCTAACAATTGGAGTTTGATTTCCCAGTACCCATGTAAAGCCAGTTGCACAAAATGGTGCATGCTTCTGGAGTTGATTGCAGGCGCTGGGGGCCCTGGCACACCCATTCTCTTCTCTCTCTCTCTCTCTCTCTCTCTCTCTCTCTCTCCTGGCTGGGTAGGCTGGGTGAGGTGGGGCATGCCTTGTATTCCAGCATTCTGGAGGCAGAGGTAGGAGGATCGCTGTGACTTCAAGGCCAGCCAGAGACTACATAGTGAATTCCAGATTAGCCAGAGACCCTACCTCGAAAAACCAAAGGGGGAAAAAAAGAGCATCCAAGAAGCTAGAAAGTATGTTAATGCAGAAATGTTAAGATCACAGGGTTAGATATACTACTGATTAATGACTTACAGAACAACAATCATAACCCGTAAAGGTATCTGACTTAGTAAACAAATTATTTTCACCTTTACTAAAAAAATCTACAGGTTAATCTGCCTCTGCCCTTGTGTTCTGGTTAGCTTCCTGGACTGGGCTGTGGAAAGACCCAGTCAATAGAAAGTCAACAGAAATCTAGAACAGAATTTAAAGACCGTTCATTAATTTCTCTTGTCTATCTCCAGATTTTAGTCAAGCTTTTTTCACAGAGTGAGATATTTCATGGAACACACAGTTTAAAAAAAAAAAAAAAGCAACAAAACAATTCATCTGAAATAGATGTAAAACGACATTTATCTGGAAACCTTAAAAAACAAGTTGGCAAAAAACTTTACCAATCCTGCACAGTTCTGTAGCCAATATTGTATGTCTGAAATCCGTGACTCGGCTTTCTATATCATATATATATTCGTAATTTTACAAGGCTACTATTCTTCACATTTACCGCTAGAAGGCGCGTGTCGTCTTGTCGATGATCACTTGGTCGTGAGAGAGCAAGGCGATCACAAAAGCACTTTACATCCCCTCCGCTAGGGGGCGAAACAGGACCCTCTCACATTCTGCAACCAGTCTCCCGCGCGCGTCCGCGCTAAGCATTTGAACGCATGCGCAGAACACACGAGCCAGCCTGCGCAGGCGCGCTGGTACAGACGCTATTGGTAGGATTTACCGGAAGCCAGGAGGGAGCGGGCGGGCCCCTGTGCGTGCCCACGCGCCGTCTGAGAAGGACAACTGCTCGTCTGGGCGCGCGTCCTGGGTGACTTGCGCGGCGCGGAGATGCCGGGCAGTGGGACGCCCCCGCCTGAGCCCGACGCCTCGGTTGCACGCAGGGAGGATCTTGGCAGCAGGGTGCGTGTGGGCGCCGGGAACAGGCCGGGGGACGCGGGCGGGCGCGCGGGCCCAGCTGCTTCTCTGGCTCTAGTTAACCCTCCCCTTCCTGAAACGGCCGCGGGAGGGCCAGAAGCTCGTCCGGGGTCTGTGCGTGGTCCGGGCCGCCCTTGACATCCCCCTCTGACGCGGTGAAGAATGCCCCTTCGCCCGGGTGCACACAGCTCACTGCCATCGCGACCCAGCAAAGGCCTCCCGAGGCCATGCTTCCCGGACCTGCTAATCTCACCTTCCAGCCCCCTCCTCGCACCGTGCATTCCTCAGCCCTCTTGCCCTCTTACCGAGAAGAGGAAACGGCCCAACATAACTTAAGGGTTCGTGGGAAAGGGCTTTTTGTTGCTGCTGTTATTTTTTATTTTTAACATTTTTATTTATTTATTTGAGAGAGAGAGGAGCGCGAGAGGTAGATAGAAAGAGAATGGGCATGCCAGGGCCTCCAGCCCCTGCAAATGAACACCAGGTGCCTGCACCACCATGTACATCTGGCTTTAGGTGGGTCCTGGAGAATCGAACTTGGGTTCTTGGGCTTTGCAGGCAAGTGCCTTAACTGCTAAGCCATTTCTCCAGCCCAACTGCTGTTGTTTTTGAGACAGGTTCTCATAGAGTAATTCCTGATCCTTCTGTTCGCACCTCCTAAGTGCTGGGATTACAAGGGTGCACTGCCACACATGACTTGTAATGTTACAGCAATTAATGAGTCAATGAGAATAAGCAGGCAAAATCCACTAAAAAGCGGGAGAGAGCCTGTCTGTAGTCACAGGCAGCCCTCTGCTGGCTAATGCCAAAAACCTGACAGAGGGCCTGAACTCAGATTGTGCTGGACTTATATACCTTTTACAATCGTCTTTCTGAATTCTCCCATGCTTAGAGAGGGGAGAGATTTACATCCATGAGTGTGGGGCTCTGTCAAATAAGCTTATGTACAGGCAGGTGTCTCAGTCACAAACTCATGTCAGCTACCAACAGAGGAATCGCCACGCCTCACTTTCCGCTTCACTGGAAGTCCTAGGTGCATTTACATTTCTAATAGATACATTGGTTATATTCCATCTAAACGAATATAAGCCAGAAACATCAAATATATGGTATTTCTTCAATAATAACATTAACTAGTAAGGGACAAAACCTTTAAACATGTGAGGAAGAAGAATGAGTATGGCCTTTCAAGTATCAAATGTCCTAGTTCTACCTTGGTTCCATCCAAACTTTCAGTGCCCTGATGGGCAAATGTCTAATCTCCCTGCGTCACAGTTTCCTTCTTGGTGTAAAGTGAGTAAAATGAATGGGAAAGCACTGTACCAACTGCAGTCACAGGAGTTTGTGTACCCTTGGCCTTGTGTTCATTATTACACCTCTGGGCAGCTGAAGACAAGCTGCTTGCTCATCATAGTGGTAGGGGCATTTCAGAATATTGATCACTAACATAGTAAGCTGCTGTTGTATGGCACTATATGAGCAATTAAAAACAAATTCTGGTTTTCACTTACATTGCCTGTCTCCTTACCAAAACAAAGCCTAATTCAACAGTACCAGAAGTGTGCAGTCTCCAGTGGACAAAAAGGAAGGATGCAAAACAATGCACCATATGGGGCATTTAATGCCACTTATTTGATCTGAATAGTAGTTGGGGTGGGAGTGCAGAACCCCCCATTACATTTGCTTTTTTTTTTAGAGAGAGAAGTAGCACACCAGGGGCTCAGCCACTGCAGCTGAACTCCAGATGCTCACAGCAACGCATGTGCAATCTTGCGCTTGTGTCCTTTTTGTGTCTGTCTTATGTGGGATCTGGAGACAAATTGAATATGGATTCGCAGGCATGCACCTTGACGGCTAAGCCATCTCTCCAGCCCACATTTGCTTTTTTGTAAGGCTAAAGCACAACCTATACAATAAGTTGAAGGGAATTAATAATTATTTTTTGTATGTAGGGTCTTTTAACAGTTGTAACCCCTGTGTGACAAGTACTTGACAAAACTAAATCATTATTTTTTTGCCCTGCTTGTACCACCCAAAGATTGCTGTTGAGAAGATTGTGTATAGGCTGAGTGCTCATTTAGACAGTCAGAATGTCTAAATTATCCCATCTCTTAATTTTAAAGTAGTCACTCCTCATTGAGCATTGTTTGAAAATTCTGCTTTAAGGACTTTTTCTTTATTTTAATAGATTAAAGAACAAAAAGTTGTTGTGGATGAACTTTCTAACCTGAAGAAGAATCGGGTAAGTTTCTAAAGGAATTCTGAGTTATAAATGAGAGCCTTAGTTACCTATAATAACTGTATTAAAGTTTTGAGCTATAAGAATTATATCACTTATGCCAGGCATGGTGGCGCATGCCTTTAATCCCAGCACTCAGGAGGTAGAGGTAGGAGAATCACAGTGAGTTCAAAACCACCCTGAGACTACATAGTGAATTCCAGGTCATTCTTGACGAAAGTGAAACCCTACCTCAAAAAAATAAAACAAAAAGAATTATATCACTTATGCTAATATATACAAGATTCCAGCATCTTAGAAAAACTCAAGAAGTAAACTGTTCTAGTTTGGTTTTTTTCTTATATTTGCTTAATGTGTGATTGAAGATGTCTTTTTCCCTGTCATATTGAAGTGACTGTGGTAAATTGTTGAACAGAAGCAGATGAATTGCTACTTCTTCCACACAAAAAAAGCAACTTTAAATGTTTAACATGTGTAGTGCCATTTCCATCAATGTATTCATAAGTAAGCTGCTGCTTCATGTGTGGTTTCACCATAAAAAACTATGTCTGAAATTGTGCATTCTTAAAACACTTTAAAGATTATCTGATTATTGACATTTACACATTTCTGATACTGCCACTTGTGGAATATTAGAAATCAAGGCAAATTAATAGAAGTTTTCTGGAGAGGAAATTACAGAACATATCAAAGCTGTATGACACTGACCCAGCAGTTCTGTTTATAGTAATTGATGCGTAAGAAACAATTGTGAGAATGCACAAAGGTATTAATCACAACATCAATTTATAATACTAAGGACCTGACAGTATATCATATATCTAAAAATTCGAAGACAGCAAATAAATTACAGTGTGCTGTTTCCACATGGTAATGTTTATTTAAAAATGTGTCTTCAATACATTGTTTACTTACAAAAGTGAATTAGAAACTTGGGTATGATAGGAGCCTTTGTTGTTAAAGGTAAAGAGGTGTGACATATGCAGAGAAGAGTTTCACCTCAGTACAAATTAGCAGGTTCTGGGTGGTATGATGTGGGTGCCTTTGTCTCTGCTCCTCACCTTTGCTAGAGAATTATTCTGAACATACATTCCTGAAGTTCAGAAGTAAGTGATAATAGGATTATTATCTTGATATCTACTACATGGATCAAATCTTGATATCATTGTAACCTTCTTTTGCAGAAGGTGTATCGGCAACAGCAGAACAGCAACATATTCTTTCTTGCAGACCGAACAGAAATGCTTTCTGAAAGCAGAAGTAAGTTTTTGTTGTTTAATATCTCATTCATTTATTGTTTTCTGGGGTTTTTTTTCTTAGTTTTTCAAGGTAGGGTTATGCTGTAGCTCAGGCTGACCTGGAATTTACTATGTAGACTCAGGGTGACCTTGAACTCACAGCAATCCTCCTACCTCTGCCTCCCAAGTGCTGGGATTAAAGGTGTGCACGCCACCATGCCTGGCTGTTTAGTATCTTAAATGGAATAGTGTACAAAGTCTTTTGTACACTTTGTGAAAATTGGTAGTGGACTTCAAACTAAATCTGAGTATTTAAATATATGTCTGAAGGTTCATTCAGTGCTTTGTTTTAAGTTAGCCTTCCAGAGATGAGTATGCAGTTTTAAAACAAAACAAACAAACAAAAAAACTGTAAGCTGTTTTAGAAAGCAGTAGTTACTAATGTTGATATGTGCTTGAGTTTGACTGACAGAAGTATGAGAACAAACCATTTTCTACCTCTGTGACTTTGGGTAGAATACTTTGAGCACCCAAGGTTTCATGGGATTTAAACATGATGTGTGGTGCTCAGCCAACTGCCTGAATCAAAACTAGTACCCAGTCAAAATTGATTACCAAAAGATCAACATTCTCTGCCATCAGTTCACTATAAATTATCACTGACATTAGCACAAGGCATAAACTAATGATTTACTCTTGGTAAATTGCCTGTCTTGTCTTATGAAGTACTAGTTAAAGTGCTAGTTACAATTTCACATGTTTTAGTTTACTTAATATTTTTTCTCCCACAGATATCTTAGATGAGCTCAAAAAAGAATATCAAGAAGTTGAAAACTTAGAGAAGGTGAAAGTCAAGAAGTAATCGCCCTGATTTCACATAGCCATGTGTGGCATTTGTTGTTCCGTGAGCTTTTCCGTGGAGGGGTTCAGTGATGATTTAAAGGAAGACTTACTGTGCAGTCTTAAACGACGGGGCCCCAATAGTAGCAAACAGTTATTCAAAGCTGCCCTTAACTACCAGTGCTTATTTTCTGGTCATGTTCTTCACCTGAGAGGTGCTTTAACAGCCCAGCCTGTGGAAGATGAATGGGGCAATGTGTTCCTGTGGAATGGAGAAGTTTTTGGTGGAGTCAAGGTTGGAGATGAAGAGAACGATACTCAGGTTATGTTTACTGGTCTTTCTGCTTGCAGAAATGAAGCTGATATTTTGTCACTTTTCTCAAAAGTCCAGGGTCCTTGGTCTTTCATATATTATCAAGCCTCTAGTCATTACTTATGGTTTGGTAGGGATTTTTTTGGTCGCCGTAGCTTGCTTTGGTATTTTAATAACCTGGGCAATAATTTCTGCCTCTCTTCAGTTGGTACACAAACATCTGGAGTGGCAAATCAGTGGCTAGAAGTGCCAGCATCTGGAATATTCAGAATTGATCTCAATTCTATTGCAATTTCTAGATGCATGGTTTTAAAGTTATATCCGTGGAGGCATGGGTGTAAGAATGTTGGAGAAGATGCTAATAACTTGCTTCCAGTTTCAGTAAACTTACCAACATTTGTGTCAGTGGTAACAAATGAAGCCAAACTCTGTCTAGAAAAACCTGTTGTTCCCTTAAATATGATGTTGCCTCAAACCCCATTGGAAACTCACTGCAGAAGCCATTCTGGCATCCCACCTACAAGGGAAACACTGGAGGCCTTTCTTACAGATGGACACATGAAAAAAGTAGTTGAGCAGTTCATTCATGTCCTGAGCGTTGCCATCGAGAGACGGGTCTTGTGTGTAGCTAGGGACGAAAACCTGACACCCAGTAGCATTTCAGAAATGTGTAATAGAAAAGCAAACATTGCGATCCTGTTTTCAGGAGGCATTGATTCCATGGTGATTGCCACCCTGGCCGACTGCCACATTCCTCCAGATGAACCCATTGATCTTCTGAATGTGGCTTTTATAAGTAAAGAAGAGATCAGGCCAGCTAGTCTTAATGAAGAAAGGATTAAACAAACAAACCATTGTGAAACACCTTCAAGAACATTCTCTAAGAATGTTGCTGCTGCTCATCCTGAGACTAATGTGCCAGACAGAATCACAGGAAGAGCAGGGCTAAAGGAACTGCAAGCTATTAACCCTTCTCGGACTTGGAATTTTGTTGAGATTAATGTTTCTCTCGAAGAACTGCAAAAACAGAGAAGAGCTCAGATACGTCACGTGGTTCAGCCGCTGGACACGGTTTTAGATGACAGCATTGGCTGTGCAGTCTGGTTTGCTTCCAGAGGAAGTGGCTGGTTGGTGACCCAGGATGGAGTGAAACCATACCAGAGCAGTGCAAAGGTTTGTCCAAGTCCTAATTTGACCCATAGAGTTTGTAGTAGTTAGGATGGCAAGAATGCAGCATATTTTAGTTGCATTTAAGCTATAATGTAATGTATATTAATCTAAAAATTGGAGCATGTTTTTACTATTTGTTGTTAGGGTTACAATTGTTTAGGCTTTATCAGAAAAGAAGCCTTTTTCCTTTACTGTGTACTAGTTCCTATCTTTATATGTATTTCCTTAAATTTATGTAGGTAATTCTGACTGGAATTGGTGCAGACGAGCAACTTGCAGGTTACTCTCGGCATCGCGCCTGCTTTCAGACACTTGGGCTGGAAGGATTGAATAAAGAGATAGAAATGGAACTAGGTCGAATTTCTTCTAGAAATCTTGGCCGTGACGATAGAGTCATTGGTGATCATGGAAAAGAAGCCAGGTAATGTCTAGACACATGAAAGTTGTTTTAGTAAAATAGTAATGTACAAAAGGAGACTTTAAGTTTCTCCTTTGGAGACTGGTTCATGACTAATGGGGCAGTAACACGATGTCTAGCAAACTGAAAGGAGGTACATGAGCAGTTTTTTCCAGAACTCATTCTCTAAGAAGTGTCTTTTTGATTATGGTCTACAATAATATAATGCATGATTATTCTTAAGACTACAATGAGGAAAAAAAGACTATGATGAAAAATAATAAAAAAGTAAAACCAAGGTAATATATTCCCCCAAAAAATGGTATTTAAAGGTTGTTTTTCCCACCCCAGCTTTCTCCTCCAGTGTTACAGAATGTAGAATGTCTCTAGAAATTTCCACCTGTAGAGATCCATGATGATTTGAATGGAGTTCCCAGTAGTGAATTTCCCTCTTTTACATGTTTTTTTGACAACATTATAGTCATATGTTGTAGATTACTTAAACTCTTCTCAGAGATGATCAGGGCACTTGCATGCATAAACGTTTTTTAAATCTTATATTTACTTTTACCCTCAGCATATTTCTCATGATTGTACTTGAATGAAACTTTTTAGATATTTATATTAATATTTATTTAAGATTCATTAGGGGATGTTGCAGTCAGCTTCACATTTCTGGCAGAAAACACTTGAACAAGAGCAGCTTGTGGGAGGAAAGGGTTTATTTTGGTTAAGAGACTCAAGGACAAGCTCCATGATGGCAGGGGGAAATGATGGCATGAGCAGAAAGTGGACATCACTCGCTGGCCAACAACAGCAGCAGGAGAGTGTGTCAAATACTGGCAAAGGGAAGCTGACTATAACACCCATAAACCCACCCCCAACAATACATCATCTCCAGGAGACTCCAATTCCCAAATTGTCACCAGCTAGGGACCTAGCATTCAGAACACATAAGTTTATGGAGGACACCTGAATCAAAGGGAAGGAGGAGAATGGGTGTGCCAGGGCCTCCTGCCACTGCAAGGGGACCCTAGATGCATGCACCACTTTGCATCTGGCTTTACATGGGTACTGGGGAGTCGAACTCAGGCCATCAGGCTTTGCAAGCAAGTGCCTTTAACCACTGAGCCATCTTTCCAGCCATGAGTAAAAATTTTTGAATGCAGAGGATAAAGGAAGATGTGACTTTCAGTTATGAAGAATAGAACCTTGGGGGCTAGAGAGATGGCTTAGTGGTTAAGGTGCTTTCCTGCAAAGCCTAGGGACCCAGGTTCAATTCTCAGTACCCACATAAGCCAGATGCACAAGGCGACATGTGTCTGGAGTTCATTTGCAGCGGCTGGAGGCCCTGTCATGCCCATCCTCTGCCTCGATCTCAAATAAATAAAATATTTAAAAAAAAAAAAAAAAAACTCTGGGAATATAGCATAAATGAAAACCTTGGTTAGAACCCCAGTACCATGTAAAGCAGGCATGGTAGTGCCCACCTGCCTCCACCAGTACTTGGTAGAGGCAGGAGGATCAGAAATGCAAGGTCATCCTCAACTGCATATCAAATTCTGAGGCTAGCCTGGGGTACTTGAGACCCTGACTCAAAAAAGGAAGCTCTGAGCCAGGCATAGTGGCACATGCTTTTAATCCCAGCACTCGGGAGGCAGAGGTAGGAGGATCACTGTGAATTCAGGGCCACCCTGAGACTACATAGTAAATTCCAGGTCAGCCTGGACTAGAGTGAAACTGTACCTCGAAAAACCAAAAATAAAAATTAAAAGTAAAGTAGCCCTGGAGCTGGCTATTGTGGGGTCATGCTCATTAGGTTGAGATAGGGGTTTTAGCTACATAGCAAGACCCTGTCCCCAAAAAGAAAAGTTAGGCTTTTATTTTATTATTATAATGGTGTATACCTTTAATCTCAGCACTCAAAAGCTGAGGTAGAAGGATCACTGTGAGTTTGAGGCCACCCTGGCCTACAGAGCAAGAAGACCAGGCTTCATAGGATCTGGTAACTAGTATATCACATGCAGTTAACTGTGGAAATTCATTGTTCTTTGCCTTCACATTTTTACTTTATGCATTGAGTCTTGGTTTTTGTCTGTCACACAGCCAGTCTCGATAAATGTAAAGAACATTATGGCCATTATTGCATAATTTTCAAGATTGCGTGATAGATAACTAATACCATACTATAGAATCTAAAGTGTTTTTCCCCATGAAAGAGAAAGGGTTGGGGTTAAGTAAAGGGAAGGTGATGAAAGAAGTTTAGTCTATTATTGTTGGTGTGTGAAAGGAAGGAAGTTCATTTTATCTACTGAAAGCTTTTCATTATAAAGGCCCCATAGGTAAGTATTATGTTATGCTTAGTAGAGAAAAAAGCCATTGAATAATACAGAAACAGCTAATGTGGTAAGACAGTATGACTGCATTGCATTTGAGGATTGGGGGAGACAGAAGAAGGGACATTAATGTACTACAAGCATAATAAAACAACACCAAAAAGGCTCCAGAGAAACCCCAGAATTTTGTGAGAAATTAAAGATCACATTCAAGATATCTTCAGAGAATTTGAAGATATTTCTTAACATTGTAGACTTCTAATTTATTTATGTAGGTATAATTTTTTTGAAATATATATTAAAATTTTCATGTTTTGAAAGACTTTTGGTTTTGGATTTTCAATGTAGCGTCTCACTCTAGCCGAGGCTGCCCTTGGAATTCACTGTGTAGTGTCAGGGTGGCCTGCAACTCACAGCAACCCTCCTACCTCTGCCTTCCTAGTGCTGAGATTAAAGGTGTGCACCATTATGCCCAGCTACAGATAGAATGAGTATGCCAAGGCCTGTAGCCCCTGCAAATGAATTCCAGACGCATGTGCCACTTTGTACAGCTGGCTTTTCATGGGTACTGGGGAATTAAACTCAGGTCATCAAGTTTTGTAGGCAAGTATCTTAATGGCTGAGCCATCTTCCAGCCCTGAAATACTTTTTTAATGTGGTTAGATTTTGCCATTAAATGATGTAAATAAACATGAACAGGCTTTACTTTTGTATGGTTGTTATTGTTAACATTATCTTTTTTTTATTTTTAGATTTCCCTTTCTGGATGAAAATGTGGTCTCCTTCCTAAATTCTCTACCAGTTTGGGAAAAGGCAGACTTGACCTTACCCCGTGGAGTTGGTGAGAAGCTAGTTTTACGCCTGGCAGCTGTACAGCTTGGCCTCACAGCCTCAGCTCTTCTACCCAAAAGGGCTATGCAGTTTGGATCCAGAATTGCAAAAATGGAAAAGAACACTGAAAAAGCATCTGATAAATGTGAAAGGCTCCAAGTCTTCCCTTAGAAAGAAGATTAAGTCACAGTGTGATTTCACAGTGAAACAATACCTACTGAATGACAGTTATCTAAAATAAAAGACTACTGTTTTATTATTGTGTAATGTAGTGGTTTTTAAATTCCCTGAGTAAATTCTGCTTATCCTGTCACAGACCTCCTGAAATTTGAATTTCGTGCATGATACTAGTGTCTTGTTTCTTAACAATGAGATCTTTTTGATCACAATGCCTTATGAGCATGATTCCCTAGGTGACTTCAGTAGGTTTGTCCCCAGAAAGACCCTTGTATTTAAAGAGTAAGAACGTTAAAGCCCTGCCCATTGCCTTCTGAAAAGTGGGGTGTGGCGGTTAGAGATTAAGTTCTAAAAACTTAAAATGCTATTTAATGAGTTTCCGGTTTGCTGCATACATGAAGATGCTGGGAGGGTTGTCTGACCATAGTAGGCAGAGAAGCCCCCTCCCAGTCCCATGTGCCCTCTGCATCTCTCTCCATCGGCTGTTTCGGTGTTTACCCTTTAAGAGTTCTGTTGGGACAGGTGGGGTTCCAGAGGTCCTGCAGTTTATAACTGGTTGGGCCAGAGGTATCAGAGGCTCCAAGTTCCAATTATTAAGGGTCCCAATCTTGTGGAACTAAGCCCTTAAAGCTTGTAGGATCTGACAACTTTGGGACAGTGTCAGAAACTAAGTTGTAGAATAGGTGGTACTCCAATAATGCAGCAATTGGTGTGGAGGAAACCCCTACACCACCGTGTCAGACGCTTGTGTGGAAGGGCGGACAGGTTGTGTCCGCAGACTACAGGGTAGCTACACCTCAAGTAATCCCCCTGGTATCGTTGCAGTTGGCTCCCTCCTTTCTGAAACTCATCCACAGCCTCTCCCGCATCTCCTCTGCCACCACCTTAGCCTTATCATTTAGGATAAGCTCGCCGTCTTGATCCCCCTCACCCACATCTCATTCTCAGGGCAAGGTGTTGTTTCCTTTTTTTCATTTCAGTTTTCCTCACATGCCATTCCCTACCCCAGAAAACTGCTGCTCCATTTCTCCACACGGATACCTTCTAAGCTCAGATTAAGTTACTCCTTCGGGCAGCTTTATTAAGTCCCTGGTGTTGGTGGACTCTTTCAGGTGCCTTCCGCACATCTTCCATATGTCACAGTGGCAAACACACCCTGGGTTTCGTTTTTTAACGTTTCTAAGGTCATCAGCCTTCCGCATGGTACTTGACTCACAATTGGTGTTCTGTAGATTTTGTTTATTGCGTGCGTTATGATGAAATGGGATTCCAACGCAGGACACCTTACAGCCCGGCTCTTGCTTTCGCCTCCGCTATTCCGTGCCATTTCTGTACTGGAAAGCACAGGTCTAGAGGCTAGAGGGCTCCTCTTGGGAACAGTCTAAGCAGTGGCAAGCGTCCTCGAGGCGGGCTGTGTGTGATTCATGCACTGTGTGTACACACAGGGCCCCAGCCCAGCCCCCGGCTCGCTGCCCGCCCATTCCAAGGACCAAGAATGGCTTCCACCAGCAGCGCGGGGGTAGCAGCACCTGTCTGAAGCGCCCACAGGGCTGGCTGGTCTCCAAAGGGCTCTCATCCCAACAAAGCCCCTCTCAGCTTCTTCCTGAACATTTCCTGGGACTCAAGGACCAGCCAGAAGCTGTCCCAGGCCACAGCTGTCCCTTAGGAGATCCTGGGAACCATCGTGGGTGTAGCTTTCTTCTAGACAAGAACATCATTTCCAAGCAGACTCGTCCTTTTTCTGGTCCTTTCCTGTGTCTCTAGTACATGTGAGCTAATGGTGGTCCTAAGTCTGTAGTTCTGAATATGGACAGTTCTGATTCTGAAAAAGTGTGAATCCTTTAGCCATGTCCTTATAATCTTAGTCTCCATTTCTGTGTCTGTAAAGTGGACAGAACAAGGCCTCAGACTGACCTGGTTCTCCAAGTGTAGTGTTAGTAAATTTTGTGGCCCCAGCCCCTGGGATCCAGCAATATGTGTTTTAACAAGAGCCAGGTGGTTTTAATATGTGCTAAAGTTTGAGAATCCCTCTATAATGGAGACCAATTGCATGACATAAAAATACTGTGTAAACAATTTGAAATAGAGGAGATGCTCAAGAGAGCTGAGTTCTCATTCTGGAAATGGGCATTTAGCAGCACGGAAACAAGATTCGGAGGGTGGGGAGTGGCACAGTTCAAAAGTAGGGGGCATGCCTAGCATGTGTAAGGGGGCACAAGATGCAGGAAGGGGAAGGGAAGGAGGGTAGGACTGTGTGTGTTTGTGATGTATATGTGAAGAGACACTCAGAACAAAAAAGAATAGGGGGCTGGAGAGATGGCTTAGCGGTTAAGGCGCCTGCCTCCTAAGCCTAAGAACCCGGTTCCAATCTCCAGGTCCCATGTTTAGCCAGATGCAAAGTGACACAAGGGCGCAATGCCGCACTTGGCCACAAGGGGGCGCACGCATCTGGATTGCATTCACAGCAGCTGAGAGACTGCTGGTGTGCCCATTCTCTATCTGTCTCCCTCTCCCTCTCTCTCTGTCTGTCTCTCTCCAAAAATAATAAAATTTAAAAAAAATAGGTATACAGGAGCAGCTTCTCATACATAAATATTTTCCTAACGTTCAGTCACCTCTTATTTAATGAGAGGGGCACATTCTGAGAAGTGTGTCAAGCTATTTCATTGTTTACAAACATCAGCATGTACTTGCACCAACTAAGGTGCCTACTATATGACTGGGCAATATAATCCTATGAGACCACCACCATGGGTAGACACTGTTAGCAGAAATAAGGTTATGCAGCACTTCTAAGTGACTCCCCCTTCTCAAAAGCAGAGCATGTTGTATGTTAAAGGTTTTACAACCCCAATTATTTTATTCAACTTTCAACTTTCTTGTGCAGAAATTTTTTTACTGTAAAATTGAAAAAGAGGTAATGATTGACCATGAAAAGAGTTCCTTCAGAAGGAAGAGGAGGCGCAGTTGTATTTCTACAGACATACTCCTGCTTACCATTTCCTTTCCCTTCACTGCAGAAACCTCAAAAAAAGACACACTGGCTTTGATTAGAAATGTTACGAATATCTAAAAAAGGAATACCTAGATTCGATCAAATTCAAGATGAAGAAACGTACCTGGAAAACTTGGCAGTCCAAAGAAATGCCTCTGCTTTCTTTGAAAAATATGATCGGAGTGAAGTGCAGGAGTTACTGACCACAGCCCTCGTCAGCTGGCTGTCGACCAAGGATGACCTCCGCTCTCAGACAGACACGCCATGTGGGATTATGAGCCAAATCAATAATGTAGGGTTCTCCACTGCAATCCTCCTAACTCCCGTGGACCCTACTGCCCTCCTAGACTACAGGGAAGTCCATCAGATCTTAAGAGAGTTGGCCATTGGGATTTATTGCTTGAATCAAATCCCTTCAATCAGTTTTGAAGCGAATTATGATCAGAGTTCTTCTTGTCAATTACCTCCAGCCTATTATGATACCAGAATTGGGCAAATTCTGATTCATGTTGACTATATGCTGAAAGCACTGTGGCATGGAATATACATGCCCAAAGACAAGCGAACCCGCTTCTCTGAACTGTGGCGTACAATCATGGACATTGATCTAGACGGGAAGCCCCAAACAAATAAAGATATCTTCTCAGAGTTTAGTTCAGCAGGTAAGAGAGGTCAACATTTCCTAATTATTTTATTATAAGCCATTTTAAATATAATTCACTTATAAATTTTAAGGTTTATAAAACTATCATGGCTAATTATAAACTTCTACATATAGCCAACAATTCTAAGTTATTTTGTAACTCTAAAGAAGGTTTTAAATATAACTTTATTTTTTAAAATACTACCAAACTTTTTTAATTAAATATCCTGCCTCTTCAATCTTAATGGAGCAGACTCCAAACAACTCAATACAGAATTTTCAGTTTATATTATACTATTTTTTTTGAGAGAGAGACAGAGAGAAAGGAAGACAGATAGAGATGGGCATGCCAGCAGCGTCTCAGCTGCTGCGAACGAAATCCAGATGCGTGAGCCCCTTTGTGGTCAAGTGTGCCATTGCGCCCTTGTGTCACTTTGCATCTGGCTAAACGTGGGATCTGGAGATTGGAACGGCTGGAGATTGGAACCAGCGTTCTTAAGCTTAGGAGGCAGGCGCCTTAACCCCTAAGCCATCTCTCCAGCCCAGTATACTATACTATTAAAAAAAAAATTTTTTTTTTAGACAGTCTCATATACTTCAGGCTGGCCTCAAACTCACAATGTAGACAAAGATAACCTTGAACTCCTCCTGATCCTCCTGCCTCAGCTTTCCAAGTTCTGAGTGTTACAGGCACACACCATCGTGCCTAGCTCAGTTTGTACTTTTTATCTCACAAAGCCTAAGTGGAAAAATGGTAACAAAGCCAAGAAAATAGTAGAGGGGAGGTCATGAGAAAAGCTCTTAAAAACAACAACAACAAAATGATTACCAGGCTAATTAGCTTTCCTCACTGCAGTATAATGATTGGTGTAAAAATTCAAAAATTCAAGTTACAGGCTGAGTTTGGTGGCACGCACCTTTAATCCCAGCACTTGGGAGGTTGAGATAAGATTACTGTGAATTCATGACTAGCCTAGGTTACAGAGCGAGTTCCAGTTCAGCCCGAGCTAGAGTGAGACCCTGCTTCAACAAACAAACAGACAGACAGACAAACAAAAGTTAAGATTGAACATGCAGTAGTAATCTAGAACTTTGGATTTTAATAGCATTAAATTGCACTTGTATTTATTTAGTCTAAGTTCATGAAATTTTGAAATTCTCCCCTCATGAAAGTTACTCTTTTATTTTTTTTTTCTGTAGCTTGAATATAACCAATAGATGCCACTAAATCCTGGTTTGCCCCCTTCAGCTTGCTAACGTTTTTTTTTTTTTTTTTATGTGAGAAAGTGAGAGAGGGAGAAAGAAAAGGAGAGAATTGGCATGCCAGGGTCTCCAGCCACTGTAATCGAACTCCAGACGTGTGTGCCACCTTGTGCACATGTGCGACTTTGCATACTTGAGTCACCTTGTGCATTTGCTTACATGAGACCTGGAGTGTCGAACATGGGCCTTGGGCTTCAAAGGCAAGTGTCTTAACTGCTAAGCCATTTCTGTGGCCCACTAACATGTTTTTTTTTATCAGAGTTCTTTTTCCATGGTCCCTTTGCAGCACACCAGATGGAAACAGAATTGCCCCAGGTCTGCTGTCAATTGCTTTCATGGGTACTTGTCTAATAACTTTTGAAAATGATTTCCAGAGTTGCTGGGCTCAGCCTACAAAAGTAAATCTCAGTGTTTGTAAATATGTATTAAAATTTCATTAGACTAGTAAACAGAGCCTGGATGTCATCATGCCTGAAGCTGAGAAAGAAAGTGACCGTCGTTCTGGAATAACACATCACTCAAATGGTTCCTTTCTTGCTATTCTGGGTATAAGTTTGCTGATTTTCATGATACAGGTAACTTAGCTGGTTTGCTTTTCAAAAATGTATTTTCAGTCTTTTTTGAAGCAAGTTTTTACTGTAGCCCAGGCTAACCTGGAACTCACTCTATAGCACAGGCTAGTCTTGAACTCACAGCTCTCCTCCTGCCTCAGCTTTCTGAGTGCTGGGAATGTAAGCATGTGCCATCAAGTCTGGCAAGAGGTTTTTACATAAACTTATTGAGGCAGGAAAGGACCAATAGTCTATACTAATTGACCAGTTTTCTCTTGGCTAAATGGAGCTGATAACTGCAGCTTTTAGAGGTTAATCAAGTAGAAATGAACCACTTTTATCTCAATTGGTTATATAATCAGGGGAAAATTTATCTGAAAAGAAGCTAGTTTATCAGTGTAGAGCTAGTCACTAAAGAAAGTACCTTGGTAAGAGAATCAGTTGTTTCTTAGCCTCTCATAAAATAGGTAAGAATTAGAACTATAAGAACATTTAATGCAATGAGTAGAAGTAAGCTGCAGCCAGATTTTGTGGCTTGTGCTGACACCTGAGAGATTAAGGCAGGAGGATCATGAGTTCAAGCCCCACCTGGGCTACAAAGTGAGACCCTATCCCAACAATTAAACATAGCCACAATATGATAAAGTGTTTGCATGGAGTTGTTATCTTTCCTTTCTTTTTCCTTCCCTGTCATTGAAAGGTAAATCTCAAATTATATGTGCACACATTTATAAAGCACTGTAATTTAATTTGCTCATTTAAAATATGCATTGAACTTTTATTTCTTGGGGGCCGAGGAGATGGCTCAGAAGATAAAGTGCTTGGCATGCTAGCTTGAAGACCAGAGTTCAAATCCCCAGCACCCATGTAAATGCTAGGTGGACACAGCTACCTGTAATCCCAGCACTCAGGAGGTGGAGACAGAGGAGACCTGAAGCAAGATGGCTAACTAAGCTAGATGAATCAGCAAGCTCTGGGTTCAGGTGAGAGAGCCTGCTTGTGTGTGCGCTGCTTTCCCAGATGTCCTGCTACACGCACTGCAGCCTGAGCATGTGCACACACACTTTCGTCTGAGGGGAATGTCGTTTCCACAGAGCAAGGGTAGCTTAGAGAGCTGATCACTTTCATGTCCATGCACAGGCACCTGCTCTTGTCCAGAGTGGATTCTAAGGGTAGATTCTCCCTTCCCTGGGTGAGAATTGCCCAGTATGCAGGGTTAGTAATGTGAGCATTAATGGCATCTGGCTAGGTGCAGAGTTCCTTGGCTTGGGGGAACATGAGACTCTAAAAAGGTTATTGTTGTAACCAGAACCTAATGAATGCTCTTGCACTTTTTGGGTCTTTTAAAAATATTTTTATTTTTTATTTTATTTATTTGAGAGCAGGAGAGAGAGAGAGAGAGACACAGAGAGAGAAAAAGGCAGGGAGAAAGAGAGAGAATGAGGATGCCAGGGCCTCCAGCTGCTGCAAATGAACTCCAGACGCAGGCACCACCTTGTGCCTCTGGCTTACATGACTCCTGGGGAATCAAACCTGGGTTCTTTGGTTTTGCAGGAAGCACCTTAACTGCTAAGCCATTTCTGCAGCCTTATTTTGGTCTTTTTAAAAAATTTTTATATTTTGGTTTTTCAAGGTAGGATCCCACTTGAGCTCAGGCTGACCTGGAATTCACTATGTAGTCTCAAGCTCACAGTGATCCTCCTACCTCTGCCTCCCAAGTGCTGGGACTAAAGGCATGCACTACCATGCCTGGCTTTCTCTTCTATTTTTAACAAAGATTTAATAAAATCAGACTCAAGAAGGAATAAATTATGAATTATTGAGTTTATTTATGGAGATATTACAAATTGTGAGGTTTAATGAAGGGAACTTGGATCTAGAAAGAAGGCTAGAGCAGAGTCATAAGCATGGGGGAAGTAGGAAACATGCACTCCTGTGGACGGCACAGCAGAGTCCATGCGATTCATCTAAGTAAGAGAAAGGGCTGCAGTAGAGCCACAAGCATGTGGAAGATAGAACCCAGGAGCACGTGTAGGGAGATATAGAAGAGATACACACACAGCATCCATCCTGACCTTCCCCATGGGAGAAAGTTAAGAGAGCCGATGGTGGTGGCTAAAGGAAGAACAGCAGAGGGAAAATAACAAAGCAGAGACCAAGAAATTCAGCTAAGAAATGAGTAGAAAAAGCCGGGCATGGTGGCACACGCCTTTAATCACAGCACTCTGGAGCCAGATGTATCAGGATCGCCCTGAGTTCAAGGCCACCCTGAGAATATAGAGTGAATTCCAGGTCAGTCTGGGCTATAGTGAGACCCTACCTTGAAAAACTAAAAAGAAATGCGCAGTAAAGAGAGTTATACCCATGGTTACCAGAAGTTTAAAGAAATTACACAGGTAGCAGGCCCAGAGTTTAGAGAAAGCACCCACATGGTAGATGAAGAGTGTACGGAAAATACAAGTGTGGTAGATTCAGAGATCGAAGGAAAATCATACATGTAATTAAAGTGCGAAGTTACCCTAAGTGTAAAGCAGAGACAAACAGAAAATTGCCTAGGCCAAGGAACTATGCTCTGCTTTCACTGCCTGGCTACGGGTGGGGTAGGGGAAGCTAGACTCACATGTATCCAAGCAGAGATCACAGGCAGGGTGAGGAGGAACGCTTACGGCAGGGAAGAGGGCTGAAAACAGCATGGACAATCCTTTATAGTCAGTTGAAAACGGATTCTTTCCTCAGATTCAGGAATGTTAGGGGAAGACCCTATTGATTTGTAGATTTAAAGGGCGGACCTCAGAAGCCAGCTCACCTAGGTTGTATGTTAGACTGTGGGCAGCAGGGGGCACTGTAGCTGTTGTAGATGAATTTGGATCAGACATGAGTTCTATTCCTGCAGGTTGGCATGTGGGGTGGCATCTTCTAGTTCTTGCTTCTGTCCCCAACTAAGATGGTCCAAAATAAGCTAGTTTTCTCCTGAGTCTGCTAAATTACTTTTATTTTTTATTAATTTTAATTTTAATTTTTTTGATTTTCAAGTTAGGATCTCATTCTAGCCCAGGCTGACCTGGAGTTCACTATGTGGTCTCAGGCTGGCCTCAAACTCATGGTGCTCCTCCTATCTCTGCCTCCTGAGTGCTGGGATTAAAGGCATGGGCCATCACCCACTAATCATATATATATATTTGAGAAAGAGAGAGACAGAGAGCAAGAAGCAGAAAGATATCCAGCCACTGCAAATGAACTCTAGACACATGCTCTACTTTGTGCACCTGGCTTTACATCGGTACTGAGAAATCAAACCTAGGCTGTCAGGCTTTGCAAGCAAGTATCTTTAACTGCTGAGTCATCTCTCCAGCCCCCTACTTTTTAATTTTTTTGTTTTTTGTTTTTGTTTGTTTGTTTGTTTTTTGAGGTAGGGTCTCACTCTAGCCCAGGCTGACCTGGAATTCACTATGTAGTCTCAGGGTGGCCTCGAACTCATGGTGATCTTCTTACCTCTGCCTCCAAGTGCTAGGATTAAAGGTGTGCACCACCACGCCCAGCTACTTTTTAATTTTTAAGAACAAGTTCTATATAGCCCTAGAGTGGCCTAGAACTCAAAATCTTCCTGACAGCCTCCCCACTGATGGGTTACCAGTGTGCCACCATGCCTGGTTTGCAGTGGCTATTAAAACAAAAAACCCAACAATAGTCTGTCCAGATGATTGATTGATAGGTAGATAGACAGACAGATAAATAGATAGATGATAGTATATACATAGATGATAGACAAATAGATAGAGGATAGACAAATAGAGGATAGATAGATGATAGATAGACAAATAGATAAATAGATGATACATAGATGATAGATAGATTTGAAGAAGGAAAAAGGAAGGAGCATTAATGCATCATATGAGTGGAGGAGGAGGGAGAACATGTGTGTATGTCCATATGGGTGTTGAGGCCAAAGGTCAATGTTGGGTGTCTTTCTCAATCACCACCTTATTTTTTGAGACAGGCCTTCATTGACCCTGGAGCTCTCCGATTGGCTAGACTAGTTTAGCAGCAAGCCCCAGGAACCTTCCAGTCTCTACCTCCCTGGTGTTCAGATTACAGTCACAGGCGGCTGTTCCTGGCTTTTTTCCCTTTAAACATGGATTCTGGTGATCCAAACTCAGGTCCTCATGCTGCACTTGGTAAGCCCTTTACCAACTGAATCATCACCCCAGCCTATTTCATTTATATTTTAGGACATATTGTTGCAAGCTAAGGTTACATATTCTAGTCATTTTTGTGACTTCCAAGTAATTTTTCTCAAGCTTAAATAATGTACATGAAATTATCTAAACAGACAATATGGTAACTTCTGTGTTAATTTTATTATAAATGCCAAGAAAATATAGCACAGGAAATTTGTCATTTTCACAGAGTAAAATCAAGTTTTAATTTTTTATTTGTTTCATAGTGATTAGCTTAACGTGCCAGTCTTTTGGTTATTGAATATGTCTAGCTTTGCTTATTAGCAAAAAGAAGAAATTTGTAACATTGGACCTGAAAAAGAAAATTATTTGAGCCCAAGTGAGAAACTGATTCCCAGCTTAAAAAGAGATCACATTTTATTGTTCTTCCATATTCTTTCTTAAATTTTTATTTTATTTATTTGCTTGACAGAAAGAGAAAAAGAGAAAGAGAGAGGAGGGAGAGAAAGAGAATGGACACACCAGGGCCTCCAGGCACTGCAAATGAACTCCAGATGCATGTGCCACCTTGTGCATTTGGCTTTATGTAGGTACTAGGGAATAGAACCTGGGTCCTTAGGTTTCAAAGGCAAACACCTTAACCACTACACCATCTCTGCAGCCCTATTCTTCCATATTCTTGATTAAAGATAGGACTTTAATCATTGTGTTTCCATGACACTGTCTTTCCTCCAAAGAGAACAACTATTTAGAAGAATTAAGGAGGAAACCTGTTTATTTTTATTTATTATTTGTTTATTTATTTGAGAGAGAGAGAGAGAGAGAGAGAGAGAGAGACAGAGACAGAGACAGAGACACAAACACACAGAGGGAGAAAATGGGTGCACCAGTGCCTCTAGTCACTGCATATGAATGCCAGATGCTTGTGCCACTTTGTGCATTTGGCTTATGTGAGTACTGAAGAATCAAACCTTAAGCTTCACAAGCAAGCACCTTAACTGGCGAGCCACCTCTCCAGCCCTTGTTTTTGTTTTGTTTTTAAATTCCACAGGTTTCCATCTTCTCTCTGCTTAGTAACCCACTCATCATCTACATTTCATCTTAAACAAGCCATTGGCATCTCATTATTCCTTCACTCTCACTTTAGGATTTCAAGATGAACTCTGTTCAACCTGCTATATTTTTTGAGAAGCTAAGTATAAGGTTTTCACAACCTGCTTTTTTGTTTTTTCCTTTTTCACTGTGAAGGTTTGGTGGACATTACAAAGGACCCAGACTATAATGGAATCTATGATGAAGACATGAATGAAGATCCCACATATGATCCCAACAGCCTGGAAGAAAAAGCTATGTTTATGAAATATGCTGAAAATATTATGCTGAAGTTGACGTTCAGTGCCACACAAGTTCAGCAGTTTGAAAATGTCTTCATATTTGAAACAGCCTATTGGATGACCAATGCTGTTAAGTATAATCAGGATCACCTTGATATTTGTACTTACCAGAGACTACAGCAGAGGCTGTATCTCCAAAAGAAGGTCATTCAGAAACACTTTGAGAAGAAAACAGAAATCAGAAGAGGGATAGGCTATCTAAAGTTAATATGCTTTCTGATTCCATTTTTACTGAGCTTGAAGAAGAAGATGAAAGTTCCTGACCTAAGTAGTCTGCTTCCACCTTTTTCAGGTAAGAGTTGAACCAAAAATCAAATATGAAATATAAGTATATATTAAATGTGTATTTCTAGTAATTGGAGTCAGGCATGTAACCTATCCATAACCTCTTAGAACAAGAAAAAAAATTAATGTTTCCAGTGTAATTAGTAATCTTGTATGTAGATAGTAAGTTTTATATACTCACACCAACTATAAAAGCCACAGAGAAACTCAAAACAAACTCTAAGTAAATGGGGGAAATATGTGGCTTCATGATATAACAACACTGTGATTGTATTATAGCTCATCCAACTTACTCTATAAATTCAATGCATTTTATTCTAGATTATTATCCTGGTTTTTCCTCAAGTTGTACATAGTGTAAATTTTTCAGAATTTTCATTTTTGAAAAAGACTGAAATATATTTGAAACTACAGTAATTGAATGAGAGTCATGTTGACACTGTATTAAACAAACAGAGCAATGCAAGATAAATTACATGCCATAGAACATGCAATGAACTGGGACTCTGCATAGATAGAATTTGACATTACTTCACAAGAAACTCTTCATGCCTTCAGATTAGCACATATTTCACACATTTCTGTTTTAATTTCTGAGCATGTAGGTTTATCAACATGAGCTTTCTGTTTAGATGGTAAATTTTCCATAGAAATTCTGCACTTACAGAAAATTTATGTCATGAGAACTCAGATGGTGAAGATAATTCCCATCTGTGAGATATTTAAAAACAGAATTGTGATAACATTTGTGCTGGGGGGGGCACATTTAGTGCTCAGAGTGCCTTCTATCTGTACTATTTAATTAATACAGAGCTGTATCTATAATATTTAACTACCTAAACATAGGGAATAAATATGAATAAATGTTTACAGCTAATTCCAGCTATTGAGATTAGAGTATGATTTACTCTTTGAAGTTTAGTATATCTTTTACAAAAAATACAAAATTACAAAAATACATTTCCATGGCTTACTTTATTGATGAAACTATTTACCAGCCTCTCAAAATATTGAACAAATTACAACCTTGCTTAGATTTCAGAAAATTATTTTTCAAATAAGTTGTGTATTCTCTTACTACTTTCCAGAAATATGGGCTGATTATATCAAATGAGAAATACCTACTTATTTATTTTTAGTGTCTCTTTTTGCCTAAACTAGCTCAAAGGAGCTTTTGTTTGTTTAACCAAAAATTGTCCAAGCCATAGAATTTCAATCTTTTCTGATCATTAGGAGTTAAATGATTAAGTATGTACATACACATACATACACCCAGTAAGTGCTAGTTTTATAGCTAGTAATTGCCAAATTTTTAATCTCATGTGGAATTTTTCACTTTGTTTACATAAATGATAACTTAGATAGCCAAAATACAATGACCTAGGTGTCATTTACCTTTTAAATAAAAGTTCATTTTCGTTTTTGGAGATGACAAGGTCAAGACAGAGAGAGAACTGCCTCCTTTGATTTATGGACGAGATTTCAAATGCCAGCATTTTGACTACAAAGAAAATCAGTATTTTCATGTTCATGGAGGAATTGAATTCGATATCAGCACCCCTTCAATTGAAGCTGCTTTGGAAGACTTTAAGGTTTAAATTATGGCCAGTCCTGGGAGGGCTTTTCTTTCACAGCTCATCATAGTTTCCTGTGAGAAGGGGATTCTGCTGGTACAGACACCATGCAGTTCTTAGTAATTCTCCAAGTCACCATCATTCTCATGTAGCTTTCATTTCATTTTAACTTACAAATAAGTTTCCTAATGACACTTTCATGTGTTCAGTTGATTGACCTCACCCTTCTTCCTCTCCTGTCTCCCTGTCCCCTCCTTTTCCTGTTGTACCCTTCTCCCTAGTAGTCTTCCTACCACTTTCATGTCTCTCAGGTGACATTGTCCCCCTTAGTCCCACCCTTTAAGCCTCTTCTTTTCTGTCTAGTTTCCGATCCTCTACCCACATTTACTTCCATCTAAATAAATATTTAACAATTAAAATATAGGATCTGCATACAAGGGAAAACCAGTTTCACCCATTTTCCTGAAATTCTTATTTCATTTTTCTTTGCAGCTTCATGAAATCCCATAGTGTCCATGCACCTCATTTACTTTATCCTTTCTTGTGTTGATGGACATCTAGGCTGACTCCATTTCCTTGCTATTATGAAAAGAGCAGCAGTAAACCTGGGTGTGCAAGTCTCTCTGTGATAGGATGTAGAATCCTTTGGCATCTGCCCACGAGTGGTATAGCTGGGTCATATGGAAGTTTTCATTTTAGGTGTTTTTTTTTTTTTTTTTTTTTTTTTGAGAAGCCTCCACAATGGTTTCCACAGTTGTTTACCAGGTGACAAACCCACCAACAATGAACAAGGGTTCCTCATTTACCACATCCTTTCCAGCATTTACTGTCACTTGTATTCTTGATGATAGACATTCTGACTGGAGTGAGATGGAATCTCAGAGTAGTTTTAATTTGCATTTCCCTGATGTCTTTGGATATTGAGCACTTTCTAAAATGTTTCTTAGCCATTTCTATTTCTTCTTTCAATAACTACCTGTTCAGTTCATTGGCCCATTTAGTGATTGGTTGCTCTGTGTGTGTATGTGTGTGTGTGTGTTTTCTAGATATTAACTCCTTGTCTGAAGTATAGCTGGCAAAGATTTTCTATTAGTAGTTTATTTTGCTGTTCATATGCTCTTTAGTTTCATGTAACCCACTTATCATTTTGGGGGGCTATTTCTTGTGCTATTGGGGTTCTCGATTCAGAATTTCATATCTCTATCTCAATCCTGAAGTATTTTCCTCCATGTTTTTCTGTAGTAGTTTCAATTTTTCAGGTTTTGAATTAAAGTCTTTGTTTCAGTTGGCATTGATATGAGAGATAGGAATATAATTTTATTCTGCATATGATTACCCAGTTTTGTCAGTGTCATTTACTGAGTAGTCTTTTATTCCAGTGCATGTTTCAACATCTTTGTCAAAAACTAGGTATCGACTGCTGAGTGGATTTGTCTGTAGGTCCTCTATTATGTTTCACTGGTCTACATGTCTACTCTTGTGCTAGTTCCCTGCTGTCTGTTTCACTTAGGTTCTGTAGTATAGTTTGAGGCCAGATAATATCATTCTTCTAGGCATGTTCTTTCTGCTTAGAATAACTTGAGTTAAACATGACCTTTTGCAGTTACAAATCTGCATTGAATCTATAGATTACTTTGAATAGTAATATTACTATTCAATATTAATTCTACCTGCCCATCTGTCTTCATCAATTTATTTTTTTCAGCGTCTTAAAGTTTTCCTTACAAAGATCTTTCATCTCCTTGGCTAGATTTATTCCTACATATTTTATTAGTCTTTGAAGCTATTGTGGAGGGGCTATTTTTCCCAGTGTCTTTCTCAACAACTTCATTATTGATTCATTATTAACAAAAGTTAATGATTTTGTTTGTTTTTAGCATAGAGTCTCACTGTAGTCCAGGCTAACCTGGAACTCACTCTGTAACTCAGGCTAGCCTTAAACTCACAGCAATCCTCTTATTTCAGCTTCCCAAAGGCATGAGTTTCCAGGCACTATTTGATTTTTGGATATTGATTTTGTATTCTGCAATTATACTGAAAATGTTTACAGATCCAAAAGTGTTCTGGTATAGTCTGTTGGATCATTAAGTACAAATTTTAATATGTTCTCTTCAAATGGGGATAGTTTAACTTCTTACCTTCCAAGTTTTAATCTCTTTTATATTTTTCTCTTGTCTTATTGTTTCAGTTTATTTTGAGCATTCTATTGAATAAGAGCTAAAAGAGTGGTAACTCTTGTCTCATTTCAGATTATAGAGAAAATGGATCCTGTTCCCCCACCCCACCAATTAGTATAACATTGGCTGTAGGTTTGATGTGTGTGTGTGTGTGTGTGTGTGTGTGTGTGTGTACATATGTATACATATACACACACACCCTTTAGAAGTGTGTTCCTTCTATTCCTAGTTTCTTCAAGATTTTTATCGTGAAGACTTGTTGAACTTTGTCAAATGGTTTTTCTGCAGACATTAAGACAATACTGGGATTTCTGGCTTTAAGTTTATTAGTATGGTGCATTACATTGGTTCGCACGTGTTGAACCAACCCTACCTCCCTGGGATGAAGCCAAGTTGGTGACAATGTTTGAGATTAAATTCAGTTTACAGGGTTTTGTTTGTTCATTTTTTGGAGGCAGAGTTTTATTCTATTCCAAGCTGACCTGCAACTCACTCTGTAGCCCAGGCAGGCCCTTGAACTCACAGCAATTCTCTTATTTCAGCTTTCTGAGTGCTGGGATTAAAGGCTTGTGTCACCATGCCCAGCTAGTTTACAATATTTTGTTAGGGATTTTTGCATCTATGGTCGTAAAAGAGCTTAGTCTGCATTCTTTTTGTTGTTGTGGTTGTTGTTGAGTCTTTGTCTGGTTTCAGTATCAGGGTGATTTAGGCTTCGTAGAATGAATTTGGAAGTCTTTCTTCCATTTCTATTTTGTGGAACAGTTTGTGAAGTGTTAGTATTAGATCTTTCTTGAAAGTTTGGTAGAATTCAGTAGTAAATCTATCTGGCCATTCACTTTTCTTAATTACTTAATACTTAATTTATTAATTAAGAGAACTTAATTACTGCTTCAAGCTCTTTGTTGGTTATGGGTATGTTTACATTGCTTTAACATACATGAGTGAAGTTCAATTGTATCTAAGAAACTGTGTTGGATATCAGAGATAAAGTGACAAATTAGCTTGGTTCAGCTATTTTCAACCCAGAATTTATAGATTTTCAGTCATATTTGTCCTGGAACAACATGTGCAATAGAAATTCCTGAACATAGGGGAAGTCTTGGTAGCACATGCCTGAAGTCCCAGTGAGGCATGAGGATCATTATTCAAGGCCAGTCATGCAACATAGAGACCTCGATTTAAAAAAAGAAAGAAAAAGGAACAAAGAACCCAATAAATCACTTAATCCTATAATCCTTCCATTTTTTCAAAGATTCGTATGAGAAAACATGCTGTAGAGTTTGTGTGTAGCAGAATTCTACACCTGGAATTTTGTATCAGCATCATACATTTCAGTTTCTGTCTTGTCTTTCATATATATTTTTCTGTATTTTTTCCTTTATTCTCAAAGTTAAGATTGGTATATAAAGTTTCTTCATAAGGTTTCTTTTATATGAAATTTTTGTACATGTAAATGATGAAGTTTTAGCCCAGAAAACCCTGAAACCTTATAATTGTTTAGATTTGTTTAAAGATATGTTTCAGTAACATAACTAATATTTTAGAACAATATAGAAGAAATACGAAAATGTGCTGCTAACACATTTACAGAAGACTCAGGATACAAAGAATATTACTCAATTCCAGTCATGGAATTTCAAGGAAAGAGGTAAGAAAGTTTCAGCAATTATACATACTGGCCACAGCTTGTTGAACATCAGCAGAGAAAAAGAAAAGTGTCAAAATGGAAATGCTAACTTAAAGCCTTAGAATGGAAACCCTATAACAGCAATGAAACTGGGAGTGATATACTGATTCCAAAAAGGACTGGTTAGTGATCCACAACCTTTGATAAATTCTGTATAATATTCATTAGAGCTTGAAATTCGTTTTGTCATTAACACAGTTGTTGGATTGGGATGGAGACAGGAATCAAATTTACTGGGGGAGCTGATATCAGTGGACTTATTGCAAACTTTATTTCCATGTGAGTATAGCTTAAAATCTTCAGCCAGACAGATCTTGCTCTGTCTGTCACTTTTTTTGAAGTGGTATGCTTCTCACAGCATTTCCAGAGTCTTTTATGTGCTGTGTTCTTGGGGTTGCACCTTGGATACTGAATATTGGAAATATAGGATATAAATCTCAGAGAAAGTATTGCAAACAAGCACCTTTAGCCACTGACCAATCTTCCCAGCCCAAAAGAAATATTTGGATTAGAAGTAGAGATTTAAAAACATGAAGGACCTGAGCATGGTGGCACACACCTTTAATCCCAGCACTTGGGAGGCAGAGGTAGGAGGATTACCATGAGTTCAAGGCTATCATGAGACTACATAGTGAATTCCAGGTCAGTTTGAGCTAGAGTGAGACCCTACCAAAATAATAACAATAATAAAACATGAAGGAAGATTTTGTTTGTTTGTCTTGATGGAAATGAGGTTGTTGAGAGGATAGGACCAAGTCTGGAGATCTGGAGAACAGAAACTTTAAAATGGGGAAGGGAAAAGTAGGAGAGAGAGAGAGAGCGCAAGGGGGACTGGAAGGGAGTAATCCACAATGGGGGACTAGGAGACTGTGATGGCGTGGAAGCCAAACTGGGAAACATTTAAGAATATGAAAATATTTTAAGGCATCACATAAAAAGAGAAAAGGATGAACTCAATTTAAGAGTGAAGAACTCCCTCTACATTTGGCTAATGACTTGATAAGAGAAGTTTAAAGGTATTGTGATTAAAGGAGATTGTGTGCAGCTAGTTCAAGGGTAAAGCAGGGGAGAGTTAATGAGATGGGAAGAGGTAAAAAAGACTATAAATTTCTTCAAAGATGCATGAGAGTGAAACGAACAGGAGAAATAAGGCAAAGGGAGTATCAGGCTAAGAATGAAATGTAGATCTTTCCACTGAGCACTGCCTGATAGCCATAAAGTACTAGAGTCAAAGTCAAAGACCATGCAGCTCATGACTGCCATGATTCTGAAGGAGGATCAGTGTGTGGATGGGGACTTTTCATTTGAGGATGTCCACCATATGTGGAATTTATGGGACACGCCTTCTGTCTTTAGACTATATAGGACAACATGCACCTCCTTTGAGGAGGAAGCTTTTGCTTAGAGACCCTGCACCTGTTGTCATACTCCACAGTAAACAGTGTCCTAGAGACACTTAAAGTAAACTGCTCTCCTGCTTCCGGAGTGCCAGTTATTCAAGAATGCAGGGAAGCAATGGGGACAAAAGATCTACTTGAAGAAATGTTGTTGCTGCGCAAAAGTACAGTTATGTAAACATACTGCCTCTGTGCTGTAAGAGACCCAACCATTGCCATGAGCTGTCATAGTGCAGCTGTTTACAGCATTTATACATCAGTGTTGATGTATAGTAGGTTGATAGATATGAATTTTCAGATTTCAAGCCAAAATAAGCTTATTTCTTATTATTTTTGCTTCATGCTGGGTCAGCCAGCATGAAACAAAACTATAAGCCACAAGTAAATAATCCATATTTTCCTGGCTCCTATATCAGTTGCTAGAGAACCTTAGGTTCACTATATAATCCAACCCTATAGAATTCTTCCTGGAGTTTGATATGCTAATAACTCAGTATTCTCAACTGTAATGAAATATCTTCTGCTTCTTTCTTTCTTGTCTTGGCTTCCAAGATGGTCAGTATCTCCTGTTTTTTTAATATAATTTTTTAAATATTTGTTTTATTTACTTGAGAGAGAGAGATAAAGAATAGATGTACCAGCGCTTATAGCCCTGCAAGCAAACTCCAGATGCATGTGCCACCTTGTGCATCTGGTTTACATGGGTCCTGGGGAATTGAACCTGGGTTCTTTGGCTTTACAAGCAAGCGCTTTAAGTGCTAAGCCATCTCTCCAGCTCTCTCCGGTTTTTATAGCAATCTCAGCCACAGTTGGCTTCCTGGGGAAGATGAAAGGAATTTTCCTACAGCTAGACAATACAGAGCTGGCCCAGAAAAAAATCTGAAGGACATTGTCAACATGGCTTCTGATGCTTAGAGTTATATGGCAGCATTCTTTAGGACTTAGGGAATCTACTTTTGGGTTTGGAGGGTCCTTTCCTATCATTCTATACAAAACCAAAGGAAGGTGAATTGTTCTCTTCCAAGCATTCAGGTTAGTTATTCAGTACAAAATAAGCATTCACATCTGACCCATACAGCTCCTTAAGGTCCTAGAGCCTGTCGCTACTGTGATTTGGAGAGCATTCCTGCCTTTAGCAGAAGACCTGCTCCAGGCTAATAAACTAGGCAAGTTCTACTGATGAAGGTGGCATCTCCATAAGTCATAACTTAGGGACAAGTGACAAACCCCACTACCTGGTCTAGCACTATACCCATGCAGTGTGTGTGTGTGTGGGGGTGAAGGCTTTCGTTTATATTGCAGTCAAATTTTCTTTTGTGGGGATAGTGGTGGAAAGGAAGAACGACACCCTCAAGTAAGAGTGAACAGAAAAAGTATAGTTTAGAAAACTTTTAGTAAGAAAACACAGAGCTTAAGAGAAGGAAGAAATGCAAAGAAGAAGGGTGGCTCCTGGAAAATGGGAAAGCCCACAGGACAAAGTTCCCATGTTTCCTATGCACATTCCCCACTTCTGACCTTCAAATACTTTTCTTAATAGTCCACCCATGCTTTCTAAAAAAAATGTTTTCAGTTTAGCATTTTATGATGTTTTGTACAATGAGGGGCCTCTTTGTACACTTAGTCCACTATGTACCAATATGCTATTTCTGTTCTATAGTATGATAGAATTTTGTTCTCCTCTCCATGGCCTATGGCACAAGGAGAAAGTAAAATACACATGATTTTATAAAGTCACAGCTGTGGAATGACTGCCTGAAACAATCTAAAGGTATGACAAAAAGGAATTAATAAACTATGGTATAGGAGAGAAAAAAAAGACTGAACAGGTCCCCAAACATGACTCCATCCCACACTTGGAAAATTGAAGTAAAGGTCAGGGCAGAGATTGTTTTAGCTTCTCTTAGTTTCCCAACAAACTTCCTATAACTGACATATGCCAGTCATTCTTCCTTAGCCAATGAATGGTTAAGAAGTTGCCTTATATAGTGTCACTAAATTACTTTCCCAGAAATTAATATAATGAAGCACGTTTCCAGGTTCTCAAAAGGAAACTAACAATCCCTGAGTGGAATCATCAAGAGGCCAAGGAGAGGAGACACAACATCAAGAATGTTTATGGAGCCGCAGAAGCTCGTTTCAGTTAGGGAAGAGACCTAGAAAACAGTAAGAGGCTTCTCAGTGGCAGTGGCAGCAACTGACGCAGCCCTGCTGAAATCTGCTCATGGAGAAAAGTTCTGTTACCAGTTGTTAGGCTGGGTCAGAGCCTGGGCCTTGGCAACACTAGCAAGCTAGGTTCAGTCACCCTCAATTTACCAACTAAAGGGGAAAGTAATAGTGACAAGAAGAAGTTTATTCAATGTGGCCATATCAGGAAGATGAACAAATAAAGAGGTTCGATGACTCCCCCAAAATCCATCTTTGGGGTCCTTCCTTATTGTGAACCATTGTTTCAATAGTAATAGCCCAAGGGATGGGCACAAGCCCCCCGAAGGAACAGAGTTACTTAAAGTTTTGTTCCTGATCCATTTTTAGAGTGATGGGGCCCATGCTTGTTGCAACCATTTCCCCATCACCCCATTTCTCAGAGACCTGGTAGGTTGAGAATTTCTTTAGTTCACTTCTGCAGAGCCAGGTCAGACTCAAGTTAAATTACCCTTTGAGAGAGAAAATATTGTTATAGTTGGATGAAAATAGTAAGAGAAGGGAAAGCAAGTGATTGGAAGATAAACCTCAGACTCCTTATCTCAGAACCTGGGCTTCCAGTGACTTCTAAGCAGTGCCTCCAATCATGTCCATAGGAAGGACAGAATGAATCCAAATGCTCAATCAGAATAATAACCAAGATAAATTTTTAATTCATAAGTAGATAACTATGCTATTAATACTTAAAATCAAGTGTAATTTAAACTGCATTTCTGTATTTGATTTTTATGGAAAATATCAAGTTTTGCGAGCATAGAAAAGAAAAATAGTAAGTCACTTCAAAATTAGAAAAACATGCTTTTTCTTTGTTTTGTTTTTAAATAGCTATTATGTGATCTACTTTAAGCTTGAAATTTTTTATCAGCAACTATATAAGACGCAATGGTGGGGAGCCATCAATGAAATACTGTCCAATCTGAGAGTGAAAAGACTTCCACTGACAGAAGCTCAGTTGCATGAACAATTTAAGAAAAAATTTGGCTTTAAAAAAGCTATGAAATGCAAGGTATTTTGGTGACTATTACATAATTTATGATAAGAAATTACATATTATCAATAAGCATATGTATCAGTTACTTATTACTGTGAGCAAATACCTGACCAGAAGCAAGTTAAAGAAAGGAAGAGTTTATCTTGGTTTCTAGCTCCAAGGGGTAGAATGCACTGTAGTAGAGAAGGCATGGCAGAAGCTGGATCTCATCACATCCTCATATTGGCAAGAAAGAAGCAGACAGAAAGTGGGGCTGGGAGAGCTTGGTGTGGTGGCACATGCCTTTAATCCCAGCACTTAGGAGGCAGAGGTAGGAGGATAGCCATGAGTTCGAGGCCACCCTGAGACTACATAGTGAATTCCAGGTCATCCTTGGCTAGTGAGACCCTACCTTGAAAAACAAAACAAAACAAACAAACAGGGCTGGAAAGATGGCTTAGCGGTTAAGGCGCCTGCCCCCTAAGCCTAAGAATGCTGGTTCCAATCTCCAGCGGTTCCAATCTCCAGGTCCCACATTTAGCCAGATGCAAAGTGATGCAAGGGCACAATGCCGCACTTGCCCACAAGGGGGAGCACACATCTGGCTTTCATTTGCAGCAGCTGAGAGGCTGCTGGTGAGCCCATCTCTATCTGACTTCCTCTCCCTCTCTCTCTGTGTCTCTCTCTCTTTCTCAAAAAACAAAAAAAAAAAGAGGGGCTGGGCTATAAAACCCCAAGCCTTCCCCAAAGTGACTCACTTTCTCTAGCAAGGCTCCACCTCATAAAGTTTCTACAACTTTCCCCAAACAGTGCCAACCAGCTTGGGGCCAAGGGTTCAAATCGGTTAAATAAGGCCTTCAATGTGAAATAAAAATTCAACATTTTATTACTGCAAATACCTAGTTATGGATATCTATATAGTTCTGGATTACAAATTTTGGCAGAAGACAAACAAAACTCAATAAACTGGTGATTAATCTTGACAATGGCTAATGTTTATTGATTTCTTATGTTGGACTCCAGGAACTATTATAAATAAAAAAAAATCTCTTGTGAAGTACTAATTGCCTTGTTCTCATTCTTTTTATACAAATGAGAAATGTGAAGTATAGAAGATATTTCCCAAATCATAGTTAGCAAATGACAATGCCTGGCCTCAGTCCCGGGAGTTAAACATCAAGAGCAAATGTAACATCCCGAATCCAATCTCTCATCTGTTTCATAGACTTTGGCATAACAGCTTCTGGAACAGATGAGTTAAGCTGTCCAACATCAGAGGTTAGACCGATGTCAATTTATTTGTTTAAATACTAATAAACTGTAAAATTTTAATAACATGTTGGTCTGTTTTAAATTAGTAGTCAGAATGTCTAAGAGTATGGTAGTGTTATCTCTCCATTTGAGACCTCCTGCAAACACGATACAATATATCTCCACAGCTGCATTTTTGAAGTTTCTGGATAACTTATTTAGGCTGTCCTTAAATCTGAAAAGGAATCTAGTGATCTTCATTTGCTTTTCAAGTACTCTCAAAGATATTCACCTGCTCTTTAAGTTGTCTGCAAAGATGAAGAATCTACAAAAGAAAAGAGGAAATTCGTAAATACATTTTTACAGTTCTAAATATCACTAGCTCTAAGTACTTTAAGCATGCCTGGTGAGATGCTATCTGGTGACTCTTGTAATGGCACTACAGCTGAGCAGCAGTCATGTGACTGTTAATGCACTTGATGTCTCCTTTTTCCCTTAAAGCAAATTTTAGGTACATTTCTATTTAATTTTAAAACTAACCCTTGCCTTTTAAATAATTTTAGAGTCTCCCATTTGGTATGAAGTCTGCTGTTGAAAGAGGCCTATCTGCTATTTTCCATACATTTAGTCGTAAAACCTCAAGTTCAACAATCAATGTTTCAGATGAAGCAGGTTATGCTATTTTCCATCATGCTGCTCTGCACAACAGAGTTTCTATCATATGTCAACTGTGCAATTCCAACTTCAATGTCAACCAGAGACGCTTTATTATGTTCAGCCAAGGTACTAGACAGTTTTTAAACCTAAAATGTTTTATTCACCTTAGTCAACATTAGGAATTTATGACGAGCCGGGTGTGGTGGTGAACACCTTTAAGTCCCAGCACTAGGGAGGCAGAGGTAGGAGGATTGCTGTGAGTTCAAGGCTACCCTGAGACTATGTAGGGAATTCCAGGTCAACCTGGGCTAGTGTGGGACCCTACCCCAAAAAACAACCAACCAACAAACAAAAAGAATGAATGACAATTTTACAGCAAGGTTGAAATTTGATATTGGTAGACTGAGCAAAGTTGAAGGGTTTATTTATCTAAGAAGGGTTTTTTTTTTTAAGTATCCATTGATGTTAGCTTATATGGTTATATATTTATTGTTGCATCTCTTTTACTTGATTATAAGCTCTATAAAGAGCAATGATGATGCTACGGATGTAGTTCAGTGGCAGAGCTCTTGTCTAGCATATGCAAGGCCCTGGGTTCGATCCCTAGCACTGAAAAAAAAATGCTGAGAATTTGGTTGACTAAATCCTTGATTATCATGTTATCCTAGAAGAATGTATCTAGAAGGATGTATTTATTGGATGGATAGATGATAATATTTGATAAGCATTGGCATAATTAATATATACTGATACACTATAGAAACTTTGAGAAAACAGAGGTAAACATAACCATAAGGTCTAAGAAGAATTTTCTTACCCTTATCCCAGAGTTCTCAAGCAAAGAATAGTAGGTAGATTTTGAAGTATGAAAACAATATAACTCTACTAGTGATATTACTGCTTTATCAACATGAAATTATCCCAACTATGAGTTACCAGGCATGGAGAAGTAGAGTTTCCAGGTCTGTTCAGATGTGGTCTCCAGCACATGCACCTTGCTTGCAGGGCTTGTCCAGAGGTTACATTCAAGATAGTTTGATGTCATCCTGCTGTCTCTGTGTACACATACTCATTTTGTCATTCATGAGTCATTTGGCTAATTTAGGAAACAGCTATGAACTAATATTCATTAGTAAGCATGTATATTCTATTTTTCAACAGAGTCATCTAAAATGGACATGAAGAAAGAAAGAAATGGTAAGACAGTGAAATATTTCCGTAATTTTAAAGATTGCATATATTAAAACATTTTTGCTGGGCATGGTGGCACAAACCTGTAATCTCAGCACTTTGCAGACAGAGGCAGGAAGATAGGAATTTAAACTCATCCTCAGCTACATGGCAAGTTCAAGGACAGCCTGTGCTACATAAGACTCCAGCTCCAACATAAACAACACCCACTAAAGCTCAGGGAACATTGTGGAAGAGGCAGCAGAAAGAATGTAAGAGACAGGATGGGGAGGAGTGCTTTAGAATTTTGTCTCTTAAAACCTTACAGCAGCTGTCGTTATCTGCACAATATTGAGCCCATGAATATGTTGTTATAGATGATGAAGGAAGACAATAAAATAAAATAATAGGAAGACAACAAAATAGTAGAAGTACTGGTTAGAGGGAACTAGGGGCTTGAAAAGGGGGAAAGAGTGATGGGAGGATACCAAAATACATTATATAATTATATAAAAATTGTCAATAAAAATTTTAAAAATAAACAGTTGCCCCAAACTATAAATACTCTGTTGCATGAGAATATGGCATAATGATGTTTCCTATTCATTTTGAAGTACATTTTTTTTCTACCCATTGTTATTTGTTTATTTTCATCTAGAGTTTCTTTTTGTTTGCGAAATTTTCTGTCATCTCTTCTTGTTTTCATAAATTTAGACCCTATAGTGATTTTTATCCCTTGTATAAAAGCAGTTGAGCTGAGGATGTAGCTCAGGAGTAAAGTGCTTGCCTTGCACGTACAAGGCCCTGGATTTAATCACTAGCACCAAATCCCCAAACAACAGTTAACATAATTTAGATACTCTGCCATCTCCTAGCAATAATGATAGATGGAGTCTTAAAAATAATTATTGTCGGTCTGGAGAGATGGCTCAGTGGTTAAGACACTTGCCTGCAAAGCCTAATGACCAGGGTTTGATTCCCCAGTGCCCATGTAAAGCCAGGTATACAAACTGGAACATGTGTCTGCCATTCATTTGCAGCAGCTAGAGGCTCTGGTGCACCATTTTCTTTGTCTCTTTCCTCTCTTTATCTCTCTCTGCTTTCAAATAAATAAAAATGTTTTTTTTTAAATGATATTGTGGGTTTGGAGAGATAGCTCAGTGGTTAAGGTGCTTGCCTGCAAAGCCTAAGTACCCTAATTTGATTCCCCAGTACCCACGTAATTCCAGATGTACACGGTGGTGCATGTATCTGGAGTTTGTTTGCAGTGGCAGGAGACACTGGCACACTCGTTCTCTCTCTCTCTACCTGCCTATTTCTCTTTCTCTCTCAAATAAATAAATAACATATTTTAAAATGATTATTGTTGGCTGAGGAAAAGTTTTTATATAGGCATCAGGTCAAAATTTTGAGGTTATACCTTTCTATATTTAACAGATATATTTACATAGTCTATATCAGATAATTTAAAGGAAGCTTACTTGTAAAGAAGCTACTTTAAGCAGAGTGTGGTGGCACACACCTTTAATCCCAGCACTTGGGAGGCAGAGGTAGGAGGATCTCCATGAGTTCAAGGCCAGCCTGAGACTATATAGTGAATTCCAGGTCAGCCTGAGCTAGAGTGAGACCCCACTTTGAAAAAACTAAAAAAAGAAGAAGGAGGAGGAGAAGCAGCAGAAGCAGCTACTTTAAAGGGACTGAGTTGGCAAGGGGAGGGACTAGTTGCTTGAACTAGCTACTTTCTTTAGCATAGAAGCCCCGCAAACCTGACATGACCTCAGGGTGGGAATATTGTTCTTCAGTGCTACTTATTTTTCTCTACTTATAAAGATGCATGCTTACTCATTAGACATTCTGGCATGAGTAAAGATTGTAAGATGGCCTAAATTCTTTTAGTGCTTGTTTTGGAGATTTTATATTGTTTTGGATAATACTGGGCTGAGTGGGCACATGTTAGTATTTGTTTTAGGAGTGCTACTTCTTTGACTTTTAAGCAGCTGTCCTCCATTCCAGGCCCAACCCCTCTACACTTGGCTGCACAGGCTTGCTCACTGGAGACAACCATCTGTCTACTCTGTTTCAAAGCTGACTACACTCTGACCGAAAAGAGAGGCTGGATGCCCATTCACTTTGCCGCTTTCTATGACAACATCTGCATCATCATTGCCCTCTGTAGGAAGGACCCTAGTTTGCTAGAGGCTGAGACGACAGCTGAGTAAGTTCGTA
Source organism: Orientallactaga sibirica (assembly GCA_036365145.1). Lineage (NCBI taxonomy): Eukaryota > Metazoa > Chordata > Mammalia > Rodentia > Dipodidae > Orientallactaga > Orientallactaga sibirica. The sequence continues at coordinate 28,543,472 of JAEOAD010000004.1, read as the reverse complement.
ACATTTGTAAGAATATAAAATTCTGCTTTCGTGGCTTTATTCACACACTGAGATCATGCAATTGGGTAATTTGACAGGAATGTCTTTAGTATTTGTGAGGACGGGAGTGTCATCAGCCTCTGCATATTTCCTGGAAGAATAAGGAATGAGTCCTAGGGAGCGTCTCTTAGCCCTTGAATCAATAATAGCTTCACATGTTAGTTTATAAGGCTAGCTACTTACTGCACTAGAAGAAGCCTGGAGCTAGAGAGGAGAAAGTTGCTCTTATCTCCTATACAACCAGTAGGTAGCCCCAAGACTCCAAACCAAATTAGACAGAACTGTGTCATTAAAGACATACATCCTGGTATCTAAAAGGGAAATACAGCAAACAGAAGATTCATTTGAAACAGGCAACTGTCCCCCATCTTCTGTTTTATAATTCTAGGGAAGATTAACCTTTGGGGTGGGGTATAAATCCTTCTAAAGGTTCATTCTCCTCCAGAAGTCTAAAGACTAAGTTACTGTTTCTCTGGATTTGAATTATGCACAGCTTCCTTCAGTCTAGGTCCTCAAGCAGCCTGTTCTTTATTATTCAATGGCCAAGGGCTAGCATAAACGGTCAGTTTGGCGGAAGGCCACATCTCGTTGCTCTTTTGAGCACCTGGATTTCACATTGTCTACAGAATGGCAACTACTCCTGCTTCTGTTGTCATACCTGCATTGTGGAGAAGAGAGAGGAAAAGCTCCACACTTCTTTCTCTTCAGGGAGTTGTCCATCCAACTTCCACTGGTCCCTACTGTCCAGACCTGTCAGTATAGTCACACACCTGCCTGTGAGGAAAGATGGGACAAGGAGGTCTGGGTTGGACAGCCAGGTATCCAACCCAATGATCTTCATTATCTAAAAAACAAAGTAGGTTTTTCATAAACCTATTAGTTTCTGCCACAGTGAGGAAACTGGGATTTGAAAATCAAATCTAAAGTGTAAAGAAATGTGTTAGGTTAGTCTCTCAGTCTGTTTCATTGTTTGTAAAGTAAGTTGATAATACTTGATTTTTTCCCTTAACTTGTAGTTTTTCTAAGGATTAGATAGGATAGTGTAGTATAAGAAAATTATATAGTATCAACTTCCAAACTCATAACAAGGCCTAATAATTAAGTTTGGCAAAAGGATGGGGGGGTAATACACTTAAGACAGCAAGGCAGGAGAGAGAGGTCGGTTTATGAGTGAAATTCTGAGGATGTGACATCAAAGGAAGAGAAGGTGATGGTAGAAATCAATGTTTCTTCAAGAATGCAACCAGATTTGCAGCTATGTGTGTCTTTAAATATTATCTTAAAATGTTCCTTGCTTTTTAGGAATCAGTGTACTCCACTCTTACTTGCTGCAACTTCGGGAGCACTGGACACTATTCAGTACCTGTTTTCTCTTGGTGCTAACTGGAGAAAAACAGATATTAAGGGAAATAATATAATTCATTTATCAGTGCTAAGTTTTCATACAGAGGTACTCAAGCATATAATAGAGTTAAACCTTCCTGAACTCCCAGTTTGGAAAACGTTGGTAGGTGAGTATAGAACATATAATTTTTTTCTAAATAAATATTCTGATGAGTATTTGGTATGATTATTGATACACTGAAGTATAATAATACATATATCACATTTTAAACACAAAATCATAAATTTTATGCATTTAAATCACAACTAGTACTAATGATAAGGAGCTATATTTTTGTGTGCAAAATGCTTTTCTTTCATCCATGTCTGTGTTGTATATAATGTGGTGTGTGTGGTTTTTGCATGTCTGTACAGAAATGCATACCTTCTACACATGTGTGCTGAAGACTGAGGACACTCCACTGCTCTTTTGCTTTATTGAGATGGAGCCCCCATGTACCCTGGAGCTCACTGTTAGCCTGGCTGACCAATGAGTCCCAGTGATCTTTTATATCCATTCCCCTCAGTACTAGTGTAAGAGGCATGTGTGGCCATGCCCGGCTCTTCATGTTGGTGTTAGGGATTACACTGAGGTCCTCTTACTTTCATAGCAGGTACTCGTAGCTACTGAGCCATCCTCTCAACCTTTGTCATTTTATTTCTAATATAACTCAAAGGTCAATGACCCAGATGATATCTTACAAATTATATTGATTTCCCCTCTTTCTCAGAAATCAAAACATCTTCGCCATCAAAAAGACAAATTCAAATAAAAAGGAGGAAAAGGAAGAAATTAAAGTAGAAAACATTCCCTCCAACCTATTCCTTACTAATAGTTTTAGAGAGAAGTTAAGAAATATCTTTCTTCACATTTCATGAATGTTTTATGCAAAACATTTTAACATGTTTTATTCAATCTAGCCAGAAATGTCATAAGGGTACTGTTACTAAGTCAAACGAATATATACATCTAAGCTAACTCCATTCCAAGATCCTGACTAAAATTACATGAAGATGTAATGATAACCAATCTTGGAATATGTTAAGTACTAGGAGCATGTTCTGAGTGTTGCAGCCCCAAGAGATACTGGAAAGTGTTTTCAGTGTTTATTTTATGCACAGATGTAATCTTGTATTAATTTTTTAGAGGGAGCATTGAATGATCCACCATTAGTTTTAATAAACTAAACTATTGCAATGCCTCCTTAGTAAGGAATCTGTCCCCTAACAAGAACAGCTTAAGGGCACAAACTATTCCCAGTGGTAACTACTTCCAATAGCCATTGTTCTGATAATGGCATAGACAATGACTGACCACAACAATAAACAGCAATATTTAGGTTGCTGCTTTTCCCTAAGTTCTGAAATAGCTGTCCCTCCTCACATTGCCCATTCACGTTATGAATAAAAGAAGAAGTAGTCAATTTAGTAAAAGACTTCAGGATTAACCCCTGAGTGGAAGCTGAATTTTTAAAGAGATGATCTAGCCAAGGAGGAATCAGGACAGATTTGACAGTAGAGTGGCTGAATAAAGAGGTGAAGACAAGACAGAGCTATGGGCTTTTCTCACACCATAGACCTTGTTTAGAAACATGGGTGTTAATCTCATCTTATGTTTGGAGTTAAAATTCATCCTAGATTTAAAAATATTATTAATTATATTCAAGAAATAAATAAAGTCTGTACCTAATTTAATGACTATTAAAATTTTATTGATAGTGTAGTTTTCTTTGCCATCCTTAAAAAGTCATATTCAGGGGCTGGAGAGATGGCTTAACAGTTAAGGCACTTGCCTGTGAAGCCTAGAGACCCAGGTTCGGCTCCCCAGAACCCATGTAAACCAGATGCACAAGGTGATGCATGCGCACAAGGTTGCACATGCACACAAGATGGCTCATGTGTAGGAGTTTGATTGCAGTGGCTAAGGCCCTGGCGCTCCAATTCATTCTCTCTCTTGCTCTCACTCTCTCCCTCATAAATAAAAAACCATCATACTCAGATTTTATTCATAACTGATTTTTGGCGCAAGAGAAATGTACCATTTTTTCAAGCAAATGTGAACTGTCAAGGACATTTCCTTCCCCCATGACCTAAAACCTCCCACTTAAGCCTTATACCTCTTAAAGTTTCCATCACCTCCCACCAGCGCCAAACTATCTACTAAACCTTTAAAACAAGTGCCTTTAGCTCATGTATTAGGGCACAGACACAATCTGTTCAGAATCTACAAAAGGCCACGAACAGCGGGGAACTTACTGCATGAACTTGGTGGTTATGGTGGTAATCTCAACTATGATGTTCACTTTGCCTATATGAAAACAAAATCAGTAATTCTGCTGCCTTTTATATAAATTATAATGTGTATTTTTCTGTTAAATATTTCCCAGAAATGTTGCAGTGTGAAAGCTTTAAACGAAGGATGATGGCTGTCATGTCCTTAGAAGTAATTTGCTTAGCAAAAGATGAATACTGGAAATGTATTTTGGATGCAGGTGATATGAAACCTATTAACTATCTTTTTCTTAGATTATTTTAAGTAGAGTCATATTGTATTCACCTAAATAGTTTTAATGTTATATACATTATGTAATATTATATATATATGTATGTGTGTGCATATATATAATACTAAGATTGAACTTAGGGATATACATGAATAAAGTACATACCCTACCACTGAGTTGCACTCATAGCCCTAAAATGTATATAGTTTTTATTTATTTGGGGGAGACAGGGTCTCATTATGTAACCAGAACATGTGATTTTTCTTCCTCCACCTCCTCAGTGCTGGTGTGTGCCAACACACCTGTCTATATATATATATAAAAATTATATATATAATTATTTTTGAGGGCTAGAGAGATGGCTTTAATGGTTAAGGCACACATGCCTGTGCAGCCTAAGGACCCAGGTCCCACATAAGCCAGGTGCACATGGTAGCACATGTGTCTGGAGTTCATTTGCAGTGGCTAGAGGCCCTGACATGCCCATTCTTCCGCTCTCTCTCTCTCTCCCTCTCTCTATCTCTAATAAATAAATAAAAAAATTTTAAAATATTTATAAAAATATTTTTGAGAGAGAGAGAGAGAGAGAGAGAGAGAGAGAGAGAATTTGCATGCTAGGGCCTTCAGCCACTGAGAATGAACTCCAGACACCTGTGCCCCCTTATGTGCTACATTGTGTGCTTATATCACTGTGAGCCTGGCTATGTGGGACCTGGAGATTCAAACATGAGTCTTTAGGCTTCTCAGGCAAGTGCTTTAACCACTAAGCCATATCTCCAACCTTTAAAATATATTTTTAATTGTGAAGAAAATTATTTAGCTCAGGTTAAGCTGCTTTTTCCTTTTCTAAAACCACTTCATTTGTCAACCTTGTACTTTATTTTCTAAGGGAAAGCTGCCCAGGGTAAAAAAATCTATATGAATTTTAAAGGAATTCTAGTTCTTCTTTAAAAATATTTTATTTAGAAAGCTCTATGCTATTTATTTATTTGTTTATGTGTTTATTTAAGAGGTGGGGGAATAGAATGGGCACACCAGGGTTTCTAGCCACTGCAAACAAATTCCAGAGGAATGCACCATCTTGTGCATCTGGCTTACATGGGTACTGAGGAATCGAACCTGGGTCCTTAGGCTTTGCAGGTAAGTGCCTTAACCACTATGCCATCTCTCCAGCCCCTAATTCTTTTTCCTTAAAAGCAAATACTGTGCTGGAGAGATGGCTTAATGGTTAAAGCACTTTCCTGCAAAGCCAAATGACCAAGGTTCAGTTGCCCAGTACCCATGTAAAGCCAGATGCACGAGGTGGCACATGCCTCTGGAGTTTGTTTGCAGTGGCTGGAGGCCCTGGTACACCCATTCTCTCTCTCTCTGCCTCTCTCTCAAATAAATAAATAAGTAAATAAAAATAAAAACTAATACTAATACTAAATGACTTTACCATACTGCTATTATAATTTCTTTGATTTATAAACTGTCCCTATTCTTAATTTGCAAAGTTATATTTTTAAATTGTAAATAGCAGAGTTAATGTCAAGCCAGGTTTGTAAGAAGCTATGAGACTTAAATCAGCCTCTCTGGCTTAGCTTCCTTACTGATCAACAATGTCCATTGAGACTCAGAAATTGAAATGCATTATTCCACATGAGGTACTCCATGTATATTATAGAACAAATGACTTTAAATTTAGTTAACTTTTTTGTCTCTATTGCCTTACTAAAATTATGTAGAGAAAGCTCTATGTTTTTAAAAAAAAGTAAGCCATAGATTTATACTACTAAGGATGTTTCACTTCAGAGAGATAAACCAATAAAAGACTCAAGTTTACTCATATTTTCAGCATTTAGTGTGTGTTCTACAATGTGCTTTTAAAAGTATTGAACTGATATGAATATAAGAAGCATCCAACTGAAGCCAAATTTTCTGTTTTTACCACAACCAGTGACTTAATATAATTAATGGGGTTAGTGTTGGTTGCATTTTACTAGATTCTGTAAATTTTTTACTTCCTAGTATAAGATAAAGATAAAATACAATAAATTATTTAAGTAATTTCACAAAACTGCCATTCAAAGATTATGTAGTACCCAAAGCAGAACTGTAATATGTGGTAGCTCAAAGAATTTACTTATTAATTTGACACCTGTAATTCCAGCACTGTCTTAATAAAATATTATTTATTAATTATTATAGACAAAAGTTCAGTGTTTTAAAGATGGCTTACGGTTACTAATGTAAAGTGTATGATTGTGTTTTATGCAAAATCAAATGTGAAAGCAGAACATTGTCTGTCCTGTCCTGTTCTATAGATAAAGCAGAGGAGTTGACTACAAATGGTTTCCAATAACTCATACTGATTTCTATATTTCCTGCACAGGCAGCATTCCTGCTTTAACAAATCTATTAAAGTGTCCCAGGATAAAATTGCAATGCAAAACTGTGGGCTTATTGAGCAATATCTCAACCCATGTAAGTGTCGTGCATGCTTTGGTAGAGGCAGGAGGCATTCCGGCTCTGACCAACTTACTGGCTTCTGACGAACCTGAGCTACAGGCTCGCTGTGCTGTCATCCTCTATGATATTGCTCAGTGCGAACACAAGGAACTTATTGCCCAATATGTAAGTTCTTTTCATAGACTATCATTTTTGACCAATAGCAATTTTCCCACATGCAAGCCCAAGATAGACAGCTTTATTACTATACAGTGACAAAACTCCAAGAGAGAGGGAGATTATTGAAAACTACTTGAGGAAAGCAGCAGGCATTTGGACTACTGGTACAGTGCCATGGTTGAGGGTTAGCTTTGCAGAATCAATGTCAACAGTGAAACAAAAAATGGCATTTGAGTGTAGTCCTGAGGTAGAAGGGGAAAAGTTTTTTTATAGGTTAGTGAATATTGATTATTTATTCCTGTTTATATGAAAATATTATAAGAAACACTTTATGTCCCTCAAGGTAGAGTCACTTAGTTGGGAAAATTGCTCTACTGGTATTTCCTGTGGTAATTCGCCACGGGGATGTCACTCTCATGTTTGTTATATTTCAACATTGTAGATATATCCTCATTTGCCTGAAAATGTGTTGCATTTTAGTTTCTCATTTTCATTGATGTTCATGCATTATTTTTAAGCATTATTTCTAATGGTACAAAGAACTGCTATCTTTACTACCTTTAAGAATCAGGGCTGGAGAGATGGCTTAGCGGTTAAGGCGCTTGCCTGCAAAGCCAAAAGACCCAGGTGCAATTCCCCAGGACCCACCCACGTAAGCCAGATGCACATGCATCTGGAGTTCGTTTGCAGAGGCTAAAGGCCCTGGCCTGTCCATTTCTGTCTCTCTAGTAAATGAATAAATAAATAAATAATTAAAAAGAATCAGAAATTAGGGCTGGGAAGATACTTCAGTGTCTAAAGTGTTTTCCACGCAAACATGAATACTTGAGTTTGGATTCCCAGAAGCCACATGAAGACAGACAGATGCTACAATTCCAGAGTGCCTAGGGCAAGAGCAGAAGTGGAGATAGGAGAATCACTAGGAGGCTTGTTCGACAGGTAACCTGGCAAACACAGTGGTGAACAAGAGATCCTGCCCCACCCAAGGTTTGGAAAGCATGGATTGACACCCCTGCAGTTGCCCTTTGATCTCCACACAGCACGGCACACATGCCTCCACACTCACACACCTGAATACACACACATCCATACAAAAATCAGAAATTGTGTTCACCTTAAAATAATACCTGCTGGTGTGTATACATAATTACCAAACACCAGTGCCCCGCCCACATGACAGATACTTCCAAATGGGGTAGTACATTCAATTATCTGACTTGATTGATTTGCTTTACTCCTTAAAGACATTACAAGTAACTTTCAACCTCAATCTTTTTTTTTTTTTTTTTAGTTTTTTTTTTTTTAGGTATCGTCTCACTCTACCACAGGTTGACCTGGATATCAGTCTGTAGTCTCAGGCTGGCCTTGATCTCATGGTGATCCTACTACCTCTGCCTCCCCAGTGTTGGGAATAAAGGTGTGTGCCACTGCACTCGGCCTTCAACCTCAGTCTCCTATGTGCTATTTTAAAAATATATTTATTGAATACTTACCTTATGTGAAAATATAAGATTTATTCAAAGTTGCATTAACTGTTATTTAATGTGTCATATCAGTAGAAACATTTGTAGGCAAGTTCTTTTTAAATAAGCTGAGAATTATAGCAATTACACACTTTTTTATTTTATTATTTTTTTCTTTTTAATTATTATTTTTATTGACAACTTCTATACTTACATACAAAACACATATTTCCCTCCCCTCCCCCCATTCCACCTTAGAACTCCAATCTCCATCATATCCCCTCCCTCTCTCCATTAGTCTCTCTTTTAATTTGATGTCATCATCTTTTTCTTCTATTTTTGAGGGTCTTGCGAAGGTTTTGCTAGGCACTGCAAGGTCATGGATATTGAGGCCAATTTCTGTCTGGGCAGTTGCATTGTAAGAAGTCATACCCTTCCTTTGGCTCTTCCATTCTATCCGCCCCCTCTTCCGCAATGGTCCCTGAGCCTTGGAGGATGTGACAGAGGTGTTTCAGTGCTGGGCACTCCTCCATCCCTTCTTCTCAGCACTATGTTGCCTTTTGGGTCATCCCACTGGTCATCGCCATCTGAAAAGAGAAGCTTCTCTAATCAGAAGTGAGAGTAGCATTAATATGTGAATATGAACATTAAGTGTAGTGCCCCCAGGGAAGCTTGGTGGAAATAATATATACATTTAGTCAGACAAGAGCAGGCTTTATACCCCTAAGGCTCATGACCTCACCTGCCATAGACTTTTACTTAGGTTTTTCAGTACCAGGTATGTATTCCCTCCTGTAGAGAGGGCCTTCAGTCCAACTATGGAGCAGTTGGTTACCCCAAGAGTAGACATGCCACTATTGCACCTGTTCAGTCATTGGGCCTGTCTGGCCAAACTTGAATATTCAGTGCCCACTGTTTTCACTGCTGATGACTTCTGTCTCCCATACGGCTGCATGCAGTGCAGCTTTTTCCAGCTTTCAGTTGGCTGGTCTACAGGGAGAAGGTTTTCTGCTCAGCACCAGCTTGCTTTCAGTGACCTTGCCTCTCAGGCAAGAGATGTCTTCAGCAATAGGGTCTTACTATCTGTTTCTCAAGGGCAACCAAGGGCTTTGGCAAAAGCCTTTAATGTTTTGGAGGCTACCTGGACCTCCTTGGCCAACAACTCACTGGAAGATATCCCATCCCAGGCACTGAAAATTTTCTAGTAACAGTCTACAGCTTCTAGATGTGCCATTATTCAAAAAAGTAGATTTACATAAGTCTTATTCAGACTATCTTGAATTTAGATTGATCCTCCCCCTGCCCTTCTTTATGCATTCTCTTCCCATGGCCTCACTTAGGCCATTCCCCTCCCTGTAATCTGTTCTTCTACTTAGATATGTGCAATACCATACATTTGAGTCCTTCCCTTTCCTCCCTCCCTTATAGCCTTTTACCAGCTTACTGGTTTCTGGTACCTATTTTTGGTTCCAGTTCACACACAAGTCTATACATTGGTAGCTAGGATCCACATATGAGAGAGAACATGTGACGTTTGGCTTTCTGAGCCTGGGTTACCTCACTTACTATAATCCTTCCCAGATCCATCCATTTCCATGCAAATTTCATAATTTCATTTTTCCTTACTGCTGAATAGAACTCCATTGCATAAATGTACCACATCTTTATTATTCATTCATCTGTGGAGGGACATCTAGGCTGGTTCCATTTCCTAGCTATTGTGAATAGAGCAGCAATAAACATGGTTGTGCAGGTATCTCTAAGGTAGTGAGAAGAGTCCTTTGGATATATGCCTAGGAGTGCTATAGCTGGATCATATGGTAAATGTATTTTTAGCTGTCTCAAGAACCTCCACACTGATTTCCACAATGGCTGGACCAGATTACATTCCCACCAACAGTGTAGAACTGTTCCTCTTTTTCCGCATCCACGCCAACACTGATTGTCATTTGTTTTCTTGATGGTAGCCATTCTGACAGGTGTGAAATGGAATCTCAAAGTGGTTTTAATTTGCATTTCCCTGATGGCTAAGGATATGGAACACTTTTTTAGATGTTTATATGCCATCTGTATTTCATCTTCTGAAAATTCTCTATTTAGTTCCATAGCCCATTTTTTAACTGGGTTGTTTGAATTATTATTCTGTTTTTTGAGTTCTTTGTATATTCTGGATATTAATCCTCTGTCAGATGTATAGCTGGCAAAGATTTTCTCCCATTCTGTAGGTTGTCTTTTTGCTCTATTCACAGTGTCCTTTGCTGTACAAAAGCTTTGTAATTTCATAAGGTCCCAGTGGTTGATTAGTGGTTTGATTCCCTGAACAATTGGAGTTATGTTCAGAAAGTCCTTGCCTATGCCAATATGTTGAAGGGTTTCCTCTACCTTTTCCTGTCACAGTTTCAGAGTTTCAGGTCTGATATTAAGGTCCCTGATCCATTTGGACTTGACTCTTGTGCATGGAGAGAGACAAGGATCTATGTTTATCCTTTTACATACAAATGTCCAGTTTTCCCAGCACCACGTGTTAAAGAGGCTATCTTTTCTCCAATGAATATTTTTGGCATTTTTAAAAAAAATCAGGTGGCTTTAGCTGCCTGGGTTAATATTTGGGTCTTCTATTCTGTTCCATTGATCTACCTGTCTGTCCTTGTGCCAGCACCATACTATTTTTAGTTCCGATGGCTTTCTAATATAACTTAAAATCGGGTATGGTTATACCACCAGCCTGATTTTTGTTGTGCAAAATTGTTTTGGCTATTCAAGGTTTTTTGTGTTTCTAGATGAATTTTAGGATTGTTTTTTTCTATTTCTGTGAAGAATGCTATTGGGATTTTAATGGGGATCACATTAAATGTGTAGATTGATTTTTTGACATTTTTACAATATTGATTCTTCCAATTCAGGAGCATGGGATGTCTTTCCATTTCCTTGTGTCTTCTGCAATTTATCGCTCAAGTTTTTTAAAGTTCTCATTGTAGAGATCCTTCACTTCCTTGGTTAAGTTTATTCCAAGGCATTTTTTTTTTTGAGGCAATTGTGAATGGGAGAGATTCCCTGATTTCATCCTCTGCACATTTGTTGTTAGTGTATAGAAAAGCTACTGATTTCTGTGTGTTTATTTTGTATCCTGCTACATTGCTAAAAGTGTTTATCAGCTCTAACAGTTTGCTGGTAGAGTCTTTAGGATCTGTTATGTATAGAATCATATCGTCTGCAAATAATGATAATTTGATCTCTTTCCTTATGATTTGTATCCCTTTTATGAGTGTCTCTTGCCTTATTGCTATGGCTAAGACTTCCAGTACTATATTAAATAGTAGTGGGGAAAGTGGACACCCTTGTCTTGTTCCTGAATTTAAAGGAAAAGCTTCAAGTTTTTCCCTATTTAGTATTATGTTGGCTGTAGGTTTGTCATAAATAGCTTTTATTATGTTGAGATATGTTCCTTCTATTCCCAATTTCTGTAATACTTTCACCATGAAGGGGTGTTGGATTTTGTCAAATGCCTTTTCTGCATCTATTGAGATGACCATGTGATTTTTGTCCTTCAGACCATTTATATGATGTATTACATTTATGGATTTGCATATGTTGAACCATCCCTGCATCTCTGGGATAAAGCCTACTTGGTCAGGGTGAATAATCTTTCTGATATATTCTTATATTCTGTTTGCCAGTATTTTTTTGAGAATTTTTGCATCTATGTTCATGAGGGAGATTGGTCTGTAATTTTCTTTTTTTGATCTATCTTTGTCTGGTTTGCCTAACAGGGTGATGCTGGCTTCATAGAAGGATTTTGGTAGAACTCTTTCCTTTTCTATTTTATGGAAAAGTTTGAGAAGCATTGGTGTTAGATCTTCCAGGAATGTCTGGTAAAATTCAGCAGTGAATCCATCTGGGCCTGGGCTTTTTTTAGTTGGGAGGTTTTTTATAACTGCTTGGATCTCTGTGGTCGTTATAGGTCTATTTAAATGGTTTATCTCATCTTGATTTAATTTTGGTAGGTCATATGAATCAAGGAAATCATCCATTTCTTTCAGGTTTTCAAACTTAGAGGCATATATATTCTTAAAGTATGTCTGTATGATTTTCTGAATTTCTTTGGTATCTGTTGTGATGTTGCCTTTTTCATCTCCAATTTTATCAATTTTTGTCTCTTCTCTCTTTCTTTTGGTCAGATTTGCTAAGGGTTTGTCAATCTTGTTTATCCTTTCAAAGAACCAACTCTTTGTTTCATAGATTTTTTTGATTGTTTTTTTTGCTTTCCATTTCATTAATTTCTGCCCTAACCTTTATTATTTATTCCCATCTACTGATTTTTGGTTTGCCTTGTTCTTCTCTTTCCAAGGCCTTAAGGTGAAACATTAAATTGTTTAGTTGTGAACTCTCTAATTTCTTAATATAGGCACTTAGAGCTATAAATTTCCCTCGTAGGACTGCCTTCATTGTGTCCCAAAGGTTTTGGTATGTTGTATTCTCATCATAATTTGATTCTATGAATTTCTTGATTTCCTTTTTAATTTCTTCAATGACCCATACATCATTCAATAATGTACTGTTTAGTCTCCATGAATTTCTGTATGCTCTGTAGTTTTGCTTGTTGCTGATTTGCAGTTTAATCCCATTGTGGTCAGATAGCATACAAGGGATTATTTCAATTTTCCTGTATTGGTTAAGATTTGATTTGTGTCCTAGTATATGGTCTATTTTAGAGAATGTTACATGTGCTGCTGAGAAGAATATATATTCTGCAGCATTTGGATGGAATGTTCTGTATATATCTGTTAGGTCCATTTGTTCCATGATATCATTTAATGCAGATGTCTATTTATTTTTTGTTGGGTAGACCTGTCAAGTGATGAGAGTGGGGTACTGAAGTCACCCTCTACTATTGTGTTAGGAGTTATCTCCAAAACCAAACTGTTTTATTTGGGCGGCGGCTGCAGCAGAGGCTCAGCAGTTCTGGGCAGTAGCTTGGAGCCATGGGTTGGAGCCGTTGTGGAGTGGGCTGCCTTGGGTCGGGCCGCAATCTCCACAGTGGGATTCTGGCCATCTCCTGCTTTTCCACTGTTTCCTGGAAAAAATATTTTGCTCTTTTCCGAAGAAGAGTGTAGTTTTGCTTAAATCCCTCCCTGATCCAGTTTGGCGTGGCTCCTATGCCACCATCTTACCCAGAAGTCCCAGATTACACACTTTTAAACAAAATTTCATTTACTTTCAATAAATTCAAATAAAATTACATTGTTGTTTGATTTCAGAATGGAATCCCAGCTCTGATAAATCTCCTGAAGCTCGACATAGACGATGTGCTAGTAAACACAATGAACTGCCTCCGGGTGTTGTGCATGGGGAACGAAAGCAACCAGAGAGCAATGCGGGACCACCAAGGCATCCAGTACCTTATCAAATTTCTGAGTTCTGACTCTGGTGAGCCTCCATCTCTGTTGTCTAAAAACAGCCAGACTAATGATGTAAGACAAACAGCAATCTGAACTTTGTTCTAAATGAACAGATGTTCTGGTTTCCATTCAAGTGGATCTAGCTGTATATAGTGTAGCCTAAATATCTTAAATTTAAAATATCAGGTTTATAGAAATCATTGACTCTCAAAAGCATAGTTTAAAATACTTAATATTTGGACTGGAGGGATGGCTTGGCAGTTAAGGTGCTTGCCTATAAAGCCAACGGACTCAGATTCAATTCCCCAGTATTCACATAAACCAGATGTACAAGGTGGTGCATGCTTCTGGAGTTTGTTTGCAGTGGCTGAAGGCCCTGGCATGCCCATTCTCTGTGTCTTTTTATTTGCCTCTCTCTCTCTCTCAAATAAAATCAATAAAAAGAGAAAAATTATAAAAAATAAATTAAATATTTAATATTTGCTTAAATGAAAACCTTGACATTAGTAATGAAAATAAAGTGGATAATATTCAGGGGAATAGATGCCTTCTTGTGTGAATAAATTTTGACCATTGGAAGCTACTTCACAAGGCACAAGAGCTTAAGATTTGCTTTTCTATATGTGATATGCTAAAATTCAAGGTAACTAGGAACCAGTTGTTAAGTCAGTTACAGTTTCTAACATGACTTCAGTCCCAAGAGCCACAGAAGGCATAAAGCAACTTCTGCCGTTACTGCACATGTTCTCTCAGGTTCTGTAAAAACACTCTCCTTCCACTGAGTATATATAATAGGATATGCTTCAAATTTGGGGAGAGAAAAAAATGGATACAAATGGGTCTCTTTTTCTTCATGTTCAACTTGTCATCTTTCTTTCTGCTCCAAGTCATCTGCAATAAGTACAGAATAAATACCCTGGCTAAAATATAAGCCAGGGTTAAGAATAAGGAGAATGTTGCAGAGTTTTCCTCTATGTTAGAATCTCAAATTCAATCAAGTGCTATCTTCTAAAATCTGGATCATGTCATGAAATTATTAAAGCTTCTCTTCCATTCCTTTACGTCTCCTCATTTTTCTACATCACCAACTACGCTCTCCTTTATCATGTAACACTAGCATCAGAGAGGGTCAGCTTTTATGTATATTTAGCCTTATCATTGTTACTTATTTATAATTCTTTTTTAGCTTATTTAGTTTCTGTGTTCTCACAATTAAAATTTAAAGGAAAGGACCAAGTCTTTCTGACTGCGGTAATGTGCTAGAACAAAGTGATAATTATAGCATCAATTTGAATCTTAAAAAGCTATAGAAATAAATTATTAAAACAATTCTTTTTTAGTGTCATGCCTTATCTAAAACCTAAATAAAAGCAAATTTCCTACCCTATAATCTAAATTATACTCTTACTCTGAGGAAGATAAAGAATTTAATTTTGAAATGATTTGGAAGTCTTTTTTTCTCTGCTTAAATCTCACATATAGCTTTAATATTTTGACCATCAATCCTCACTGAATATCAGCCAGGTTGAGTTGTAGGAGATTAAGTTAAAATGGTCTTTACAATGGGTTCATGTTTGCTTGTTTGAGAAGTGTTTCTCTGTACTGCCAGGTTGACCTCAATCTTACAGTCCTGCCACCATCTCTCAAGTGCTGGGATGATAGGCATGTGCCACCACGCCCAGCCACTCACTGGGCACTTTCTTAAGACTGCAGACTTGTTAACATCCTGTTAGTGTATACCTCTAGATTCTTACAATCTTATCTTGTGAAGGATGGTTTTGGTTTAGGCCTTTACTTTCCCCATCTTTAGCTGTTTATACTTAGCCTGTTACATACATGCTCACTTGTGTGCTCGCATGCTTGCTTCCATCTTGTCATGCTTGTTTTTTCATATGGTTATTTACTGTTCTGTTTTGCATTATTAGCAAATGTTCATGTGATACACCTAGAAACTAAAATAGGTAAAGGGACATATAGAATGCTTTTCTCAGTTCCAGATTATTTGCAGAAAAATTTAAAAGATGACCTCTTGGGGGCTGGAGAGATTGCATCAGTGGTTAAGGCACTTGCCTGCAAAGCCTAATGACCAGGTTCAGTTCCTCAGTACTCATGTAAAGCCAGATGCACAAAGTGGTTCCTGCATCTGGAGTTCATTGGCAGTAGTAGGAGACCCTGGCACACCCATTCTCTCTTTATTCTCTCCCTGCTTGCAAATAAGTAAATAGAAATATTAAAAAACATATGACTCATTTCCTTTCCTAGGATGGTGCTCCCACATTTTTTTCTGCAGAAATGTCTTTTCTCTAGTCTCCCACAGTGTGTTATATACTACACAGGAGATACTCTCATTACCTGCTACAATCTGAGAGCTTTGGAGCTGTAATCCCTAACATTTGAGATAAAAACTGTCTGCATCATTACTTCTCTACTGAGCCCTTCAAGTTAGACTTCCTTGAGTTCCTATTCTCTTCCTCATTTTTTTCACATTTATACTCAAACAATCATAGACTTAGAATTAGGATGTATTTTTCCCAATTCTCTACCCACATGTCTGATTTCTTTCCAGATCTTGGGGCTAGTTTGGATTATCAAAGACATAAATAATGATGCCCATTTTTTTAAAGAACTTGAATCTGACTGAAAAATAAACACACAGGAATAAAAAAGGATCTTCATTAGATGCAAGGGAAAAGTAGCAACTACATAGTATACAGACTAGGTGATCAAAATTAGCATTACCAATGACAGACAAATGGACATCACGGAACACTATGTGAGATATCTCCCTAAGAACATAGTGTCACTTTCCAAGCATTTTCAGTGGAGGGGCATATATTGAATCATGAGGAAACATGAAACAAAACTGAACTAAAGAACATTGTCTTAAAATAAATGACCAATATTTATTTTAAAAGTCCAAGTTAGAGACTGGAGAGATGGCTTAGCAGATAAAGGTACTTGCTTGCAAAGCCTGGATTGCCCAGGTTCAATTCCCTAGTACCCATGTAAAGCCAGATGCACAAAGTGGTGCATGCATGTAGAATTTGTTTGCAGTGGCAAGATGCCCCTGGCAAACCCACTCTTTTTCACCACCCCCCCCCGCCAGGTACTTACAAATAAATGAATAAAAATATATATATTTAAAAAAAATAAAGAATCAGCTGTGCGTGGTTGTGCACAGCTTTAATCCCAGCACTCAGGAGGCACAAGCAGGAGGATCACTGTTTGAGGCACCCTGAGACTACATAGTGAATTTCAGGTCAGCTTGGGCTAGAGTGAGATTCTGCCTCAAAAAAACAAAAAAACAAAAAAACAAAGAAGAGTCTAAGTCTTAAAAGACAAAGAAAGACTAAAGACTTGTCCTACATTATAAGAGGTGGAGACTTAAATAAGTGCAATGCATGATTCTAGTCTGGCTCCTGACTGGTAGAAGACATCCTTGTGAGAATATGCACTAGAGCAATCATGAAATACAGGATCATGATGCATTCTATAATTTAACCAGAAATTTAAAAAATAAGTTGTTTATTTACTGACTGAATAAATTAAATAGATAAGTATATAAAATCAATATAGCAATATATTAAAGTTATTAATTTAAGTAAAGTATGTTCTCTGGTTCATTTTTACCACTTGCCTATAAATGTTAAGAAGAACAAATGCAACCAGTCAATAAACATCAAAGATAATAGATTCACTAGTCAACAAAAATACAAAATATTTTTGCTCATCAAATTAACAAACCTTATATATTTATTTTTAATAACAACATCTATACTAATAAAGACACAGTCATGTTGAAACTCTTAAACTCTTGATTATGGAAGAGTAAAATGCTATTATCAGTTTTAAAAAGCATTTTACTGAAATGTACTGAGTAATTCCCGGGACTCCATGCTAAGGGAAGAAAGTATAGATGAGAAGGAGATGTTTGCTAAGAAAAGTGAAAAGTTTGAAATAATATATAATTGTAAAATTTGAAAAGCTAAAGAAATGTGCTATGCCCCTTAAGGAAATACTTAGATGGCATTTGTGTTCACAAAAGAGGAAATGTTTTAGTGGTAAATAAAAAATGCAGGATATTGCATTTGCAGTACAACTGTATTGACTATGTTTACAATTATCCAAATCTTAAGAATTAGGGATGAGAAAAAAAAAAAACTTAGTGGGGGAATCTGGAAAACTTATGTTTCCTATTTTAATTCTCTAAGAACTCATAAATGTTTATAATCTGTGAAATAATGAGAACTGCAGTTTGAGATTTGTTTCTTTTTAAAAGACATGTTTAACTTGTTCTTGAATTCACGGGAAGATGTTCTGAAGGCGGTGTCTTCTGCTACACTTGCTGAGGTTGGGCGTGAGAACAAGGAAGTTCAGGATGCTATAGTCTTGGAGGGAGCCATCCCTCCCCTGGTGGCTCTTTTTAAAGGGAATCAGCTCAGCGTCCAAGTGAAAGGAGCGATGGCTGTGGAATCTCTGGCAAATCACAATCCCCTTATACAGAAGGAATTTTTGGAGAGAAAATTAACTAGATATCTTTTAAAACTCCTAAAGGTAAGAAATTTATCTTTATTGTCTAATTTTCTTGGATGATTTACTTTGCTTTGAATTTTGCTTAGTGATAGGAAAATCAAACCTAATTCTGGAATACACAGGTGTTTTTTTTTTTAAAGGAACAACGTATTTCCCTAATGTGCTCAATAAATATTGACAGAATAAATGGAATTTTTTAAACAGGCATTTCAGATAGATGTCAAGGAACAAGGAGCTATAGCACTTTGGGCTTTGGCAGGACAAACGCTGAAGCAGCAAAAGTATATGGCAGAACAGATCGGATACAACTTTATAATCAACATGCTTTTGTCGTCATCAGCTAAGATGCAGTATGTGGGTAAGTTATTCTCTGTACCCAAATCTTCAAGCTATATCAGGTACTGAAGTATCACATCTGCCTCTCACTCTTCTGTGCCAGGAGGTGAAGCCGTCATAGCTCTAAGCAAGGACAGCAGGATGCATCAAAATCAAATCTGTGAAGGGAATGGGATCGCACCACTTGTCCGCTTATTAAGAATTAATAAACTAGCCGAGGGCACGCTACTTAGCGTCATCAGAGCTGTGGGATCCATTTGTATTGGTTGGTACACATTCTCACTTTTTTAAATATCTACAAGAAAAATAAAAGTCTAAGATAGAGAAATAGAAATCAATGACTTCAATAAATAAGTGTCTTCAAACTGTTAGAGCTCTAAAGCATATTTGATCTATAAAAGGTTTATTAAAGGTTTCTCCATGACATTGGTGAGTAAAATTGGTATAATAAAGAATTTCATATCTGTTTTGCTCTTGCATTCTTGGTAGAATGGGGAATGAAAACAATGAACAGAAATTGATTTTTTTTGACTTGAAGGCATTTCTCTCCCCCACCCCCTGCACATACTTTTTTTGAGTAGGGTCTTGCTGTAGCTCAAGCTGACCTGGAATACACCATGTAGTCTCAAGGTATCGCAAACTCACAGTAATCCTCCTACCTCTGCCTCCTGAGTGCTGGGATTAAAGGCGTGCACCACCACGCCCGCAGGAATCCCATTTTTAAGAGAAAGAATGTCTTCTTTTGAATTTCAAGAACTCCAGTTTTTTAGTTTTTAATGTTCAGACACTTTTTTCAGTTCTATTCTCTTTACATAAATAATTGCAAAGTAGTTGAGATTTGGGGGCTGGAGTGTTTGCTCAGTGGTTAAGGCCATTTATTACAAAGCCTAGCTGCCTGGGTTTAATTCCCCAGCACCCATGTAAAGCAAATGCACTAAGTAGCACATGCATCTGGAGTTCATTTGCAGTGGCTAGGAGCCCTGCTGTACCCATTCTCTCTCTCTCTCTCTTTCTCCCATCTCTCTTTTTCTCTCTGCTTGCAAATAAATAAAATAAATAAACTTTAAAAAGAAATTGATATTTTGAGTACCTTAAAAATGTTACAAAATTTTAAAACTTGGGTTCATTGCTGACCTTGTAATTTTAGGGTACTGATCACAGATAGCTTAATATAAGCAAGAAGAAAAGAAGCTTTTACCTCCTCTAGGTAATTGTATTTCCTCAAAAGTCATCTAGCTGGATTGAAATGCATAGGCATTGGCTCCATTTCTCTCTCCTTATTTATGAAAAGTACCTGCAGACATTTATTAGCTATTCCAAGACAGATAGCCACAGAAGATATTTTTTCTCATAGCCAAAATCTAAGGTAATACATTATAGGTATTTGCAAAATCCTCATAAATGGTAACATATATACAAAGTTGCATTAATCTCCCACCCCCACACATAGTTTCTTCCCATTATATCACTTCAAAGAGGCCCTTATGGAGGGTTAAAGAAAGAAAAGAAAGTGTTCTTAGTGTATTTTACTCCACTAGTTCCTTTACACTTCCCAAACAACAATATTTGGGTAGGTTTTCTTCATTGTTCTAAAAAGACTGCATTTGTATTTATATTTGAGACTAGCAATACACTATACATGGATTATGACATTTATTACAGAAACAGGATTAAAATTCTTTATGACTATCCACAACTATGAGATTATTTGCATTCCCCATTGATATCAGGCCTGCAATTCAAATAGGATGGAATAAAAGGAGACAGTACAATTATCTGTTTAGTACATGTAATTTAAGGATCTAGAAAATTTTTAAATATTTTATTTATTTATTTAGCTATTTATTTAAGAGAGAAAGAGGCACATAGAGAGAAAATGGGCACACCAGAGTCTCTAGCCACTGTAAACAAATTCTAGATGCATGTGCCACTTAGTGAACCTGGCTTTACTTGAGTACCGAGGAATTGAATCTGGGTCCTTTCCTTTGCAGATAAGCCCCTTAACCATTAAGTCATTTCTCCAGCCCCAGAATCCAGAAATTTTAAGTGATTATTTTGGACATTTTTTTAAGATATAAAACTGTACATGTAAAATAACAATTATAAACTTAAGTAGTAAACACATAATATTTTTTCAATAAATGATAGCTAGAATTCCTTGGTAATAGTGTTTTTCTAAGCTATTTGCTATATATTTGCTATATCTATTAGAAAGTCATCTATTGTTCTGATAATAAATTTTCCACATTTATTCACAGTGTCTTTTAAAAACTAGTGCAGGAGTATTTAATATAGTGTCAATACAACCTTTCTTTTTGTAATTTATGAACCATATTACCTTAAGATACTTTAACAAATAATATCAAGCTATGTTTGACTTTTTCAAAAGACAGAATAAAACCTCCCTCATTGCTATATGAACTCTTACAGGTGTAGCCCATACAAACAATCCCATGAGTCAACAATATGTTGTGGAGGAAAATGCCTTTCCAGTGCTTATTCAACTACTAAGAAATCACCCTTCAATTCACATTAAGGTATATATCAAAGATTTATTTTTGCTAACATAGTATAAATTTACATAAATGTCACTTTTAAGAATAAACCGGTGAGGTGTAGTTGATGTTTATAAATTCAGCATTCAGAAGGCTGTGGTAGAAGTATTGCCATGAGTTCAAGGACAGCTTGGACTATAGAATGAGTTCCATTTCAGCCTAGGGCTATAGTGAGACCTTGCCTCAAAAACAAAAGCAAGCAAACAAAAAGAATAATGTCTCTCTTGGAATATGCAAGTTTAAAAGTATAAAAATGTAAACTTTTAAATAAAATTCTAAAATTTTTAAATAGAAAAGATTGCTACAAACAATAAAATCATGGTGGTGAAAGTTATTAAAACATGATTTCTTCAAATGTGACAAGAAAGTCTTAGGTCTTTACACTTTAAAGACATTTTCCTTAGCAGTTTATTACTTATTCACACACACACTGTCTTCTCTGTGTTGTCAGATACTGGTTGGAAATAGTGAAGATGTATGACCACTCACATGGCAGTATTTCTCAAACACAAGTGGGCACTGAGTCTATATTATCAAAGTAGCCTGGGCTGTCTGCCAGCCACAGCTTTCTCAGAGGTGGACATTATGAAGATTTACTCTAAATTCTTGAAGAGTTATTTACTCTTCCATTTACTTCTAGTAAAATACCCTTAAGAAAATGACTTATCACCTATTTAAATCCTTTAACCAAAGCCTTAGAAATTCAGAAAAATAAATAGTTTGCCAAGCAGGAAATTATAACAACAAAAATGCCTTTTCAAAATTCTGGTAGAGACTCTGTTGGAGATGAGAAAATGGAACTACCAGGCATGGTGGCACATGTCTTTAATCTCAGCACTTGGGAGGCAGGGGTAGAAGGATCACTGTGAGTTCAAAGCCACCCTGAGAGTACATAGTGAATTCCAGGTCATCCTGGGCTAGAGTAAAACCCTACCTTGAAAACCAAACAAACAAACAAAAAAACATAAGAAAGAAAGAGAAAGAAAAGAAAAAGAAAGAAAGAAAGAAAGAAAGAAAGAAAGAAAGAAAGAAAGAGAAAAAAAGAAAATGGTAGAGCTAGGTATGGTGGCACATACCTTTAATCCCAGCATTCATGAGGCAGAGGTAGGAGGATTGCCATGAGTTCAAGGCCACCCTGAAACTACATAGGGAATTCCAGATCAGCCTGAGCTAGAGTGACACCCCATCTAGAAAAAGAAGAAGAAGAAGAAGAAAATGGAAATACTATAAAACAATATGTTAGTAGATTTTTTTATTTTCCTATATATGTTTGTTATAACAAAAGATACCATAAGTTCTATGGCCTTTTAGTATATTAAATGGATAATTTTATTAAAACAGTTGAATAGAGAAGCTAAGTAGACACCTCAGTCAGTAACCTGTGGCCTACAGCATCCATGTTGGGTATGAAGACTAGTACTTATATTCACAACACTGGGGAGGCATAGACAGGAGAATCCCTGAGGCTTGCTGGCCAGACAGTCTAGCCTAATTGGTGAGCTTCAGGCCACTGAGAGACCCTGTCTCAAAAAGTGGATGGCATAGCTAGCAATAATACCTGAGGCTGTCCTCTGTTCTCCAAATGCATGCACACATACATGCACACACATTGGCATACACACTTTGCATCCATCCACACATATGCAAAAAAGAGTGGATAGAGAAATAAAGGGAAGAAGCCCCATAGGCAAGCAATATTTTGCATGAATTATAAATAAAAATCACACTGACTTTTAAGGTATAAATAAATTTCATAAGACCATGGAAAATGCAAATAAAATATAGTTTATTTTAGAATGTGCATTTTCATGGAAAATTTGTTTCCTTCAGCTTCATCTATCTGTATTTCAATATATTTCTCAATATATATGTTCAATTGGTCTTTTTTTTTTTTTTTTTTTTTTTTTTTTTTTTTTTGAGGTAGGGTCTCATTCTAACCTAGGCTGACCTGGAATTCACTATATATTCTCAGGGTGGCCTTGAACTCATGGTGATCCTCCTATCTCTGCCTCCTGAGTGCTGGGATTAAAGACATGCCCCACCATGCCTGGCTTCAATTGGGTTTTAAATGTATTAAAATAGAACATATATATTTTCAATCATTTTCTTCAAAATAAGATTGTACAATGGACACAGTATTTTACAGTAATTCAGTAATCATGATTTTCAAATCCATAACATTTTCATAGAAATGCATACTGCTTGCTAAAACGTCTATTAAGTCTCAATATGTACAAGGTTCATCTTCCTAATGGTATTCAAAATGTACATTAAATGCTCCAGAACCTAGAGGAAAAGAATCTATTCCTTGATTCTACTTTTAAAAACTTTGCTTTATTTATTAGGCATTCCCTTAAAGTCTGATAGCATAATGGTCAGTATAAACTTAAAATAGCCTTTAAACCCATGCCATAAAACATTTAAAAGTTATCATTAGAAGCCATTCATCGTGGCACACACCTTTAATCTCAGTACTTGGAAGGCAGAAGTGGGAGGATCGCTTTGAGTTCAAGGCGAGCCTGAGACTACATAGTGAATTCCAGGTCAGCCTAGGCTAGAGTGAGACCCTACCTCAAACCCTCCCCACCAAAGAAAGCTATCATGAGATGGGTAGAGAGATGGCTCAGCAGTTAAGGTGCATACTTGCAAAGCCTAAAGGCCTGAGCTCAATTTCTCAATACCCATGTAAAACCAGATGCACAAGGTGGTGCATGCATCTGGAGGACATTTGCAGTGGCTAGGGATCCTGGTATGTCCATTCTCTTTCCATGTTTGTATGTGTATGTGTGTGTGTACATGCATGCTTCTCTCGCTCTCAAAAAATACATATTTAAAAAGTTATCATTAGATGCAGAATGGATCCAACTATGGCCTTAGGATTAGGGCAGTACTTCTGCTGGCCCCAGTTATCTTCCTGATACTGTCAAATGGAGATCCTGAAGTCGTCTCTGCTCACAGAGAGGAAATGTTTCCCAGCTGTTAAAAATTAGGAGGGGTATTCCTCCACAATTTGCACTACTCTATAAACACTAGTGTGAGAATTCAACAGACTATGCTTTAGGAGAATTTAGTTATCTTTTCACAATACATCCTATATGAATGTTTGTATAATGAAGCATGTCCTTTGTTAATGTATGAGTGAAAAATCATTTCTTAAAACCTTGTATTTAGGTTGAAGTGGCATTTTCTTTGGCATGCATTGTCCTGGGGAATGGCCCATTACAGATTGAATTACAACAAAAGGAAGGATTTCTATATTCTGATGTCCTGCATCTTCTTCACTCACCAGATAAGGTGGTACCTTTATAAAAACCTTAGTAATTACTTAGAAGGAAATTGTTTTGATAGCACATTATTGTATTATCATCAAGTGTTCTTCATGTATTATTAGAGATGAGGTAAAAGATCTTGTAGGTCATTAGTTTATAGTGACATAGCAACATAGCTACATAGTTTCATACTTGCCATATTTCATCTTTGGTATGCAGCATTTTTTTTTTTGAGGTTGGGTCTCACTGTAGCCCAGGCTGACCTGACACTCACTCTGTAGTCCCAAGCTGGCCTCGAACTCAGTGATCCTCCTACCTGTGTCTCTTGAGTGCCAAGATTAACGGCCTGCATAACCATGTCTGGCCACATACAGCAATGTTAATGCTTGGTAATAAGCCAAAAAAAAAAAAATTTCTTCTGTCCTGAATGAAACTTTTCAAACATTTTTTCTTCTTTTTTTAGTTTTTCAAAGTAAGGTTTCACTCTAGCCCAGGCTGACCTGGAACTCACTATGTAGTCTTAGGGTGGCCCTGAACTCACGGCAATCCTCCTACCTCTGCCTCCTGAGTGCTGGGATTAAAGGTGTGTGCTGTTGGACACAAGCAGAGCCCTGGGTAAAGCAAGCCTAAGATATCAGACATGATATCTACATGATATCTACAGAGAGAGGTCGCAGCAGCCTGGACCTGGGGAAAACCTTTGGTCCGGGGATTGGCAGGAGTAAGGCCCTTCTCCCCTCTTGGGGGTCGCAGTAGCCTGAACTCCTGGACAAACCTCGGGACCCCAAGGCTAGCAGGAGGAGGGGTGCTCCCTCCCCCCAGCCCAGGGGCCTGAATAATCTGATAAGACTTAGCTTTGCTCCAACCTTTGGCTCATACTATACCTCTTCCCACCACTATGTGCTGGAACCAAGTCCCTATATGTCAACTAGGCATCAGCAAACAACCTTTGAAGCCACCAATCCCCTTGGGACCTTCTTCCCGCTCTCTCTCTCTTAACTGCTTATAAAAACCCAGCTCTTTGCTGAATAAATGAGAGCTGTTCTCTGAAGCTGTCTCCTGGGTATTTCTTCCCATTGCACTCATGGCCACTGGAGACTTTGCCCCGCTGTTGCCTGGACACCCCTGGAACACCAAGGCGCTGTGGCCCCAAGACGGCCAGGAACCACAATGCGCCACCATGCCTGGCTCCTGAATCAAACTTTTAACCTAATTTTATACCTTTTCAATTCTAGTTTTTTCACTTCTTTAAAAAAAAAATATTTATTTATTTATTTATTTATTTATTTATTTATTTAAGAGAGAGAGAGAGAGAGAGAAAGGAAGAGGAATAGAGAAAGAGAGAATGGGCACTCCAGGGCCTCCAGCCACTGCAAATGAACTTCAGACACATGCGACCTCTAGTGCATCTGGCTTATGTGGGTCCTGGGGAATCAAACTAGGGTCCTTAGCCTTTGCAGACAAATGCCTTAACCACTTCCATTTCCCCAGCTCTTTTTCACTTCTTATCCAATGCTCCACAGTAATGCTTCTGAAACTATTTATTATGGAGACATAGCTTTCCCCCAGATACCTGTTATGGGGAGCAATTTTTTTATATAGAGCTTTAAAATTTTGAAATTATTTGGGATGTGGAGATGGAAGAACTGCAGATGCAAGGAAGGCTACAAACAAGTGAATTCTAGGCCAGATTGGGCAACTTAATGGGATCCTCTCTCAAAATAAGAAGTAAAAAGAGGGCTAGGGATATAGCTCATGGTACAGTGTTGGGGTTCAAAGTTGAACAGTTTTACCTACTCTGCACCTGCCTTGCTGGCAGGTATTGCAGTTACTTTTTTGTTGCTGGAACAGACACCCAACCAGAATCAGCTTTTGGAAGGAAAGGATTTATTTCAGGCTTACAGATCCCAGGGGAAGTTTCATCATGGCAGAGGAAGCTGGCTTCCTTCATCAAACATCCACAGCAGAGAGACAGAGCCACCAGCCAGAGCTTAAGCTGCCTCAGAACATGCTGTAGGGCTGGGCAGCACTCCAAGGTCTGCTATTGCCTCCTCCAACAAGAAGCTTAAATACAAAGCTTAACTTAATCAAAAACACCTAAGGCTACAGGGCTATTTGCTTTCAAACCACCATACATGGCACTAATCCCCAGCAATATATACATTTCATTAATCTTATATATGCTATGTACATATATTATCTGCTGGCCTGTTTAAGAAAATGACATGTCAGTCACAATCTCTGCCACTTCCACATGTGGAATTACAACTCTTAATTTCTCTCTGCTCTTTTCCAAAATAAAAGAAGACCATACTGTCTTTCAAGTGTTAACTCCTTGGATGATTAGCCTTTATAAATAATCCCCAGATGTGCTTTTTTAAAGTTCCTTAATTAGTTACCTACTGCTTGAAATTTTTATTTATAACCTTGACAGATCCCCTTTCAGCTGTGTGTTTCCTCAGTCAGAGTTGGCCCTGTGAGGTGGCCCAGTTACAACTTCTGTCTCAAGACTGTGTTGTGTCACCATCCCCCAACTTATTCCCTCTTCTACACTTGTCCCTGTAATCTACAATACAGTGCTACCTAGCATGCATGAGGCCCTAGGTGCAATCCTTAATACCACAAAAAAGTGATTTGCAAATCATTTTAGACTTATCAAGAATCTGAAAATGTAATTCAAAGTATTCTGGAATAGATTTTTGTCTAGTTATTCAAATTTTAAACAGAATGTTAACAATGACATAACACTGTGAATTAATCTGTAGGCCATATTAAAATTTTGTCACTTTTCTGGGCTGGAGATATGGCTTAGCAGTTAAGGCACTTGCCTGCAAAGCCAAAAGACCTAGGTTTGATTCCCTAGGACCCAGTAAACCAGATGCACAAAAGGGCACATGTGTCTGGAGTTCATTTGCAGTGGCTGAAGGCCCTGGTGTGCCCATTCTCTCACTCTCACTCTCTCTCCCCTCCCCCTCTTCCTCTCTCAAAAAAAAAAAAAAAAAAAAAGAAAGAAAGAAAAGAAAGGAAGAAAGAAAACAAAAGAATCTACCAACTACCCAGTGTGATGGTGAAATGTGCTTAGAATAATCAAAATCTATGTAATCTTTCCCTCTTTCTTAAATAAATAATTGCCAGTTTTCGTATCAATACCCATTTTCTGTTCTAGAATCCAATTAAGCATCCACTTCACATTTAGGTATTATGACCCTTCTACATATTTGTATGGCTTAGTCTTCCTTTTCTGATTTTAACGTTTATTTTTTTTAAATTTTAATGTATTTATTTGAGACAGAGAGGGAGGGAAGGAAGGAGAGAGAGAGAAAGAATGGGTGTACCAGGGCCTCCATCCACTACAAATGAATTCCAGATGCATGCATCACCTTGTATATCTGGCTTATGTGGGTCCAGGGGAATCAAACTGAGGTCCTTTGGCTTTGCAGACAAACACCTGCTAAGCCATCTGTCTCTCCAGCCCTGATTCTGACATTTTTGATGAGTCCAGAATAATTGTTTTATAACACTGTTTCAATTTGACTCTCTACCTGATGTTTTCTCATGATTAAATTTAGGTGATACATTTTGGCAATATCACAGAAGTGATGTAGAAGTCACTCATTCCCAGGGCCTCATATCAAAGAATATATCATATTGATAAGTCTTATTACTGGCAATGCTAAATTCACTTACTTAAAGTGGCAGCTTCCCCTCTTTCCCTTTGTAACTAACAAGCATCTCAAGGGGATATACTGTAAGACTGTGCAATAATCTGCTTTGCATCATATAAGAATTGTTCCTTTAACCTCTTCTCAGTTTCTGTTCTGACATCAACAATTTGTGTTCTGTCACAGACACATGGTTTGCCTTTTGAATAGCACTATTCTTGAGAACTGGGAGCCATTGTCTAGAGGTTATTCAAGAATTATGGAAGAGAGTAGCCAAGTATGTCTCAATTCTGTGAAATTTCAGAGGAACATAGGAGGGTCTGGGGTGAAAGTCATGCTATTTTCTTTCTTTCTTTTTCTTCTTCTTGAGGTAGAGTCTCACTCTAGTCCAGGCTGACCTGGATCTCACTTTGTAGTCCCAGGCTGGCCTCAAACTCACAACCATCCACCTAACTCTGGGATAAAGGTGTGTTCTTGGCTTAATGCTATTTTCTTTATATAGACAAAAATTCAAAAACTAGTGATAACTGAAGTAAATTAAAATAATATATATTTTACTATTTCTAGGAAATTTGCTTAAGAGCAGGTTATGCATTGACCCTTTTTGCCTTCAACAATTGCTTTCAACAATACTTAATACTGGAAAGTGGAATGATAACCTTATCTATTTTTGAGCCTTTTCTTCAATCAAAAATTGAAACTGAGAAGGCAATGGCAGCATTTCAGGTATCAAATTAGAGGCTAACATTTCAACTTGATAAGCACGTCTTTTGAGTGAGAACTTATAATACTTTTTGCTTTTGTTCTTCACTTGATGCCTATACCAACCCTGTGATATTGTTGGTCAAGTGTTATTATTCTCATTATTCCACTTCATAAAGCAATATGTGGAGAAACATGGTAGTGTCCAAGATAAGTGGTCTAACTGCAAGCCTTTAGTGGGCCACAGTTTTCCTGACTCTGGAACAACAATATGTATTGAGTTCTTCCTTGTCTTGCACTTGGTCTTCATAGCCTTTCCTACAACCTTCTAAATCATTTCATTTTTTTTTTTTAAATTATGTATTAAGTTTATTGAGTGGAAAATCACAAATTGTGGGGATTACTTAAGGAAGATTGGGATATAGGAAGGAAAGCTAGAACAGCATAAACATGTGGGAAGTAGGAATCTAGGAGCTTGTTTAGGGAAACAGGAGAAACTGGCATGGAATCTGCTATATTTTTTTTTTTTTTATGCGAGAGAGAGAATTGGTGCACCAGGGCCTCCAGCCACTGCAATTGAACTGCAGATGCATCTGTAACCTTGTGCGCATGCATGACCTTATGCTTGTGTCACCTTGTACATCTGGTTTATGTGGGACTTGGGGTGTAGAACATGGATCCTTAGTCTTTGTAGGCAAGCATCTTAACTGCTAGACCATCTTTCCAGCCCTTCTATGTGTTTTTAGAGAATTTAAAGGACAAATGGTGAGGCTCAAGGGAAAAATGAGAGGGCAGATATAAAAGCAGAGACCAAGAGATTCAGAGACATGAGTATTGAAGAGAGTTACACTCATGGTTACCTTGAGTTTAAAGAAATTACACAGGTAGCAGTCCTAGAGTTGGTGAGAGCACCCATGTTGTAGATCTGGAGTGTAAGAAAAATATGCACATGGCAGATAAAACTTCTGTTAACCCAAACTATAAAGCAGAGACAAGCAGAAAAGTTTCCCCAGGCCAAGAAACAGTGTTATGCTCTTTCCCCTCCAGCCAGGCTGGGTGAAGAGAAAGCCACACTCAAATGCATCCCTGTGGCTGAGTGAAGAGAGGCAAAGCCAAACAGCCAGAAAAGCAGAGCAGAGCTGAGCTGAGTGAAGCAGGGTGGAGTTAGTGACAGGAAGACGACAGGAGCCTTTATAGGCAGGGGGATTGGTTAGTAGATTTAGAGGGAGGATCCCTGGGCCAGTCCATCCAGGACCATCTGTCTAGGTATTGTGCTAGACTGGGCAGCAAAGAGTACTGCAGGTCAGTCTATATCAGATATGAGTTCCACTTCTGCCAAGAGTTCCATTCTTGCCAGGGCAAGGTGTCATGTGGGGTGGCATCTCCAGATGCTCTCTTTGGGCCTTAATCTCTTAATGAAAACTGCCCATAAGAAGCTACCTTTCTCCTATCCTCCTTCATTCAACCATGCTGAGATGACACTCTAACTGCTGTTACAGGGAACAGGACACGCAGACCACTCTAACTTCTTCAGGCTGAACGGGGTTGTAGGATGCAACAGTTAGTCTCTCTTAGAGGGGGCGCTACTCTAGGAGTCCAGGGGAGAAACATGTGAGCCAGTCTGATGTCTCATTGTCATCTGCATGTAGGTCTTTTTCTTTATCCCTTAGAAAAACATTTAGGAACAACAAAAAAAGTAATGGCTCAAGGCAATAGGAAATGGTTTTGTGTCATTGGAACAAGGAAGACATTTAAATGGAAGCTTGACAAAGAAAATCAGAATCAATATCTATTGGTAGACTTATCTGTTTATCTGAAAGGAATTTTAAGTTTTTGTCACAAAAGAAGCCTCTTGATAGGATCCTAGGTCTTATGATGAACTGTATAGGTTTGGCTGTCTTATCTGGGATTGATTTTTACCTGAGTGGCCCAGACTTTATAATTAATATCTTCTTTTACTAGAGGTAAGTGTAACATTGGCCTGGGGTGGGGGAGGCAAGAGAATGGAAGTTCCTGATTTGGCTAGGAGGTCTCACCCTAATAGTGGGGAGATATTTTGGCATAATTTAAAAAAACATGGGAAAAAAGTAATTCTCCCTAGTTACAACTGAGAGGCATGAAGAAGTGTGTGGTCATAGGTTTTGCCATAAATGCCTGGCAGAGTCACTGTTTGGAAAGAGAGCTAGCCAGACTTAGAGATTAAGACAGATAATGAGGCTTTACTGGCTAGATGAAGGTATTGGACTCTCCCTCCATGGTTGGAATTACCCAGGGCTCCTGGTCCCTCCATGGCTAAAATTACCCAGGGCTCCTGGAAGGTGATGGAGGCTTGAGTTATGAAAGCCAGAGAGGAAGCCTTGGGCCCCTTCTATGCATTTAGACCATTTATGCAGTGGCCTCTGGCCTCAGAGGTCTCTGCCTCCAGACAGTTGGGGGTGAAGCATTTTCTATGAACCTGTGACTGAAGATACAAAAGTTGAAAACACTGTAGGAAGAACATTATGGTCATTGCTACGACCAGTTAGGGAGAAGTACTTCTTTTCTATCACTCATTTCTCTTCTATTGGATCCTACCAAATACCAAATAGTCCCTTTACCTCCTCATCCAGAGACATATCGCCAAACCACAAATACTTAATTACAGAAGCTGAGCAGAAAATGTTCAATGATTTTATGCTTTTTTTCCTTTTTTTAGATTATCATACTGGCTAAGGTTATTATAGATGTGGACCATATTACGTTGTCTGCAAGAGGTGTTAATATTTTAGTTGAAAGTCTGAATTCAACTCAAACTTCTACTCTTGCCTTGACAGGTAAAGACTACTATCTATATAATATAAATACATTAAGTGTCCAAGGCAGCCTCAAACATCATTTATAATAACAATAATAAAGTAACAGACATGCTACCCTGTCATACTTTTTCAAGGTACTCTACATGAAAACCCAGAGTACGTCCACATGGAACAACAGACATCCACTCTGTTCCTCAATGAAGAGCAGAGTAATTCGGAAAATGGTCTTCTTGTTTTCCAATTTTTTTTAGGACATAAAATGAGAATTCAATTATGAACTACTAAGAAAATAATTACACAGTGATTTATTGTGATGTATTTTGTTACCATCTAAGTGTTATACATGGTGAAATGATACATAGCATATAAAAATGGTCCAATAGCATTCTTGACAAAATATTGTGTAATCATATTTACTTTACTCTTAACCATTCTGTTTGTACACAAAAGGCAGTCAATAATGTTTGACCTACTGTTCAAAGCAACATAAAAGTGTCATAATAATCATCAATGACTACTAGAAAAATTGAGTATCTGAGATTCTTTATGGAGTATGTTTGTCTGGAAAGGAAGACCAAGACTCAGGCAAATGGAGACTTTCTTATGGGCTGGGCATGGTGGCACACTTCTTTAATCCCAGCACTTGGGAGGCTGAAGTAGGAAGACTGCCATGAGTACGAGGCCATCCTAGGCTACAGAGTTAAGTTCCAGGCCAGCTTGTGTTAGAGTGAGAAAGAACCAGGAAAAAGAAAGAAGGAAAAGGAAGGAAGGAAGGAAAGAAGGAAGGAAGGAAGGAGGGGAAAAAGGAAGGAAGGAAGGGAGAGAGGGAGGGAGGGAGGGAGGGAGGGAGGGAGGGAGAAAGGTTTCTTACGGAAACTAACTAGCATGTTTAAAAGAATTATCGGGCTGGAGAATTGACTCAGCGGTTAAGGTATTTGCCTGTGAAGTCTAACTACCGGGTTTGATTCTCCAGTACCCATGTAAGCCAGACACACATGGTAGTTGTATATATCTGGAGTTTGTTTGCAGTGGCTAGAGGCCCTGGTATGCACATTCTCTTTCTCACTCCCTCAAATAATTAAGTAAATAAAATTGAAAAAAATTATTAAACATACTGTTGTCAATATAGTTCCATTAAGTTCCATGACATAGTACTAAATAGTTTCAAATTTTGTTTCATGATTTCTTTGCTGCAAAAAAAAATACCACAGTATACCTGCTTTCAAATTTAACTTCTTCTATCTGGGGAAAACTCAATCTCAAAAAGTGACTGCACCTTCTCTGCACCTTCTCTATCAATTGGGGCAATATGTATCTCGGGTTACATGTATGTCCAGGGTCTTAAGCAAAGCAAGACAGAGATCAACACAAAACAGTGGGCAGAAAGTGTAAAACAACTGAGTGGCCAGTGTCCAGGTTGACATGATTCCCAGGAAGGGATCCAAAGGCACCAAGTGTGGCAGACTGGGGTTTCTATTGGCAAGTGTCTAGTTTTCCTAGACAGACCACTTAGCTCTTCTCCAGTAAAATCCATGCTCTGTTAAGAACTATAAACCCAAGTTCTTAGTTTTAGATTCTCTATTTCTTCCTCTATTTCCCATTTCTTTTCATCTTTGAAGTTGGTAGTTTCACATTTGTTTGCTTATTTTATTTTAATTACTGGGTCATTTTATTACTGTTTCTAGTTCCCAAACATTTCTTTTTATGGTAAGAACTTCAGCGATTTTAAGTTTCAGCAAGTGACACATTGTTTAATTTTAATTTTGCCTTCTCACGCTTATATAAAGCTGTTTAACTTTGTGATAGAAAACCAAACCATACTGTTAAGGGAGGTTTATTCTACATTCTATGTACATATTTTCTCTCACTGCTTTCCCATACAACAGAGAGGCTGTAGTTTGAATCTTTTTAAATGCTTTGCACAGATAAACAGAAACACCATATACCAGTTCATCTTAAGTGAAACACACTTTACTGTTTAATTTGCAGGTAATTTAATAGCTAGCCTGGCTCATTTGAAAGCCGGTATTCCAGAAGCATTTATCACATTAGGAACAATCCAACGGCTCT
The DNA here is from genome assembly GCA_036365145.1 of Orientallactaga sibirica. Classification (NCBI taxonomy): domain Eukaryota; kingdom Metazoa; phylum Chordata; class Mammalia; order Rodentia; family Dipodidae; genus Orientallactaga; species Orientallactaga sibirica. The sequence goes on along the minus strand of JAEOAD010000004.1, from coordinate 28,510,152 downwards.
GCTACCATTTGTACTCAGGAAAAGAAGAGGTAAAAAATAAAAACTAATCACAAAATTTAATATGCTAAAACTAATGTGATTTGTCTCTTACTATGAAATAATTTTTCCTCAAGTTGACTGTGTTATAGAATTTAACTTAAAAATATATAAACCTTCTGGTAGTAGCCATATCTGACTTGTACAATTCTGACTCACAATTAATGAAAAATATCAGAATATTCACTGTAGCAAGATACTATAGGGATTTAGTAAATAATTTTTAGAATAAAGGTGATATGAGAAGTGTCTACACATTTTCTTAAAGTCAATCAGGACAACTGGATATCAACAGGCAAATAAAAACACTTATAATTCATAAACACCACTACCTATTTAGTTTTGGATTAAGTAAAACACACAATCCGAATTAACACCCTGTATAGATATGAAAGTTAATGACAGTTCTACTTACTAAAATTTGGAGTTTGTGGCTCATTTGAATAACTATATAAAGCATTCAAACAAGAACAATAAATCCAGTGCCAACACCAACTATAAATAATCAGTGAATCAATGAGTTACTTTAAAAATCAATAAAGTGGTTAACTGGACTTCGCTTAAAAGCTTTTCAATCATCTGATATATAGACTAGATATGACCAGGTATTACGAAGTCAAAGAAATGACACAAATGAAATAATATTCATGGGAAATTAATTGAAGTAGAACTTTTCCAAAAAGAAATTTGTTTGGTTTTCAGTTTTTTTTTTTGAAACAGGGGTTCACATTATAACCAAAGGTGTCCTCAAACCTGGGGCCTTCCTCTTGCCTCAGCCTCCTGAGTGCTGGGATTACACTGTGCTACCGTACCTGGCTTGAGCCAGTGCATCAAGCATGCTGAGCACGTGTAATGATTCAATCTATAAACAAAGGCAACAATAGTACAGAAATTCATAACTAAAATGTGTATAAAGTGTCTCACATATCTTATGCTTATAACACAAGCACATTACCAACTGTGGTGGTTTGATTCAGGTGTCCCCCATAAACTTAGGTGTTCTGAATGCTAGGTTTCCAGCTGATGGAGATTTGGGAATTAATGCCTCCTGGAGGCAGTGTATTGTTGGGGGTGAGATTATCGGTATTATAGCCACTTTCCCCTTGCCAGTGTTTGGCACACTCTCCTGTTGCTATTGTCTACCATATGTTGGCCAGTGGGTGATGTCCACCCTCTGCTCATGCCACCATTTTCCCCTGCCATCATGGAGCTTCCTCTTGAGCCTGTAAGCCAAAATAAACCTTTTTTCCCCACAAGCTGCTCTTGGTCAGGTGATTTCTGCCAGCAATGTGAACCTGACTGCAACACCAATTGAGCTATATCCCAGCCCTAAAATATTTTATTTATTTATTTATTTGAGAGAGAGAGAGAGAGAGAGGAAGAGGCAGATAGAATGGGCATGCCAGGGTCTCCAGCCACTGGAAACAAACTCCAGATGCATGCACTACCTTGTGCATCTGGCTTACTTGGGTATCAAACCTAGGTCCGTAGGCTTTGCAGGCAAGTGCCTTAACTGCTGAGTCATCTCACCATCATCCATGGTAAAAAAATTAATTTTTTAAAAAAGGTTTGGGGATGCAGCACAGAAGTAGAGGGCTTGCCTAGCATGTGAGAGGTCCCATGTTCAATACCCAGTACTGCCAAACCATTCCTCCAAATAAAATCAAAACTGTAAGTTATTCTGAGATTTCATGAAGGCCTTCTGACAACTAGAATGAATGAAAATAGAATCCACAGGACACCTTTTCTTATGACCTGATTAAAGTTAAAGGTGAGGGCACAAGAATAATGACTTGTTGAACACACTGTTGGGGATAAGCAAAGAGTCAAGGAATTCGGAAAGGAGTGGGCAGATTTTCAAATGCCAGCCTTTCATTAATAAAATCCTGGGCAGCTTATCACTGACCTCAAGGTTAAAGGTCAGCTAAAACAAATAACATGCACTTGGCTGTTTTCAACTAGCTAAGGCATACATACTGGTTTTTATGTCAGGCATATGCTCTGCTACCCTATTAGGTACAAGTAGCCACTGTGTGACCTTCCACATGTAGCTCCAAATTTAAGGGCAAAATACAATGCTTATACACTCCACACAACACAAACCTGACTTCCTGCTAGTATGCATGTGCAGTGCCCAAAAGGGTGGGGCATGTTGCTTGTGTGCAAAAGCTCAAGTCACCCTAACTCCAAATTATCTTCAACAAAAGCTACAGGGAATTCAAGGCTGGGAACCAGTTCTCTTCAGTTTACCCACCTCCGGCCTCAGGATGTACATTCTCTTCATTACAAGTTTGCTGAGGCTTTGCTCTGCTCTCTGCTTGTCCTTTGCCTGGGCAGGCCCAGCACCGAGTCACTGCTAACAAGTGCAGTGGTTAGCTCTAGAATGCTCCTTTAGTTTCCTTTAAAGTCCAAAGTAATGTTTCTCCAACTTTCAGATGTATTAGACTCAGTTGAAGGATCTGTTGTGTCATAGATTACTGGGCCCCACTGCCAGCATTCTTGATCTAATACATATGAGGCAGGCACATTTCTAGCAAGCTGAAGCTGTCGGCCAAGAAACCACACTGAAAACAGCTTCAGGTTTAATGTGTGGGACATACATGGATATAGAACAGCCAGATACTAATATCAAGGCCAGTTTGTCAACCTTCTTGTAGCCTGCATGGGCCTATTTCATGTTTATGACATTTTTATGCTGTCAGCTGTCTAACTGCCCAGGAATATCCTTTAATTTATCATATCAACAGCCTAATTTCTTCTACCACAGACCAAGGGTACTTTGTTCAAAGAAAACCCTTTTCTAGAGCCTGTGTCCTAACCTGTGTGCTTCCTCATTTGTTCTTGTCAAGAGAGTAGGTAGTTTTAGCCTACTTAAAAAAATATTTACTTGCAAGCAGACAGAGAGAGAGATGAGAGAGAGAATGAGAATGAATGGGTATGCCAGGGTGTCCAGCTACTGCAAACAAATTCCAGATACACGTGCCACTTTGTGGATTTGGCTTCATGTAGGTACTGGTCAAACTGGGGTCACTGGGCTGCACAGGCAAGCACCTTAACCTCTAGGCCATCTCTCCTGCCACTAGCTTACTTTTTGTCTTATACTCTTTCCTGTTTCCTATGACAATCACCTGAGCAGTTTTGAAACGTCCTGAAGCCCCCAGGCTGCACCCCAGAATAATTAAACGAGTTTCTAGAGCTTGAACCCAGGCATAATAATTCTCAAACTGACTCTTAGCTGGGCGTGGTGGTGCACTGGGGAAGCAGAGGTAGGAGGATCGCCGTGAGTTCGAGGCCACCCTGAGAATACAGAGTGAATTCCAGGTCAGCCTGAGCTAGAGTGAGACCCTATCTTGAAAAATAAAATGAAACAAACAAACAAACAAAAAGTTGATTTTTTTGCACAGTGCAGCTGAAAACACTGTCTTAGCTCAGACTCAAAAGGCTTCTGCTATGGTTGTATGTTAAAGTCATTGTGGCACTGATTCTCATTAAGTTGTTGAGCCTCTCTCTCTCTCTCTCTTTTTTTAAAAAAATATTCTAGTTTATTCTAAAATAAAGTCAAGATTATGACTATAAATATTAATCTAGATTGTAAATAATTGGGTTGGAGAGATGGCTCAGAGGTTAAAGGCACTTGCTTGCAAACCCTGAAAGCCTGGGTTTGAGTCCCCAGTACCCTTTTAACAGCCAGATGCACAAAGTGGAGCATTTGTCTAGAGTTTGTTTGTAGTAGCAAAAGGCCATGGAGCACCCATTCATTCTCTCTCTTTCTCTCTGCTTGCAAATGAATAAATGAAATATACAAAAAGATTATAAATAACTACTAGAAATTGATGTCAATTTCAATTAACAGTACTTTAAAAATAGGGGGCTGAGGGTGTGGCTTAGTGGTAGAGTGAGCGCTCGCCTAGCATGCATGAGTCCCTGAGTTTGATTCCCAGTCCGGGGAGTGCATGCCTTTAGTCTAGGCACTAGGGAGGCTGAGGTGGGAGGATCTCCACGATTTTGAGGCCGGCCTGAGGCTACACAGTGAGTTCTAGGTCAGCCATGGCTAGAGTGAAACTCTGCCTCAAAAACAAACAAAATCCCAAAACAAAAGATGCTGTTTCCGTGTATAAGTCACCATCTGTTTATACATACTTCCATACACATGGTTACAGAGACTTTCATATGAGGTAATTAAGCTGAACTCTGGGTTAGATAATTTAAGAACAAAGCCAGTTGGTTAACATTTTCTTCTTTAATTTTAGGTTCGTGCAGCTTGCTCCTGTGCTCTTGGCTACATGACTTACAATGCACATGCTTTCCGCCTCCTGTTAAATGAATGTAGGAATAAGCCAAATCAGTTCCTTCGTATAAAAAATAATATCAGCAGAGATGCAAATATCAACCCCAGATTTTTAAAGGAATTTCAAATACAGCAAAGAGTGGGACTTCCTTCCTTAAGGTATTGAAACTGTGCATGAAATTGCAGTGGTTATATTACTAAGAAAAACTGCAGGAAAGTTTAAAGAAGGTCAACTGTAGGACTATTTTACAGTCATTTCCAGTTGGCCTAAATTATAATTTTGCTGGAAATGGAAAATGTGTTCTTTGTTCAAATCTGTTTTTTTTTTCCAAAGCTCAACTTGTATGTCTTCTTACTATCAATTTGAGCAGAATTAATGTTCCATATTAGACATTTAATTAGATACATTTAATGTTTGAAATGAGTAAGTGGCTGTAGATAAGACAGTTACAAATAGCACACAGTCTCATACCTGTATGACAAAGAACATTAAGTGCTGCGCATCACACCAAGAATTTATATTTTCCTCATGCTTTTATGAGTTCACTGTGTATTCACCTATTTTATTATATTTTTTTCTTTTAGCTTGGAGAAGAATGGAGGACCATCTGTAATTCCTGTCTTTAAAAAAGGTAATTTTTTTTTACTTCTGAAATACTTTTTAGTCCTGTCACTTTGTAATTCTGTGTCCCATCCCTTAAGATCCTAAATATGGAGACAACTCCCCACCCACCAAAGTTTATTGTAAACTCTTTTGTAATTCCATACAGCTAAAATACCTTTTCATTTATAAGCCTATGATAGTCACTTTTAAGGTCTTGTCTACTAATAAATATTTCTTACTCAAGTCAAACATAAAAAACCTCATCACTGAAGCAGAACTAAAATGACCCCAATGTGGCTCAGGGTAAACATCTCCATATTAGGCACGGTAAGAGGGGGCCTATCCCGTGGTATCTGCTTGTGGCAAGTTTCTTGCAACCAATCAGTAAGCGCCTCGAGCAGTACGCCCTATAAAAGCAGCTGCAGATTTGCACCCTCGCCCCTCGCCATCAGCTTTCCTGTAACCAAGAGGCCCTCCAATAAAGTGTGATCAAGAAGAATCCTGTTTGTGTCACAAGGTTGGAGTCATTTTATGCACAGAGACTGGGGCCTACCCACCAGAACTCTTGACTAACCTCACAATGCATGACCAACATTCACCATTGATGAGGGTCCCTTTGGAAGAGGGAGGACAGGGAGGAGGACAATGGAACCAATTCTATGAATGTAAAATCAGAATAATATAAAAAATAATATAAAAAATGTCATTATTAAAACATGTAACTATGACTCAAAAATGATCTTGTTATTGTTCTGTTTTTGGAAATTTTATCTATGCATAAATTCTTAGATCTGAGGCTATACTTTTCCATTGATATTGTATATACTTTTGTACATAGTTGGCAGATGAGTGGCCTATATCTGAGGAAATAAGTCCAGATTTTATATTATTAATTAATTAATTAATTCCCTTCTATTAGGCATTTAATAAGGAATCAATATAAATTACAGTTTTCATACATGTTTTTTTTTTTTTTTTTTTTGAGAGACAGAGAGAGACGGAGAGGGAGACAGATAGAGAATGGGCGCACCAGCAGTCTCTCACCTGCTGTGAAAGAAATCCAGATATGTTCTCCCCCTTGTGAGCAAGTGTGGCATTGTGCCCTTGCGTCACTTCGCATCTGGCTAAACGTGGGACCTGGAGATTGGAACCGGGTTCTTAGGCTTAGCAGGCAGGCACCTTAACCACTAAGCCATCTCTCCAGCCCTCATACATGTTTAGCCAAAGTGCCAAGGTCAGTTTTAGTTGGTATGCAGTTCTAGAGTAAGTGAGAATCTAGGCTAGAACCATCCAGAAATCAAGATCAGTTTTCTAGATTCAGAAACAGGAAGAGAGTAAGATGAAACAGTAAGAAGAGGAATTTCATCCATTCAGGGAGGAACAAAGGGAAGCTTCAACAGAAGTGCCATACACAAAAGAAGGTTTCTCTTTTTCTTCACATTAACACTGGTTTCTAAACATTAATCTATAACAGTAAAGGTGTGATGAAGTTTTTCATGTTGTGGTCACAATAAAAAGCAAGGACAAGGTAGGAAGTTTCTGATAAAACTAATTTCATTCAATGTCAAGTCTGTCACTTTAATAAAGATAATGACATGAGTTTTATAGCACTTGGTATTTGTTTTTATCAATGCCAGTTTGGCATGATAAAAAGTTGGCACCCATATAGTGGCTCCACAAAGTTTTATTCTCTAACATCTGAAAACATGGTAGTTACTGATCTAGTCTTAGTATGTTTTAGTTATGCAAAGAAAATAGGGTCTGAGGAGATGGCTCAGTGGTTAAAAGGCACTTGCTTGCAAAGCCTGTTGGCCTGGGTTCAATTCCTAGTACCTAGTAAAGCCAGATGCACAAAGTGGTGGGTGCATGTGTATAGAGTTTGGTTGCAGTGGCCACAGGCCTTGGTGTGCCCATGCTCCTCTCTTTTCCACTGTTTCTCTCACAAATAAATAAGTAAATAAAAATAAAAAACAACATAGGAAGCAATGTGACTATATCTAGGAACCTTAGACTTAAAAACATTTAACTCTGGTCCTCTATTTTCTTAGGGAAAGAGCACCGAAGAAAAACAAAACCCAAGATTCAGCCCAAGGATTCTCTGACGTTAATACCGCCGGTGACAAACTTTGTAGGGCTCTTTCAAACAACAAAAAAGACCATGGCTTCCAACAATATTTTCTCATTTTCATCTGGAGCTTTAGAAGACATCATAAACGTATCAAGACCAAGAATAGTGTTTCTGAACAAACTTGGGAAACATAAACAGAGTGCCAAACCAGAGCTGACAGAAGGATGATTTAAAAAGGCATTTTAGTAAGAAAGCTTTCCGGAGCAATCTTATTGTTCAGCATGACAAAATATATACAACTAAGTAATCCTTTTTTATTGTTGAATGGATGTTCTTGATATGAATATTAAACAGGTTTTTCTTTTCAATGCTTTGCCTGGAAATTGAACATCATGTCAGAATTATTATTTCAAACAAGAATTACAATATCTACAAAGGAATGATTGCATTTAGACCTATTAAGATTTATCAACTTCCAGCTGGGCGTGGTGGCACATGCCTTTAATCCCAGCACTTGGGAGGCAGAGGTAGGAGGATTGCCATGAGTTTGAAGCCACCCTGAGACTACATAGGGAATTCCAGGTCAGCCTGAGCTAGAGTGGGACCCTACCTCGAACACCCCACACACACAAAAAAAGATTTATCAACTTTCATGGACTGATCAGGGGAGAACCATCAAGGAGGCCTGATTCAAAGTAACTGGCATGTTAACACTATAATGCCTTAATATATTTAATAATAATACTACAAACCAGGTGTAGTGGTGCACGTATTTAATCCCAGCACTTGGTAGGCAGAAGTAGGAGGAATGCCATGGGTTTGAAGCTAACATGAAACCACACAGTGAATAAATAACACAAATATGTGAAGCTTCTAAAACCTGGCTTATATACATTTAAAATATTTTACTTGGAAATAAAGTCTGAAATCACTGCCCATCATGTACACAAGTATAGTAAAAAAAAAAATGGCCATAAGTTAACCATTTCCCACTGTTTATAAGAAGTGTCACTAGCTTGTAGTTGGGAAGGATAGTCCTTTGGCTTAGATATGATGTCTGCACAGAAACAGCTTCATGTTAATAGGTGCAGGTTTTGTTGTATGCTTATTTTGCAGCAACACACAGATGTGATACAATGCAAAAGGGTCTTCACTGGATTGTTAAAGACCTCCTCCACCTCTACTTCTTTTCTCAGTCCACTTTGCTGAACTGGCCCATATAGCTTAAGGATCTAGCTGTAATCTCTGGTCTACCTGGATTTCAGTAAGCACTGGATGTAAGTATTAATTAGTAGTTATTTATCCAACATATCTTAACACTATAATAATCGTCACAATGATGATAGCTATGTATACTTAGGGTTGCAATATTAGAGACCCCTCAAAATATTTAACTTCAATTCTAAATTATGTCAATTGTTATGAGCTGTAATTTTCTGATGGATCATAACTTAGGAAATTCAGGGGAGAATGGTATGCTTCATACTAAATGGATCAAGTGATAAGAAACTAACATTTACTCAGCACCACTAAGAATTTAAAAGCATACTAAACATCTGAAGATATAAAATGAAAAGGCTTTCTATGGAACTTTGAAACTGGCTTCAGATATATGATGATTTTCAGGATGAAGATCGGGGAGACTTTTCCTTCAATATAGGTATTTTCTGAGTATTTTAGTTTAATTAGACCATCCTACCATCTCTACAATTTATAGTATTTCTCTTAACACCTGCAAGTCCCATCTGACAAGATGCACCAGGGAGTCCTCCTTTCCTCTACCCCCAGTGTCTTCTATGACCATGCGCAGCTGGGAGGGATGGCAGGAGAAGCAGCAAAGAAACCCAGCTGAGGGTCCTGTGACTCTCCCTATTTTCTCCTTCTACTAGGTATAGCAATAGCTCCATCACAACCCCCAGAGGCCTGGCTATCACTGTGTTGTTCTGCTCAATTGTTTGCAGCCTCTAGTCCAAGATAGGGATCATGCCACGACAGAAAAGTCCATACTGCAACATTCCACCTCCCCGGTACTGGGATGAAAGGCATGCCCCACTGTGTCCCAACTTTTACATGTGTGCTAGGGATCCAAACTCGGGTCCTCATACTTGTGTGGCACACACTTTACCAAGAGAATCATTTCACCAGTTTTACTTTGCTTTTTGATAATAAATGGCTACTCTCCCTAGTAAGTAACATGTAATTATTGTCTTTTAGAATGGTAGTCCTGAGAAAAGCAATGAAAAAAGTCTTGATGACTACTGTATACAATTTGGTACATAAAAATTAAAACCTTAGGGCAGGGGAAATAGCTCAGTGGTTTAACGTACTTGTTGCAAAGCCTTCCTGCCCAGGTTCAATTCCCTAGCCACCCATAAAGCTGTATGCAAAAAGTGGTGCAAGCGTCTGGTGTTTGCAGTGGCAGGAGACACTGGTGCACCCACACACCCAGACACACAAGTGCAAATAAAAATTAAAAAAATTAATACTTTAAATTTTAATGATGATACAGTACCTTTAGATACTTTTAAAAAACAAAAATCAAATGTTCATTTTCAGTCGTGGTACTTTTATGGCAGCTTCTTGCACGTCTTTGGATATGTCCACTCCAAGAGGACATCTGCGTCATAATTAGACAAGTCACGTCACTACAAGAACTTGCTCCAGATCAGTCCCATACATAATTTGCTTAGAGCTCTTAAAATAGTGAAAGTAATATATATCATATGGGATGATGGTTCCTACATACAAAGCAGGATAATGATGGCTATAGCATTCATCATACCAGGATAATGAAGACAAACTCACTCATATGATTCCTCTGAGGATTCAAGAGCTGGCTTGCCCTTGCCATTACTGGTTAGAGTGGTCTTAACTCTCATCCACTTTTTCTATTCTTTCTCAGAAAATAATTGTAACCTCACATTTTTGCTTCTTCATGCCTTGGCTCCAGGTAAACTGACCTGACTACCCCCCTCCCTGGATAAAAAGCCATCATCTCCAACCTCAACACTGCCACTGAGGGTACAATTTGATTATGTGAGGATAGGCTGTCAGCATGAAGTTATTCAAACACTACCAGCTCAACTCTTCATTAACTGCCACATTTAACAGTCTGGTTCCTGACACAAACTGTCTTGTGCCAACAACTTTCAGTACCAGGTGATACAACGTTCAGAACATCATGATGTCAGATTATGAAACCTGTATTATCCAGTATTAATTTAGACCAGAACATGAAAGGAAAAATTAAAAAGTGCTACTGGAAATTTGCTTTGGGGCTTTCTGTTAATAGCTACTTTTTGAGCACTTCTCATTTGTTCCTGTAAGAGCACAATCACAATCCAAACCCACATCTGGATGCTATGTGCACATTTCCTAGCACACTAGCTGATCCTGAGATACATCTGATGTTACCAAAGACAGATGATGGAGATGGTTTCCATTCTGGGAAGAATGGCCTATTTCTTTAAATACACATACATACACACACACACACACACACACACACACACACACACACACACACACCTGCAAGCACAGAAAGAGAGAGACAGAGTGAATTGGCACGCCAGGGCCTCCAGCACTGCCAATGAACTCCAGATGCATGTGCCACTTTGTGCATCTGGCTTTACGTGGACACTGGGGAATTGAACCTGGATTGTTAGGCTTTGCTGGCAAGTGCCTCAACCACTCAGCCATCTCTCCAGTCTCCTATTGCCTATTTCTAACAATCTATGTGTGGTGGTTTGACTCCGGTGTCCCCCATAAACTTCAAGTGTTCTGAATGCTAGGTTCCCAGATGATGACAACTTGGGAATTAACACCTCCTGGAGGCAGAGTATTGTTGGGGGCGGGCTTATGGGTATTATAGCCAGCTTCCCCTTGCCAGTGTTTGGCACAGTCTCCTGTTGCTGTTGTCCACCTTATGTTGACCAGAGAATGATGTCCACCCTCTGCTCATGCCATCTTTTTTCCTGCCATCATGGAGCTTCCTCCTCGAGCCTGTAAGCCAAAATAAACCTTTTTTCCCAGAAGCTGCTCTTAGTCGGGTGATTTCTGCCAGCAATGCGAACCTGACTGCAACAGTAAAGTGGTACAGAGGAGTGGGATTGCTGCTAGACACCTGACTGTGGCTTTGGCCTTTTGGAGCTGATTTTCAAGAGGAAGAACTATGGACTGTGAGGTTTGGCTTATGAGGGTGAGAAAGAGCTTTACTTGGACTGGGCTAGCAGTTTGTGTGACAAGTTTGCTGTTATGCCCGTGTCCTGAGAAGTTGTGCAGGGTTGCTTTGCGTAGAAATGAACTGGTGTGAGCAGAGGGATATGGCACAGAAAAAATGAAATCTTTGGGTGAAGTCTACCTGTTCGGCTGCAGTTGAGAGATTACAACCTTTGAGATTGGGCCAGCTGACCTGCAATGGGGCAACAGGAAGAATGCAGACTCTTTTGAAGGGGCCTGAATGCTGAAGGAGTTCCTGTTCTTCAAAGTCTGATTTATTCCCCTGGATTAACAAATTGGCACCCTACCTGGTATTATGGAGTATAACAAATGCAGGAAAGAGAGGGTCATTGAGTTTGTAACGCAGTCTTATGTTTTGAAATGGCCATGGGCAGTGTGAAGCAGGTTTGCTGGATGCCTGCATGGAGATCCCATGGGGCCATGAGGATGGACCGTGGGTTGCAGTGGAGACCCAGTGGAGATGCCGGGACTATGAGATGGCTGCCAAGGAGGGCTGCCGGCCCTGGATGAAGTTTTCCAGGACTGTGAGTAGCCTAGCTGGAGGGGGGGGAATTGGAACTCCAGAGACTTGTTGCTGCTTAAGTATCGGACTTGGAGATTTGTCACTGACTAGTTGTTGGATTGGAATTACAGAGTTTGACGTTTGCCCTGGTTGTTTAAAAATCTTGTATTGGTTAGTATTTCTTTGTTTTGCCCAATGCCATCCTTTGCAGTGTGAATGTTTTATTCTGTGCCATTATGGGTTTTTTTGGGGATATTTTTGGTATTATGGCTCAGTTAAAAGATCTTGGATTATGGGGACGTATGAACATCATTGGAATTGATAAAAACTATGGGGACTTTTAAATTTGCATGAATGCATTGCATTTTACATCATGTACAGTTATCAGTTTATGGGGGCCAGGGGCGGAATGTGGTGGTTTGATTCAGGTGTCCCCATAAACTTCAAGTGTTCTGAATGCTAGGTTCCCAGCTGATGGCAACTTGGGAATTAACACCTCCTGGAGGCAGAGTGTTGTTGGGGGCGGGCTTATGGGTATTATAGCCAGCTTCCCTTGCCAGTGTTTGGCACACTCTCCTGTTGCTGTTGTCCACCTTATGTTGACCAGAGAGTGATGTCCACCTCTGCTCATAAGCCAAAATAAACCTGGCTGCTTGAATTTCTGCCAGCAATGAAATGAAAACTCTGAAAATGTCAAAACCTGTGTGTGTGTGTGTGCCTGTGGTCTAACAACAAGTGGTGTCCTGAGCTGGCATCACCTCCCAGCAATGAGATTTTTTTTTTTTTTTTTTGAGAGAGAGATAGAGGAGACGAAGACAGAGATGCATCTGAAAGAAATGCTGGCATCACTTTGCATCTGGCTAAATGTGGGACCTGAGCATTCTTGGAACCAGCATTCTTAGGCTTAGGAGGCAGGCACCTTAACCGCTAAGCCATCTCTCCAGCCCCAGCAATGAGATTTTAAGTGCAACTCCACATCCAGCAATTTGAAAAATTTTTCTAACTTCATTTTGTAACAACAAAAAAAAAAAGGGGGATGATGGGGAGAGAGCTCAGAGGTAAAGTGATTGCCTTACAAGCACGAGGACCTGAATTCAAATCTCCAGTAATAACATAAATGCCAGGTGTGGTAGCATGTGCCTATAATGGCAGCACTGAGAATTCTAGAGTTCCCCGGCTTGCTAGCTTAGTTGGTGAATTTCTGACAAATGAGAGAATCTATCTCAAAAGGAGTGGTTAGTGTACCTAAGAATGAGAGCCAAGGTTGTCCTCTGGCCTCCACATGTGACTTCCACAAATGCACTCACACACATGCCCACACGCATGCACACCATGCACACATACACTGCAAAAATGTATTATTTCTCAAGTGGTTTATGAAAAACAGTAACTCTCTTTCAAGTACCATCAAAATGTCAATGAACACCTCATATATAAAAAAGCAAACTCCAGGTTTTCACTTAATGATGTAACAATACAAATGATAAATATTACCACGCCTTTGGTTCAGCGGATGCCTTCTATGTCATGTAAAATTCCCCCAAGCCAGCATGTAATCTTTCAATCCCATTCCTAAACAAAAATCATTAAAATTAGTAGCCTCAAGATTTAAAGGAAGATTTAGTATAAGATGTTACTGACTACTTACATGATTACAAGTGAAGCATATATAAATATATATAAAGTCTCCTTACCATGCAATCATAACACCATTGTCAGTACAGAGTCTGGGAGGAGGACATAACAAAGTACATTGTGTGGCATTTGCTACAAGTTCCAGAGCTCCTCGGATATACATGTTACTTGCAACACCTCCAGATACAACCTGAAGGATATGAGAGGATCAATATTAATAATTATCACATGTCATTTTATGAAGCAAGCTCTTAACTCAAGCTAGGAACATAACCAGCCTTATACAGTAAGAAATTGTCACATTTTGGCTTAAGTAATTGATGATATATTTACATAATAAAAACCTTGCCAAAGTTGTCATGTATTTACTGCTAGAATTTTCTTTAAAACAGCTGCTGTTGAAAATTCTTTTAAAAATATTTATTTATTTGCAAAAAGAAAGAGATGAAGAGAGACAGACAGAGAGAATGGGCACACCAGGGCCTCCAGTGCTGCAATGAATTCCAGTTGCATGCACCAAATTTGCCTGGCAAGCCCAACCACTGAGCCAAGTCTCCTATTGCCTATTTCTTTTTTTTTTTTTTTAATTTTATTATTTATTTATTTGAGAGAGAGAGATGGGTGCACCAGGGCCTCCAGCCACTGCAAACGAACTCCAGATGCATGCACCCCTTGTGCATCTGGCTTACGTGGGTCCTGGAGAATCGAGCCTCGAACCGGGATCCTTAGGCTTCATAGGCAAGCGTTTAACTGCTAAGCCATCTCTCCAACCCCCTATTGCCTATTTCTAACAATCTATGAAATGTCAAAACTCTGTGTGTGTGTGTGTGTGTGTGTGTGTGCGCGCGCGAGTGTGCACATGCATTCATGGGTATGTATGTGTATGTAGGACAGAAGATAACAACAAGTGGTGTACCTCAGGAATACTGCTGACTCTTTCCCCTCTCCCCCCAGAACTTCTCCCTGGACTTGAATAGACTGGCTAGGAAGTGAGCTCCAGGCATCTGCCCAATTTTGCCTCCCCAGCAATGAGATTTTTTTTTTTTTTTTTGGAGAGAGAGAGATAGAGGAGACGAAGACAGAGATGGGCGCGCCAGCAGTCTCTCAGCTGCTGCAAAAGAAATCCAGATGCCTACGCCCCCTGTGGTCAAGTGTGGCATTGCGCCCTTGCATCACTTTGCATCTGGCTAAATGTGGGACCTGGAGATTGGAAGCGCTGGAGATTGGAACCAGCATTCTTAGGCTTAGGAGGCAGGCACCTTAACCGCTAAGCCATCTCTCCAGCCCCAGCAATGAGATTTTAAGTGCAACTCATCACATCCAGCAATTTGTCAAAATTTTTCTAATTTCATTTTGTAACAAAAAACAAAAAACAAAAAACAGGGGATGAAAGGGAGAGAGCTCAGTAGGTAAAGTGACTGCCTTACAAGCACGAAGACCTGAATTCAAATCTCCAGTAATGACATAAATGCCAGGTGTGGTAGCATGTGCCTATAATGGCAGCACTGGAGAATTCTAGAGTTCCCCGGCTTGCCATAGCTTAGTTGGTGAATTTCTGACAAATGAGAGAATCTATCTCAAAAAGGAGTGGTTAGTGTACCTAAGAATGAGAGCCAAGGTTGTCCTCTGGCCTCCACATGTGACTTCCCACAAATGCACTCACACACATACCCACACACATGCACACCATGCATACATACACTCGCAAAAAATGTATTATTTCTCAAGTGGTTTATGAAAAACAGTAACTCTCTTTCAAGTACCATCAAAATGTCAATGAACACCTCATATATAAAAGCAAACTCCAGGTTTTCACTTAATGATGTAACAATACAAATGATAAATATTACCACGTACTTTGGTTCATAGCGGATGCCTTCTATGTCATGTAAAATTCCCAAGCCAGCATGTAATCTTTCAATCCCATTCCTAAACAAAAATCATTAAAATTAGTAGCCTCAAGATTTAAAGGAAGATTTAGTATAAGATGTTACTGACTACTTACATGATTACAAGTGAAGCATATATAAATATATATAAAGTCTCCTTACCATGCAATCATAACACCATTGTCAGTACAGAGTCTGGGAGGAGGACATAACAAAGTACATTGTGTGGCATTTGCTACAAGTTCCAGAGCTCCTCGGATATACATGTTACTTGCAACACCTCCAGATACAACCTGAAGGATATGAGAGGATCAATATTAATAACTATCACATGTCATTTTATGAAGCAAGCTCTTAACTCAACTAGGAACATAACCAGCCTTATACAGTAAGAAATTGTCACATTTTGGCTTAAGTAATTGATGATATATTTACATAATAAAAACCTTGGCGATGTAAAGTTGTCATGTATTTACTGCTAGAATTTTCTTTAAAACAGCTGCTGTTGATTTACTTGTAAATTCTTTTAAAAATATTTATTTATTTGCAAGCAGAAAGAGATAGAAGAGAGACAGACAGAGAGAATGGGCACACCAGGGCCTCCAGTGCTGCAATGAATTCCAGTTGCATGCACCACTCTGTGCATCTGGCTTTATGTGGGTACTAGGGGATTGACTTCAGATTGTTAAGCTTTGTAGACAAGCACCTTAACTGCTGAGCCATCTCTCCAGTCTTAGAATTTTTATACATTTGCTTCCAACCAGTTTTCTAAATGTTTCTATAGTATAACTGCAATCACAGTATACCAGCCTTTGCCTTTTTACTTTTTGTTTGTTTGAGGCACAGTCTTACTGTGGAATTCACTGCATCTTTGGGTGGCCTTGAAGTGCTTTTCTTATTTGTATTATCTAACTCCTAAGAAACTATTCATTTAACATTCCCTTTTCAAATTACCATCACTTACACATTTTTTTTCCTTTATAATATTCAGAAGGTTTAAGACGTTCAAAAGGAAGCTTATCAAGACTTTTTAGGCATATTTAAGGACATATGGAGGGATGGATAGCAGCCTACTTTTCTAATGGTAATAGCAATTATTGCATTTGGTTTCTATGCAGTATCCCCTCTTCCAAGTTGAGATTTTTCACCGTATAGATGTCATATGAAGCTGTCCTATCTGTATTCAAAATGATTTTTTCTCTTCTATACACTGTCCAGCAAGTGAAATAAAGATCTAGTCATCCTAAATTAAGTCAATTACATTCTTATGCTTTTGCTAGAAGATGAGAGGACAAAACTTACTAGCACTGCATTAGTCTGAGGTAACAAGCCTCTCTGCTTGCAGAAGAGAACAGCGCGGTGTGTTCTCTTTGCGAGGTGACATGCTGTTGTATGCTGTACGGCAGCAGCAAGGTCTGCAGCTGAAGACAGGACCTGTCCCTTCTCAATGCCTGCAGACAGAAGCAGGGACTTTTAGGCACCATCCCAGAGTATTTATCGGTTCAGCTTTACTAATAGAAATATACCTTCTTCTTTTTCTTTTTGCATTATTATTTTATCTATAACATGCTGAAGTCCAGAAAAAGAAAAGTCACAGTTTTTAGCACGTTGCATGGGTGGCTTGATATCAAAGTACAATCTATTTCCTTGTTTGGCCAAATGTTCTATAGCCTTGCCACCACTCATCATGGAACATTCTGGATATTTGTTCAAAGAAAGTCTTCTGGCCACCTATTAAAAGTAAGCAGAAATAGTTTTAAAATTTTGTTTATTTTTATTTATTTATTAGCAACAGACAGACAGAGAAAGAGGCAGAGAGAGAGATAGAGAGAATGGGTGTGCCAGGGCCTCCAGCCACAGCAAACGAACTCCAGATGCATGTGCCATCTTGTGCATCTGGCTTGTGTGGGTCCTGGGGAGTCGAACCTGGGTCCTTTGGCTTTGCAGGCAAATGCCTTAACCACTAAGCCATCTCTCCAGCCCAGAAATAGTTTTAAATGAATAATAAATTGCATATTTTGAAACAAAAGCTATAAAAGTAATACATTACAAAATTACTTTAAAAGCCTTGGTTGAATAAAATATGCTGTACACTGACAAATGCAGATATGGTTGATTTCAGTGAATTCCATCATTCTGTTCCTTCTAATCTGGTGAGCAATGACTAATTACTACCTCCTAGTTTTTCCTCTAATATTGAGGTTGGAAATTTCAAGTTGACAATGACTGCTTACTGATGGTACTTTAGGAATTTGCCCTATTTTTTTCCCTATCACTTCATGTATTGGTTGTGTGCTTTAACACATACATGGCAGTAGCTCTCTGGACTATTTGAAAACCAAAAATCTATTCATGGCATTAGCAATTATCCAATTTAAATATTTAGTTGTACATAATTTCATGTTAATCTCTGTATTCACATTCTACATTTCCAGCATGCTATGGTATACTAGTCACTGCCACATGTATTATTTGACTAAACATACTACCCAGCTGCAAAGTACCTGAGCTTTTACATGGAGATTAAAAACATTTTACCATTTTGTTAGAATGAATAAAAACATTACACAACTGAGCCAGGCATAGTGCCTCATGCCTGTAATCCCAGCATGTGGGAAGCTAAAACAAGAGGGCCACTGTGAGTGTGAGGTACAGAATAAGCTTCAGGCCACCCTGGCAAAAGAGTAAAATCCTGTTTCAAAAAATGAAAAACAATTACCATATCATGTGCAATTTTTTTTTGTTTTTATTTTTGAGAAAAGGTTTATAGCCCAGTCTGGCCTCAAACTCAGTAAGTAACCAAAACAGGCCTTGAACTTGCAATCTACTCAGCCACCACACTCAATCTTTTAGTACTCCTTTCCTTATTATACTTTTTAAAATCTAGTATTGTTATGAAGTACCTAGATGGGACTGGAGAGATGGTTCAATGGTTAAATGTGTTTTCTATGTAAGCATAAGGGCCTAAAACCACTTCAAATTTCCAGATCCCACGTAAACAGCTGGGTGTGGGCATGTGCACTTGTAACTTCAGTCCCTCAAAGGGGAGTAAGGACCAGGGAATCACCTAGGCTCCCCCCCAAAAAACAGCAAGATCTCATATCAGTAAGAGACTCCAGTTCAAAATAAGAATGGATGGAAGAGTGATTGAGTGGAGTTATGTACTTGCGGCACTGCAATGGTACTTACCTGTACATACACCTCATACGCCATACCTTACCACAAGCACACATACATACAAGTAAAAACATACCTAGATGAATGGTCATAGCACATATATTGCTGCTTAACTGAAAGACATCATACAAGAAAAATGGAGAACTCTTAAATAATTACCTTGTCAAGCATGTCACCTGGTGCTATGTCCAAAGACTTCCCGAGAAGTAGAAAATCTGAAACTCCTTGGACTAGTGCCAACAGACAGTGACCTCCAGAAATTAAAAGAACTAGAAAAGGAAATTCTACTTTATTGGTTAACCTAATAGTAAGTGCATGAGCCTCCATATGATGGATGGGAATGAATGGCTTTTTAAACTGCTTTACCAGCTGTAAACTAAATGTTAATCCCACTCCCAGGCTTAGAGCAAGTCCTGGTTTGATGGTCGTTGCAATTGCCGACAGTTCACTTGGAGAGATTCTACTGGCAGAAAGCGTTTCCTGTACTATGCGCTGAATATTCTCTCTGTGAAGCTGCTGAGCCACTGGAGGAATAATCCCGCCTGTTCTGAAAGAAAACAAAGATCGTCTTCTTAACAGTAAGCTTAAGATTGTAAGAACAAAGCAAGATGATAGTTTCAAATTAATCTTCATATACCTCAAAATATTAGTATGTACATTCAAATTGTTCTATAATGCAATACACTGTGATAAGAATTCAACATAAAATAATTAAGGAGATCTTGTTTTTGACTCTTCATACTTGTGCACAAAACTCCCATGGACTGATTGTTGATGAAATGACCAAAACAATCTTGTAAAAGCATTCATTCCAACAGTCATGACAGGATTAAATTAAATTTTAGAAAAATTAATCTCCTTGCAGACAGTGATCAATTTAAAGAGATTATTGCAAAAGTACTTGTCTATAGGACTATATGTTGTGGGTGACTGTAGGAATGAAAGAAAGAGAGAGCCTTGAAACCTTTAACAGCCTGAGGGACATAGGCACCAAAGACAACTCAGATATTCAATAGGGATGGCTGGGAGAAAAAAAGCACTAACTGTGAAAAACATGAAGACAGTTTTGTGAAGAAGATGAGTTTATTTTTAAATACTGCACTTGAGGTCATATCAGGACAGTAGGTAGCTTATAATCCTAAAATAAAGTTTGAGAATCTAATATTCAGACTTGATAGTTATGCTTTTTGGTCTATGTCGGACAGTGGATGATCACTACAAATGTTCAGTAAAGAATTAAGGAGGGGGCTGGAGTTATGGCTCAGTAGCTAAGGCACTTGCTTGCAAAACCTAAGGACCCAGGTTCGATTCCCTAGGACCCACATAATGCACAAGGTGGCGCATGTGTATGGAGTTCATTTGCAGTGGCTGAAGTCTCTGGTGTCCCCATTCTCTCTCTCTCTCAAATAAATAAGTAAAAATAAAATATAAAAAAAGGAGGGAGGGCTGGAAATGCAGCTCAGTGGCTGAACATTTGCTGAATGTATGCAAGGTCCTGCATTCAATCCCTAACACTGCAAAAAGAAATAAAAAATAATAAACACATCAGGAGGGAAACTTTCAACAAATATGGGAGTATATGACTGATTTATAATCTGAGAAGTAGTAAATTCTACAGTCTGGGAATCCACCTCTGGTCTCAAAAATTATCTTCAAACACTTGATATTACAAGACCGTTCTCTCTATACACACGTGGGATGATCTTATTGTAGGTTTATGCATCATATCTCTGAATAGGGTAAGCTTGAAGGTAAGAAGTCCTTACTTCACTGGTCTTATTAACAACCACTACAGTTCCTTTCACATAATATGCTGCTCTGTGACACTTACTCTATCTCTTCACATAAATTATTTCCAATCCTGTGAGGCAGGTGTTTTGTGTATTGATATGTAAAAAAATACATGAGAGAGGATAAAAAACTTGCTTGATGGACTGAGTCAATACTAAGTGTCTGTGATATCAAAACACCAGCTCTTTTCATTCTTTAGCTGTTGGAAGTTGATGGTTTAGAAGCATATTTAGATAGGTTTTGAATGAACTTATAAAGTTAAAAATTGAGATGACATTAAAATATAGATGTATGCTTCTTTTGAAAATTCTATTGATCTAAGGACATAGGTCCTAAGTTCCTGAATAACAAATGACAAAAGCTTAGTAGTGACATCCTTCAGATAATCTGCACTGTATTATATTAACCTACATATTTAAGTGACCTGTTTTGTGATCCTTTGCAAGCAGATGTTTATAAGCCATGCACAATTCTAAGCTTTATACAATAGCATACTAAGTATTTAAGTACTGACAGCATGTTATATGCATACATGTGAAAAAAATTTTTTTTTCTTTTTTTGAGGTAGGGTCTCACTCTAGTCCAGGCTGACTTGGAACTCACTCTGTAGTCCCAAACTGGTCTCCAACTCACAGTGATCATCCTACCTCTGCCTCCTGAGTGCTGGGATTAAATGTGTGTGCCACCATGCCTGGCCATGGATAGGATCTTTCATCATCAATTAACAAAAGATACAGGTTGGGCTCATGGTCTCCTAGGACTTAATGAAATCATGAAACATGCATGTGAAAAAAAAAAAAAAAGCATTACTGAGAGAAAATGATTGGTAACTATTAGAGCTGGAAATGTGTGCAGTTACTTTTTGGCAACAGAATTAGCAAAGGTTGGGACCTTACTGTGGGGAGCCTTCAAAGCCAGGAGGAAGTGTTTGACATTTTCTACAGTAGTGACTTGAATTTTTACACCAGAGTTTAAGAACTTAGCTTCTAAATTTTAAGTTTTATACACGAGAAATGCAAAAAGAATGGTTTTCTTTCTTTCTTTCTTTCTTTCTTTCTTTCTTTCTTTCTTTCTTTTTCCAAAAAGCTGGGAATGACTGAAATAATGCTTACTTACTTTAAGTGAACTTCAGTCTGGGAATGAATTGCTTCTCCCAATACACTTCCATTTTCATCCACCACAGCTGCTGCTGTATCATCACAACTAGTTTCAATTCCCAGCACTAGTTTATGAAGATACTGTGTTCCAGGGTGAAAATTAAGACTCCTTAAAAATCCATAAAGTTTCCTTTTTGATGGCTTGGGAAAAATTCCTGCTGTCTTTTTAAATATTAGCATAATTATTACTCTATAGATAACTCCTGGAAAGGAATTACAAAAACACACTGATTATTTGGAATGGACATTAAAGAATAATACATTTACCTAAAATAATGAATGTCTGCTTTATTTTTTAGTATATAGTCTTCCAGAACTGTAAGACAGTTTGTAAAAGTTACCACAATTTTATAAATGCCCTAGCAACTTTTGAATAACAAATCATCTGAGTAGGTATTAAGGTCTTTAAGGGGAGAAAGAAAAGTCAGATAAAATGTTTTTGATATAGGCCGAGTACTCCTAAAAATCTGAAACATTATGCACATGACTTTTTAGTTGGAACAGGCACTCTATTTATAAGGTGTATATGAAACACACATGAATTTCGTGTTTATATTTGAATCTCTCAAGATATTTCATGCATGACATATCCCCAAATCCTCCCTCTTCAATGTCTGAAAGTTGGAACACTTTTAGGACAGTCAACCTATTACTGTTACTGTTCTTACCAAACTATTCATTATTCTTTTTTTTAAATAATTTTTTTTCTGATTTTTATTTATTTGAGACAGAAGGGGGAGGGGTAGAGTGTAAGCAAGCGCCAGGGCCTCTAGCCACTGCAAAAGAAATCCAGATGCATGTGCCACCTTGTGCATCTGGCTTACATGGGACCTGAAGAATTGAACCAGGATCCTTTGGCTTTGCTGGCAAATGCCTTAACTGCTAAGCCATCTCTCCAGCCCCTATTCATTATTCTTTATACAACAAGCTAGTACTTATAGTAAAATAGTCCTCTGAAAAGTGTGACAGTCACAATTAAGCCAAAGTCAGGTTTTGTTTTTTAAATCAAAGGAGAATGGAACAGATAAAAAATAAATGCTTCCCAGTTCTTAAGAATATTCTTTTTTTTTTTTTTTTTTCAAGGTAGGGTCTCCAGGTTGACCAGGAATTAACTATGTAGTCTCAGGGTGGCCTCGAACTCACTGCGATACTCCTACCTCTGCCTCCAGAGTGCTGGGATTAAAGGTGTGCGCCACCACGCTCGGTAGGAATATTCTTTACCAAAATAAAATATAATCGTTGGTTCAATGAATTTACTAAAACACACATACACCAACCAAGCAGGCTTTAACTTTCGAAGCAACAGTCCTCTCATAAAGCTCATCCTAAAGAAACATGTCGACAAAACCTACCGCATCCAAGCACCTACTTTAGCCTCAATCTTTAGAATTAAATCTCCACTTTTTATCATAGGGTCGTCATTCCCTTTCTTTCCAAACCCTTTCCTACCTAAAAATAATAGTTTATCATTAAAACATGCCAGCATTTCCAGACTGCAAAGCATGTCTTTCCCCAAGCACCTGAAGGGAGTAAGTGGGGCGGGGGGGGGAGTCAAGCGGCGCACGCGCACACCGGGAGAAGACGAGCAAGACTCCCCGGGCACACTCAGTCACACCGACAGGACCTCGGCCCGGGCCGCCAGCAGCGGCTCTCCTTCCGGCTGGCCAACAACTCTGGAGGAAACCCGGGCTCGGCATCAGAGGCGAGGGGTGAACGGTTCACTCACCTTTCCTCACCAACGACCCTGGCTAGCTGCGGCCTCCGGCCCCGGGCAGAGCGTCCATTGCCCTCTCGGGACGCAGCCGAGCCCGAGCCGGTGCCCGGAAGTGACGCCATCAGGCAGCGACGGCTCCATTGCCCGGCCGCGTTCCTCCAGGACGTCCAGAGCTCTTCGCAGATCTGTGGGCGGCAAGTCTTCTCCAGAGTCACCGCAGAGTGCTTATTGTGACGAGGAGTCCAGGTCTGAGTGCACCTTGTTCCACCCTGCGCTAGTGTTTAACCAAGTTCTTCCCGTTAGCAGAAAGCAAAAAGGGTAGGGCACTTGTCTGGTACAGGCTTTCGGGGGCGGTCACCGAACCCGCAGGCAGTGGCCCGAGGCCTGGTCCAGTGTCTCATCAGCAAGAGCGTAAACTAGGCACCCCGCGTGGAGAGCGCTGGGTCCCCAGAGAACGAATTGCTTCTGCTCCGACAACCCCATTGTCCCTCATGACTAGTCAAGTCTGTGGCTGGCCCATTCCCCTCCCCACAAGTCAGTAAAGGAGTAACAATGATACATATTTTTTAAATACTACCTTTTGTATTATGATGCAGTCCCTGCTTATTCAACATGTACATTGCGGATTCTTTGCGTCTCGTTCAGCTTTAATCTTTTGGTCTTGGTTTGTCAGTTTGCTAGTATTTGTTGGGAGAGATTTATCCCCAGCTAAACCTTGAGAATGCAGTGAACAAAGACTTTACAATGCAAGGTAGGATAGTGCAGGCAAATATATCTGTCCCCTGCAGTGTGAAGCTCGGTAAAGAAAAAAAAGTAAATCTTTTGAAAGTCCACTCTAGGAGTCGATATAAATAATGTATAATGGTCATAATACTGAGGCAGTTTAGAGATGGCAGAGCTCCTGACAGCAAAGTAAGAGAGGAGTGTCCCGAGGCTGAAAGGGAGACTCCCTTTCCCCCAACCTCACCTGAGTTGTGAATAGGTGCCTAAGCATATGGTATGGCGCCTAGCCTTCTTTCTTTGAAGAAACAACCTTTTCTGAAAAGGAAAATGAAAGGATTACTCTCATTCCTGAAAGACTGGATACTTGGCTTTCCCATTTTTAGGAACCTCACTTGGGCAGGAGCTCTGACCGCTTTCCTTCTGTAAGCTCTACCTCTAATACAATCTTTCTAAAATTAGCTCTCTATTGTGTTTGTTTCACTTGTCAAAAATTCTTAAGAACCTGTTGGCCTCTGGCTCAGTGGATGATTTGTGTGGCTGAGTTCCTGGCACCCTATGCAACCAAGATGTGAGAAAAGCTCCAACACTCTCAAAGACACCCCAAATTCCTGTATCACAACTGTTGAGAATTTTTTTAACATGAGACTTGTTTGTCAAAGATTTTATTTTATATATAACATTAACAATAACATGGCATTTATTTTATGCCAGGCACTATGGTAGTTTAAGCCTCACAGCAATCCTGGTGTGTACTTTATGCCTTCATTTTGGAGGCAACTGAGCTACAAGGTTGGGGTGATTTCTAAGTCACAAGTAATTACAGACTGTTACAGACAATGTGAGACAACCGTTTCGTAGACCCTAGATTTTTATTTAACACCAGGAGAGAATGGAGGGATGAGAAATGAAAGGGAAAGAGACTTCAGAACCTTGGGCAAGGAGAGGGGACAACTTAATGGTTTTCAGGGACGGGAGGGATGTCTCATTGCGAAGGAGGAGCCTTGCAAGAGATAAGACTGAGGTGGGCACTGGGAGGGGGGTGGCATCCCTCCTTTAAGGTCTAGTGTAATAGAGCTTGATTACCCCAATACTAGGTAATTCCCAAATCCCCCAGCCTGGTCTGAGTATAGCCATTGGGGGTGGGGGGAGGCAGGCAGCTGTAACTCTCTTGAAATCTAATGCAGACCATGATTGGAGTTGGGCCAGTGACATCTGACTCTGGAGCTGGTTTTCTTAGCTGCCACAAGACAGAAAAGCTCATGTTTCTAACTGCATTGTTTACTCCTTTCCCTCAACAACAAAAAACCCCAAACCAAACCAAAATCTACCCCCCAAGACCAAGATTAAGAAAAATAGGCATGTTGATTTCAAATGAGAGAAGCTGTTTATTTGTTATACACTGGAATGCAGTATAGATGGAAACCTTCTCTCTCTCTCTCTCTCTCTCTCTCTCTCTCTCTATATATATATATATATATATATATATATAAATCACAATTCAAATATATCCCAATGTTCTTTATGTCGAGTTACTTTGACATAAAGCCCATATAAGGCACTTGGGGCCAGTGTGGAGTCTCAAGGCTTTGTTATGTGAAGTAGCATAACTTAACACACCTGGAAGGTTTTACCCTTGCCTTGAGTCGATGAAGGGTACTTCTACCAGCATCACACATTTTAGCAAGCAAAGATACTGTATTTTTATTTTGTACTCCACAAAAGGGTTATTAAGATAAAGGCCTGTGTGTATTTTCAGGCAGATTGAATTATATTGTCTGGATACTACACATGAACATGCTCAACAAAATACAACCTAGCTTTTGTAACATGAATTTAGTGTTGCAACTGAATCTACACCTAGTTTGTCTTAGCTGCTAATGTACCATTTGTAACCTTTAGAGGAAAATTATACCAAGAATAATCTTTTAATTTTCATTCTCTATGTTGTACTAAGCTCTCATATAGAAGCAGAACTGCATTTAAAAAAATCAACAACAGGAAGTGGCACTACAGTACATCTTGTATTTAATTCTAGTGTTACACGATTAAAAAAAAAAAAAACTAGAACTTAAGAACACAATTAAGAGTTGAAGCCGGGCATGGTGGCACACACCTTTAATCCCAGCACTTGGGAGGCAGAGGTAGGAGAATTGCTGTGAGTTTGAGGCCACACTGAGACTACATAGTAAATTCCAGGTAATCCTGGGCTAGAGACTCTACCTGGAAAAACCAAATAAAATAAAGCAAAAATTTTTTAAAGTTGGAGAAACATGAAACAATATTTCACAGAAAATGGTAAAAGATGTTGGTTATCTTGAAGTAGCCTAATAATCCAAGTGGGTTCTAGCTCACTGTAAAGTTATAAATTTCATTATATGATGGAATATGCTCTCTTACACACTATAAACCTTCAGCTATTGGTACTAAAGCAGACCTAAATGGAGAGGTGATAGCTGGTGAAGATTCAAACTGTGTAGGTGGTTGAATGATAATTATCTACAGAGTTTTTCCAACTCTTAATCACAGCACTATAAAGCCAACTAACATAGATGCCAAATAAAAAGCCAATATTCTACTCTCTTAGGATCTCTATAGTTTAGACAACAAACATCTAAAAAAAATGGGAGGAGGATGTCAATGCCCAGGAGCCATCTTGGAAGAACCCACAATAGTCACAGCTAGAGGGCAACAAAGGACAACAAAGGAAAGACTAAAGCACTCAAGTTCCTAATATATGTAACTGAATAAATGAGGAAGCAGAGGTAAGAATTCCTTTCAGGGTAATTGTAATAAATAAGGAATGAAGGAAATAGAAAACTTAGTAGTCTTGTCCACGGTGAAAATTGCTGCACTTAAGATCCAAATGCTAAAATTACCCAAGTCTGAGAAGTTGTCTTTCTCTCCCTGCTTGTAAGATTTTGTTTTATTTTGGGAAAGGGATTTCCTCTTTAGCCCCAGCTAGTTTGAAACTCACTCTGTAGCTCAGGCTAATCTCTAATTTGCAGCAATCTTCCTGCCTTAGACTCCTGATTTCTGGTTAGGCATGTGGCAGATTAGTTTTGCCCTAGTTAATTAATAGCTTTTCTCTCAAATCTTAACACATCATCTGCTACTTTGTTTGAGCTATCACTTGCCTGAAAGCTTTCCAATTACTCCTTTTTTGTTTCAAAATATTTTATTTATACCGGGTGTGGTAGCACACGCCTTTAATCCCAGCACTTGGGAGGCAGAGTTAGGAGGATCACCTTGAGTTCAATGCCACCCTGAGACTACATAGTGAATTCCAGGCCAGCCTGAGCTAAAGTGAGACCCTACCTCCAAATTCCAAAAATAAAATAAAATAAAATAAAATAATATAATATAATATAATATACACACACACACACACATACATTTTTATTTGCAAGAAGAGAGAGCAAGTGAATGAGAGCCAAGCGAGTCAGGCCCCCAGCCACTGCAAACAAACTCCAGATGCATGTGCTACTTTGTGCATCTGGCTTTACATGGGGACTGGGGAATGGAACCTGGGTCATTAGTCTTTGCAGGCAAGCACCTTAAGCGTTGAGCTCTCTCTCCAGCCCCCAATTACTACTTTCTAGTCCCTTAATTTATTTTAAATATTAATCAGTGGCCCTTAAAGTTAATCTATTCAATCTTCTGTTTAAGTCTCAATAAAGCCTGTTGTGATCTGGCTGTGACACTGCTTGGAAGTCATTTGTTAACATTCCTCTTTTTGCATACTTTACCGCTTAGTGCCAGTAGTATCTTGTTCTTTCTCAAACAAGCTCGCTCTCATTTAAAAATCTTAGCCTAATACTATTTTCATTACCCCTACAGGGGCTATCTCCAGATCTCTGTACTATTGGCTACTTCACACCTGGCATGCCTGTGTTCAAACACCACCTTAGACAGGATCTCCAAGAAATATCTGAGGCAGGCCTCATCTGTTGGATGTTTTTCATGACATTTATCACTTCATGAAATACCTAGACTGTAAGCACCTCCAGCGAGGAAACTACTTTGTTTTATTTACAAACTGTGATGCTAAAATAATTCCTGTGACAGGGAAAGTCCTCAGGTATTAACTGAATAAATTTTTAAAACTGAAATAACCAAGCACAGAAAGCAGGAGAAAAAAAAATGTTTTTGAAATGTGTGCATAAATGTCAGCCTTCTGAGAGAAACTTTAAAATGAAGCAAAACAAAGGAATATTTTTAGTTACCTTAATTTTACTAATTCAGTTGCTTAAAAACAAACTTGAAAAATATCAGTGTAGTTTTAATGACTGTATTGGAAAGTCCTTTTTTAAATAATTTACACCAAGGAAAAACTTTATTAAAGTACAGATTACCAGTTATTTAAAAATACACGAGAAAGACAAACATACAAAGGCAGTATGTATCATACAACTGATTTCTAAACTCAATACTTCTGAAATACGAAACAATGATCACTATTACTAAAAGTGAGTTTATTAACACAAATTCATTTCAAGTTGGTCTACAACTCTTCAATTTTGTTACTGAGCTATTCAGTTTTATCCTATATCATAACTTTTTTTGATGTGTTCATTTCTCAAAATAGAATATCCTTATTTCTTACATTAATGTTACCAACTATAGGAAGCTTCCTTAAGTCATAAGAATTCAATTTAGTTGCTCCTGGGGAAAGTTACCATTTGGGGTTATCTAAACTAAAACCCACATATTTAAAGGAAACATAGTAATGGACAAACTGGAGGTGAAAGTAAGAAGAGTAAAAAAGACAATGTTATCTCTTCTTCAGACCTGCTAAAAAGGACCCTTTTACTACCGCCAGAGAAGCAGTTTCTGCTAAGCTACAGGTTGTTCCATTGTGTATTCTTCTAAAGAATGACAGACTTTACTAAGTTGCACAACCAAATAAACAGATTTCTTTTTACTACCTATACTTGAACTACCTGAAGTAAGTTATTATTGTATTGGTTTAGCAGCTTTGTTTCTGGAAAAGCAGTAAAACCCACTTTGTGTTCCAAAATCAGAATGTTGACTCAGAGACTAATCTAAGATACCTGGCTATTTTCTAACACCAATCAGTCATAAAGGTGGACCTTCATGAACTCTAATGTAATTAATGCAAAAATGACCTCATTTATCAACATACAATACCAGGCCAGCAAAACCAAAAAAGCACATACATAGGAAAAAAATTAGCTTGTATAAAGCAAGAGGATGTATGTCTTCATATAAAATAAAGAGGAATATGTATGGGAATAAAAACTTCTGTGGAGATGATTCGGGTTTATATGTAAGCCTGCTTAAACTGTGACTGAATGATTGGAAATTTTCTTTTCCTAACATAATGCCAACTCACTAAAGCTGGTCCTAGTTTTTTATAAATACCTTATTTCCTTGGACTTATCTACTGTACCTTCATTGTGCTGCCATTAACTTATAAGCTGGGCCCGCCCAACCTGCCTGTAAAGCCTCTCTCAGAAATATACCAGATGCATTAAACAGAGGCATCTTTTAGTAGAAGTCTGCATTTCAAGACAGCAAATAAAGAACCAGCAATTGGTCCAACAATGTAAATACCTCTCATTTCACACTATCACAGCAACAGTGCGATTTACTTAACTACTTCTTCCTTATAGAAAACTCAGTAGTTTTAACAATTTTGTTTAATTGTAGAACATTTCAATACTTATTAATTCCAAAGATCCTAACACCATGTAGTTGTGGCATCTTCGGAATAAGTACACTCAGGAGAGAAACTGTGTTTAGGATGAAGTGAGTTGGATCATACTTCGTATAGAAACTTGCCAGAAAGTATCTGTAGACATAAAAGTTAAGAGTACATATAGCATCCTAAAATAAAAATTACTTAGATTTTTTTTTTAAGTAGAAAAGAGGCACTAAATAAAATGCCTAGAAGTAAAAATCAGTTTTTAGCATAAAATGTTTTATTTGATTTTTGGATTAAAATCTGAGATGCACATTTTGCATTTCTATATGAAGAGTGTGCTGCTACTTATTCCTTCAAAGTAGAGACTTTCAAAGTAGGTGTCAAATTCTTAAGATTTCAGGTGGTTCTGTATTTTGTGTTGCTGAAGAGAAGATGTGAGTCAATGTGTCTCTCATATTCTCAATAGGTTTTGTGACACAACACAAGGTTAAGAACTACCAACGCTTCGAAAAACAGGATACACATTAGTACAATTCAGTATCTTTGAAAGAAACAAAGATTTGGTTGCCGTTCTTATGTTATCATTGCCATATTATATAGTTGAGCAGGTCTATTAACTAGTCAAACTGGAAACCCGAAGAGACACAGTTGTAAAATTCCAGCTGTTTTCGCTATAACCGAACACCCATATATTCTGACAGCCAACATCTGAGAATGTGTCTTAGCAAATATAAAAAACCTTTACAACCATAAATCAAGTCTAGAATGTCGAGGTTTAACCAATAACACATCAGAATGCAGGTAATTACGTGATGACTAAAAGACTGCCTTAACACAGATAAAATGAAAAAGTTTTCATATAGATGTCTGTCTAGTTATCTTTAGAGTACACAGGGACATATGCTAATGGTTTTTCCTTTACTACTATCATTTGTTTCCCATAATGGGAGGCATCTTTTATGTAACATGGTTGGAAAAAAACAAAACAAAACAAAAAAAAAAAGCACAGCTGCCTCCACAAACAAAAACATCAGCCAGAAGACTGCATACATGATTTTCAGATCTATCTTCTGGATTGAGAAATTCTATAATCTTTCTCCTATTTTATAACTAGCCCAAAATTCTTGCTTGAGAAGAAAACCATATTCTTCAATATTTGCTGTAAATCCTTTTTTCTTACTTTCATATACTTGAAGCTGTTTTTATACTTCCTCCACTGAACAAAACAGGATCATCACTTGCATTTAGTAAGGCCACATGATCTGCCATTGTCATTACAGTTTATCCTATAATCTGTGAGGTTGCAAATAGCCAATCTTAGTATGGCTTCTTAACCACACTCTAGCTTTTGTTCTCTTTCTTTTAATGACATATTTTTTGTTTGCTTTTTCAAGGCTGACTTGGAATTCACTATGTAGTCTCAAGCTGGCCTCGAACTCACTGCGAGCCTACTACCTCTGCCTCCTCAGTGCTGGGATTAAAGACATGCACCACAATGCCCAGCTTTTTTAATGACATTTTTGTGATAGCTCTGATTCAAAATTCAGTATATGTTAAGCTTTCTTTCATCTATCATAGTGCTATCTGAATACTTTACAGTTGAGGTAACTGAAGCTTTTGTGAAAAATGGCCAAACTAAATAAAACCCAAAAAGAGCTAGGGATGGAGCTCAGTGGTACAGTGCTTGCCTAGCATGCACCCTAGGGGTCAATCACCAGTACTTGAAAGGCCAAGCATAAAAACAGTATGCTAAAGTCCAAACTGATTGTCTCAGTGGCCATTATTTCTGTTATTGCACTTAATTTTGTTTGACCATTATACAGTTACCTTCTCATTGCTGGATTGGAAACACCAGACCAAAAGCAGCACATGAAAGGAAAAGGTTTATTTCAGGCTTACAGTACTAAGAAGTAGATTCATCTTGACAGAGAGCATGGCAGGCAGCAAGAGAGTGAGTGAGCTAGGGAAAGCTGGGCTCTAACACACTAGAGCTGAACAACACACCTCCCTCGGCATGGCTCCACCTCCCAATCTACCACCAGCTGGGGATTAAGTATTCAAAATAATGGACGACATTTCATTCAAGCCACCACAATCATACAGACCTTTTTTTCTTCTTTGAATTTAAATGGGACTAAACCAACTCAAAATATTCACAAATGCTATAAACAGGAAGGAAAATAAACCTATTGCTTAATGACCAGTTTGTTCTTCCTTTATGTAACCATCTATACAAAATCTATCTCCTATTAATATTGAAGCCCTGCTTAAAGAATTCTAAAACTTCCAGAAAAATCCCTGCTGTAGACTGACTGAGCCTATCATGGATATACTATTACATATAAAAATCATATGGTTCTCAAAGCAATCTATGCACTTATAAACTCGTAGGAGGAAAAATAAGCAATTGTATTTTTGTCAACTATGCCTACTTAGAGCTGGGGGGGAGGGGAGGATGTGGTCTTTCAGTTAGAATCAATTTGAACAAAAGCAGAAATAGGACTATACATGAAATATTCAAGAAATGCTTAGAAGGGTTTGACTGGGTTAGGAAGTCGGGAAGGACTATTCACACCAAGAGAAAATGATGTGGGAACTATTTTGTAGAGGGTCCTGCATGGGTACTGGCAGGAAATTAGGTATCAGGTACCAAATTAGATAGTTTACAAAAAGGTAATTTAATTTTTATTAGACAATTCAGATTTTATATAGAATTTACCTAATGATACCTAATATAAGTAAACCAAGCTGACCAGATGATACAAGATTCAGTGTAGGACTATCTTACATTAAAAGCCTCTCTCTTCCTAATCTAAGCCATGTTGTCTTCTCCCAAGGGGCTTGAACAGAATTATCTAAATAAGGCTGGAAAGTCAACAAATTTCTCCTGGTCCCCTAAATCATGGTGTATAGTGATTGATCTAATATGCAGTACAGAATATGATCATGTGTTTAATTTTCTTACAAGAAAACAAGGATATATGCTGACATAATTTTTTGTTGTTGTTGTTGTTGTTTTTTTTTTTTTTTTTAGGTAGGGTCTCGCTCTAGCCCAGGATGACCTGGAATTCACTGTGTAGCCTCAGGCTGGCCTTGAACTCATGGTGATCCTCCTACCTCTGCCTTCCAAGTGCTGGGACCTCCTACCTCACCACCATGCCCAGCCTGACATAGTTTTGACTTGTTTATCCTAGACTGTGTAGGTACTAATAAAACATATAATGATGTCTCCAACTGTACTGTCTGAAGTAGAAACTGGTTTGTTACCAAATCATTAAAATTTTTTCTTGTATCCCTTTATATTCTATCTGCTACATACTGATTCAAGTTTTCAACAAAGTACTGTGTTTCAGAGACCCTCATAATTGGGGGAAAAGATGATTACATCAACATAAAAGAGAGACTAATTGAAAGGGGAAGGGGACATGATGGAGAATGGATTTCTGAAGGGGAAAGTGGGGAAGAGGAGGGAATTATCACGGTTTATTGTATAATTATGGAAATTTTCAATTAAAAAATTCAATATAAACTGACAAATAAACCTCCTTCCTGTTATCCAACCTTCTTTATACCTAAATATTGCCAAAACTTACAGAATTATTGGAGAAATTGTAAAAAATTTTCTTGATGATGTAAACTGTACTCCATAGTCCAGTTGTTCCCAATGTGTTAGGAGCCTTGCTTTCCCCTGGTCAGGAGTTTCAAAAGGTGTTCCTTTCACTGCATGCAAAAATACATACATGCCCTGGAAAACAAGCCAGAGGAATTAGCCACCTATTAAATATAAAATTATCATGAAGCAATAAGCATAAGATGGTTCTAGGCTATCTGCAGCAGAATATATGATTAACAGCGCAATCACCACTTTGTGCAACCGTCTTTACGTGAGAACTGAGAACTTGAGTCTGGACTACTAAGCTTTGCAAGCAAGTGCCTTTCATTGTTGAGCCATCTCTCCAGCCCTGATTTGGCGTTTTAACAGTCCCAGATTAAGAGTCTGTCCTTTCAAAGCTCACTCGATTTCATAGTTAATCCATTAAGCAATTGAAAAGTTACTTAGCATATACCAGTGACACATGCACATCGATGTTTACTGCTGCAGTATTCACAAGTCACCAACAAAATGCCCATAAACAGATGAATGCATGAAGAAAATGTGGTTTATATACACAGTGGAGTTTTATTTGGCTGTAATGTGTGTATTACATGAAAGTAGAAGGATTGTGAGTAGTACAGAGATAACATAAGGAAATGGGGGAGGGAAGAAGACAAGATACTACATGTGTTCTCTCATACACAGAATTTAAATGTATGTATATATGTGTGTGTGTGTGTGTGTGTGTATATATAGAGAACATGAAAGCATAATTCTCACACATAGAATCTAAATGTATACACATGTGTGTGATTGTGTGCATGCATCTATAAATAAAACATGAAAGCAGAAGCAGAACTCTAAGGGAAAAGGGAGAGGCCCAAAGGAAAGAAGTAAAGCATTATTACATGCCTTCTCTTGTATGCAGAATCTAGACTGAAACATACAGGCAGACAGACACACACAATACAAAGGTAGGAGGGGAACTATAAGGGAGGAGGAAGGGATCTCAAGTAGGAAGGACCAAATATTGCACATTCTCTTTCACATGCAGAATCTAGACTTGGAAATATGGGGCTGTTTTGGCGAAAAAGGATCAGAGGGTGGGGAGAATATATGTTTATAAAGAATATATATATGTATAAAAACAAGAATATCTATGTATAAAAATGTTATAATGAGAGCATTTTAATAATGTAAAAAATTTAATTGGGGCCTGGAGAGATGGCTTAGCAATCAAGATACTTGCCTGCAAAGTCAAGGGAGCCAGGTTCAATTCCCCAGGACCCACGTAAGCCAGATCTGTGCAGGTGGTGCATTCATCTGGAGTTCGTTTGTAGTGGCTGGAGGCCCTGGTGTGCCTATTTTCTCTCTCCATCTGCCCCCCCCTCTCAAATAAATAAATATATATATATTTTTAAAAAGTACATTGGAACAGAAAAAAACTGTTGCAGTACTTATACTGTTAAGGAAATGACACAACTTGGGTTCCATGGTACTTAACTCATGAAACAATTAATGAACTAGCATTCAAAACTGAACAAAATATGTCTCCAGCTCCCAAAATAAGCCAGTCTTCCAGGAGATGGTAAGATTAAAAACAAAGCAAAAAACCAAACAAACACAGGGCTGGAGAGATGGCTTAGTAGTTAAGGCACTTGTATGTGAAACCTAAAGACCCAGGTTCAAGTCCCTATAACCCATGTAAGCCAGATGCACATGGTGGCAAATGCGTCTGGAGTTCATTTGCAGTGGCTGGAGGCCCTGGTGTGCCCATTCCCTTTCTGTCTCTCTCCTAATAGATTAAAAAACAACAACAAAAACCACATATGTTAAGTCGAGTAGAAACCAGTATCCAAAGTATAATCAGAATACTCAGAACATAGAGGGAGAGGTTTCTTTATGTTGAGACCTAGAGTCCTGATGCTACCACATCAACTACCTTGTCCTTGATGATTCAGCTCAAATGACTACAAAATGATACCCTCATTAGTATTAATTAACCTCCAGTTCATGTGCTTGCATAGAATTTCAATCCTTTTTTTGCAGGGCAATAAAGTATGCTGTTTGCATGATGTCTGCCTTTCTATGAGCCCCAGTTAAGGAACAAAGACTCTTAGTAAACAGCAAGTATTTGATAGGAGGAAGATGACATTCAGTCAGTTTATGCTGCATATACAAGGAAACCACTTCCCTAAAGGCTTTAAAGGGAACAGCAAAACAAAGTATGTGCCTTTAAATTCTCAGGAGCACATCACCCCTGCAAAAAGTAAAGAACTTCTCTAGATCACATATGTGGTAGAATGTAAGACAAGAAATTCTCTTGCTATTTTATTCAAACCACCATCACTAGTGTTTAGAATATAATGTTTTAGGGAATGGAGGGAGTGGGGAAAAGGCCCAACTCAAACTAAGCATGTATAAAAAAAGTAATTTACCCACACACATTCACAAGGAATAAAATCTTTTAAACTACCCATCTCTGCTAATGTGTTTATTTTTGGTAGTTTTTATATAAAAGTGTCAGTGATTATTTATAAACCAAAAGAACTGAATTAAAACTGAATAATTCTGAAGTTGGCTTCCCTACACTGTGCCAATTATCTATTGTTTGTTCCTTGTCATCAACTGTACCTCAGACTAGTCAATTAATTTGAAGCATGAGAGATGGGCATGGCGAATGGCTTCTAAAGTACATTAGGATGATGGAGAGATGGCTTAGCAGTTAAGGCACTTGCCTGCAAAGCCAAAGGACCCAGGTTCAGTTCCCCAGGACCCATATAACCCAGATGCACAAGGTGGCACAAGGAGTTCCTTTGCAGCAGCTGGAGGCCCTGGAACACCCATTCT
Source organism: Orientallactaga sibirica (assembly GCA_036365145.1). Lineage (NCBI taxonomy): Eukaryota > Metazoa > Chordata > Mammalia > Rodentia > Dipodidae > Orientallactaga > Orientallactaga sibirica. The sequence continues at coordinate 28,474,219 of JAEOAD010000004.1, read as the reverse complement.
ATCTTTCTCAAACAAATGAATTAATTAAATTAAGTATTTTTAAAGTACATTAGGGATATGTGCCATTGAAGAGTTAGAAAGACCAATACATTCTGCAAACATATACATAGGTCATTAGGACTAGAAATTAAAAGATAAGAAGCTTGGTATGGTGGTTCATTCCTGTAACTGCAGTATTGTAAGGCTGAGGTACAATGACTGCCTCAAGTTCAAGGCTAGCCTGGGCAACAGAGTGAGGTACTATCTCAAAAACCCATAATAGAGATTAAATTGCTAATGATGATGTATACATAATGAAAAAATGCAGAGTTATATTCCTGAAGGAGATGACACTGTAGTTGTTTTGCTAGTCAGGTAGGAATTAGCCTGCCAGACCAGGAACAAGGAAAGGGTCTGAAAAGAGAAGTGCTTGAGCCAAAGGCAAAGGGCAGCAGCAAGATGATTTTTCCATACCGCTGAAGCACAGCCTGTTTTAGTTTAGAGATGATCAGATAATAATCATTTTCTGCATCCTTTACACTATTCACTGGTCTTAATGCTACACACAAAAAATTGGGATTTTACCAGAAGTGTAACATGCAGCATGCCTTGTGCGGATATACACTGCAAAAGCATTTCTCTACTAAGGTGGAATACTGGAGGAGGATAAAGGCACATGAAGAACATGTGACGTATTAGAATAATTTACCTGAGAAGGAAATGAGAGAGTAGGCAAGCTGACAGGGAACAGTAATCAGGGCTTTGACTAAATTGACAGGGAGTATACAGGAAAAGGCAGTGCAACCCTAATGTGAGCTTATGTCCATTGCTGCATAGGACATGTCTGGCTTGTACCTATTAATAGCTCTGGAGTGGTTATTACTAGAGCCCCCTTTCATTCTTGAAACAGTCTGGATGATACATTATTAAATTTTACCACTGAAATTTAGCTGTCTGGTGGGCTTACTAGGCAGTAGGCCTTTAGATACAAATTGGAAGATGGTCAGAGGGACAGATCGTGTGTGGTGAGAGATAAATAAGGAATATATTGAGTTCAGTTTATACTTCTTTGGCCAAATTTGAAAGGAGATCTAGTAATGTAAGTACGAGCAGCATCAGTATTCTACAAATAGAAACTGAAAATATGGATAGGTAAAGTGATCTTGACAGAATCGATACTATAAAAAGAAAAGAAAAAGACCTTGGACCAAAAATATTGAAGAGGGGAGAAAAGGTCCTACAAAAAGAAATATATAAGAAAACCCAAAATTTATCTAAGAATAAGTGATTCCTTGAGAGCCAAAAGAAGAGTTTAAGTGAAGGAGAGATGATCAGTGTTAAATATTTTTAGAAATAACTACTTAGAAATAGTGTTCACCAGATGTAGTGATATGTGTGTGCTTCTAGTCCTAGATCCTAAGAAGCTAAGGTGGCAAGACTGCTTGAACCAAGGAAATTGAAGTCAGCCTGCACATGTGAGACCTCAGTACTTAAGACTACAGGGTCTGCCCTATTACATAAAGTCAACTAAAAAGGCATTTACTTCTTCCCACCAGCGCATCCTTGTCTTCCTCTAGTCAACTTCAGCTACATTCCACACACAAATTTTCAACATTTGTCTTGTTCAGTTCTTTTTAAAATTTTTTTGGTTTTTCGAGGTAGGGTTTCACTGTAGCCCAGGCTGACCTGGAATTCACTATGTCATCTCAGGGTGGCCTTGAACTCATGGTGATCCTCCTATCTCTGCCTCCCAAGTGCTTTTTTTGATATTTTTAAACAAATCTACAGTTATGTGGATTCAAATCAAATTCTCTAGTAACTAGATTCCTATTCTTTCAATCTACTTTAGTGGGCTGTTCAAGACAAGAAAAGCCAGTATCAGGATATGTATAGGGGAAATATATATATATTTGGTTTTTTTGCTGTAGGGTCTTCCTCTAAACCAAGCTGACCTGGAATTCATGATGTTGTCTCAGGGTGATCTCGAACTCGCAGCAATCCTCGTACCTCTGCCTCCCAAGTGCTGGGATTAAAGGCGTGTTGCACTACAACACCCAGCTGGATTATTAGTATTTTTAAACAATTTCCAAAGATGCATACTATAGCTAGTAGTCAATCAAGTCTCTAATAATAATCTACAGAGCTAATACAGGAGAGGATAATGAATGGACAAGCACTATAACATGTTGAGTATGATTAAGCTCAAAATTTCTATATTAAAATATACACACACAATATGGAAGGATTTTTTTTTTTAAAGCAAGGACTAAAACTAGACTTTCATGAGACTCTCATTAAACAGAAAAAAAAAATCTGATTTTAAAACATTCTCTTTAATCAATATAACAAGAATTAGTTTTTTATTAAAATGACATACTATTTCTTGATTCTATATAAAATATGGGAGAAAAAAGTCTTACTTAGAAAAAGGTCCAATGTTAAAGTGTGATTAAAAAAATTCCTATCCAAGATTAGAATCTTTCAAAATTAACTCATATTTTAAACTACTGAATTATTTATCTTTGCAGTGCTGAGGATGGAAGTACACATTTTAAACAGTTGAATTTTCCAGTACAGAATTATATATAAATAGAGCTATTTACAAAAACCCCAAGTTTGAGCTGGAGGTTGAGTTCAGTGGTAGAGTGCTTGCCTAGCATGCACAAGGTCCTGGGTTCAACTCTCAGGCCCGGGAAACACTAGCCCCACCACCCCCAAACACTACCTTCATACTTTTTCTTTATAAAGTGTATCAAGTACATTCGTGTTGTTATGGGGCGGTAACCATTATCATTTACCTCCAGAACTTACTTTATCTTGCAAAACTGAAAGCCTGCAACTATTAATATAGTGTGTCATTCCTTTTTCAATTTTCAGCCCCTGGCAACCAGTAAACTTTAAGGATTAAAATGTTTATAGTAAGATGAAATCCTTACCAGATTATGTATAATATTTGTTAGGGTCCAAGCAACAGGAACACTGAAGAAGGGAATGCTGAGTAAGACAATATGAAGCAAACCAACTCCCAGTGCATATGTCAGCCACATACCCCGGCTATTCATTACACGGGTATTTGGATTCACCTCACTGTGGGCAACTCCAACATTCATGTTTGCTCTATAGGGAAGAAATGAAATGATTCAATAATAATATAGCTGCAAACCCAATGACCCATAGTTCTATCAGGACAAAAGGTTATGTGATTTTTTTTCCCCTTGACATTCTGAAATAAAGCACACACGCCTTCCAAAATACTGTTTGATGTTTGCAGATGCTAATAAAATCAATGAAGAATCTTTAACATCTGACTATGGTAAGAAAAACAAGACTTATTTGCATGGTTTGGTTTCCTTTTCTACAGCTAGTCTTCCTGCGGCGGGTTAGTTTTACTAAATGAAATAATAGACCAGAAAAGTCCAACTAGAGCTGGGTAAGGTGGTACAAGCCTTTAATTCCAGTGCTCTGGGGGTTGAGGCAGGAGGACTGCTATAAGTTTGTTGCTAGTCTGGCCTACACAGTGAGGTCCTACATCAAAAACTTTAAAAAGAAAAAAAAAAACTCAACCAGTAAAAAAACAGGAGCTAAATATAGCGAATAAACTAAATTAATGGGTTTATAGTACTTCTTGCTCTTATGGTACCACCTCTTACTACTCATTTTTTTCTTCCTTATGCCTCCTCTTTCCCAGTAGTCTAATCCATTTTGTACTTTCAGGGTATCTTTTTGTTTTCTTCCCTTTTTATTATTAGTTTCCACACATGTGAGAAGACATACAGTATTTATCTGTGACTGATTTTTGTAACATGATAATCATCAACAATATTTTTTTTTTTAAATGGGTAGAACTAGCCCAGCAAGTCTGTTCCAAGTAGCCAGACATGTAATGGAACATTGTAACCATGGTCAGAGTTCAAAGCACTCATTTTTTTTTTTTTTTGAGTCAGGGTCTAACTGTAGCCCAGGCTGGCCTGGAACTATGAAGCCCAGGCTGTCTTCAAACTCATCACTTACCTCCTGCTTCCCGAGTGCTGGAATTACAGATGTGAGCTACCAATGTCTGGCTATGTACTACTTTTTGAATAGTGAACCACGGAGACACAGCTGTTGACATAATGTGTAAAATTTACATGGTCAAGGGATGACTTTGTATCAACTTGTAACATAGGTAGGTCAAAGCTATAAATCTTTCTCCTGAATATTCTTTAGGCAACTTTCTTAAAACTTTGCTTTTTCTTTGTTTAAGGCTTTCTCCTTCCCATACTATATTCAGTATGAAACATTAGGGGAAGAACTGGTAGTACTGTCATTTTAGGTCTAAGAATTTATTAAAGAAATCAAATTGTAGAATGCTTGTTATCTCAAAGAGAGAGAAAACAACTAGATTACATTTGTAACAGTTCGTATTCAAAAATGTCAGCCTTAGCCGGGCGTGGTGGCCTATGCCTTTAATCCCAGCACTCTGGAGGCAGAGGTAGGAATGTGGCCGAGAGTTCAAGGCCACCCTGAGATTATATAGTGAATTCCAGGCCAGCCTGGGCTAGAGCGAGACCGTACCTCGACAAGCCAAAAAAAAAAAAAAAAAAAAAAAGCATTACACAGGAATTTCTCATAACCTTGCCCAGCAAATGTTTTGGAGTATAATGTTCCTTTAGCCCTCTCATGGAAATGGCAGTCTAGGCTCACAGTGATTAAAATTACTTATACTAAAGCAAAGTCTCATGTATGACTTTTTCATGCACAAAAATCCATTACGAATTGTGGCTACATTTAGAATATGCCACCACTAGTCATGTTTCTCACTTTACACTGTATGGGAAATAAGAACAACCAAAAAATCATGCTGCAAGGAGGCCTAAAATGTCAAGCCCAGTTGTAAGACAAAAAGCCCAAACCGTAGTCGGTCCCTGGAGGTGTGCCGCGCCGCTCTAGGCTCCGCAAACAATGGCTACAGCAGCAGCCCAGAGGCTCTGCCCTCGCCCGGGCCTTTCAGGACGGCGAGCCGGGACTCCCCTGGGACTCGGCCCGGGGCATCCGCGCATCCCCGGAGCGCGCCGCGGCCCCGCGAGGATTTGTAGCATCGGGGGCCGCCCCCCCCTGGGCCTCCAGCACCTCCCAGACCACGGAGGAGGACGCCCGGCCCAGCCCGGCCCGGCTGCGTCGTGTTCTCTTACCCGCCGCCCAAGTCCCGGCGGCCCGCACGCCGCAGGACCAGCCCGGAGGCGACCGCAGAGTTGTTTCCTCACCACCGAATGCCGGGGGAGCGTAGCGCCGCTTCCGGAAGTCTTCCCGGCCGCACTCGCTGCCAGGCGATTGGCTGTCCACTGCACCAATCCCGTCCCGCGCGGGAGGCGGGACTCAGCGACGCGCGCGTGCTCGTCTCGCCGCGCGCGCCCGCCGGGAGAGTGGCTCTTCCAGCGAAGTAGGGCCTGCTGTTCGGCCGACTGTGGCTGCTTGCCCGGGTGCTGGTAATTTTCTGCCCTCTCGCGAGCTGGAAGGTAGTGTCGTGCGGCTAACGGGCACCGTGATGCCATTCGGGGAGGCTGCTCGGACCTTGGCCGGTTGGAGCGGCAGGAGGCCATAGGCACCTCCCCGGGGCGGGAAGCGGAGGAAGGCGGCGCGCACCGGCACACGTGCAGCGCGTTGGCTCCTTAGTCGTAGGGTTTGGTTTTGTTGCAGCCCATTAATCAGACCTTGCCGGGGGCAAGACTTAACAGTTGTATTTGTAGCAGAAAACGTAATGCACAAAAACCGTAAGTTGTCTGTCTTACGAAAGAATGTGGCAGTTTATAATATTGGTAGGTTATGACATAAAGGGATTCAAAGTAAATGCATTTAATCACAATTTTTGCTGGTGTCATTCTATGATTTATCCCTGTTGACAGTCACCTGCAGTACATCTTAAGGAAACATGGCTACCAAAAATTAATCTCCATGGAGGACACAGAGGAAAAGACTTGATGAGAATTTTCGTAGTCATATTTGAAGCTATACTTTTAAGTTCGTGATTTTGTTGCTGGAATAACTTTCAAAAACGTTTCAAAGTTGATTTAAAAGTGCTGGTAATTATGTTGGCTGTTATGAATACAGTTTGGTTGTCCCTAACATCGGCGAATTCTCTGATCTTTACATATTTATGGGTACCCCTGTTGCTGTTAACTCATTTCCTGATCACTCACTGAAGTGTTCATTTCCCTCAGCAAATATGAAAGATTTTTCTGACAATCTCATTCCGTGTTGAGGCTTATAAGCCTGGCTTCAACTCTTGATTCAAAGAAGTCATTTGGTACATATCCTATCCAATGCCACATACCAGACTCTGTCCTCAAAGCAGTTAGTGACAGGAGAAAGTAACAGACAAATAAAATATCCTGTACTAGGTTTGAAATAAAAGTAAGGAAGGAATAAAATTCTAATTTGTTGGGGACAAAAGCTGAGAGGGTTGGAGCAGAGAAGAAAGGCTTTCTTTTGAAGGCAACACTTCCGATTAAGTCTGGAAGGATGGTTAGGCCTCCAAGACAAAAGCAACCACATGATCTAAGGGAATGAGTACCACCACCTTAAGACAAGTTGTATACATACTATGACTGGCTTAGTGCTCACTTGGGAAATGGGAAGAAATTAGAAAGGTCCATTTATAGAGTAGGGACTTATCCTACTAGCAGTTAACACTTGTAAACATTTGAAGCAGGGTAGTAATGAGATGAAATTTAAATTATAGAAACAACTTTCTAAGTGATTGAGATTCGAGTTGAAATAAAATCAGGTAGTTCTTGGACTAGGTCAGAGATGAAATGTTAAGGGTCTCGTTAAAGGTAACACTGAGAAGAGAGGACTCATTTGAGAAGTACTGAGGAAGTAAGATATATAGGACTAGGTGTCATAGGTGAGAACTTCTAGTCTCTGAGGTTTCTCAGTTTGCTTTATGTACCTATTTGGAAAGTTTCCAAGGGTATGTATGGCCAGGTTATGCATCTGTATCATAATAGTTGTGATTTTGCACAAGTTATCAAGCTTTTAAATTCCATTTGTAATAGAAGTGTGGGAGTGCTGTGAGGATTGAAAGATTGTGTGTGTGTGTGTGTGTGTGTTGTTGTCCTTTGGCTATATTTTTATTATCAAATAAGAAACATAGGAAAGAAAGAGTCTAAGGTTAGTGTGAGACATATTGTCTTCAGGTCATCTAAATTGGTATTTAGAACATAGGTGAATAAGATCTTGGTAACCATAAAAACTGTTAGGCGGTAGATTTAGGCTAAAGGAGGCCATTTTAAAGTTAAACACATGGAGCTAAGTAAAGCAGTGGTGAGTTGCTTGAAAGCAGATGCTTTTTAAATATTCACATTGATATAAGAAAAAATGCTATTAAAATTATTCTTAGTGTCCCAGCATTAATAGTCACAAAGTGCTCACCATGATCAAAATACAATAATTGTTCTGTGTGGCATCCAGAGATATCTACTGCATGCCAAAGATGTGCAGTTCCAGATAAGGCTGAGTGATTCAAGTCACGTGGGTTGTGATAAGCATCCCACGAGTGATGCAAGTCACTGAGGAGTGTTGGAAGCGAGAAGGATCATGCCTGTTGTGCAATCAGAAAGGATTATTTTTCAGGTGATATTGAAACTGCTCCACAGTAATCATTCACATTACATTAAGAGCAAGTGGGGGTACACATAGAGGTTGCTAACAAAAGAAAATGGAATTTTTTGACTTTGGTGACCGATAACTGTATTATTAAAAGATAGCAATGTTAAGTAGAAGGCAAGATAAAAAGAGACTTGTTTAAGTTCTCTTTTACAGATACTTATCTCAGGTGACAATAATTGGTAGACCTGCCTATCTTGGGAAAAGCAGGATCACTTGGGGGGGTATAGATTTAGGAAAGAAGGATTGGGAAGTGCTCATGTTTCTAGGAAAAAAAGGCTAAGAAAACACAAGGAGGTGAAAGAGATGGATGGATCTTTGGGAATTAGCTAGTCTCTTGCTTGTGAGAAAGTGAAGGAACATCGTTTCCTGCTAGGGATATGCCAGGATCATTGGTGAACTTGAAGAGAATAGGATCCTGTAACTGGAGATGGTTATAAGGCATTTTGTAAGGATTTTAGAAGTCAGTTGTTGGTAAGGAATTGGTAACAGTGAATAACGAAAACTCAAGTTTGGCCTTTAAAGAAAGGAGAGAGAATTGTTGGGTTACTGAGTAGAGAGAAGGGTTTTTGTTGAGTTTTTGTTTTCAAGGCCAACATATCTGTAGGGTGGCTGGATAAACAAAACTAGGTGGTAGTGTCAGTGCTTTTGTTTGTTCTGGCTATTAGAACAAAATATCATATACTAAGAGGTGTATAAACAGAACTCTTAGCTCTAGAGGCTATCAAGGCAGACTCAATATCTGGTGAGGATCTGCTTTTTGACTCACAGATGGCTGGCATTATTATTATTGTATCCTCACATGATGGAAAGGGACAAGGAAGCCTCTGGGGCTTCTTTTATAAGAGCAGCCATTCCAGTCATAAGGGCTTCACCCCCATGACCTAATCATAACCCGGGAGGGGGGGCACCTCCTATTTATTTTGGGAGGACATAGATGTTCAAACCATGCAGTTGATTCAGAGGGAGTAGACACTGACCTGACATTGAAAGAAGGTGATTACGGGTAGAAACAGACATTTTATATAACCAGAAGACACAGTGGGATGGTATTGATCAGGTGTAATAGATTTCTTGCTCTGAATTGTCCTGATTGTTGTAAACTTGGAAAATGAGGACGGGTGAGAATGAAAGTAGGGATGGGGGGGTGGGTGTTAAAAGAGTGAGGTAGAGAAAGATGATGATGGAATTAGGAAGACTACAGACAGCAGGGCAAGTAAAAGTTAAGGGGAGATTAAATTAATATTTTTGTATTCTTGGATTCTTGGAATTTTATTTTTTAATCTTGTATTTTGTTTATTTATTTGAGAGAGAGAATTCCAGATATGTGTACCACCTTGTACATCTGGGTTACATGGGTCCTGGGGAATTGAACCTGGGCCCTTTGATTTTGTAGGCAAGCACCTTAACCACTAAGCCATCTCTCTAGCCCAAATCCTTGGAATTCTTAAACTAAGGCAGACTTGACATCAAACTTAAGAGGGCTTTGCAGGCAAGTGCCTTAAACTCCTGAGCAATCTTTCCAGCCCCATGCATGTTTTTTTTTTTTTTTTAAGTTATTATTCTTTGTTGTTTTTTTTAATGAAAAGGTTGTACTCTTAGACCTCCTTTCCCCTGCCCCACTTCTGCTGAGGGTATATATTATTAGATCCGTAATCATTGAGGCATTGTCTTCCATTTTTACATAAGTTAAATTACAGAGGAATTAAGTGGCTGGCTTCATTTATAAAGCTGACCTCTAAGACCGGTGTTTTATCCTCTGTTTTGTTTTTCTAAAGTGTCAATATGTGCCTTATGTACAGCAACATATATATGTATGAATTGTGACTCAGCAACACCCTCAGAGCCCAATTATGTTGATCCCTTTCTAGAAGTTCATCCCTAAAAACCTTGTTTGATTGTTAGAATACCTCTTGTCTTACATAATACCCGAGAAAGAATCTTAAGCTGGCTATTTTGAACTCTTTTGTTTAGAAGTAGATTCTATAGCATCAACTCATCCTATGAGCATGAAATTGGTCATGCTAAGTTAAGGAAGTACCCAGGGGTTGTCCTTCCATCTTTTAGCTCAAGAAAATCTCAGCACTCAGGAGGAGTTGCATGGTGGCAAGCTAGCTTTGATTTTCCCAAAATCTTTTCTGAAATTAGGCATTAGAGCAAAGCCCTTCCTTGCCAGATGTAGTGGTGCTGACCTTTAATGCCAGCACTCAGGGGTAGTGATAGGGTGATCATAGCAAGTTTGAGGCCAGCTAGTGTGGGTTATCTAGTGAATTACGTGCTCTCCAGGGCTAAATATGAAGATCCTGTCTCAAAACAAACAGAAACAGAGCCCCTTCCTTGGATGTTTTAAGTACACAAAACTTTTTGAATTGACTGTTGGGGTCCCCCCCCAAGGCCAGCTCAGGAGGGACAATAGGGTCTCTGCCGAATTGGGGTGAGCAGCGCAGAGTCACGACACAGACTCCGGGAGTTGGGTGAAAGCGGAAGCGAGAATACACAAACTCGTTTATTTAGCACAATGCACATAGGGTTTAAGGGGCTGTTAATCCTTGTATGGGGTGGTCCCCTTTTGGTGACCAATGACAGCCTGTCTCTGGACAGGACATCTCGTAGTAGGCTTCTCACGAGCATGGGACTGTAACTGTTGTCACATCAAGCCTGCGCAAAACGCCATTTTTACAGAAGCCACTTCCTGTTGTCTTCTGCCATGCGGTCTGGCTAGGACCAGGCCTGTATTGTGCCATACAATTGACAATTGTTATGCATGCATATAATGTATTTTGACCATCATTCCCTCCTATCATCTTCTCTTGTCTCCCACTCCCCTTATACTGAGCCCCTTCTACTTCTAGTGTGTGTGTGTATGTGTGTCTGTCTGTGTGTCTGTGTGTCTCCGTCCGTCTGTCCATCCCACTGAGTTTAATTAGGATTGCCTGCCTGATAATGGGTGCATGTACAGCTTAAAGTGACTAATGGTAGAAAATGTCCCCCTGCACCCCAGCAACCATTAACTGAAATACAGCCTTTCATATTGGATTTTCTTATTTGTTTGAACAAAGAGTTTTGTATCTACTGGTTGGTTCAGCATATAAAGGATCTCTGATGCTACCACAAAGATTTGAGCTCCATGATTAGACAGATGTTTTCAGCTGAGTAATGTAGGGGTAGTTATTTGACATGTCTGGTGTTTGAGTAATTCAGCTTAACTGTGATTCCAGAGTCTAGATAGCCTCATTCCAAGAGTGAAATGATTCCTTTTTATTTTTGTGTTTTTGAGGTAGTGTCTCACTCTAGCCCAGGCTGACCTATAATTCACTATATAGTCTCAGGCTGGCCTTGAACTCACAGTGATCCTCCTACCTCAGCCTTACAAGTGCTGCATTAAAGGTGTGTACCACCATGCCTGGCTTGAATGCAATGAATTTTAAAAGGCATAGATCTTCAGAACGTACTGATGAGTAATGATGTATTAGTGAGGCTCTTTTTAAGTCACATGACTGTCATCTGCATCCCAAGGTGACAGCACCATATAGTCATTCCCAGCCAGCGTATCATACATTACATGTGTTACAGCACTGCTGTCCTGCCCATTCTTCACTTATTATCACAATGTGATTTACCAAAAACAAAACAAAACAAAAAAAAAGCCTGCTTTTAAAAAGTCTTTAGAACTTTTTTTCTCCATGACTCCAAGACCTTTGGTGATTTCTCAGCCAATGGTCTGCTATAATGAGTTTGGACCAAGGTGTGCTAGATACAGACATTTAAATAAATACATTTGGGTTAAAAAAAAAAAAAAAAACCTCTAAATTTTGACATGAAACCAAGTCAAAATACTTAATCATCCAGATTGTTTTTTTCCTTCTATCAATATAAATTTTAAGAACAGTTCTCCAAAAATAATTGTGCTTATGTCAGCAGAGCACTGCAGCAGGCTACATATGCCACAGTAAACTACAGGTGTATTGAAAGAGATTAGGCAAGGGGAAGTTTGTAAAGAGAAAATTGAGGATCCCGTCAGATATTTTGAAATAGTCAGCCTGGTGGATAGTGTCAATCTAAGGCTGAAGCGCAGTGTCAGGTGGATGCCCTTTTTTTTTTTTTTTTTTTTTTTTTTTTTTTTTTTTTTTTTTTTTGAGAGAGAGAGACAGAGAGGGAGAGGAAGACAGAGAATGGGCACGCCAGCAGCCTCAGCTGCTGTGAACGAACTGCAGATGCACGTGCCCCCTTGTGGGCAAGTGCGGCATTGCACCCTTGCATCACTGCATCTGGCTAAATGTGGGACCTGGAGATTCGAACTGGCATTCTTAGGCTTAGCAGGCAGGCACCTTAACCGCTAAGCCATCCCTCCAGCCCGGATGCCTTTTTTGTGTGGGGCTATGTGGACCTCTGTAACCATTGCTTCTGATGGTCTTGTGATATTTACTATTAAACAATCACATAAGAACCTGTCCTTGACACAAGCAAGTCTTTTGATTCTGATAACTTTTACTATTTTACACATCTTAAAGAGCCATACAAAAAACAAATATTGCATACTATCTTTATTTAGAGAAATATATAAAGAGCTTAGCACAGTGTCTAATATACTAGATAATTAATAAGGGGACAGCTAAATGTGAGAGGGAAAAGAATTGTCAGGATATAGGAATTTAATTCCAGTTAGGTCTGAGTTAATGGATTATTCTCATAGGAATACCTTGAGTTTGCATTGGAATTTTATTAGAATAGAAGTCAGAATTGTAAATACCAATTATACTGGGGGAAAAAAAGCTGCAAAGGCTGGTGACCTGGGTTTAATTCCCTAGTGCCCATGTAAAGCCAGATGTACAACGTGACACATGCATCTAGGGTTGGTTTGCAGTGGCAAGAGGCCCTGGCCCATTTATACTCTCTTTCTGTCTGTCTCTTTCTCTCTGTTTCTCTTTCAAATAAATAAATAGAGTTTTAAAAATTAGGGAAGTTGAAAACAATGATTTTTCTTCCTCTTAGGGATTTTTAATCATAAATATATTTTACTTATTTTTTTACTAATTTAAGTTAGCATACAAAATGTGTTTAAAATTTGTTTAAAGACTATTATTTATTTAGTTAAATTGGTTTTTGTCAAGGCAGGGTCTCACCCTGGCCCAGGCTGACCTGGAATTCACTGTAGCCCCAGACTGGCCTCAAACACACAGTGATCCTCATACCTCAGCATTCCAAGTGCTGGGATTAAAGCATGTGCCACCACATCCAGCATAAAATTATTACTGCATCTTCCATACAATAGTGTCATTGTGGTGATTTGAATCAGATGTCCCCCATAAATTAATGTGTTCTGAATGCTTGGTCCCTAGCTGGTGGCAGTTTGGGAGGTGAAGCCTTGACAGAGAAGGTACACACTTCTGTTGAGGATGGTCTTAGGAGCGTTATAGCCAGCTCTCCCTTACCAGAACTCAGCTCAATCTCTCGCTGCTGTTTTCCACCTACTCTAGCATAGGTGATGTCCGGCCTCTGCTCATGCCATGCTGTCCCCTGCCATCATGGAGCTTCCCCTCGAGAGTATAAGACAAAATAAATCTTTTCTTCTTATCAGCTGCTTTTGGTTAGATGTTTTGTCCTAGCCATGAGAAAGTAATTACAACATCCATTATACTTTGTTCTAATTTGTGCCCCCTCCCCACTTTATTCCCACTGTTGGCCGCTGCCTGGTCCCCTTCCTGCTCTAGTAGTAATCCCTTTCTGCTTTCTTGTCACATATATTCCATTGTCTCTTCCCTCACCTGCCTACTTTCCTTTTCTTATTTCCCCCTCATGGTCCCTTGTCTGGTTCTATCACACAAACACACATGCACAAGCATGCACATGTGTGTGCACACACAATTTAAATTTAAGTCTAGGTTCTGCATGTGAGAAAAAGGTGGTATTAATCTTCTGAGTTTGATTTATTTTGCTTACCATGATTCCAGCTCTATGTTTGTTCTTGCAAATGTCATGATTTCATTTTCCTTGTGGCTGAATATGATTTTGTTGTGCATATGTACATTGTCTTTATCCACTCTCTGTTGATGAACATCTAGGGGGCTTCTGTTTGCTAGTGACTGTGAATAGTGCAGCCATAAATGTGCATGTGCAAGTGTCTGTTAACTTACACTCCCTCAGGTGTATACTCAAGAGTAGTATGGTTAGGTCATCCTGCATAGTTCTATTTTTAGCTTTTGGAGACAACTCCATACTGATTTCCATAATGGTTGTATCAGTTTACATTGCCACCAGCAGTGAATACTGGTTCCTCTTTGTGTGTGTCTCTATGCATATGTATGTGTTCATATGTGTATGTGGCTAAGTGTGTGTGCGCTTATGGAAGCTGGAGGACAACCTCAGGCATCGTCTTCAGGTAATCTGTCAACCTTTTTAGGGCAGGGTCTCTCTTTTGATTCACTAGCTAGACTAGACTGGCTGGTCGGTGAGTTCCAGGTATCCACCTGGCTCTGCCTCCCCTGGCTCACGGATTATAGGTGTGTTTCACCATGGCTGGCATTTAAATGGATACTGACGAATGAACTCAGATCCTCATGCTTGCAAGGCAGGCCCTTTACCAAGTGATCCCCAGTAGGGTTTAATATTGTTTATTTTGGGTGCATTTTTGATATCCTGATCATAATATATGGTGGAGAGGTTCTTCTCTCATTATGTGTATTTGATCCCAATTTTCTTGATGGATATTTTTTCCATGTTGGCTTTTTCATCCATCCATAGTATTGATTTTCTCATCTGTTTTTCTGACTTTGTGTTACTGACGTTTGCTGGAAGTTCTGGGTTAAATTCATCTGCCTATTTTTAATCCTCGAGGTCGTTGAAACTTGCATTTTACCTGGTTCAATAGCTTTGATATAGTAATTGAGGAATTATCATTTGCAGGAGTCACATTTACTTTTTCATGTTTATGAGTTGCAGTGGTGGTTTGTAGTAGATCTGCTGCTTTTGGTAATCTCTGGTTTTCTTTGAGGATCTTAAAGGCTCAAACTGAGTACTGCTTTTGGATGAAGCTTGCTGCTCTTCTCCCCATGGTTGATCCAAGCCTGGAGCTATGTTTAGTTTTAATGTTCATTTTTGGTGTGTCATCCTTTTTCTTTGTACTTTTCAGCTGTTTTATCACTATTCTTGTAAATTTCAAAGCTCTTTCTCTCTTTGGCCATTTTTCTTTGTAAGGTGTAGGTAGATTACATATCAATAGAAGACGTGTTGAATGACTTGTGTGTGTTTAAATACTAGCTATGACTTTTTTTAAGACAAGCCCAATGGACTGGCCTTTTTGTTTTGTTTTTTTGGTTTTTCAAGGTAGTGTCTCACTCTATCTCAGGCTGGCCTGGAATTCACTCTGTATTCTCAGAGTAGCCTTGAACTCATGGTGATCCTCCTATCTCTGCCTCTGGAGTGCTGGGATTGAAGGTGTGTGCCACCACACCTGACTGGCCTTTTTTTTCTTTTTTCTTTTTCTTTTTTTGTTTTTGGAGTAAGTCAGAGAGAGAGAGAGAGAGAGAGAGAGAGAGAGAGAGAGAGAATGGGCGTGCCAGCAGCTGAGAGGCTGCTGTGAACAAATTCCAGACACACGCGCTTCTTGTGGGCAAGTGCAGTGTTGCGCCCTTGCATCACTTTGTGTCTGGCTAAATGTGGGACCTGGAGAATTGATCGGGTGTTCTTAGGCTTAGGAGGCAGACGCCTTAACTGCTAAGCCATCTCTCCAGCCCTGGTCTTTTTTTTTTTTATGCAAGGAGGAGAAAGGGGAGAGAATTATGCATCAGGGCCTCCAGCCACTGTAATCAAACTCTAGACATGTGTGCAACCGTGTATGCAGGTACAATCTTGCATGCTTGCATCACCTTGTACATCTGGCTTACATGGGACCTGGAGTGTTGAACATGGGTCATTAGGCTTTGCAGGCAAGTGCCTTAACTGCTAAGCCATCTCTCCAGCCCTAGCCCTGCCTTTTAATAACTATTAGCGTTTCTTCCCTGTGTGTCAATAATCTTATAAAATGGAAATGATAACAGTACCCATTTCAAATGGAATTAGTAATAAATGAGTTAATAGAGTGCATGCTTAAAATGGAGCCTGACATACAGTATGGCTCAGTGATTGTGATGTTACTATATTGCCTAATATTCCTTATTGGTTCTTTTAGGAATGTTTAATAATTCTTATTTTACAACTTGTGTTCTTATCTTCTAGCTATTCTACTCAAAGCTAGAATGAAACAGTTGTCTGCAGCAACAATTCGCCTCCTTTCAAGTTCTCAGATAATCACTTCAGTGACCAGTGTTGTAAAAGAGCTCATTGAGAACTCCTTGGATGCTGGTGCCACAAGCATAGATGTCAAATTGGTGAGTGTGTTGGTGAGGCCAATGACCTTTAAAGCAGAAAAGAGCCTATTGCTTTCTTGTTAAGTTATCATCTTTTAATTGTTCTCAAGACATTGGATCTTTTATCTTCAGAGCACATTTAAAAAAATAATTTTTCATTTAAATTAACAGTATATCATTATACTAAAGGCAATTATAAAGGAACACATATGCCTTAGGACTCTGACCTAAAATGTCAATTTAATGGCTATATTGCTTTCTAATATTTGTCCTTGTTCATTCATATTTTACTGGCATTATATTGTTCTTACGTCTTATTGTCCACTTAATCTTGTTTCAATACCATTTGCCTTGTTACTTTATAGTTCTAGTATTTTACATGCTACATGTTAAATCAATGAATTATTGACTTAAATTATAGCTTTTTACACTGTGTTGTGACCAACCCCAGTGTTCTTATAACAAAAAGAAATTAGTAATAGTAAAAGGTTTTTGAGTGTGTGTTGACCAAAAATGAAGTCAAAATCAAACAAATAATGGATCTGAGGTGTTTGGGCAGCATTTGCTGGTGTCACATTACATGACTCATTGAACCTTGATTCTGAACACACAGCATGCCCACTTCCCACTGCACATGTCATCGCTCCACGTAACACCAGTGAGCACTGCTCAAAATAACTTGGCTCAGCATTTGATTCTACTGGATGTTATAAATATCATTGTTTTTATAGTACATTCAAAGTTTTCTGTTCTTATAGAAACAAGGGTTTAATTATGGAAAAAGAAGGTTTTTAATATTTTACTATATCACTTCTCAACATGTAAGTATCAGATTAGTGTATTTTGGGATTGTATTATGTTGGAATGTTTGGTTTTAAAAATTAACCACCACTTAGTACTATAGACCTGTTATAAACCCAGCTTCCACTCAAAGTCAAACACAGACCAGTTAGGATTGCCTGCATTTATAAGGCAGCTGCATAGTGGGAATACAAACTGTAAAGACGGCCACCACATAAAACCAAGCAAGTTCTTCTGTGACCGCTTTTAGAGTTGCTGGCTGGACCTTCATAAAAATCATTTAATGAATTGTGGTTTGGGAGTAGGACAGCATTTCCAACATTTTGTGAAGTGGCCCTAAACGGATTTCTGCTATTTTGTACTATATTTATATAAAATGGTATTCCTAGCATTGGTGTTTAGAAAATCCATTAATCAATTCTGAAAAGCATTGAAATGCTCTGTGTCCTGCAATCAAATATTTAGCCAAGAACAAGTAATCCATCCCATTAGTATGTACATATGCATTCATCTTTAATAATAAAGTTTTAAAATTTTTTTCTAAAATCTGATTATCACAAATTTGTGTTACTTCTAGTACTTTGGTGTTATGAATAATGATGATAGGAATATATTCTAAAAGGATCCAGCATTTACTTACTCTCAGATAACTTGTATGATATAGCTATATAATCCCAGGCAATTCTTATAGCAAAACTGTTTATTAACTGATAGACCCATTTTATAGGTATTAATGACCTGAAATTTTTCCTTAAAAGTCACATAATTTGTAAGTAGTCAAGCTGAGATTAGAATCTGGTATTTCTGAATCAGGATCTTTTATCAATCCCTATAGTTCTCACAGTATTTGGGGTTCATCAAATTAATTTTAGGGGATTGTTGGGTAATTACTAAGCTGTGTTCGTAAAATGAGATAATAGGTGGGACTTCTCCATCTTGCACTTCGGACAAAATTCTTAGTTAATGCTGGTGCTGCTTTCCCAGGGGACACAATTTTAGACCCGCTCTCCTATCCTATCCCATACCAAACCTGTATTGTGTTTTAAAATAATATGTTAGTTTTACATGAAGAATGACATTGCAAAATTTGTGTCTTATGCATTTCATATGGTCATCAGAGAACAACTGATAACACACAAGATCATAGCCTGATGTCTAACAGATGTCACACAAGAGTTTCATGAAATATATACATTGTTCTTCACTGGTTCTGGGGAAAAGAGAAAGCTCTTTTTACAATAATGTCACCAAGCCAATTGAAGCATTCCTATAGAAGTAAATTAACTTTGTATCCTGGCCATACATTAAATATGGTCTCTTGACATTGGTCAGTATCTGCTTTTTAGAATTTCAAAATAAAAAACTTAGACTGTTCAATATAGACTTGTTCTTATTTTATATGTGTACTGCCATTATTTAAAACATTTCATAGAAATTTTTGTGTTCTTACTCAGATTTTGGAGTTCTTATTTATGATGTTAGATTAGATTTCTCAAGTTAATATTTTTTAAAAATATTTATTCATTTATGAGAGAGGGAGGGAGAGAGAAAGAGGTAGATAGAGAATGGGTGTGCCAGGGCCTCTAGCCACTGCAAACTAACTCCACATGCATGTGCCACCTTCTTGTATCTGGCCTTACATGGGTACTGGGAAATTGAACCTGGGTCTTAGGCTTTTCAGGCAAGCATCTTAACCACTGAGCCATCTCTCCAGCCCAAGTTAATATTTTTGTAAAATAAAATGAAACAGACACAATGTTCCCAGAAAGTCAACTTTATTTTATTTTATTTATTTATTTGAGAGAGAGAAAGAGGCAGAGAGAGAGAGAGAGAGAGAGACTAAATGGGCATGCCAAGGCCTCCAGTCACTGCAGACAAACTCCAGATGCATGCTCCCCCTTGTGCATCTAGCTTACATGGGTCCTGGAGAGTTGAACTGGCATCCTCTGGCTTTGCAGGCAAGTGCATTAACTGCTAAGCCATTTCTCCAGCCTCAACTTAATTATAGGTTGAGACAAATTTGAATACCTAAATCTTAGGTATTTCCCTCCACTGTGTTGGATGTAAATTTATTTTTAAAAATAGTGACATATATGTTATTATAGAATTTCAGGTTATTAAAAACAGTATCATTTCATAAATACATTGAGTATAATTGTAGGAAGAATTTTTCTCCCGTTATAATTTGTGGTGATACGTTACCTCCTCCCTCCACCAAGGTAGGATCTCACTCTAGCCCAGATTGGCTTTGAATTCACAGCAATCCTCCTACCTCTTCCTCCTGCATGCTGGGATTAAAGGCATGTGCCACCATGCCCAACCGTAACACATCTTTTTGGAGTCCTCCTTTTGACAAATATTGACTACCATGTTTAAGAATATGGTATTCATATAAAGCATGGTCACTATAGGAATTTTTTGATTCAAGATTAGAGAATTATGCAGTGAATTGTTTTTTCTTTTTTGCTTGTGTTTGTGTGTGGTGTGTGTGTGTATATGTATGTAATATGTGTGCTGTGGTATGTGTGTATAGTGTATGGACAACATGTGTGTGTGTAGGTGTGCACATCTGGAGTGCATGTATGCAAAGGTCATACAAGGACATTGGGTGTCCTCCACTGCTCGTCCACATGTTTCCTTGAGAGACAGGCTCTCACTGAACTCGAAGCTGCCATTTTCAGTCTTACTGGTTGACCTGTAAACCTTAGCAATTTTCTGTTCTCTACCTCCCACAGGACTGTGATTATGAGTATGCATGTGTGGCGGTTTGAATTAGGTGCCCCCCACCCACTAACTCATGTGTTCTGAATGCTTGATCTCCAGTTGATGGTAGTTTGGGAATTGGAGCCTTTATGGAGGACATGTGTTGTTGGGGCCAGCTTATGGGTGTTAAAGCCAGCTTCCCCTTGCCAGTGTTTGGCACAGTCTCCTGCTGATGTTGGTCAGGAGGTGATGTCCAGCCTCTGTTTATGCCACATCATTCCTTGCCATCATGATGTTTCCCCTCGAGTTTGTAAGCCACAATAAACCTTTCCCACAAGCTGCTTTTGGTTTGGTATGTCCTGCCAGCAGTGCAAAGGTGACTGCAACAGCACGACCATATCTGTTTATGTGGTATAGGAGGACCAAAGTCAGGACAAATATGTATGCATGCATGGTAAGTGCTTTTACCCTCTGAGCCATCTTTCCTGTCCTGAGTTTGTTTTCTTAATTAAAAATTAAAAACTTCACAGAGATTGTCAAATTAGGTGCATTTTCTCAATAGTTACATATTTGGTGATAATTTGCAAAAACAAATGTAGGAAGTTGTGTAATATTTACTTGTTTTTCTGTAATGAAGCAATAAATAATAATGATGAAATAATAAGGGAATAATTAAAATGAAACTGAATAATTATTGCCCAAGTCTTGATTCATCAGAAAACTAACAGGTGTTACTTTTCTGCATGTGTGTGTCTTCATATTTGTGAATGCAAGTGTGTGCGGGTGGCCTGTGCACTTGTACATGTGTGTGTCTGTGTAGAAGGTAGAGGACATCCTTGATTGCTACCTTCAGGAGCACCATCCACATCACCAGTTTAGACTGCCTAGCCTGTGAGCTCCACGGATCTTTTTTCTCTGTCTCCATAGTGCTGGGATTTTATATGGGTTTTGGGATCAAACTCAGATCCTAATGTTTGCAAGACAAGTACTTTACCCACTTAGCTATTCTCCTAGCTCAGGTAGTGTTTTGCTGGTGATGATAGTGTTTTGTTTTATTTCATTTGATGGATAATATCTGAAAAGGGTATATATTTCAGAAGAATTTTTAGTCAAGTTCAAGCATAAATTATAAATACCGATGATAGCAAAACAATCAATAAAACTGTCAGAGGATAGATTGACCTTATTTAAAACTTGAATCTGAGTCCAGAGTAAACAGATGATTTGTTCCTTGTGCCATAACTAGGAATTAGAAATAAAGTTTTAATCCCCTTTTTCCACTGTGTTATCTTTTCATTAAAGGTTATTAAATGATCAAGTTGTTTTATTTGTACTTCTAAATGTTTCCATGTTTAATGTTTTTATGAACTAAAGGTGTCCCTGTCTTCCTACAGGAGAACTATGGATTTGATAAAATTGAGGTTCGGGACAATGGCGAGGGCATCAAGGCTGTTGATGTGCCTGTGATGGCAGTGAAATACTACACCTCAAAGATAAACAGCCATGAAGATCTCAGGAACCTGACAACTTATGGTTTCCGTGGGGAAGCCTTGGGTTCAATATGTAGTATAGCTGAGGTAAGGTAATTTAATTGACTGTTTAATTGAGTCCATAATCATAAAATACTAGAATTAAGAAAAAAACCATCCCAGTATTTGTTTTCAGATTTCTGGAAAAGCATATTTACCATCTTGGACCTTTTTACCTGCAATTCCGTAGCATTACATACATTCATATTGTTGTACATTTATCAGTGCTTTAGATCATTTTCATCTTCCTTAACTAAAATGGTCATCCCTTTGCTTTCCCCGTGTTCTCCTGGCCCTAGTAACTACATTTCTACTTTCTTTCTCTGAAAATTGTCTATAATAGGTGACTCGTGGAAGTGGAAGCGTTTGTTCTTTTGTGCCTGGCATATTTGATTCAGCATCATGTCTTTAAGGTTTGCGCAGGTTGTAACATTTATAAGCCAGGTGTGTGGCAGTCATGTTTGTCATCCTGGTACTTGGGAGGCTGAGGCAGAAGGATCACATTGACTTTGAGGCCAGGTTTGGTTACACAATGAAACTCTGTCTCCAAAAAATAAATAAGTGAACAAATAGATAGGTAAACAAACAAAAGAAGAAGAAAAGAGCTTTGAAGACCGAGAGTAATAGGCCATTGTATGTCTATACGGCAGTTTGTTATCCATTCATCTAGTAGGAGATACCTGAGTTGCTCCCACCTTTTAGTGATTGTGGGTAGTGTTGCTGTGAACATGGGCGTACAGACAACTGTCTCTGCCACCCCAGCTTTTTGGGTTGATATCCAGAAGTGCCCTTGTTATATGATAATTCTATCTTTAGTTTCTGGAGGAACAGTAGTGTGTGTTTCATTAGAGGAAAAAGTAGTTTGGTAGACCATTAGCTTGGAAAAGATGTCTAAAAAGTTAAACATTTAACTTTAGCACTTCTCAGAGCCTTTATTATGCTAAAGTACATCATGAATCTACATTTTCTGGGCTGGGAAGGAGATGGTTCGGTGGTGCAAAATATGCCAGCCCAGGATCAATTCCCCAGTACCCACATAAAGCCAGATGCACAAAGTGGAGCATGCATCTGGAGTTTGTTTGTAGTGTTAAGAGGACCTGGCGTACTCTTACTTTCTCTGTATCTCTTTCTCTCTGCTTGTAAGTAAATAAGTAAATAAATAAAATAATAATTTTCCTACACCTACCTGATATGGAATGCTCTTTGCAAAGCAGATCACTGTTTGCACTCATTCTGTGGAACACACACTGGAAACACCACTCTGGAGAATATAGATAATGAGGTGGGGTTCTAGACACATGAATTGACTTGTCCTATGCCATAGATACCTGGAAGCAGACTGGTTCCTGGGACTTTACTCTTCATACTTCTGTCCTTTCTCTAAGCCCATCACTTCAGTGGCTGATACACTGGGTTGCATTGTACAAGTCATACTACACTGCCCTAGATTTTATAACTAGCATGTGGCAGAGCCCATCTTTAACCTCAGTGTTTTTATTTCTGTGTATCTTATTTGTTGATTCCATGACTTTGCTTCTTTCACCATGCTGTTACTGTATGGGTGTTAGGCTCTGTTTTATTGTCTGAGAGTATCTGTGTGCTACTGAGGGTGATTGTGAGGGCCTTTCAAATTATTGAAGTTTGTGCAGTGATATTTCTTTTGTGTTTAGGCTGAAAGGCACTGCTTTGGTAAGAAAGATAACATTTGATACCTAGGGTCTAGAAAAGGAGGCATGTACAGGAGGTACTATCGCCATGCCCTCTTCTGGTCATTGCTCATCTATTTATTTAGTAGCCTGTTACCAGCAGTGATGTGTTGTTCAGATTGTTGTGGTCTTTCCATTGTCCTGTCTGTGAAGTGTTGGCATAGTGCAGTTTTACTCTTTTTTTCTGATTAAGAACCTAGCTATGTATGTACTCTGACTTCAGAGTGCTGTAAGGAGTTGTTCTAAGTAGACCAGAGAAATTGAAGGGCTGGTGAAGTGTCAGTGGGAGAGTCTGCTGTAGAAGCAAAGAGGACCAGAGCCCCTTACTTATTGGTATCTGGATGTTCAAACCTCACTGACGGAAGAAATCCTTACGTGCACTCATGCCTTTACCCCAAATCTAGCACAGCATGTGCTTCTCTGTCTTACTCAGCACTTGCTTTATTTAGAGTTCACTGACCCTCAAAATAGATTTTGGAGATCAAGTGGAGGGTACAACTGGGCATTGCCCATCTTTCTCTCTAGAGAATGTATATGGGACCCTCAGCTTTGTGTCTACTACAATAAGTCTAGTTTTCAAATAGGGTACAATTTGAAACCTCTGAACTTCCCTACACTGGGACTATTGTTTAAGCCATGGGGATGTTTTAGAATATAAATATTTCATGGCTTAGCTGTTGTCCAAATTGGCAGATAGCATTCAAAGTTCATCTTGGTAAAGTATTGCCACAAAACATGTATTGGCTTATCTATATTTTCTAAAGACATATAGGATAGAATTTGGCCATAATCAGCTTTGCCTGCTAGGTGGCAGCACTACACTTAGTTTTTACAAATAAGCTTCACATGAGCTGTGTGGTTTAACCCAACTCCTCTCTCTCGTTCTGATTTTATTTATTTAGTATTATTTTATTTTGTGCTTTATCAAGATAGGGACTCATTCTATCTCAGGTTGACCTGGAACTCACTCTGTAGCTAGCCTCCAACTCACAGATCCTCCTACTTTAGCTTTCCAAGTGCTGGGATTAAAGATGTGTACCACCATACCTGGCTTCCCACTTCTGATTTTAGATGGCACTTTTGCTAGTGTTTGTCTGTTGGTCAGTCTGTTTTGTTTGTGGTTTTCTTGTTTTTATTAGTTAAGTTCATTTATCATTTTACCTTCGATTTTTGTAGTTTTAAATTTTATTATTTTATTATTTATTTGAGAGAAAAAGACAGGATGAGCACACCAATGCTTCCTGCTGCTGTAGACGAATTCCAGATACATGCGTCACTTTGTATCTGGCTTTATCATGATTGATCACCCTAGAATATTCCCTACTACATGTCCTTCTCACTGATCTTTGTCTCAGAGTGGTTTCATGGGTAAGCCTGCATGTAGGTCTTCTGTGATCATAATACCCCCCACAAGCCTCCCTTTCCCACCTCCTAAATCCCCCACACTAAATTTCTTCTTTCCAACTAGTCTCTTAGTCTCTCTTCTATTTTGATGTCGTCATTTTTTTCCCCTTCTATAATGCAGGTCTTTTGTTGATAGCATCAGCCAGTGGGAGGTCATGAATATCAAGGCCACTTTGTGTCTGGAAGATAGTATTGAAGCACTCTTTTTTGTTTTGTTTTGTTTTGTTTTTTTGAGGTAGGGTCTCACTCTAGTCCAGGCTGACCTGGAATTCACTGTGTAGTCTCAGGGTGGCCTCGAACTCACAGAAATCCTCCTACCCGTGCCTCCTGAGTGCTGGGATTCAAGGCTGAAGTACTCTTTCCCTTTACGTTCCTTCCTCCACCTTTCCTGCAGTGGAGTTTGAGCCTTGAAGGGTATGATAGAAATATCTCATTTAGCCCGAGGGTGAAAACTACTACTGTTGTCTGGCTAAATGGATGTAAAAATAATTTTGATATATTTGTCATTCTTTAGTTTACTTCCAAGTCTCCCCCCCCCGCCCACACATAGGTAACAAGCTGGGGGTTGGGGACTGAATCCAGGGCTTCAGCAATACTAGGTAAGCATTATGCCACTGAGCTATGTGACCCCCACCCCAGCCCTCCTGGCATTAAAATATCTCCAAGCATGCTAAACAATATGGCTGGAACAAGAGGTTGTGGAAAGTCCTGTTTTAACCAGTTCATCAAAATAGTAAAACTTCTTTATATATGTTGCTCCTATCACATAATAAAATGCATGTAATAAAAGAATTGCTTTTTTGGTTTATACTGTAAATATATTTTCCCCCCTCCAAAAAAATTTTAAGGGGCTTGATAGGTGGCTTAGTGGTTAAAGTGATTGATTGCAATGCCTGATGGCCTGGGTTCGATTTGTAAAGCCAGATGCACAAAGTGGTGCATTCATCTGGAGTTAGTATGCAGTGTCAGGAGGCCCTGGTGTGCCCATATGTGCTCTTTCTCTGTCTTTCTCTTTCTGTCTCTCTCCTTGCAAATAACTAAGGACAAATATCTAAAAATGTTTAAGAAACTCATAAGCTTTTTGAGCAGGATCCTAAATGGGGGTTAATTTATACCCTAATTTTAGTAGGATGATAGAATAAATCAGAACAAACTCTGAACCTAGGAATAGGGAGACTCAGTTTATCCATTTGTTGTTTCTTTTTTTTTTTTTTTTTGTATCTTTTTTCAATTTTTATTTTAGAGAAAGAGAAAGACACAGAGAGAGAACTGGCATGCCAGGGCCTCAGCCACTGCAACTGAACTCCAGATGCTTGTGCCACATAGTAGGCATATGCCACCTTGTGCTTGCCTCACCTTTGTACGTATGGCTTATGTGGGATCTGGAAAGTCAAACATGGTTCCTTAGGCTTCACAGGCAAGTTCCTTAACCACTAAGCCATCTCTCCAGCCCTTTATTATCTTTTTATTTGTGTGTGTGTACGTGGCACGCAAGTGTGCACAAGCCATGGGTGGGTCAGAGGACAATCTATGTTTTCAGTCCTTGCCTTCCATTGTATTTGAGGCAGCATCTCTGGTATGCTGCTGTCACAGGCTCATTGGCCTGTGATCTTCTGGGATTTCTCCTGTCTCCACTCGTATCTCACTGTAGGAGCACTGGGATTATAGATGTGTACTGTCATGCCCAGATTTTCATGCATTCTAGGGATCCTAATTCATGTCCTCATCCTTGCATGGCAAGCACTTTATCCACTGAGCCATCTTCCCGTTCCCTTTTTCTTTTTACTTTTTGAGCTAAGGAGCTCATGTTTCCCAGATTGTACTTGTACTTCGTATGTAGCCAAGGGTGACCTGGAACTCCTGATCATCCTGCATCCACCTTCCAAGTTTTGGGATTACAGGCCTGCACAATGCACCCAGTTTATGTGATGTTGGGGATATCATACCCAGAGCTTTGTGCTCTACCAACTAAATTGTGTACTCAGCCCAGGATCTTAGTCTTAAAGTCCAGATACTTGAATAGAGGCATGGCCAAATGTGTAAAACCGATTTGGCAAGGTGGCACATGACCATAATTTAGCACTAGGGAGGTTAAGCAAGGGGAGCACAAGTTCGAGACTAGCTAGGGCTATATGCAAGATCCCAATTCATTAAAAAAGAACAAAAGTCAAGAAAAGCCAAATAAGTAAAGAGACTAACATTGGAAATTTCCTCTTCAAAGTACGGGTCATGATTTGAGTGTCAGATAAGATAATACGTATTAAAGTATCTTAAATAGTGCCATATGTGGTACAGCTGAAAGTTATTTCTACTTTGGCCTTCAATGAGATAAAGAGGGTGCAGCTGTATCATGTAAGTGAGGAAGTTGTCAGACATGTTTTTCCCCTGTTGCAAAAGCAGCAGCACCTCAGTATTCACGCAATGCCTCCACATCTGGGGAAAATCACTTCTGAACCTTTGCAGCCATTCATAGACAAAGTCCTTCTAATTTTCATCCAAGTTCTTCATTCGTAGCATAGATTTGTATTTTCTCTCTCTCTCTCTCTTCCCCCCCCCCTTGGAAGAAAAAGAAATACCAGGTATCCTCTGGATAGCACAAATATTTGGTGCTTCATCAGTACAACATGTTTTTTTTATTATATTTTATTTATTTATTTGAGAGAGTGAAAGAGGCAAATAGGAAGAGAGAAAGTGGGCATGCCAGGGCCTCTAGCCACTGCAAATGAATTCCAGACACGTGTGCCACCTTGTGCATCTGGCTTTACTTGGGTACTGGGGAATTGAACCTGTGTCCTTTAGCTTTAACAGCAAGTGCCTTAGCTGCTAAGTTACCTCTCCAGCCCAGTACAACATGTTTTTAAGTTGATATGGTATGCTTGGTGTTATTGTTACCTGCCAAGTTCATCACATATAATCTTGTAGTGTGGTAACATGGGATCGATAGGTTTGTTTAAACCTCCAGGGCTTGGAAGGGCAAGATCAGAAGCTAAGGCATTCTGCTTTGAAGCTAGAACAGTTGTAAAGGGCTAAGCAAATGATCCTAACTCCCTTTTCTCAGTACTGGGTGCCCTGTGTGTACTTTACAGCCATGGTGTCACAATTTCAGTCAGAGTAGGCATGGGCATTTTTGAAGCAGTCGGAATATTCTGCTTCTTCAGTGTTTCCTCCTCACAGACAGGAAACTATTGGGTAGTGAAGCCAGCTTCTCCCCAGAATGAGGTGTGTGTTCTCAAGTCAGAGTGCTTTATGTTAGTGTATGCCTCAGGAGGAAAAAGACAGATCATATAGGCAAGGGTCCATATTCACCTCAGTCATAAAGAATGTTGATCTTAGTTTTCAGACTCATAGTTTTGGATCAAATTATTTGTTCAAGCAAAATTTAACCTAAGGCTCACAGTGTAGCTTATTTGGGGAGCACTGACCTAACATGTGGAAGGCCCTGGTTTCAGTTCTCAGAATCACAAAAAAAAAAAAAAAAAAAAAAAAAAAAAAAGAAAGAAAGAAAGAAAGTCAGCCCCTACCTCTAGTGTAAATATTTGTCTAGAGAATTTTTGCCTACTTACCATGATGAATCCTCGATATTTTTCTTTACATGTTATCTAAACATAAAGAAAAAAAACTAATGCTGTTATATAATTTTATCATAATACTGTGATTCCTTGAAATTGGGACAGTTTTTTTTTTTTTTTTTTTAAGAACTGATAGTTAACATAACCCTTAAGGTCCTCTGAGGAATTCTAAAACTTCTTTCTAAAATCTTGGCTTTCTTTATTTGTCTTCTTGATGACACCCAACTCATTCACTTCCACAATTCCTCAACATCTCTAGTAGGAGTCATCACTAATAGTTTGTAATATTAGAGATGCTCCTGATGATGGAGTTACTGCAGGTTCAGATGCTATCTGCTGCACCAGCTAATACATTTTGAACCTGTGCCTGGTCCGGGAAAAAGTTTCCTGCCCAGGACACAGGATCACATGATGAAGTGAACTCTTGAAATATAACTCCTTCCTCTGAGGAACACACTGTATTTCATGAATTTTTGAACCATGCATATATGTTTTCTTTACTGTCTTTAGCCCTAAATTACAAAGTATCTCCCATCTAATGAAATTTTCATAGTGCTCTACAAATTGTAATTTTCTAAAATTTTATTGTTGGAAAACATAATGATTTGTTTTTTAAGTTTTAACATACATGTTATATTGTCAGCACTATTTCACGTTTTAGCATTTCAGTTCATGTACAATGGGTGTATGACTGTGCATTCGTATGGTTAAAGCATAAACATTAATATAAATGGCTGTGAAGTGGTTAAGGCAAAATCCCATGTAACCTTATAAAGTATTAGCATCATCTTCATCTTATCATCACTCTCCTCTTAAAGATGATAGTGTAATCTTTTATTCAGGACCATCTAGAAGCCACTGGCAGAGTTAGTGCTGGAACTCAGAGTTCCAGGGCTGCCTTTGCTCGGTGACACCAAAGTTAGGCCAGGTGGCTAGCTCTTTGGAGAATAGAAATAGAATTCAGTTGACCTTGGCATTTTGGAGAAGCAGTTGGTTAAATGTAGAATTATTTTTAAAGGGACAATTGTAGAATAATGAAGTAAAATGTTGGGAAGAAGATCTCTAGCAATTTTTATCCTCTTTGTTTGCATAAACTTTAGTAGAGGAGATCACTATTAGATACTAAGAATTGGGATATAGCAGGAAAGATTAATATTAGCTATTAGGACACTTAAAATTATACAACATTCACACTATAGAATGCCTTTTTTTTTTTTTTTTTTTTTTTTTTTGAGGTAGGGTCTCACTCTAGTCCAGGCTGACCTGAAATTCACTATGTAGTCTCAGGGTGGCCTCGAACTCATGGTGATCCTCCTACCTCTGCCTCCCAAGTGCTGGGATTAAAGGCGTGTGCCACCACGCCCGGCTTTTTTTTTTTTTTTTTTTTTTTTTTTTTTGACGTAAGGTCTCATTCTGGCCCAGGCTGACCTGGAATTCACTTGGTAGTCTCTGGGTGGCTTTGAACTCATGGCAATCCTTCTATTGCTGTCTTGTGCAAGTGCTGAGATTAAAAAGGCATGAAAAGAGAGACTGATTGAGACGGGGTGGGGATATGATGGAGAGTGGAGTTTCAAAGGGGAAAGTGGGGGGAAGAAGGGATGTACCATGGGATAGTGTCTACAATTAAGTAAGTTGTCAATAAAAAAAGTAACTAAAAACAAAACAAAATAAATAAACTATCAAAAAAATTTTTTTTTAAAAAAGGTGTGGTGGCAGTCATAATCCCAATGCTGGAGAGGCAGAGACAGGAGGATTCCCTGGGGCTTGTTAGCCTACTTGGCAAGCTCCAGAAGAGTGAGTGGCCCTGTCTCAGAAAGAAAAAGGAAGGAAGGAAGGGAGGGAGGGAGGGAGGGAGGGAGGGAGGGAGGAAGGAAGGAAGGAAGGAAGGAAGGAAGGAAGGAAGGAAGGAAGGAAGGAAGGGAGGGAGGGAGGGAGGGAAGAAAGGAGGGAGAGAAGGAAGAAAGGAGGGAGGGAGGGAAGGAGGGAGAAAGGGGAAAAAAAAGAGGGAAAGAAGGAAGGAAGGAAGGAAAGGAAAGTTAGATGGAACTCAAGAGAAGACCTGAGGTGGTTGTCCTCTGGTCTCCTTGCACATGCACACACATGAACACATGCACAAAAAATATCTCCATGTCTAACATTGTGAGGAAGTTTTGGTTTAGAACTGAATGAAATCCAACTTTTTAAAAACATTTTTATTTATTTACTTACAAGCAGAGAGAAGAGAGACAGACAGAATGGGTGTGCCAGGGCCACCAGTAACTGTAAATGGACTCAAGATGTATATGCCACTTTGTACATCTGGCTTTACTACATGGGTACTGGGGAATGGAACTCCAGTCATTAAGCTTTGCAGGCAAGCACCTTAACTGCTGAACCATCTCTCCAGCCTCAACTTTTGCTTGTATGTTTAATGATGACTTTTTTAGTTAATGAAAAAGATACACTTAAACATTGAATTTTAAATGAGTTCAAGAAAAAATGTCCTCAAACATTTATGTGTATAATTCTAAATTATTTTGAACCATAAACTTGAAATGCAGAAGTATAATTTTGCACAAAATATATAAGGGTGAGGCCTGGAGAGATGGCTTAGAGGTTAAGTGCTTGCCTGTGAAGCCCAAGGACCCCGGTTTGAGGCTCCATTCCCCAGGAACCACGTAAGCCAGATACACAAGGTGGTGCATGCATCTGGAGTTCATTTGCAGTGGCTGGAGGCCCCGGCGTGCCCGTTCTCTATCTTTCTGCCTCTTTTTCTCTGTCACTCTCAAAAAATTTTTTTAAAAATATGTAAGAGTGAGGGAGTGATTAAAATCTTCACTTGTTCATAAATTTATACAAATATTAAAAAGCAGATTCTTTAGTGTAACTTGCTCAGATGAAAATCATATAATACCCTGCCATTTCAGGTATATTGGTATATGTGTTTTGGTTATAATATGCAAAGCTTAGTGATTTGTAACGTAAAAGTTATAAACTGCTCTATTGTGTATTTAAAGGTGTAGCTTGAAATATTGCCAGATAATCTAAAACTGTTGTCAGTATTAAGCAAGTGGGTGATAATATTTTTTGTTTGTTTTTCCTTGTTAAGACAGAGTCTTACTCTGCAGCCCAGAGTGGCCTGAAACTCGCTCTGTTGCCTAGGGTGGAACTCGTAGCCGTCTTCAGCCTTAGCTTCCCAAGTACGGAGGTTATGGGTGTGACTTACTGTGCTGGCTTTGTAATAACTGTTTTAAGTGTAATTTGATAATGAACCTTTTTTCATATATAAAGTGATCATTTTGCTGGATGGAGTGGATGCATACCTGTGGCCCCAGCATGCAAGAGGAGTTCAAGGCCAGCCTGGGATAGATAGCAAGACCTTGTACATAAGGAAAAAGAAAAAAAAAAAGGAGGGAAGGACAAAGGAAAGAAAGATCATTCTACTAGAAGGTGTTTTTTAATTTCCAGGTTTTAATCACAACAAGGACAGCCGATGATGATTTTAGCACCCAGTATGTTTTAGATGACAGTGGCCACATACTTTCTCAGAAACCTTCATATCTTGGACAAGGTGAGAGAGGATCTCTATACTATTTTTACCTTTTCTTATTTCTTTAAAAAAAAAAAAGTAAGTGTTGCTCTCTGAACTCAGATGTATTATTTTGGTCTGGGTATGGATTAAGTGTGGTTAACTTCTAGCCATCAGCTCTGTACCTCTTAAGTTTAGAGTCAGTATCAAAGGGAATTGGGTGCAGGACTGAACAATTCCAAATACGAGTTATTTTTCTGAAAATAAAAATATGAACATTCATTTTCCTATTGCTGTATCACCAGTATATTATATTTTATTGAAATACCTACAGTTAATTTGTAGTGTTAATAAACCATAGCATTGAGATATTATAGGTCAATAATTTCAAGTATGTTTACAAAAATCTTCAAACATAAGTGTAAGGACGTGGAATAGTGTACTTGGTCCTTCCATTAGATATCTTTGTCCTCAGTTTATGCTTTATTTTTAATTTTTTTAGTTATTTATTTGAAGAGAGGCAGAGAGAAAGAGGCATATAGGTACATGGAGAATGAATGGGTTTGTCAGGGCCTCCTGCCGCTGCATATTCCAGACACGTGTCACTTTGTGTGCTTGCTTTATGTGGGTACTAGAGAATTGAACCCAGGTTGTCAGGGTTTTCAGGCAAGCACCTTTAACCACTGAGCCATCTCTCCAACCCCTTACGCTTTATTTTGAACAAAAATATATGAATTATTGTTCTTATAATTTAAGTTGTATATATTTTAATATATATATAAATTTTCTTTTAAAAAATTTCTATTTCTGTTTATTTATTTGTGAAAGAGCATGAGTACACCACAGTCTCTTGCCACTATAAACGGATGCCAGATGTATGCACCACTTTGTACATTAAGTTTTACATGGGTACTGGGGACTCTAACCCAGGCTGGCAGGCTTTGCAAAAAAGCACCTTTAGCTACTCACCCATCACCCCAGCCCTGTATTTTATATACCTATATGTAATTTCATTGCATTCTAATTGATAAGTTTTTAAGTTCTTCTAACAATTACTTCTAAGGGAGAAAAAAGTTCTCTTTAGACTTGAATTTCATGCATTTCCTTTAATCCTTTTCATATTCCTAATTTGTGATATCTCCTCAGAATTATGTTCAAAAGAATTCTTGGCTCTGAAAAAGGATTTGTTACCCTTCTCCAATTTATATTGTAAATTCATGTTTACTTTTGTGATTCCTCATTATAATTGATCAAAGTATTGCATTTTTCCTATGGCTTTCTTCCTTCTTTCTTTCCTTTTTAAAAATTTTTTTTAAATTATTTTTATTTATTTTTGGAGAGAGAGACAAAGAGAGATAGACAGAGAGGGAGAGGGAGACAGAAATGGGCGCTGTGAACGAAATCCAGATGTGTGCACCCCTTGTGGTCAAGTGCGGCATTGCGCCCTTGCGTCACTTTGCATCTGGCTAAACGTGGGAGCTGGAGATTGGAACCAGCGTTCTTAGGCTTAGGAGGCAGGCACCTTAGCCACTAAGCCATCTCTCCAGCCCCTTTCTTTCCTTTTTAAAGTATTTTTATTTATTATTTTTTTGAGGTAGGGTCTCAATGTAGCCCAGGCTGACCTGGAACTCACTCTGTAATCCCTGGCTGGACTTGAACTAATGGTGATCCTCCTACCTCTGCCTCCCAAGTGCTGGTATTAAAAGTGTACTCCTTATTACCTTTGCCCATTAGGAATTACTACACACACACACACACACACACACACACACACTTTTTTTTTCCCAAGGTAGGGGCTCACACTAGCCCAGGCTGACCTGGAATTCAGTTTGTAGTCTCAGGGTGGCCTCGAACTAATGGCAGTCCTCCTACCTCTGCATCCCGAGTGCTGGGATTAAAGACGTGAGCCACCACACCTGGCCTAATACATATTTGTTGAGGTAAAGTCTCACTCTAGCTCAGGCTCACCTGGAAGTCAGTCCCAGGCTGGCCTCAAACTCACAATGATATTCCTACCTCTGCCTCTTAAGTGCTAGGATTAAAGGTGTGTACCCCCATACCTGGCATAGGAATTAATGTTTTTATATCCACACAGAAAAACGAGTTAATAGGAATTATAAGAAAACACAGTAAATTTTACCTCACTTATTCAGTTAATGAAAATGAGATTATCTATAATCTCTATTTAACTTGGTATATAATAATAAATACATATTTTAATTAAATATAATAAATTATAATTATTCCACTATGTGTTATCCATTAACACAAAGTGAAGACAATTTTTTTTAATATGGTCCCTCTCTAGAAATGCTCTGACTCCAGGTCTTAGAAGTTCAAGTTGGGAAACCATTAGGAGGTGTTTGAGTGGCTATCCAGTCAAATACTTTGAAGTAATCTAGTCACCTTATGAAACTTAAAAGAATTTATTTTTATCTTACTAGTAACTGGTCTAATCTGGTTGGCCAGTGTCTCTGCATCCCTCATACTTCTCATGCTTTTCTGTATTCATCTCCATGGTAACTGAAATAACAATCCTTAAATATGTACTCCATCTGATCTTTGCCCTTTTAGTTGTTGATTTTTATTTTCCTGCTAACCTCAGTCTTCTCCCTCATGTAAGTGAGACTAGGAATGCATATTAAGAAAGTGTTGTAGTCAACAAATACATTTTACTGTCATTAGTTTATTTCTTAAGTAACAACAAGTTTAAAGGTCAGTCCTTACAAAACCAGCCATTGCTTTGCATAACTCACCTTCCCACCTAACTACAGTTGGCTGGTTAGGAAACAACGACAAAAACTCCAAAGTCTTCATTTCAGATTGCTGTAGGTGAACAAATGATAAAAATCTATGCATACTTGTAAAAACCTTTTACATTCATATTGCTTAGTGCTGATCGTTTTTGAGTGACTGAATCACAGACTCATATTTCACCAGCTGTCATTAGCTTCCATTTAAATATTTTCTGTGTAAGATAAAACTACAGTTCAACTATCCCAATTTATACCTGTGCCTTTAAGATTCTTGTAGATTAATTTCTGCTTTGGTGTGACCATCCTTGCTTAGCAGTTTCTCTCCATATCATCTTGTAGGATGACACCTGTAGAAGGCATAACTGTACATGCAGTAATGACTCATAACAGGTCTTACTTAGGAATTGGAAAATTTTTAATATGCATAATCTTAAATTTTTATGTATTTATGAATTTAAACTTAAAAAAATTCAATTGCCCGTAAGCTGTTCCTTGACAAACTAATAAGAAACATAGCATTTAAGTTCTTTTCCTTCCAGCACTGGCTAAATTATTGTTATGTCACACTTCCGTTTTATTTCTTTTTAAAATATTTTATTTATTTGTTTGTTTGTTTGTTTATTTATTTATTTACAAAGAAAGAGAGAATGGGTGTGCCAAGGCCTGCTAGCACTGCAAACAAACGCAGGGCACATGCGCTACTTTGTGCCTCTGTCATTACTTGGGTACTAGGGAATCAAACCCAGGCTGTCAGGCTTAGTGGGCAAATGCCTTAACCACTGAGTCATCTCTCTAGCCACCACATCTGTTTTCTTTTGATAGTACTATACTTTAGACTCCTGGACAAATTCCATTAATAACTTGTCTACCCTCCCCCAGTACTTCTGCCCTAGGAATTTCTCAGATATCAAAAATAGTATATTTTGGGGCTGGAGTGATAGCTTAGTTGTTAAGGTGCTTGCCTACAAAGCCTAAGGATCCAGGTTCGATTCCCCAGTACCCATGTAAGCCAGATGCACAAAGTGAAGTAAGCATCTGGAATTCATTTGCAGTGGCTAGAGGCCATGGCTTGCCCATTCTCTTGCCCTCATTCTCTGTCTGCTTCTTTCTCTCTTAAATGAATGAATGAATGAATGAATAAATAAATAAATAAATATTTTAAATAGTCTGATTTTTGATTAGTGTGTTTTCTTTCCTTCCTTGCTACATGGGATTGTACATATATTGAAAAGCCTTTTTTTTTTCATCTTAGTTGAAGAATGGAACTTTATTCATTAGTTTAAGAACACTTTGTTCCATATTTAGGCATTCATACCTTTCCATTAGAAATATAAACAGTCACCTTGATAAGTGGCATAACATAGGGTCATGTAAAAATATAACAGGGAGCATATTACAGGACTGTACTTTAATTCTGGTGTTTGAAGAATGTGCTAAAGTTAGAGAGCTGAGCAGATCTCTTGTAAAATATGATAGTATACTGGGGCCTTCTCCTAGCCAATATTAGTGGGTACTTTTATTTTTAAGGATACACATTTCATTTGGAATTAGAAAAGTACATCCCATCAGTAAAACTTTATTCAAACATAATGTGCATCTTATTAGTAATTCTCATTTTACTCAGAATATTTTATGATGCTAAAGATAATTTACTAATGTACAGGTTATGTAGAGTATGGTTTTTGACCCATAGTATATATTTAAAAACCAGCAAATAATTTTCGTAAGTGTTGGATGCTATAGATTTCTGCCTGCTTGCCTTCCTCCCAGCTGTCCACAGCTAAGTAGTTGTGATCTAGGAACTCACGCACTCATGAGACACACGGATGGAAAATCAGTCATGATAGTAAAATGAAACCACCAAACACCTGAAGGGAGGTTAGTAAGTTTTTCAGAAAAGATGGCATTTTAGTTTGGAGATGATAGGTAAGGAGACATGGGAGTGCAACCCTTCAACAAGACAGGAATGATGCATATAGAAGAGACCATAAAGGGAAAACCCCCAGAATTTAAAATCCTTGTAGTTTTCTTTAAACTTGGAGACCTGTGTGACAGAGCAATTTGAATGAACTAAGAGAAAGGATGCCCTTCCCTGGACAAGCAGAAACTGACAGTCACTTGAGTCACTGGGAGAATTGACTGAGGTCGACAAAAGAGCAAGCCTGCCATACATGAGGCACCCTGTGGGCACTGTGGACGCCAGCTGCACTTTCAACAGCCTCATGTGGACTGAAATGACAGATTGGAGTACCGGAGCCTCATATGGTGCTAGGTCCCTGCACACTGAATCTCAGCAGGACTTTTGCTGACTAAGCAGTGGTGGAGAAAGTTGAGACTGCGCTAGAGGAAGAAGATTAATTCCAGCCTTGAGACACTGGTAACCAGAGGTGAACTGGAACCAAAGTGGCAACTCAACTACGACCCAGATGACCCTGTCTTCTTTATAGGAATCAAAGAGCTTTCCTTAGGGAGAAAAAGATTGTCTTCTTCAGTAATCATTGTTCTTCTATACAGTGTCTGACAAAAATAAAAGTCTTGGGTTGGAGAGATGGCTTAGCGGTTAAGCGCTTGCCTGTGAAGCCTAAGGACCCTGGCTCAAGGCTCGACTCCCCAGTACCCACGTAAGCCAGATGAAAAAGGGGGCACATGCATCTGGAGTTCATTTGCAGTGGCTGGAGGCCCTGGTGTGCCCACTCTCTCTCTACCTCTTTCTTTGTCTCTCTCAAATAAATAAAAATAAAAATAAAGTCTTGGTACATGTAAAAAGGAAAATGAGATCCATAATCAAGAGAAAAAATTGTATAAGGAAACTCAGAGATGGCCCAGATTAAGCTGAGCTTAATTAATTGAATTAACAGATGAGAACTTTAAAAAGAACTGTTATGTTAAGTTTGTATTACGTATTTATTTCATTTTATTACATTAAATTTTTTTTGAAGGAAAGATTGTCAAAACCAATAAGTGAAGAGTTTTAGTGAAAAGTAAATACTAAAAAAGAACCAAACATGGGCTGGAGTAGTACATGGCTTAGTAGTTAAGGTGCTTGCCTGTGAAGGCTCCCCAGAACCCATATAAGTCAGACAAACAAGGTGATGCATGTGCACAGGGTGGCTCATGTGTCTGGAGTTTGGTTGCAGTGGCTAAAGGGCCTGTTGTGCCAATTTTATCTCTCTCTCATAAAAAAAGTTAAAAACAAAGAACCAAACATAATTTTCAGAGTTACAAAAGTTCTGTGTCTGAAGAATTCACTGCATGGGTGCTATAGTTGGGGTTTAGAATGCCTCTATAGGCCCTGTATTAAAGACTTGCTCACTGGTGGGCATCATTGGGGCCATGTTCTTCAAGAAGATATCAGGACCCTGTTCCCTCCTCTTCTACTCTCCTTGATGCCCAGTTGGCATGAGACACACAGAATTCTTGGCCACATGCTCCCACCAAGATACACTGTTCACCACAGGTCCAAAAGCAGTGGTCCCAGCCAACCATGGCCTGAAACCTCCAAAATGGTGGGCCAAAATAAACTTTTTGATAATCTCAGACACAGATGGTTGGTGATGAGAAGTGGGTCATTGTTACGACTTATACCTGATGACAGGGAGAAGTCTTGCATTTGGTCTTTGGGTCCCATTTTGAAAAGTTTGGAGATTATACTGGAGAAAGCCTGGAGTGCTGTGGGCGGAGCTTCTGGTGAAGACTCAGCAGGTGGAAGTGCATGTTGTCAAGACTGCTCACTGTGCTTGTTGGGAAATGTAATAGCCTTTGCCAGTCAGTGCCCTCAGATTTTGTGAGAAGCTGAGCTTAAAGAGTAGTCTGTGTTGTAGAGGAAATATGATTTATAATGAGAACTGGTAGAAAAGAAGGACAGTAAAAAGGTTTAGGAAACTTAAAGCTTGACCAGAGAAGTACATAGAATGCTTCTGCTAAGAAGGGGGGGGGGGTGTGCTTGCTGGAAAGATTGGCACTGACAAAATTTTTTTTGTCAAAAAAAGCTTTTTGCCCAACCATAAGAAAGATGCCTAGAGAAAATCTCAGAAATCATCAGGGCTCCAGCTGCACTTGTTTTAGAAACTTCACAGGGCCGACTCGAGCGCTCTGGGTGCCCTGCCAGCCCGACTGCTCAAGTCCATTTGACAAGGCATTCAGAGGCTGCTGCACCTGTGGCTCAAGGGTGCCCAAGGACAGCTTGTGCTGGTGGAAGACCTTGGTATGCACATGGCGCTGGTTTTGCACGCATGCAGAGTGCAAGAGTTACAGGGTCCCAGAAGCTTCTACCGGGATTTCACTGGAAAGCCTTGGGCGGCCAGGCAGCATGTAGCAGGCTTGGAGTCCGTGCAAGTAGCATGACAGTGTAGCTGTCAGTGAACCTGACATGAAGCTGAGCTTGAGTTGGCAAGAATGGGGAATGCAGTTCTGAGAGGAGGCACACAGAAGTTTGGTCGAGACGTGATTTTTCTTTTCTGCCTGTGTGCATAAGTGATATCATTTGTGTGAGGAGGCCAGAGGTCAGGTATCTTCTTCCATTACTCTTCACCTCAGCTATTGAGACAAGGTCTCTCACTTGAACAGAGACCTCCCCAACTTGGTTAGCCAGCTTGCCCCAGGTATCCCCTCTCTGCCTTCCAATTGCCAAGGCTATGGTGGAGATGCCAGGCCTGCCCAGTATGTGATCACTGCTAAGAGGAAATGCAACACTTTTAGAGAACTGTCCTTTGATAGGGTATTTAGGGATGGATTCTGTAAGCTTGTGATACTTAGGCTGAGATCTGAAGGTTGGTTATGGCTGAGGCTATGTACAGGGTTGTGGGAAGACCACATGCAAAGGCCCCAAAGTGGAAACAAGTCTGATGTGCTAGAGGAACAGGAGAAAGGAGCTTTGGCAGGAGAGGAAATGGCCATGGGTCCAATATGTTCTAGCCTTCTTCTTTCCCACCCATTTCCCCAGTTAACCAGTATTTCTAAGAAGTGTTCAGAACATCAAGTCCTAAGCATTTTCCTCCTGTATTGCTTTCATGTCATGGATCCTAACTTAACAGTTTACTTCAAATCTTGCCCTGATTGCCATCTTTTATTTACATTTAGCTTTTAAGATTGTTTGTCAAATATTTTCTCATCTTGTCTCTTTTTTGTAAATATTTTTTATTAAGTAGAAACTTTGTATGGACACATCATGTGTTACTACCATCATTGCCCTCCCTCCTGCCCCCATTCCGCTGGGGTCCCTCCACAGTGGGATTGCTGGTATTACTGCTGGGGTTGTGGGTTATGAGATGAGAGAGCAACAGTCAGTCATTGTGTGTGGGGGGGGGCAATGCCTCTGGACATTGCCTTCTATTCTGTGGTTCTTACAGTCCTTCCACCCCTCTTCTGTAAAATTCCCTGAGTTAAGGTGGATGTGTTTTAAGTCTACTTTAGTGTGTGCTCTCTCTCAGCAGCTTCTGGATTTCTGCTGTGGTGCATTTTGAATATCCTCATGGTCTGTCTCTATGACCTTGGTGCTAGTTGGCAGGCTCACCATTGAAGCAGCCCTCTTGTTCATTTTCTCTTATCTCTATCTTGAGGTTATTGTCAGTTGGGGAGAGTTAATCTTCTTCTGTTCTCATTAAGTGTACTTGAGTAATAAGCTTTTGAGTATGTCTTCACTGTGTCCTATTTGTATCTTAAATAAGTTTAGATTTCTCACCCCTCTCTTTTTAAAAGAATTGATGATTTTACAAACCTCAGCCAATTACTGGCAGCAATAGCTGAAAAAAAAAAAAAAAAAAAAAAAAAAAACTATTCCTCACCACTCTGCCCTTTCTTTTCAAATCTTCTTTTTGAAGTTCATTGTCTTAGCACAGATTCCCAATACTTCCTTCCTCCCCAAACTCTGCTTCTCTCTCTTTCTTCCTCCCTACTTCCTTTCTTTCCAATCTCCATTAACATTCCAGTAGAAGTCTTCACAAAACTAGAAAAAGCAATCCTAAAATTTGTATGTATCCACAAATGACCCCCAAATAGGTAGAGCAATCTTGAGCAAAAAAAAAAAAAAAAAAAAAAAAAAAGCAGTGCTAGAGGTATCACAATACCTGACTTCAACTTAGAGTCTAGAGCTATGGCACCAAAAACAGCATGATACTGGCAAAAACCAGGCATGTAGACCAATGGAATAGATCCCGAACTGAACTCACAGCTACCTGATTTTCAACAAAGGTGCCGAAAATAGACATTGGAGAAAAGATAGTCTCTTCTGCAGTGGTGTTCAGAAAACTGGCTGTGCGCATATAGAGGACTAAAGCTAGAGCCATCTCACTGATGTTCAAAAATCAGTGCAAAATAGATGAAAGACCTTAGTGCAAAACCGGAACATTTGAAACAACTAGAGGAAAGCTATTCACAATATAGGTATGGGGTGGGAGACACTTTTATGTGCTATTGGTGAGAATTTAAACTGGTTCAACCATGATGGAAATCAGTAGGGAGGTTTCTCAAAAAAAATAAAATAAAAATAGAACTACCATATAACATAGGTCTAATGCTTCTAGAAAGGAAGTCAAAGGGAACATAGAGATACCTTCACACCTGTATTATTGTTGAACAGTTTGCAATGCTAAGCCTCCTAATCAGACTAAGAACTCATCAACAGATGAGCAGATAGAGAACATGTGCCATCGACACGTATCAGCCCTTAAGACCAAACTCTTGTACTGGCTAGAGCTGGAGCTTCAAAATAAACCAGACTCAGAAAACCATGTATCACCCATTTTCTTTTATTCTGTGGAATCATAGGGGGGAAAAAGATAAATGTGAAATGTGATATATTGAGGAATAGGAAAGGGACCAGCAGAAAGGAGAGTAAGAGTAGATAATGGAATGAGGGTAAATATGATCAAAGTATCTTACATCAATGTAGGAAGGTATTATGAAACCAACTTTGTATAATTAAAATATGCTAATTAAAAGGCTATTTGTTAACTAAGTAATTAGTATAATAGTTTACCTTTGTTTAGACTTTCATTAAATTCTTAGTTAAAAGTGATTATTTGGCTTGATTTGTGTGTGTGTGTGTGTGTGTTTGTGGTACTGGAAATTGAACTTAGGGCCCCATGGATTCTAGGAAGGCACTGATTTCTTTCCCTAGCTGGTTTTGTTTTTATGGCATGGTCTCACTAAGTAGCCTCGGCTGGCCTCAAACTCACTACATCGTCTAGGCTGCACTCAGATGTGTAGTGATCCTCCTGCCTCTCATACTGGTATTGCAGGCATGCTTTACCATTGGCTGATTACTCTGTTTTGAATATTTATTTTTGAAGATAAGGTAAAATTTACCTAAGTTATTAGATATCATTATTATTTCAGAATAATAAAATAATAATTGTAGTGGGATAGTCAAGGTTATTAGATGTGCTGTGTGGTCTTATATCACCTAACTGTTTGAAAATGCAAAGTAAATACCATTTCCAGATGGCTTGATTATCAATAGATTTCTTAAGATTGCATTTTGAGGACCCATCACTCCCTAAGGACTTAGAGGCAGTTAAAGGTGGCTGGGTGAATGGGAGACATTTTATGAGGTCCTATGCTCACTAGTAGGATCCATGTGCTTTAATAAATCCCTCACTTGTGCCTTTGCAGGCAGCCCTAAACTCAGGGTCCCACTCACACATAGGAAAATGAGAGAGACAGCATACTAGAAGAGGGATTGGTTGGGAAGAAGTTCAGCAGAAAGGGGGGAGTTAAAGAGAAGGTAAAGGGGGGTACTATGATAATACATTATATATGTATAAAAATTGTCAATAAATATGTTTTGTTTTTTTTTTTTTTAAAAAAAGAGGATTGCTTTCTAATAGTAACATATCTGTTACGGGAGAAACTAATTGCTCTCTAATTGGACTAGAGTCCTCCACGGGAGGGAATGCATGCCTGGTACTGAAAACCCAGTGAAAGGCCTATGTTTGGGAAGGCCATAAGCCTTAGGGGAGTAAAGACTTCTGTTGTCTGCTAAATGCACATATTATGTCCACCAAAGGCCATCTAAGTACTTTTTGTGCTTGTGTTTATGCCCATATATTAATGCTACTATGACTTTTGGTTAGATAAGCTTCTCTTTCAGATGGCGGTGACTGCTGGGGTGACTTAGAAGTCACCAATAGTGCTGAGAAGTGACAGTGGAGTGTTCAGCACTAAGTGAGACATCTCTATCACACCTTTCAAGGTTCACGGTCCATTGCATAAGAGGTGACAGAAAGAATGTACGAGCCAAAGGAAGGGTAGGACTACTTACAGTGCACTCTTCCAGACACAAAATGGCCTGGATATCCGTGACCTTGCAGTGCCTGAAACTACCTACACAAAACCATCATAATAGGAGGAAACAATGATGACATAAAAATAGAAGAGAGGTTAATTGGAAGGAAGAAGTGATTCAATGGAGGGTGGATTTGGGAGGAGGAAAATGAGGGTGGTGGGAGGGAATTATCATGGTTTATTGTCTATACTTATGGAAGTTGTCAATAAAAAGTGAAAAAAAATGATTGCATTCTGGTAAGACCATGTTTCTCTGCATGATAAAAGCAGAATTCTTCTTATTTAGACCACATAGGATATTCATAATTAACCGGTTACAAACTGAAGAATCCAGTAGGGGGTTAGAGTAATTTTCCAAGGTGACCTTTCTTTGAACTTGCTGAGTTGAAAGAGGATTAGCCTTTGAGTGACAGAAAGGGTTGATTATTGTTTATGTGTAGATTTAAAGAGCTGTAATATTTCTTCCAAATCTAAATATGCTTTCCGTTTATCTGTCAACAGGTACAACTGTAACTGCTTTAAGATTATTTAAGAATCTACCTGTAAGAAAGCAATTTTACTCTACTGCTAAAAAATGTAAAGATGAATTAAAGAAGATACAGGATCTCCTCATAAGCTATGGTATCCTTAAACATGATGTGAGGATTGTTTTTGTACATAATAAGGTAAGCATATATATATATATATATATATATATATATATATATATTTTTTTTTTTTTTTTTTTAGGTAGGGTTTCATTCTAGCCCAGGCTGACCTGGACTTCACTATGTAGTCTCAGGGTGGCCTCAAACTCATGATGATCCACCTACCCCTGCCTCCCGAGTGCTGGGATTAAAGGCGTGCGCCACCACACCCGGCCATTATATTTTGTAAGGATTCCTTAGTAAACAGTATAACAAAGAGCTAGTATATTCTGTTAAATAAGTTAGATATGTGTTTTGGAGTGAGTGCTTATTGTTTCCCACAACCCCAATTCATTTGTGGAAAATCGAATAACCAATGTGGTGGTATTAGGAAATCAGGCTTTTGGAGATGGTTAGATCATGAGGGCAGAACCTTCATGCATGGATTAGCACTCCTATGAGAAGCTCAAGAGACCCGTCTCCCCTCTTCTGTCATCTGAGGACACAGTGAGAAGATGCCATCTGTGAACCAGGAAGTTGGCACACTCACCAGTGACTTGTGTCTGCTAGCACCTTGATCTTGGGTTGCCTAGCCTCCAGAACTGTGAGAGAAAGCTACACAGTTGATGGGGTTTTTTTTTTGTTTGTTTGTTTCTTTTTAATCTTTGTTATACAAAGAAAATCTTTAGTTTGTCACCTAATAGCCATAGGAAAGGTAATTGAAGTTATATTTTATATGATCTAAGATCATTGATTCCTCCAGAAGACTTTATCATCCAAGACATGCTTGAGTGCTTCCTCTTGTCAGATGCTGTGATGGCCTCTGGTAACGTGAACATCAATAAGCTGGTGTTCTTTGAAGAAGGCACAATTTATAACAATTTTCACCTCCTAAAATGTTTTTTATTGAGAAAAGTTTTTTGTTTAAGATAGTAAGAGCTTAATTTTTTTTTTTGTTTTTAAAAGCCTTGGGGGCTAGAGAGATGGCTTAGTGTTTAAGGCACTTGCCTATAAAGACAAAGGACCCAGGTTCAATTCCCCAGGACCCATGTAAGCCAGCCACACAAGGTGGCACATGTGACTCTAGAGTTTGTTTGCAGTGGCTGGAGGCCCTGGCATGCCCATTCTCCCTTGCCATCTCCCCCCTACAAATAAATAATTTTTTAAATGCCTGGGGCTAGAAAGATGGCTTAACTGTTACAGCACTTGCCTGCAAAGCTTAAGGACCCAGATTCAATTCGCCAGTATCTAGGTAAGCCAGGTGCATAGCGTTGGCATATTCATTGGGAGGTTTTTTTTTTGCAATGGCTAGAAGCTGATGTGCCTGTTCTCTTTTTCTCTTTCTCAAATAAATAAATAAATAAACAAACAAATAAATAAATAAATAAATAAATAAATAAAAAAATGCCTGGCTAATAATTATTGCTTAA
This sequence comes from Orientallactaga sibirica, assembly GCA_036365145.1. Taxonomy (NCBI): domain Eukaryota; kingdom Metazoa; phylum Chordata; class Mammalia; order Rodentia; family Dipodidae; genus Orientallactaga; species Orientallactaga sibirica. Next base: position 28,429,936 of record JAEOAD010000004.1, on the reverse strand, counting down.
TCCTTTCTGGTTGTTTTTTCCCTGAAATAACACATGAGCATTTTGAAATATTTAATAAAAGAAGGGCAGAACCACACCGAGATGTGAAAGCCAATAGGAAGTAGGGAATTAACATTTGGTGAAGATGTACAGTAGTCTATACCAGATGGCTTGGTCTCCTGCCATCCTCACAGCAGCATGTGAACAAGGCAAGTGTCCTCTGACTGAACTGAACGTTCACTATTTTGCTAAGTGTTGCACAACTTTGTAAAGTGTTGAGATAGGACTTGAAACCTAGTATGCCCCTGGAGTGCAAGCTCTTCCCACTCCACTGTGCCCTCATCCCATTTTGATATGACATTACAGATTTCAGAGGACTTACAATAACTGAGGTGAATGGTGTTATCTTGATTTATATGAGGAACTTGGAGCTTATTGTGATAAAATGTTGTTTTCATATGTTTAGTTATTGTGCTGAATTCATAACCTGATGTGATCCAGTTTGTAATCTATTCCATGCTGTAGCAGACAGCTTCAGGTTCGCTGAGATGAACTTCCAGACCAGGCACAGTTATGGAGGAAGGGATATTATTTATTGAAGCTTACAGATCCAGGGGAAGTTCCATAAAGGCAGGAAAAGCAGCCTGCTTTCACAGGGCCAAACACAGAGAGAGAAAGCCAACCAGCCACCACAGCACACAGAGCAAAACTACAGCCAAAAGGTCACACAGCACACTTCAGGAACTCCTGCTAGGCACATTTGCATATCTTTACAATGGAATCTCAAACCCACACCATTAACACCTAAGACCAGCCCCCAGTGACATTGCCTCTAGCAAGGTGATTGCAGATGCAAACTATAACTAGTAAAACACTGAATTTATTGGGGGACATATTCAAACTACCACACATGCCTTTTTTAACTTGTTTGTCCAATAGATTCTTTATCTTCAGAATGATCAGAATCCTTGGTCATCTTTGAAAAAAAAAAAGAAAACAGAAAAAAACTCTTAAGAATAGTCAGCCACCTGTTACTGCTGGCATAGGGCTCAACCAAGTGATCCCTTGAGATCCCTTCCAGAGCTCCTGGACTGAGCTTCTCCAGGATGCTGATGGATGGAGGCTCATCTTGCTAAAATAACCTTACGACCTCTTGATTCAGTGGATATTTAGTGATTAAAAGTTTAATGTCCTCAAGTTAAGAAAAGACCAAGGTCAAAAGAATCATAATCAGGAAGAGAAGACAGATAAAAAGTTACACTATGAAGAGAAGCAGGAGTTAGATGTTTGTAAAAGAACAGTGAGCACAACTGAAGAGATTAGAATGAAGAGAAAATGTAGTAGATACACACCAGATGAGTGCCTCTTTTGATGGAAACGAATGCGGAAGAAGACTTGAGATGTTTAAGAAGTTTTTATTTTTTTAAAGTCAGGTATATACTAAGGTGTTAAGTTGATGTCATTTTCTAGGCAATATAAAATTACCTATGTAGACATTTTCTTTTGCATATGGAAAACAGTATTTTTGTAAAATACTACATTTTATTATTTTGAAGGATGCTTTATGTGAAATTACATTAAGAATATGCAAGTCCCTCTTTGTTCCTCCTTAATTTCAGGTGCAATTCAAATCCTGTAGAATATGCAGAGTGTTATGTCATGAAAATAATATATGATTACCGGTTGACTTGTTAGCTGTTATACAATATCATAGACTAAAGTAAAAATAATATTTCTATCTTCAAACTTTTCGGTTTTTCTTAATATTTCTGTTGTACCTCAAAAAGTGTTAAAAATATTTTGTTAGACCTTCCAAAATCACACTGACATTGTCATAAACCTCCTTGTCATGGACCTCTGCTGTGCTCTCAGGGGGCTTTCTTTTAAACATCCTTACCTTCGTTATTCTTTATGTGCTTTTGTGAAGAACTGTGGTTTTGTTCAAAGTTTAAAAGTGGACATAATGTTGATGTATTTATCTTTTTCCGCACTAAAAACAATCATATTGCACTAATATGAGAAGTACTATTGCTATTTTGATAACTTGGATTAGCTAGTGTTCCTTCTTTTTATGAAGGTTTAACCTGCCAAGACATTCTTTGAATACTGATAATGCTGATGTTCTTGCCAGTATGGTTATGTTAGAAAGAGGTATTTTTCTTCTTTCATCACCATGTTCCTTGAAAGCATATTGAATAATGACACAGCCAAAGGAAAATAATTTACAAGTGGATTCAGTGAGTTTATTTAAAGTAAATATTATTTGGATAATGGATAGAGCCGTTCCTTAGATGAGCGCTACAGTTTTCCAGCTTAGTTATAATAATTGAATCACGAATTCTTGGGAGTCCTGATCTATATGTTTTTACTTGTAAAGTAGTAATTTCCCAAAGGGAAAAATATTCTTCAGTATGATATCTGAAACCAATTTAATATCCCTAGCCATTTATATGAGCATTAATAATTTTATAGATCACCAATTGAAGCTATAGTGTCAAATTTGTCACTTCAAATAGGGAATGTGTCATAATTATTAATTTTATAAATACTTTCCTTACATATTTATAGCTTTTAAATTTGTTTTGAAGTTTTGTTTTTTGCAATGCCAGGGATAGAACCCAAGGCCTCATGTATACATAGCATGAGTCCGACCACTGAGCTATATCCCCAGACAAGCCCTAAATTTTAATTGAGGCACATTGCAAAGGCTGAATTAAATGTTATTGATAAAAAATTTTTCAGCCGGGCGTGGTGGTACACACCTTTAATCCCAGCACTCAGCATTCGGGAGGCAGAAGTAGGAGGATTGCCATGAGTTTGAGGCCACCCTGAGAATACAGAGTGAATTCTATGTCAGCCTGGGCTAGAATGGGACCCTACCTTGAAAAAAAAAAAATCACTGTTTCAAGAGTGAGACATGATTTAAAGAATGACTTCCTCTTACCCCTAGTTCCATGTCAAATGGGTTTTTGGGTCTATAGGGGCTAGTGTGGTGATAGCTGGTGGTGTGTGTGTGTGTGTGCATGCTCTGAGGTCTGGAGGAATGATGAGACAGCTTTGCAAGCTTTGAGTCTCTGATTGCAGTTCTGAAGTTGGTCTGATAGGCCTTAGCCAGAAACAGAAAACCAGAGATTTCATTATGATGATTTAGTATGGAAGTGGTGGCTCCATCTCTGGACCTTGCTTTCTGAATATCTCTTTTGTGTTGGTGGCAGAAGATTGGGATTATAAACTGGAGGTCATTTTATGAGGAAATCCCTCACAATCTGGTTTTTTGTACTTACTTAGGCCAATGAAAATTGATGATGTAATCGCTAAAGCTTTTTTTAGGTCTAAAAATCACTGGATTTTAGAGATATTTATATATATCTTGAGTATTTCTATTTCTTTCACAAAAGTTGAAGATAATATTTTGATCACTTGGAAATTTTGTTGAATGGTTCAAATATCAAATCATAAAGCAGTAGGAGGTATGACTCCTAGGTCTTTGAAGTTTTTTTGTCTTGGTCCAGATCCTTTAGCAAATAGTGTCTCCATTCCCAGTCCCAAGATTTTCAGTGGATTGCTGGATGACTTACTTACATATTAACTATAGAGGAGGACAGAAGTTCAGGCCTCAGTTTGTTTTTCTTTTCTTTTTATTACTATTATTATTAAAAACATATTTCGTATGGATACATCATGTGTTGGTACCCTCTTTTCCCTGCCCCCCATTCCATTGGGGACCCTCCTCAGTAGGGTTGCAGGTATTCCCCATGGGCTGTGGTTTATGTGTTATGGGAACATCAGTCAATTATTTATTTTGAAGGGAGAGAATACCTCTGGGCATGATGTCTCAGCCTGTGGCTCTTAAAATCTTTCTGCCCCCTCTTTTGCAAAATTCCCTGAGCCATGGTGGGTGAGTTTTAAGTCTACTTCAGTGATGAGCTCTTAAGAGCCTCTGGATCTCTGCTTTGGTAAGTGTTGAGTATCCTCAGGGTCTGTCTCCTTCAACCTAGCACTGATTATCAGGTTTATCCTGGAAGCAGCACTCTTGCTAATCTCTCCAATTCCTCTGTGGTTTCAGCTGTGACTTGGCTGAAGTGCAAGGGTAGTTTATCTCCTCTGGTCTCGCTACCTTCTGAAAAAGAACAGATTCTCCAATGGAGAGAGAAATCAGCATAATTTAAACGGGATAAGCATTATGAATTTAGGGAGAATTTGGTGTATGTAGCACTTCTTTTAGCTTAAGACTAGTGAGAGCTTGACACTGGAGAACATAATCTTTGTCTCCATAGGATTCTGATGTAGTTCCCAATTCCAGATATGGGTTTCTTTATGCTGAGTGGGTCTCTTAGCCAATCAGAAAGCTATTGGTTACCCTCTGAGGCTATGTACCACTATTGCACTGGTGAGTACATGATGTCAGGGTGTGTGCTTCTGAGTAGCTTAGACCTCTGATTGCTCAAACTATTGTTGGCCACTTTCCCCCAGTAGCTCATGTAATGCTTTCCAGCACTAAACAGCTAACTGGCTGGGGACTAGCTTTCTTCTGGATTTCAGCCAGGTCTGTCCATCAGGCCTCAGTTTTGAACACAGTGTTCATTCTCTCCTTCTACCTGTAAGATGCAAAGTCCTGAGTGCGGACTCTCAGAGAGAGGTGTGATGACTGCTACTCTGAAGAAGAGCCCAGTGGAAGTGAGGAGTTTGAATATGAAAGTGTAGGAACAATTTAATTGGTGAAAAGTTAATGAAAGCTTGAATGATTGTCAAATTTGCACTTTAAGTACTATGCAAAGTGAGGGCTTGGGGAAATGGCTCAGCAGTTAAAGGTACTTGCTTGCAAAACCAGTTCTCCAGCTACCTACATAAAGCTGGACAGGTGTTCATTGACAGTAGAAGAGAATCTGATGTGTCCATACACATTTACAAGTAAATAGTTTAAATAAATACTATGGAACTGGGAGGAAGGGAAGACTTATTTTAGGACAGAATTTGCAAGAAAGACTTCATGGTGGGTGTGGTTTGAGTCATTAAAAAGTGAATATTTAGCAAGTGCCTTGGCTAGGCTGGAGCTAATACTCAGATACATGAGAGATAGCTCTTACCCCTAGCCTCAAATTCTTCCTTGTTCTAAACAGCTAATACATCTTAGCTGTTATAAAATATACAGGAGTCATGCCTCTGATTTGATAAAGACCTAAGAGAATTATGGGAATAAACTTAAGCATTGTTCATAATAGGGATTCATTTCTGTGCTAAGTATCAGATGGTGAGGTAGGAGAGGTATATTCTGAAAAGAAAAAAATTATGTAAGAGAAATGGTCTGAGATAGACAGCAAGTTAGACTTCTCTGTTGGCTTTCATTGGTGAGATACCAGCCCGGAGCCATGGGGTGTTTGATCACCTCTCTAGGTATTCATGAGCAGAGGTCAGTGGTGAGCCTTTGCCCTCACCACAGGCACCCTTTCTCCTCCGTATCTATTTGCAGGTGCCAGATGATACGCACACACCTCTGTAACCCTTTGTGACCACTGCAAACTTCCCCTTAACAGTCTTGAAACAGCTGATCTCTTTGGGCCTACCAGGACTCATGTCATCATATTTATATTCCTGTTAATGTTACTCAACATGGGGAACCCGAGTTCCTTAAATCATCTGTTATTACACCTCCTCTACCTGCATTTCTTATGTTTGTTCTCTGAAATACCCTATTTCATTGTCTATCGTAAGTAAATTCTCTTCTGTTCCTAGTCTTTCTTTAGTTACCATCTTGCTCTGACTGCTGACTCTGCCTGAGAACCTCATATCTTTAGGTCTCTGCCGTCCCTCAGGACTTTCTAGTAGTGACTGTTTTCTCCATGTACTCCTTATATTATATTGTCTCATTGCACCTTTTAGACAGTTCTGTTTGTTGGTTGGTTGGTGACAGGATATCACTTTAAAGCCCAGCCTGGCCTTGACTTCTTGATTCTCTGTATCTCCTCCCAAGTGCTAGAATTGTAGGCATGTCCCACACCTTGCTGTGACCATTCTTTCTCCTCTTCTACTAACAACCCCATCCAACTTTGAATCAATGTCTTTAGACACCTAGTGATTTCAGTATCAACATACAGAATCCTTCCTTGCTTCCTAGATCGTTTATCCCCTTTCCATTAATAAATCATTCTCTACCCTTCCTAAATGTATATTCTCCAATATATATAATATATATCTAATAAACATTCTCTATCCTTCCTAAGTCATTCATTGTTTGTCTGTCTCATAGGCTTTTTCATGCCAAAGACTGGATCTACTGTATAATATCAGTGTGAAGTTTTCTTTCTCCAGCCACCACCATTTTACTCCTTCAACAATCCTTAGACTTTATTGGACATGATTCATTGATCCTGCTGTCTTTTAACTGTTTATTGCCTCTCTATGCCTTTACCTTCCATAAACTATACGGTTTATCATTATCATGCTTCTTTTGGGTACTATGAATTTTCTTGCTCCTTTCTCATTTAAATATACATGTTTGAGTAATCAAGTATGATTAAACCCATATGTTTATCATCTCAGTGCCTGAACCAGTACAGCTGAACAAAGTGGAGGAAATCACACTCCTGTACTGACTTGAACCACTTCCCATTCCCGATCACTAATCTTAATACTGCCTGGTAGCCATCCTACCACTTTTTCTCTCTTCAGTGCTTCACACATACTTTAATATGCATACAGTTCCCCTCGGGATTGTATTTAAAATGCAGATTCTGATACAGTAGGCCATAAGAGCCTCGTGGCCAGCATTTGCAATCACTCTCAGTTATGTCATTGTTTCTGCTTCATAGACCACACTTTAAGTTGGAAGGTCCCAGATAACTATTTAATATCTTTTCTCCTCAAACATCCACTATTTTATACTCTACCCTCATTCTTATGTGATGATCATCCCTGCCAGTGAGAAAGTTCAGGGCTTCAGCAAGCTACCCACTGATCTGCACTTGTGTCCATGCAGGTAGCCTTCCTTTCTGTGACTGTGGGTGTGCTCTCATTGCTCCTCGGAGAAGCCAGAGGAGTGGCTATGGATGCTGAGCCTTTAGAACATATTAAACATTTGTATTTCTTACTTTCAGAACTGACTGTTCAGTTCATTGCTCCATTTATTGATTGAAAGATTTGGTTTTTCTTTTGGGGGTGCTTAATTTTTGCAGTTCTATGTCTATTCTAGATATTATTATTTCTCTGTATGAAGTATTGCTGACAAAGATTTTTCCATTCTATAGTCTATCTCTTTATCTACTCAGCTTCCTATACCTATGCAGCATTTGAATTTCATGAAGTCACGGAAACATAACTTCTAAAGTGAAATTGTCACACATCAGTAGAATTTTTTACTAACTAGACAGGTTAGGGAGGAAAACTCATCAACTGTAAGTAGCTTTGTCTGTTAGCCTTAAGCCTTGGGCTGGTTTAAAAAGAAAAAGGCTCAGAATTAGAAAAGAACTATACTGTTGGAATGTTTGCAAAGAAGGAAAGAAAGCCTCTCAGAATGAGAATAATCGATAAGGTGTTTTATTAGATGAGAATAAAAGTAGAGGTGGAATGAAATATTGTTATGAAGCAAATAACCTTTTATGTGAAGCTAAAGATGAGAGGAAGTAGCAGTTGCCTGAGAGTTCTGAAATTAAAGAGCTCATCAGACAGGCTGACATGACAGGTTTTAGGTAAAAAAAATAAAACAATGAAAAATAAAAAAGTATTGAGAAGCACAGACAATATCCCTGCAGAGTACAAAGGACTTCAAATTTGTCAGGTACAGGTAACATACTTACTTTAAGGATATTTGAAAAGGAGAACAGTCACCTTTGTAAGGCCAATTATTATAAAACTTGCATTTGCTATTTATATATATATAGTCTGAAAACATTTCATTAAGTATTTTAAATAAGGATTGTAAAATAGATATCCTATTGAGCAGCTATTGAATATTATATTAGAGTATCAAGACCAACTATCTACGTTGTTTTTGGAAAAATGAAAGTTACATATTATAATGCGATGTGTACCCAGGGACCTCTAGATTGCATGCTTGCATTTCAGAGAAGAAAAAGAATGATTAGACAAAAACCACATGGACTTTTTTTCTTTGTCCTCTTGTATATGTACTTTCAGTTAACTTGTTTGGTTTGCTTCTCTTTGAATAGTTTGAACATTGTCTTGTCTTAGTGACTATAGTCAGCTAGTATAAAAATGAAATTTACTTTCAGTTGGATATTTAATATTCACATGTATCAGCTAATGCTGTTCCATTAGGCTTTGCATATAAGCTCTAAGAACTAATTGCATAATTTAAAAAATCTGAATCCCCCCATAAACAAAACTTATAGAGACAAATTTCTAGTTGATCTTGCCCCTTTGCTATATTTAGAAAATGCTTAAAATCATCAATTGTTTTAGTATTGAGGAAAAAAATTGTCTGAATCATTGGCCCTTTAGAAACTGGCACCTCATACTAATCGAAACCACTCCCAGTCTTCTTTTACAAGCGTGACTTTCAGTCCTGGTCTTTCATGTTAGCAACTGAGCTAGAGTCACCCTCTTTTTCAGGAGTCCACAACCAAGATAACTAACCCATGTTGATTATGAACATCCAGCCTTCCATGAGCATGGTGCTTCTTGACCTCAGCAGTTAGTTCTGCCTTTTCATACTATTACTATGGCCATGAAGTTTCAACGTGAATATTGGGGAAAACATTTAGACTATAGTGGTTCCACTTCCTACCAGTAACATAGCTCTTTACCTTAGCACTGTGTGTTGTGATTAACTGTGGATCATTCGTGCAACCTGCTCTTCTCTGTGTATCACAGAGTACCTTTACACAATTGAGGCTTACTCTTCAATACTGAGTAATCTCATCTAGCTTCTTTTTCTTTTCCATAGTGTATGTCAGTAGAAATGGGGAAGAGATTTGGCTACCTTAAATTGAGCTTCAGATGGTGTGCATGTAAGAATATATTTTTGATCGAGGTGCTTTTGCACTGTCATCAGACTGCCCAGAGTCAGATTCTCACTTGGCACATCCAGATGCTCTGACTTTGTGTGACCTAGATAGAAAACATATGGAGGTGTGTGTGTATTTTTAGCACATGTTAAGCTTTCAGCCTAAGGACATGATATACAAAAACCTTGAGGAAGCACAAAGACAATCTATTTTCAAGAATAGTGTAGATGAAATGGTAGAGAAAACAGAATAAAAACTAAATTCTGTGTTGAAATGAAATTAACAGTTCAGTTTCTTCTGTATTCTCAATTTTATTATATTGAATTGTTTAGCTCTTTAAGACTAGATCCTACTTTAAAAAGAAATAATAACTAAGAACTCATAAGATTTTACTAGTCAGCAGTCCTCTTTATCATTTATTGCAAACCTAACTACACACAGTTAGGAATGCCCCTAAAGTAAGCCCTGATCTGATGTAATAATTGCTTAGCATGAAATAGTGCTCCCAAGCAACAGCATTTGCTATCAGATAAAAGTTGTAAAAAGAAAATGATATTTCGTGTCCTCATATTTTACAGCTTTTTTATAACCCATTTACTAAAGTCATTCTGTATAGTGACTTCAACAAGTCAGGCAGTGAAATAGCAACCTTGTCATTAATCAGTGGCTGAGATTTATATCTGAAACTAAGACATCACTTTTCTCAACCAAGTAAACAATATAGTGTTCATGTTAATATCACAAGCTTTATAGCTATATTTAGTGTAGATGTTTTAAAATAATAGGTTTTTAAATGCTTTCTCAACTATTTAAAATATGCCTGACATTGAGGACATGGCTTAGTACTTGCCTTGCATGTGTTAAGCCCTGGGTTTGTTCTGCAGCACTGCCAAAATAAAGTGTATGTATGAGAGAGACACTGAGAGAGGGAGAGGGGGAGAGAGAGAGTGTGTGTGTGTGTGTGTGTGTGCTAGAGCGTATAGTTTTGTGACTAAGTTTTATTGTTCAATGATTCCTTGTTATGGAGAACTTTTGGTGTGGGGCATTTCTTTCCTATATGTTTACAGATTGTTCAGAATCGTTTATCTACTCTCTGTTGTTTGGAATATTATCCCTATATCATTAGCTGATGGACAGTGTAAAACAGTGGCTGTAAGAGTAGAAGCCAGTATGTCTTGGTCTTTTTAGAGGCTTAAGCACATGTTGTACTTAGAGATTATATTCTTGCTGTTGTTGAGGAAAAAAATAGGGTTACCATGTGACCCAGCAGTTCTAATCCTAAATATATACCCAATAGAGATGAAAACATAGGTCCACACAAAATCTTATACATAAATGTTTATAGCAGCATCATTTGTAATAGCCAAAAAGTAGAAACAACTTAAATAATCATCAGTGGACAGAGGATACTTCAGTTGTATTTCTATACAATGGAATATGATTCAGCCATTTGAAAAAGATAGAGTGCTGATAGTAGTAAACTTGAGAATGTTATGTACTACGTGTCATAAAAGACTTGAAATTATGTGATTCTGTTTATGTGGCTTACAAAAACTAGGCAGACTTATAGTGAAAGACTAGTGACTATAGAAGGGTAGAGACAAAGCCATTATTAATGGATAACACATTTCTTTTCAGAGTGAGAAAATTGCTCTAAAATTAAATTACAGTGATAGGTATACAACTGTAAAAATAAAAATAATAAATGACTTTTAAATGGATAGTTGTATAATATATTAAGTTATATCAATAAACTGTCATATTAAAAGACAAATGATAGCTTAGGATTTCCTAAAGTAGTGGACAAAACCTGTCATCATTAGTGTGAACAAAAGTGTGGCAGCCAGTCTCTTGATAAAAACAAAGAGCTAGTTTTCAGCTTTATTGAGATTACTTTGCCCTAAGAAACTTCAGACATTTGTTTAGTGGACATATTTTGGTACACAGTATTATTCTTTCTGGGGGTGGGAGGGAAATGACAACTTTTATACATACATATGTAATATATTTGGCTGTATTCACTTCCATCACCTTCTCCCATCCTACTGATCCCCAAATCCCTTCTTCTCAACTAGTCCACTTCAACAAGTTGCACTTGTTGGGAGGGTTATTTGCCAGAGCACAGGCAGTGTCTACAGTACTAAAGAAAATTTCTGCATCTCTGACTTAAACAACCATTAATTGACAGTAACTTCTTAGGGAGAGGTGGAGGTCTCATGAGCACCTCCCCATCCATGGCAAAATATTAGTGAGTTCAACCTTGTAGTGGTCTTACTCAGGTAACCATAGCTGTATGAGTTCATGGATGCAATAGCTATGTTGTGTCCAGAAGACAGCATTCCCTAGCACTCCTCCCCATCTTCTGGCTCTATCTATCTATACCCTCCTCTACACTGTTCCCTGACCCTTGTCTGAGAAACAAGAATATTATGTGGTCCATTTTCAATATTTATACATACCTCACCTAAGACTTGAGTTTGCAAGATTAACAAGCCAGAGGTACTGAACACCTGCCATTTTGACTTCTTTGTCCAGAGTGGAACTTTACAGGCTGTGAAGCAACTCAGGACATGCCTGGATCTGTAGATACCAAAGCCCCAAGGTATAGATAAAAAAACAAAAACAAACAAACAAAAAAAACCACAAAAAAACTCATGTCTTGGAAAGGCAAAATTGTAACGAAGGTCAGATAAACAAAGAAGTTAAAGAAACTCAGAATGAGGTTTACATTAGAACACTGGGAAAATTGGACCTGCACAGCTATCCAGCCAATGGGGTGGGGGGAGAGAGGAGAGGCCCACGTTTAGGGTAAAAAGTTACTTTCTGTGCTTAGATGATGCCTTGCCATTTTTCCTGGATTGTGTCTGACCTTGCAAGATCCAAATTAAACTGCCTCACTTTTGCTGCTGAGCCTCTATTAAACATTTAGAAAGCAGTTTGATGGGCACAACAAACCCATTTAGCCAGACAACAGTAGTAACTTCCCTCCCAGGGCCTACGATGTCCCCAGTCACAGGCTTTTGATTAGGTTTTCAGTACCAAGCATGAATTCCCTCCCATGTGGTGTTCTCAAGTTCAATCAGAAAATACTTGGTTACCCCCATCATAGTCATGGCACTGTTGCACCAGGAGGTGCATCTTGCCTGACTGCTTATTTGTGTAGCTTTCAGGGTTCGCCGCAGCTAGGCCCAATGCTGTTCTTGATACCAGGTTCTCAGTTGAACAAGCTAGCCCATCAATTCCCTTTTGCCAACGACCTGTTCTTTTGGATTTCCCAACCTGGTGAGTAACACTGCAGACATTCTACTTTCCCAGGTCGGAGACCAAGAGGAATTCATGATTCTTCCGTCCTCTGTTCTTGCAGTCACATCACACTGTGTGCTTCATATCCTTCAGTATGTCACTGTCTTTCCCCTCTTACCACTGTGCTGGGTTTTGTTCTACACATTGTTCATTCTAGTAAAAGATCACAGCTTGCAAGTGATTTGCCATAAAATTAAAGTAGGAAGCGGTTCTGTAAATTTCATCTTCTTTGGCTTGTGTCATACTGTACTTTCAGGAATGGATAAGAGATTAGCATCACAGCCACTATAGCAGAAGTTACGTACAGTTCTTAGAACACCTGTGGGAATATTCTGTGAATGTGATCTTCATTTATTTTGCATGCATAGTCAAAACTGATAACATGAGGTGGATACAGTCATTTTTTAAAAGTCATGTTAGTCTAATTTCAGTTCTTGCTAAACCATTCTTGCCAAAGAGCTCTTTCATGCCATCTTCTTAATTGGGTTTCTCCAGTGATGGTACTGCATATAAGAGAAGCTGTAAGCTCTTTCATGTGGTATGCGAGGCCATTCTTTGTCTTGCTCCTATGCATCTAGCTTCATCTCCAGAGAGCCTTCTCCCTCCCTCCCTCTCTCTTTCTCTCCGTCTCCATGCCTTTGCACATTTCACATGCTGGTCCTGTTAGGAATGTACTGCCCAGGATTTTTCTGAAAGGCAAAAGCCTTCCTTCAAGTCTTAACAACAAACACAGTAGACTGAATAATAATTTCTAGATGAACATATCTAAAAATTTAATTTAGCAGATACTTATATATTATAATCTGTGATAAAGGATTAAAAGATACTTTTTTAATTTTGAAAGAGAGAGAGAGAGTGGACACACTAAGGCCTTTAGCTGCTGCAAATGAACTCCAGACATGTGCACCCCTTTGTGGCACATGTGTGACATTGCATGCTTGCATTGTGCGTATGGCTACATGGGACCTGGAGATTCAGACATAAGTCCTTAGGCTTTGCAAGCAGGTGCTTTAACTACTAAGCCATCTCTCCAGCCCTGAAAGACACTTTTGATGATGATGTATCCCATGTTTCCTCAATCAGTTCTCATAAAATGACATTAGCAAAACATACCTTGATACCATAGCATTTTATTTAGAAATATACCTATTGAACTTACGCCCTAATTTTTTTTGTGTGTGTGGGTGGATGGGTGCGCGTGTGTGTATGTATTTCATTTGCCTGCACTGCTGGGGATTGAAACCAGGTCCAGTTATGCATGTTAGGCAAATGTTGTACCACTGAGCTATGTCACCAGCCCCTGATAGCCTGAGTTTAAAATTCTACACATCTATTTTTATATTTTGAAATTTAGGATAGGACAATAACTGAATTATCTTTCTAACCACCATTTTGCTACATATTTTAAACTAATTATTGTACAGCTACATTTGTATAAGTATTACTGACAAATTATTGAGAATTTAGAAATCCTTAGACATATAACATATAGATCAAAATTGATAACAACTTCATTTTCAGAAACATTCTGATGTACAACAACTAGGAGACTAGATCTCATCTTTTTGGACTTTATTATTTTGGTACAGTTTTTTGATTTGAAAACCCCAATTTTACTCCTTGCCTCTCTTTTAAAGGGAAGTTGTATACCTGTGAATGACTATGTTAAAATAGCTGGGCAATTAAAACACTTAACGTAATTAACAATTACATGGCTGTGGACAGTAACTGTACATTAAAAAAATGCATTTGTCAGATACATTACCTTTGGAATATTCCTTTAGTTGGATCTTAATTATTGCTGTCTTTGACTAGAGACAAAAGTGTTGGAAAGTAATGAATAGTGAGATGCAAAATTTTAGGTTAAAATGTTGGCTCCATGGCTTATTCACTTTTCTTTGAGTTAATTTCATTGAACTTCAGTTTACTTGTGTGTGTGTGTGTCTCTCTCTCTGTGTGTGTGTGTGTGTGTGTGTGTGTGTGTGTGTGTGTGTGTGTGTGTGTAGGTAGGCCAGAAGACAACCTTGGGCCATCATTCACCTTTTCTTTTCTTCTTCTTCTTTTTTTTTTTTAAGACAGAGTCTCATTGGCCTGGAGCTAACCACATAGGCTAGCATGGCTGGCCAGCAAACCCCTTGGGGTCCTCCTGTCGTAGCCTTCCCAGAGCTGGCTTACCAGTATGAGCTACCACATCCAGCTATTTTAAAATGTGGGTTGTGGTGATCAAACTCAGGTCTACATGCTTGCAAGGTAGAGGCTCTACTGAGATAGTAACTATCTGAAATGTTATGCAAATAAACAGTAGTTTATACTACAGTAGTGTCTAGCAAGCAGTAAGTTCTTAAATCCTAACTGCTAACATTGACTAGTATCAGCAGAGCTCTGGGAGCAGATGAAAGCTCTTCCTCTTACTTGGCATACTGAGTGATTGGTCTTAGTGAAGACTCAGGCAAGTGCTGTTTGAGGTTCTGAAAACGTGGAGGTGGTTTGCAGTGGTGCAGATAAACAAAACCAGCCAATGATTACCACTCTTATCCCAAAAGAACCCATGCCTTTTCTGCTGTTTTTGTTTGTTTGTTGTTTTTGAGGTAGAGTCTTGCTCTAGCTCAGGCTGGCTTCAAACTCATGGCGATCCTCCTACCTCAGCCTCCTGAGTGCTGGGATTGAAGTGATGCACCACCACACCCAGCTTCTTTTCTGCTGTTCTTAACAGAAAACATCAGGAATCCATTTACCTCGCCCAGAAAGTTAGAACTTGTTTCTGCCACATAAGCTGCTGTTATGAAGATTCCTTTGACTGAAATTCTTTGAATATTTGATCTGGGTTGTTGTTCCTCTCCCTGTTTCTCTCCTTCCCTTTCTTTTCCTCTCTTCTCTTTTTCTCCCTCTCACTTTCTTTCTCCCTGTCCATATCCTCCACCCCAAATGTATGATAGATCTCTGCCTTTTTTAGAATTTACAGAGAATTCCCCAAAAGTGTGTTAGTTTAGTTGGTTGTCAGCCATACATGTGGAATAGGAAGTACAATTTTATAATTGAGTTTTATCAGGTTGATCTACTGAAAATTCCTTTTACAACATTTTATTTATTTGCAGGGAGGGAGGGTGGAGAGAGGGGAGAGGAAGGCAGGGAGGGAGGGAAGGCACGCACTCACAATAAAGCCTCCTGATACTGCAAATGAACTCCAAATAGATGTGCTACTTTGTGCCTCTGGCTTGACTTGAGTAGTGTGGAATTAAACCCAGGCCATCAGGCTTTGCAAGCAAGTGCCTTTAACTGTTGAGCCATCTCTCCAGCCCCCCAATCTCCTTTATTATTATTTTTTATTTTTAAAATATTTATTTATTTGTGTGTGAGAGAGAGCGATTGGGCATGCCAGGGCCTCTAGCCACTGCAGATGTACTCCAGACACATGTACTGTCTTGTGCATCAAGCTTATATGGGTCCTGGGGAATTGAACCTGAGTCCTTGGGCTTCAGAGGCAAGCATCTTAACTGCTAAGCCATCTCTTCAGCCTCCAAACACCTGTTTTGATATGAAATAACCACCTCAACTGTGTGCTGTCTGGCAGTCCTTCTGTTTCTTTTCTCTGTATCTTACACATAACCCTGTAATATCTAAACCATTGTCTTTCCACCATTCAACAAAATATGAGAGAGTGGGGGGAACCAGCAAACATACACTGTAATCCTCTAGCCAGTGGATCTATAAATCTGCTTGGTAATATGCCCCTTCTTATTGTCTCCAGGCTACACGGCACATTTCGGCCTCCAGGATTTTCCTGTTGCTGTCTTTACAGGCAGACCTCAGAGAGATGTCTATGTCTTTTTGTTGTTGTTGTTGTTGTTGTTACACATTCCTACACAAATCACAGAAATTTGGCTCTACCTATACCACTTCTGTAAAATTCCTGTCTCTCTCCCGGCTGTGAAATCCAGTTGTCACATTGCTCTGTGGACAATGTGCGTGGTGTGTAGAACTGCTTGATTTAAATGATCTTTCTTGGGTGCACAGCACTCTCCTACAGCTCTTCCTACTTCAGTGGCTACTCCTTCTGTCCTCTTCTTCCTCTCCCTGCCCTTTGTGTGCTGGCAATGTTTCTTCTTTGGGCCTTAGCATATTTGCATCAGGACATAAGAAGTGTTAAGGGAATACTTGTTGAATGACTGTTTTCTGTGCTCATAATTTCTCAAGGGGTTTTGATATAACTAGACATTGTTAACTGCACCACGCAGTTCAAAGCCAACTTTGGTCCTGTGGATCATGGTTCTCATTTATGGTTTTAATTTTTTGAGACAGAGTCTCGTGATGTAGCCCTGGAAATGTGTACACCAGGGTGTCTTCAGGCTTCAGGCAGTCCTGCTGCTCCTGTCTCCCAAGTGCTGGGTTACAGACGTGAGCAACCACACTCAGCCGGACCTTGGTTCTCTAACTGGCTGTTTAAAGTCATCCTGCAGCATAACTGTCCTCAAAAAGAAAATAACATTTTAACTTTAAATGTACATTGAAGTATATATTCTGAAGGCTAGCATGAGAGGCAGGGAAAAGATTAATTTCATGAAACTTTCATGCTTGGTTCCAATTTATGCTTGCCTATGTTAAGTATTGCATTTTCGATCTTCTCTGAGAAAGAAACAGCCATCGTGTAGGGAGAAGAGAAGGAGGTGAAGGGAGGTTACACCTTGCATAGGTGAAGACGAGGAGGTGAAGGAAGGTAACACCTTGTATGGGAGAAGACGCGGAGGTGAAGGGAGGTTACACCTTGTATGGGAGAAGACGAGGAGGTGAAGGGAGGTTACACCTTGTATGGGAGAAGAAGAGGTGAAGGGAGGTTAACCTTGGGGAGAAGACGTGAAGGGAGGTTACACCTTGTATGGGAGAAGACGCGGAGGTGAAGGGAGGTTACACCTTGTATGGAGAAGGGAGGTGAAGGGAGGTTACACCTTGTATGGGAGAAGACAAGGAGGTGAAGGGAGGTTACACCTTGTATGAGGAGAAGACAAGGAGGTGACCTTGTATGGGACAAGAAGACACCTTGTATGGGGTGAAGAGGTGAAGGGAGGTTACACCTTGTATGGGAGAAGGGAGGTTACACCTTGTATGGGAGGTGAAGGGAGGTTACACCTTGTATGGGAGAAGACGCGGAGGTGAAGGGAGGTTACACCTTGTATGGGAGAAGACGCGGAGGTGAAGGGAGGTTACACCTTGTATGGGAGAAGACGCGGAGGTGAAGGGAGGTTACACCTTGTATGGGAGAAGACGAGAGGTGAAGGGGAGGTTACACCTTGTAGGGAGAAGACGTTACACCTTGTATGGGAAAAGACGCAGAGGTGAAGGGAGGTTACACCTTGTATGGGAGAAGACGCGGAGGTGAAGGGAGGTTACACCTTGTATGGGAAAAGACGCGGAGGTGAAGGGAGGTTACACCTTGTATGGGAGAAGACGCGGAGGTGAAGGGAGGTTACACCTTGTATGGGAGAAGACGCGGAGGTGAAGGGAGGTTACACCTTGTATGGGAAAAGACGCTGGTGAAGGGAGAAGACCTTGTATGGGAGAAGACGCGAAAGGGAGGTTACACCTTGTATGGGAGAAAGAGGTGAAGGGAGGTTACACCTTGTGAAGGGAAGGGAGGTTACACCTTGTATGGGAGAAGACGCGGAGGTGAAGGGAGGTTACACCTTGTATGGGAGAAGACGCGGAGGTGAAGGGAGGTTACACCTTGTATGGGAGAAGACGAGGAGGTGAAGGGAGGTTACACCTTGTATGGGAGAAGACGCGGAGGTGAAGGGAGGTTACACCTTGTGAAGGGAGGTTACACCTTGGGAGAAGACGCTGAGGTGAAGGGAGGTTACACCTTGTATGGGAGAAGACGCGAGGTGAAGGGAGGTTACACCTTGTATGGGAGAAGACGCGAGGTGAAGGGAGGTTACACCTTGTATGGGAGAAGACGCGGAGGTGAAGGGAGGTTACACCTTGTATGGGAGAAGACGCGGAGGTGAAGGGAGGTTACACCTTGTATGGGAGAAGACGAGAAGAGGTGAAGGGAGGTTACACCTTGTATGGGAGAAGACGCGAGAGGTGAAGGGAGGTTACACCTTGTATGGGAGAAGACGAGGAGGTGAAGGGAGGTTACACCTTGTATGGGAGAAGACGCGGAGGTGAAGGGAGGTTACACCTTGTATGGGAGAAGACGAGGAGGTGAAGGGAGGTTACACCTTGTATGGGAGAAGACGAGGAGGTGAAGGGAGGTTACACCTTGTATGGGAAGAGAGGTGAAGGGAGGTTACACCTTGTATGGGAGAAGACGTGAAGGGAGGTTACACCTTGTATGGGAGAAGACGAGGAGGTGAAGGGAGGTTACACCTTGTATGGGAGAAGACGAGGAGGTGAAGGGAGGTTACACCTTGTATGGGAAAAGACGCGAGGTGAAGGGAGGTTACACCTTGTATGGGAGAAGACGCGGAGGTGAAGGGAGGTTACACCTCGTATGGGAGAAGACAAGGAGGTGAAGGGAGGTTACACCTTGTATGGGAGAAGACGCGGAGGTGAAGGGAGGTTACACCTTGTATGGGAGAAGACGCGGAGGTGAAGGGAGGTTTATACTTGGTGCCAGTCTGTGCTTGCCTATGTTAAGTATTTCATTTTTCATCCACTCTGAGAAAGAAACAGCCATTGGTTAGGGAGAAAACAAGGTTAAGGGAGGGTACATATGGCAGCATATACAACATAAAATTCAAAAACAGGGTTTGTTCAGTCAGACTTTATAGCACATGGAACTATAAATTGAGGATAAATGTTAACTATGTAAACAAATACTGTAAATTTTTGAGTTTAGCACATGTAAATTGTTCTAAAATATGTGTATATCATTTTACTTCTAGGCAGTTGTTTGGCAAAAAAGTAGAGTATCAGACCACAGAATGGCTCTCATGTCCGTGCTCGGAACGGCTGTTATGAGCAACATGGAGTCCTATCAGCACCGCTGCGAGGCATCTCAGGTATGCAACAAGATGTCCTTTGTGTCCCTTCTGGGGTAGCAAGAGGTTTGCTTTTAATGTTTTTATCAAGTATGAATGTAAGATTAAAAAAAAGAAGAAGAAGAACAAGAAGAAAGTACAGGCTGGAGAGATGGCTCAGCAGTTAAGGCACTTACCTGCAAAGCTTGAGGACCTAGGTTCAGTTCCCCAGTACCCCAGTAAAGCCAGGTACATATGGTGAAGCATGCATCTGGAGTTAGTTCATTTGCGGTGACTGGGAGCCCTGGCACACCCATTCTTTCTCTCACATGTGTGCGCTCTCTCTTAAATAGATACATAAGAAGTAAATACACAGCTAACCTCCTTTCCTAGTGCTGCTGACCTTTTCACTTACATTGATTTTTTTTTTTTTTTTTAAAGAAGACTTTTCAGCTTGTAGTCATCTTCACATTATGGAAGAGGGAGGAGAGCCTGCTTAGCCTGTCTTTCTCTCGTCCTCATGTGTACTCCTATTCCTGTTTTGGGGGGAGGGGTGTTCTTTCAGCTTTAGACAGTGCTGTTTGACTCTCTGCTAGCTGATGCCCCCCTCATTTATTGGCTCTTTCCTTCTTCAGTCTTGTCAGTAATACTTTGAGTTTTCAAACTTTGATTTAAAAAAATCAAAATAAAAAACACTTCTTTGTGTGTGGGGGGCTGGAGTTGGACCTAGAGCTTCACACCTGCTAGGCAAGTAATGTACTACTGAGCTATATCCTCAGTCCTTTTTAAATTTATTTATTTCAGGTGAAGTCTGCCCAGGCTGGCTGTGAAATCTCTGTAGCCCAGGCAGACCTTGAATTTGTGGTACTTTTGCCTCAGCCTCCCAGGTAGCTGGGATTATAGGCCTGTGCCACTAGGCCTAGCTTTAACATATCTTCATATATAATTTTCTTTCTTTTTTTAATCAGTGCTAAAGATCTAACGCAGGCCCTCAGATGTGCTGGGTAAGCCCTCTGCCACTGAGCTACATTCCCTGGCCTGTAGTCTTTGTTTGTATCTTTCTTTGGTCTAAAGAGTCATCTCAAAGATCCAAAACTGAGATGAAATACAAATGATTATGACTATAAATAATCATTACAAAGGCACTCTTTCCTCTAAGGATTGGGATCAGTCTCCTAACATGCCATCCAAATGAGAGGACTCCTACTACACTGACAAATGCAGTCTTCTTTCTTATATTCCCATCTTTGCTTTACACAGGGATTACTTCACAGAGGTTTCTGACCTTCTTGATGTTTCTGAAAGTTTTTCTCTCTTCTTTTTTATTTTATTTTATTATTTAGAGACAAGGTCTCACATAGTCCAATGACCTAAACTTGCAATCCTCCTGATTCGGCCCTCAGGAGTACTATAGGTATATACATATACCTAGGTTCGAACTTGGTTTTAAAACACCTTCCTTTCGTACCCTCACTTATGTCATGTACTTCCATCCGTTACCAGTGTCTCTCTTCTCCCTCCGTCTCCTTCTACTGCCTACCCCCTTCCTCTCTCCTCTCTCCTCTCTCCCTCTCCTTTTCTTTCCTGTAGTGAAACTCACTGTTTTTTGTTTGAGGACCTTCTTACTTTTATCAAGTTTTTTTTTTTTTTTTTTTTTTTTCTATTTAAGCAAAGGCAGACTGCCACATGCAGTGCCTCATTTGGATGTGTCTGGAGTCTTGATAACTTGACTACCTATGCTCTCCTACAAATGGACCTTGAGAGCTTGTTTGGAGGTTCTAGCAGGGGAGCGCAGCCACTTGTATACCCTTTGTTAGGTGGGACAGGCTCCCAAAATGGAGTCACCAAGGACAGCAGGATGGCGGCAGAGACATAAGGAAGTGAATTGTCCACATTCCTCAAGAAGCCTCCCAGCCATTATCCCTTCCTTGCCTAACAATGCCCCCAGGTCTTGGTTTCCTGCCCCCTTATCTCATAAGTCACCTGGTCACTGTTCTGGTCTCACATCCTAGCTATTTGAAATGACTAAGGTAAAAAACAAAGGAGTTCTTTTCCCTTCCTCACCTTCCTCCAACTGAAGAAGCCTATAAAGCCGACTATCTGAAAAACTCAGGTTGGCTGTGTTCTGCTCCTGGCAGCTCGTGTTTTTCCTGAATAAAAGCTTTCATCTTTGCCTCAGAGTGGTTTGCATGGTCTTGGTCACAAACCTTACACCCTTGACTGAAGATCAGTCTTCCTCTATTCAGGGAAGGTCATCCTTTTCAATCCAGCGCAAAGCTTTGGGAGGGACGCACATGGAGCGGTGAGGAAGGAAGGGGACACCCGCCTAGCCAGCTAGATCAGCCCAATCAACCCTGGCGATCAATGCAGTGACAGATGTCACAGCCAGAGTTTTTCTTTTTTATATGGTCCAGTAGATCTTACTGTCATATTTATATTGTATAGATTGAATATTTTAGTTAGAAAGTTATGCTTAATTCTCAAGAGCATTTTCATTTAATGCTGTTTTTTTTCTTTTGTGTTTTGTTTGTTTTGTTTTGTTTTGTTTTGTTTTGTTTTGTTTTGTTTTGTTTTATCAAAGTAGGGTCTCAATGACCTGGAATTCACTATGTAGTCTCAGGGTGGCCTTGAACTCATGGCGATCCTCCTACCTCTGCCTCCTGAGTGCTAAGATTCAAGGCGTGTGCCACCACGCCTGGCTTAATGCTATTTTTGATCACAATCACCTCCCATTACTTTTTCTTGTCTTCCTTGCCCTCCTACTGAACCCCCTCTTCTCAACTATTCTCTCTTGTACTGATAGAGCTTCCTATGTCTTCTTGACTTCTGTCTTCTCTGTGAAATTTTTATCTCACCATTACTCCAGGTTAACTTCTGAGTGAATTCCCTCAAACCATCTGGATTGTATTTCTAAAACTATGTATTTATTTTCTTTGTGTGTGTGTGTTTTTGTGTACATACATGTGCACATGGACACACACAACTGTTTGTGTACAAATGAATGTGTATGCACATGCATGTGGAAGATGTCTCTGGGTGTCGTTCCTCAGGCGCCATCTACTTTTGTTGAGACAGGGTCTGTCATTGACCAAACAGGCCAGACTGGCTGGCCAGGGAGTCCCAGGATCTGCCGATTTCCACCTTCCTAGGCAGGTTTTTTCCTGTTGCCTTGTTTTCTTCTCTATCCTGTCTCTGCCCTTCCGTAGCTTGTGTCAGATCTCCTCCCTAGTCTGCATTAAAGCCAGGTGTCCCATGAGCAGATACTGCTTCCCTAGCCAGCTTGGCTTAGCTTGGTTCTTGGTTTTGGAGTTGTCTCTGTTCTTTCCGCTATCCTGGCAAGCAGCTTCAGACAGTGGTCACATTATTTTTAAGTTGTTTGTTTTTATACTGTGGAGATGCTATGTGAGCTCCCTATTTCAAATGGAAAGACTGATTTCAGTCCTCTATCCTGTATGGAGTGTTTTTTTTCAATGCCAGAATTGAATTTTCAAATGACATGTCTTGTTTCTGACCTTTCAGCACATAGGACTTTTAGCTATCCTTCTTTCAGGTGGTGAGGTCTTTTGAAAATATATTGAACATTGATTTTTATCACTGTTTCTCATTGTGTGTCGTTTGCAGTTTGTATGGGAGAGGGGGATTTCCACACGCACTTGTTTGCACGTTCTGACCAGAGTATTTCAGTTACTTAACTCCGTGATACTGCAGAGCTTTGCTAACAGAAGACAAAGACGGGTTAAGCCAGCCAGGGTTACATCAGTGTAAGCAGGCTAGAGGAGAAGAGAGGTGTTTGACAGGTTGTGGGCTCTTTATGGTGCTGAATAATGTATGCATTACTAGTTTGGTGACTAGGTAAAAGTGGGACAAAAAATTTTGTGAAGAATTTGAATGGGGTGAATTTATTTTATTTTATTTTTTGTTTGTTTTTTGAGTTAGGGTCTCACTGTAGCTCAGGCTTACCTGGAATTCATCATGGAGTTTCAGGGTGGCCTCCAACTCACAGTGATCCTCCTACCTCTGCCTCCCAAGTGCTGAGATTATAGGTGTGTGCCACCACGCCCAGCTGTGAATTTATTTTTTTAACTATCAGTTAAAGATAGAAAGCGTTTGAGGATAAAAGAAATGTACTCTAGCATCAGCATCGTAGTGTCACTGGTAGGTAGTTGTTGGAAGTAGAGATGTGAATGAAATCACCCAGAGAGTTTGACTAGAGAGCAACAAAAGGAGGCCTGAAGACTGAACTCAGAAGGCACTTTTTCATTTTTAGAGGATATGGAGAAAGAGAGAAAGCAGCCAGTCAGACTGAAGAGGCAGTGTCAGAGAGCAAGCACAAAGACACGAAAGAGAAACAGAATGTGGGTGGAAAGAGTTACACTGGTGTTGGGCCTATGATCAGGTAAGAAAGACTGGACTGACCATTGATGGAGAAGCCTGCTTACCAAGCATGGTGACAGAAAGAGAGAAAGAGAGGCCCACATTCAGAAGCCATCAGGGGAGTGGTACTGCTTATATTTTGCAGTAGATTTTTCTTTGCCTTTTTAGGGTGAGATACAGAATTTTGTAAGGTATGTCAACTTTTTATGAAAATTATTGCACTGGTTTCATGTTCTTTTTTCATGAACTATCTTGATTTTTAATTTTATAGCATATGAAACATATTTTTACTTACTTTTCTATATCTTTCATATTGTTTATTAGTTTTTAATAGTATCCTGTCATCTTTTAGCTCAGTGTCTTCAAGTAGTAAATAAGCAATGGCCAACCAAGATAGTGGGAAAGGGTATCACTATCCAGTCCATATTTTAAACATTTACTTCATTTTCTTCTTCATTCCTTCCCTATTCAGAACAGAGAGTAGCTGCATCTTCTCTTTTCCCCTCTCCTCCCGCCTGTCCCCTCTCTTCTTGTCTGTAATCCATGCACCCAATAAGTCTTTCCGAGGTCAAGCAGGCTCTCCCTGATGCCCAGCAGGTGCTTTAGGAATGGTATCATGTTACCTGGTAAATTATACAACCATTTATAAATGCTGTGAAGTTTTACAGT
Source organism: Orientallactaga sibirica (assembly GCA_036365145.1). Lineage (NCBI taxonomy): Eukaryota > Metazoa > Chordata > Mammalia > Rodentia > Dipodidae > Orientallactaga > Orientallactaga sibirica. Next base: position 28,405,692 of record JAEOAD010000004.1, on the reverse strand, counting down.
TAATTAAGTGGTATCATCTTGTAATGGATTATCCAGATTTATTAATTTATTTTTTCAAATTGGCACAATTTGGCACTGTGACAGTAAAGCACTTAGTGTTCTAAAATTGGTAATGCATCTCCTTAAACACTTATTTCCAAGGGCAGGGATCACTGTAGACATAGGTGATAGCCTACAGGCTGTGTTAGTGAGGAGCTTCGTGGTTACTACTTAACTAAAAATAGCACCCTCACTGATATATTTGCTTTCCTAACCTAAGCTGTATTTTTTATTAGTGTTTCTTAACGGGTTCATAACATATGTACTTTGAGTTGTTTCAGATAAGATTGTGGCCAGAATACACACACACACAACATGACAGCAGAAGAAGGGAAAGTACTTTGAGGGGAGGAAGGGGACCTATGGAGATTGTTAACAATTCTCTGGACTGTCTTTAGAGCAGTGTTAAAGAAAGAAGCAGGAACATGTTATCTGCCTTCTATGCTTAAACCTTTCTCTCCCCTCTGGCCGTGTTTGCTAGTATTCTTCCCCTTTGAGAGCTCCTCCTCATACATTCCTAAAAGAGAGAAAGGTAATATGTAAATCATGAACACACTTTTTGTACTAGTATTCTATAAGCAACAATGAAGATAAAATACAACTGGTGTTTAGTCCTGAGGAAGTTAATTCAGAACAAAAGAGGCTTTTAAGGTCTCTTATTTATTTTTTTAAATTAAAGTCAACAGTGAAAATCCAGTATGGGGCAGGAGAGATGACTCAGCTATTAAAGGTGCTTGCTTGCAAAACCTGATTGTCTGGATTTGATTCCCCAGTACCCACATAAAACCAGATGTACAAAGTGGCACATGTGTCTGGAGTTTGTTCTTTTGTGGCAAGAGGCCCTGGTATGCCCATGCTCACACTCGTTCTGTCTGCCTCTTTCTCTATGTCTCGCCTGTAAATAAATAAATTAAAAAGAAAAAAGAAAAACCCACTGTGATTGGTTATGTATCATATTCAGATAAGTAGCCACTTCTGTACTTCTGGCACTTCTGGTGCTGAGGAAATGGCTTGGTGGGTAATGTCCTTGGGTTAAGTGTTTGCCACACACACATAAAAGCTGTGTGTGGTGGCACATGCCTGTAATCCCAATGCTGGGGAGGTGCAGATAGGACAGTCTTTGGGACTTGCTGGCTAGCTACTCTAGCCCAGTTGGTGTGCTCCAGGTTCAGTGAGAAATGCTGTTCAAAAACCAAGGTCAAAAATGATTGATAAAAATAACTGACATCAGTATCTGGCCTCCTCACACATGCCCCATCCCTACACGTGTAGATTCACACACATGCTAACATGCATGCACATATACCATACATACATCAAAAATAATTTTAAAATGTACCTGGAAGATTGACTCAGTCATTAAAATGCTCATTTCACAAGTCCCAGGGTGAGAATTCAAATCCCCAGTAACCACATACATGTTGAGCAAATGGGTGTAGCAGCCTGAATGTAATCCCAGTGTTTAGGAGGCATAGATGGGGGTTCCCAGGGCATGCTGGCAAGCTAGACTAACAGAATAGGTGAGGTTAGGGTTCAGTAGAGAACTCTCGGTAAGGTAGAGAGTGATTGACACCCAATGTCAGCCTGTGGCCTTCGTACACACACCTACATGCACATGCACATATACACAAAAGGGAAAAAAAGAGCCACTTCTTTATCGGAAATGAGGAAATAATGGTTAAATAGAAAAAGCACAACCAGAGGGGGTAAATACACAGTGTGAGGAAAGAAATTTTACAAAACAAATGTTACTCAGAGAGTAGATGCTGTGTGTCCTATGACATTTAAAAATTTGAAAGTAGAACCATTCATTAAGTTTTATAAATGATATATATATTTTTGGAGTTACAAAAAGAATTACAGAGAAAAGCAGGCTTAATACGCTTTGGCAATTTTTTTTCAAGGTTAAGTCACAAAACAAGGTTATCAGTGAGTATATAGCCCTTTAGACTTTCAGGTGAAAATTTGATGTATTACTTCATATGCTTTTTATTTTCTTAAATACTTATTTATTCATTTGAGGCTGGGAGTGGGAGGAGGAGCGAGATGGGCATGCCAGGGTTTCTTGCTGCTACAATGAACTCCACGTGCATGTACCAGTTTGTTCATCTGACTTTATGTGGGTACTGGGAAATTGAACCTAGGCCAGCAGGTTTTGGAAGCAAGTACATTTAGCTGCTGAGCCATCACCCCAGTTCTTTATATGCATTTTAATGTGCTGTCTATAATAAGTTATATGGAACTACATTGTTGACATTGCATATTCCATGCCTGTTTGTTATAATTGTAGATTTATCTCCATGGATTCTTTCCAAAGCCTGATGCAGACCATAATTCCACAAGTCTTTTAACCTCAGAGAGAAGTTTCATCTTTATAAACAGTCGGCCAGTATATCAAAAAGATATTTTAAAGGTAATCACTTAAAAAAAAAGTGGCCCTTGGATCAGAAATTAAAACCAACTCTTTCATTTGTCAAATGATTAGAAACTACTTCCAAGAATATTTTTTTCTACAGTGAAAAAGGAAAAAGACAATTCAAGTATTTTGTACTAAGCTGTTGTTTACATGAGTTTTATTTATTCTTAACTCCATTATCCCAAATTACTATGAAGAAACAAATATTAGGTGGGTTTGTTTGTTTGTTTATTTGTTTGTTTGTTTGTTTTGAGACAGAATCATAATATGTAGCTCAGGCTGGCTGTGGGTGCTGGGATTTATAGATATGTACCTGGACCACATCCAGCTCATTACATGAAATTTTGACGAAATCTAGGTAGGGTGTGATTTGAACCCTAGGCCTTCAAAATTCCATGTCAGTCTGATTTTTATTCATCAAGCCAGTTTCATCGGGTGTTTGTACTTATGCATATGCCTGTGCCTCATGTAAGTCCAAGGCCTGAGTGTATTCCTACTTAGATAAGTATTGCATTTCTAGATCAACACTTCAGTCGGCTTGGTTTTGCAAATCAAGTTGCTTTTTATAGTAGTATTTTAATAGTTGGTAATGCTGTCTTTATTTTCTATATTTTTTACTTTTATTTACTTATTAGAGATGGGGGAAAGAAAATGGGCACGCCAGAGCCTATAGCCACTGTAAATAAATTCCAGACACATGTACTGCCTTGTGCATCTGGCTTACATGGGACCTAAGAATCAAACCTGGGTCCTTGGGCTTTGCAGGTGAATCCTTTAACCACTAAGCCATGTCTCCAGCCCTATTTTCTGTATTTTTGTTTATAGCCTCCATTCGTATGCACAATGTACTCTGATCATAATACTTTCCCACTACCTTCATTTGTCTCCACTTCATTACACTCCATCCACTGAATAAATCCTTTGTCTTTCCAAGTAGCCCCTGTCAATTTAATGTCATCATTTTTCCCCTCATACTTGTAAATAATGTTAGCAGTTGTGAAGTTATGAATGCAACAGCCACTTTGTGTCTGGAAGATAGTGTTCCAGAACACTTCTGCCTTTCCTTTGGCTCTTACATTTTTTCTACCACTCTTCCACATAGGTCCTGAGTCTTAGTGGGTGAGATCGAGATGCTTCACTTAGTGTTGACCAGTCCACTGTCACTTCTTCTCAGCTCTTTGATGAGTTTTGAGTCTCTCCAGTAATTACTATCTTTATTTACATGGTACTTTTTTCTTTTATTCATTACTTATATTTCTAGTTAATCCGACATTATTATAATCTGAAGTGCCTAAAGGAATCTACTCGTTTGTATCCCATTTTTTTTCTGAAAATTGATGTTCCCACAGCTGATGTGGATGTAAATCTGACACCAGACAAAAGTCAAGTATTATTACAGAATAAGGTAATTTTTTCAAATAATGTCTGTATTCATTTATATTACTTATAAGCTTGTGAAATCTTAACTGTTTTCATATATAAAAGACTCATTTATATTTTTCTTTTCTATTATTATTTTAAATATTGTCTATTTTTCACAATATCCCCCTAATGCTTTTTCATTTATATTCTTAGGAATCTGTTTTAATTGCTCTTGAAAAACTGATGATGACCTGTTACGGACCACTACCTAGTACATATTCTTATGAAAATAATAAAGCAGATGTTTCCTCAGCTGACATGGTTGTTAGTAACACAGCAGAAACAGATGTGCTTTTTAATAAAATAGAATCATCTGGAAATAATTATCCAAATGTTGATACTTCAACTGTTCTGTTCCAAAACGATGTACATATTGATGAATCTAGAAAAAGCACTAATCAGGGTTTAAATCAACAGATAAATGTGAATGACCATTATGAGGGTCATTTTAGTAGTGAAAATAATAGCATTAATAAGGACACTAAAAGTACATTTCAAAATAACCCTGTGAATAATTTATCATGCAAGGATGCCCAAAGTGAACATAGTGACATGGGTTTTGTAGGTTCTGATAAGCATACTCCATTGGAAAATGGCAGTGAAAGTTCTAGAGATAAGAACAGGGAAAATGAGGAAGAAACAGTTCCTGAGAACTCTTTGGAAATTGGTGCAGATGACTGGAGCAAGGGAAATGTATTTAATTCAATGGGAGAGAAGATTGAACCTGTGACAATTTTAGTGCCTCAAAAAAGTTTAGCATGTAAAATAAATAATGGTAGTCACCCAAGCCTTGAACAAAAGAATCTCAGTGATCCCTGTGGCAAAAAGTCAAATGTAATAGACAACAAACCTGGGCAGCTTACAGCCTATGACTTAATTAGCAATCGAGTAATCAAGAAACCTATGTCTGCAAGTACCCTTTTCATTCAAGAGCATCGTGCTCAGTTTCTCATGGAAAATCCCAAGACTAGTTTAGAGGATGCAACCACACAAATTGAAGAACTGTGGAAGACATTGAGTGAAGAGGAAAAACTGAAGTAAGTTTCCAGAGCCTCATGTGACCTGACTGCTCGGCTGTTTCCATTCTATATGACTCACTGATTTTAAAAAAAAAAAAAAAAAAAAAAAAAAAGGTTTTTTAACTTCACATTTAATGAAAACAAGAACGGAAAATGTCTCTTGGCTTGGCTAGAGAATCTTGTTTGGTATCATGTTTTTATTAGTAATTATATTGTTTTTTAAGATTGGGGTTCTTTGTTTTTTGTTGTTTTGAAGAAGGTTTGCTCTATTTTATTTAGGTGTTTGATAGAAGCCCTCACTACTTGCTGACTTATTATTGTTAAAAGTTTTTCTTTCTTTTTTTTTTTTTTTTAGAGAGAGAGAGAATTGGCATGCTAGGGCCTCAGCCACTGAAATTGAACTCCAGACACTTGTACCACCTACTGGGCATGTGCGATCTTGTGCTTGCCTCAACTTTGTGCATCTAGCTTACGTGGGATCTGGAGAGTGGAACATGGGTTTGGCAGGCAAGCTCCTTAACCACTAAACCATATTTCCAGCTTGAATTTTCTTTTTCAAAAATCATCATTTTCTTCTGTTTCTTTTTGGGTTTATGTTAAAGAACTTTTCTAGGGCTAGAGAGATGGCTTAGCAGTTGAGGCGCCTGCCTGCTAAGCCTAAGAATGCCGGTTCCAATCTCCAGGTCCCACATTTAGCCAGATGCAGAGTGACGCAAGGGCACAATGCCACACTTTGCCCACAAGGGAGTGCACACATCTGGAGTTATTCACAGCGGCTGAGAGGCTGCTGGCATGCCCATTCTCTCTCTCTGCCTTTCCCCCTCTCTCTGTTTCTCTCTGTGTATCTTTTCTATAGCAGGATTTCTCTTTCAAGCTTTTGCATGAGTACAGTTAATTGTGTTTTTATTTATTTATTTATTTATTTATTTATTTATTTAAGACAAAAACAAATGGAAAGAGGAAGACTTTGCCCACAAGGGCCTCTTGGCAAACAAACTGATACACACATCTGGAGTTATTCACTCTGTTTCTCTGCTGGCATGCCCATTCTCTCTCTCTGCCTTTCCCCCTCTCTCTGTTTCTCTCTGTGTATCTCTCAAAAAAAAAAAAAAACTTTTCTATAGCAGGATTTCTCTTTCAAGCTTTTGCATGAGTACAGTTAATTGTGTTTTTTATTTATTTATTTATTTATTTATTTATTTATTTAAGACAAAAACAAATGGAAAGAGGAAGACAGAGAAAGAGAGAGAGAGAGAGAGAGAGAGAGAATGTGTATTGGAGCACCAGGGCCTCTTGCCACTGCAAACAAACTCCAGATACACACATCACTTTGTGTGTCTGGCTTTATGAGAGTACAGGGAAATCAAACCCAGGTCATCAGACTTTGCAAGCAAGCACCTTTAACCACTGAACCATCTCTTCAGCTCTTAATGTATTTTTATTTATGTATTGGCAAGCAAAGAGAGACAGAGAACAGGCACATCAGGGTCCCTAGCTGCTGCAAAAGAATTCCAGATGTATGTGCCACTTTGTGCATCTGACTTTATGTGGGCACTAGGCAATCAAACTTAGGTCATTAGGTTTTGCAGGCAAGCATCTTAGCCATTGAGCTATCTCAATCATTCCCTTTTTAAAAAATTGATCTCTGGGCTGGAGAGATGGCTTAGTGGTTAAGCGCTTGCCTGTGAAGCCTAAGGACCCCAGTTCAAGGCTCAATTCCCCAGTACCCATGTAAGCCAGATGCACAAGGTGGCATATGTATCTGGAGTTTGTTTGCAGTGGCTAAAGACCCTGGTGTGCCCTTTCTCTCCCTTCCTCCCTCCCTCTTTCTCCCTCTTCCTCTCTCTCTCTGTTGCTTTCTAAATAAATAAGACAAAATTTAAAAATTGATCTCCAAGATGTATAACATAATACAAAGAATTGTGCCAGTGTTGCAGACAGTGTTAATGCTGTCAATATTCAGTATAACTCACGACTTCTAAAATTTATTTATTTACTTATTGGCAACTTACAAATAATAAGTGTTTTTGGTTATATAAATAAATGATTTCATCTATCTTCAATTAAAATACTACCTTTAGATCAGATGATCTTAGTGCATATTCAGAGTAATATAATGGCTATTTCTATTTGATTGAGGGCATTATATGTAAACACAAAATACTGTGTTTCAGATGATCTGGCCCACCAGAAAATGAAGGATAGACTGAGACCTCCAGTCATCTATTGTGATCTAAAGTAATTCTCTGTCCAATATCTAGAAAACATTTAAATATGAATCATCCAAGGTCTGTATTTTGTAGTGAATAATGTGGATATATAACACACACACCTATCTTTCATTTAAAGATCACTTTAAAATAATAAAAACCAAGATGGGGAGATGGCTTAGTGGTTAAAGTCACTTGCTGATAAAGCTTGATGGCCCAGGTTTGATTTCCTCAGTACCCATGTAAGGCCAGATGCACAAAGTGCTTCATGTGTCTAGAGTTTGTTTGCAGTGGCTAGAGGCCCTGACGCACTTAAACTTTCTCTCTTTCTCTCTCTCAAATAAAAACATTTAAAATAAAATAATAAAAGCCACTAGTAACACCAATAGTCTTCACAAATTAGCTTCTCTCTTCAGCTTTTTAAAGGGGATAATAATTGTTTTGTTCTTTTCCAAATGTACATCAAAACCAACAAAACAAACCCATTAGTAATAAGTGCAGTTCTGGACTATTATCTATCTCCTGGGCAGTCTTGCTTCATACATAGCTCCATCCATTATCCCTGCCCCTCCCTTACTATTCCGAAGCAAGTTTAGGCCTACCATATATTTCATAAATACCTCAGTGTGAAGCTCAAAAATATACACATTCATATTTTAAGCATAACCATAATGTCATCATTATAATTTTTAAAAAGCATGAATTTCTTAATATATCAAATGTCCCATGTTCAAATTTCTAATTCATTAATGTCACATTTTAGACATTGATTTTGAATCATCATGCAAGTAATTTTCACACAAGTATAATTATCTACTTTTACTTAAATGATGGAATTATACAGTTTAAAGATAATTGAATTTTATTGAAACATCACATGTAAAAACTAAAAAATGAGTGCACTTAATGTTGAAGTGCAGTAACTCTGGACTGGAGATGTTGCTGTGTTTAGGTACTACTAAACCAAGATTAAAACCCAAACACTTAAATACTTTTCCCTTAAGAAATGTCCATTGAGAGCTTTGTGTTCATAAGGCCCAGTGTATTCCCCAAATAGTCACTACGTTATAGAGCATATTCACTTTTCCTACTCATAAATGGTGTAGGCTGCAACTTAGCTTGTAGCAGTCATAGGATGTGATGAGTTTTAACAGAAAGGAAATATATAGGGAGTTATGAAAACACTTAGCAGTTGGGTTTAATCTCATATATGGGACAGGAAATTACTTCCCTGAATAGAAACTAATCAGAGAAGGTTTGAGTGAATTGTCAAGCTAGAGGGAACATGGTGTTATTGAGGAAGAGAAAAGTTTCCTCAATGGCAGAACGGAATATGAGAGTGTAATTAAGAAAGATGAGAAATCTTTGAAAGAGCTGGGTCATGGACCATCCTGTAAGTCTATGGACTTGACAAGAATTTTTTAGTTGTTAAGCTCCTGGTGAGAATGGAGGGCCAGTTTTGGAGTAGTTCTTTTGTTTTCCTCTCCCTTCCTCTAGTGGAATACAATTGAGGTTTAAACCATGTGCCCTGACACTCAGGCAGGGGTGGTGGAATGGTAGGTGGGATGTCCAGTCCACTTAATTTGAGCTTTCATTTTTAGTGGCTGAAACTATTTCTACTTAAAATAACTAAGTGATGTTGCAGTTAGGAGTATACTGAAAATGATAATAAACTTTGGAGTTAAATGTAATCCTTAATCTCAAAAGCATCATTTGAATTGACTGCTGGTCAGGTCGGTGTGAATGCTTTCCACTCAGGTCGCTAAGTCCCTTACTGACATTCACTACAAGGTGGCAGCTGTTTCTACTTAACATTTACCTAATGTTCCTTTGGACATAACTTTATATTTCCCAAGAAACTAATTAAATTGGCTTCTTGAGTAAATCAAAAGATTAGTACCATATGTGAAAATTTGCACATTATAATTAATTACAAATGGTGGCCTTTATCTTGAACTCATTTTCCATCACATAGGAAAAAACCTTGAGTCTTACACATCCCAGTGTTAAAAATACTTCTTTGTAGTACCTGTGAAAATAAGCTACTGAAGATCATGTGTTTTGGATAACCAATTCATAACTTCATAGTCTAACTATAAATTGGAACAAATAACTTTTAAAAGTATGGTGTGGTAAATAAATCATTTTTCACCTAGCTTATGTTGAAACAGGTCTTTTTTTCATCATTCTTATCCTGCTAACATTTTTCATTCAACTGACATGTACTGAGTATAAATACATTCTTCGTTGTGGACTTTAATCTCTTATCTCCCATTCATTTTTTAAAAAAATATTTATGAGAGTTTTTTTATTTCCTTAACATAACATTCGCATAGTACTTATAATAGAATTTAGCCATCTTCTTGAGTAGGAGAGTAGAAGTAATCTTAATTTTCAAGTTCCAAACTTAAAACTTAATTTTAAAAATTAGTAAGGTTGGGGCTGGATAGATGGCTCAGAATTTGAAGTGCTTGGCTACAAAGCCTAGGGACTCAGGTTCAGTCCTCTAGTACCCACGTAAAGCCAGATGCACAGTGTGGCACATGCATGGTGGCATACCTTGAATCCCAGCACTTAGGAGGCAGAGGTAGAAGGATTACCATGAGTTTGAGACCATCCTGAGACTCTAGTGACTTCCAGGTCGGCCTGGGCTAGAGGGAGTCCCTACCTTGAAAAAACAAAAATAAATAATAAGAAAAAAAAATTAGTAAGGTTATTTCATTCTCAACTTTTAATCAAAGGCCCCACTTATTATAACATTAGTATTCTGTTTTGTTTGTATTTTGTGCTGGAAATGGACCTAAAGCCTTGTGTGGGGGGGAGCATTCACTCTATTCAGCATATCCCTAACCTCAGGCTTGTGTTTCTTGATAGAAAACATCAATCATTACAGCGTGCTAAGCACTACTCCTAAGTAATGGCCCATTTTAACTCATTCCTCACAACACAGCTGTGAGGTAGGTGGGATCACCTGCATATCATAGGTGAATGTGCATACTGAAGCATGTAAATGGCAGAATCAGGCCAGTGGGCTCTCTGGATCTGGGCTGTGGTCACTTCTGTACTGAGCACAGCAGTGCTGGAGGTTTGAGTGGGTCCCTGTAGAGCCCTTTAGATAGCTGCCCATCCTCAGCCTAGTCCTGAGAGTCATTTACAAAATGGGGTGACATACCACTGTGCTACACTTAATTCTAGAAGCTTCACTTGCTACTGAAAGAAAAAATAAAGGATCTGTTAACTTTACTCAGTATAAATTTGAAATGTTCATTATCTTGTACCTTTGAAATAGAATTAAATAGTTTGGATATGTTCAGCTTATTGGAATTCATTTTTTTCATTGATGACTCTTAAGAATTAAGTGGAGGTCTGGAGAGATGGCTCAGCGGTTAAGGCACTTGCCTGCAAAGCCTAAGGACCCGACTTTGATTCCCCAGTATCCAAAGAAAGCCAGATGTACAAAGTGGCACATGCATCTGCAGTTGGTTTACAGTGATGAGAGACTCTGGGGTGCCAATTCACTCCCAATCTCTCTCTCTCTCCCCATTTTACTGATTTTATAATTTTACTAGTATCTGATAAATATAATAATGTATATATTCTTTATTCATTCTCCTTTTTCCCTTTTTTTGGTTTTTGGAGATAGGGTCTCTCGGTCTAGCCCAGGCTACCTGGAACCTACTCTGTAGTCTCAGGCTGGCCTTGAACTCATGGCAATCCTATCTCTTCCTCCCAAGTGCTGGGACTAAAGGCATGAGCCACCATGCCCAGCTCATTATCCTTTTTCTTGTTGCTTTAAGATGAGATTTGTTTTGTAATACAGGCTGGCTTTGAACTTGTGATCCTCCTGTCTCAGCCTCACAAGTGCTGAGATAACAGGCATGCACAGCTTTCCAATACTTAAGTTGGGTAAGATTTATCTATGGTGGGATGCAGAGATCTTTACAGTGTAGTTAAATCCATTTTTATGAATGTGTACCCCCATCTGAACTCTACTCAATAAATATAGAACATTTCCATTATTCCAGAAAAGTCCCTCCTGTGAGTCCATTGTGACTATCCTTGTCTTACTTGGAATGTTCATTCAATGCCCTACAGTGATTAATACTATTAGGGTTAGTTCTCCCATTTTCCTGCTTACTGTCTGACCATCTCTTTTGGAACCTTTCTCCCTTTTTTAGAAGACTTGTAAGTATAATTGCATTCATGCCTGGTGTCATCCTTAATAATACAGATATTCTGACAAAATCTTTTATATGAAAACATGTTTTTAATCTTCCTTTATTTATTTGCAAGCAAACAGACAGACAGAGTATGCACAAGTGAGTGGCAGGTTCTCCAGCCACTGCATACAAACTGCAGACACATGCGCCACTCTGAGCATCTGGCTTTACATAGGTACTGGAGAATTGAACCCAGGTCATTAGGCTTTGCAGGCAAGTTCCATTTTTCTAGCCCTAATCTTTCTTTTGAAGGACAATTATTTTGCCACTCAAAAGATGTCACTACTGGGCTGGAGAGATGGCTCAGAGGTTAAGATGCTTGCCTGAAAAGCCTAAGGACCTGGGTTTGATTGCCCAGTACCAATGTAAAGCCAGATGCACAAGTTGGCACATGCATTGGGAGTTCGTTTGCAGTGGCTAGAGAGGCCCTGGTGTGCCCATACACACACACACACACACACACACACACTCTCTCTCTCTATCTCTATCTCTGTCTCTATCTCTCTGCTTATAAAGTAAAATATATATTTTTAAAGATGTCACTGTCATCTCTGATGTGGCTCATCACTCCTGATACTCATTTTCCTTTGTACTTTTTTGAATTATCTTTTTCTCACTGCTGTTGATTTACCTTTACTTTTTTTTTTTTTTTTTTTTTTTTTTTTTGCCAGTTTGATTCTAATGTATCAAGCTGGATTTCTTTGAATTTATTCTTTTTGGGATTCACTGGCATTCTTGGATCTATATGTTTTTTGTATTTCTCCAAACTGGCTACTTGTTAGCCATGACTTCTTCAAATAATTGTTCCCCTCCCAGCTTTTTAGGTTTTAATTTAGAACTTTAGTTACTATGTTAGGATGTTTGTTATGGGGTTGGAGAGATGGCTTATTCATTAAGGTACTTGCCTGCAAAGCCTAAGGACCCATGTTCAACTCCTCAGATTCTGTGTAAGCCAGATGCACAAGGCGGTACAAGCGCGCAAGGTCACACATGCGCACAAGGCAGCACACGCATCTGGAGCTTGATTATGTATGGTGGCTGGAGGACCTGGAACACCATTTCTCTCTCTCTCTCACACACACACACACTCACACACTCTCACTCACTTGCATAAAAAAAGGCCAGGCTGTTGGGCTTGCCTCAAAATTGAATGAATTAATGAATGAATGAGTGAATGCTTGTTGTGCAGTAGGTCCCTGAAGTACGTTTTCAGTGGGCCTCTGTCCTTTGTCTCTGTTGCGCACACTGTCACTGTCTTCATGGTCACTGTTCCTGTCTGATCTGTGATGAAAATTACCTGGTGAATAGTCCATTCCAGATCCTGTTTTGTAGCTCTAGAGTTCCATTTCATTCTTTTTTATAATTTCCACTTCCCTGTTGACATCTCCCTTCTATTTGTATTTCCCTATCTCCTGTGGTCATCTTTACATCCTTAACATTTATATAACCTCCCTTTAAATAGAGTTTTGCTAATTTGAGTCATCTTGGACTTGGCATCTACTGCCCACTTTTTCTCTTGACCATGACTCACTTTTTTTGTTTTATTGTTTGAGTGGTAACTTAATTGTGCAATGGACATTGTGGGTGATATGTTTATGGGCCAGTGTGCTTCCTCTGCACTACTCTGTTACTTTGTGGGTGAAATGTTGAAAGCTCTGCTTTCTGTTCACCTCTTTGGGAACATGTTGTTTTTTGTTCTACAGATCATGAAGTTACAGATCCCCTTGTTTTACATTTGTTAGGGAGAGATTGCTGGGTTTCCCCTTGTCCCAAGGGAACTTCCTTAATTCTAGAGTCTAGGAAAGGGATTATGATATGACTCTTATTCCAGTTTTAATTGGAAGTCCAAGGTCAAAGCAAGCCCTGAAACCTGTTATAACTCAGATATGAAACTGTTTACCTTTACTGGGCAGCCACTAAAACCTCTGTTGAGCTCATTTAGCTTTTTCAACGATTGTTTTCCTCTGGACTCCCACGCATGGTATTTTCTCATCCATTTCAAGTTGTTCTGGAAACAAGTAGCTGTGGGTTTTGATGAATCGGACTAGGAGGAGGGTAGCTTTCTTGCCACCCTTTTAATGCTGGGGGCTGCCCTTTGGATAAAAGCTGTATTAATGTATACATATAAATCCTTTGCAGGGCTGGAGAGATGGCTTAGTGGTTAAGATGCTTTCTTGTGAAGCCTAAGGACCCAGGTTCAATTCTCCAGTACCCACATAAGCCAGATATATACGGTGGCACATGTGACTAGAGTTTGTTTGCAGTGGCCAGAGACCCTGATATGCCCATTCTCTTTCTTAAATAAATAATTTAATTAATTTAATACTAAATCCTTTCCAATTTTTACGTGATTTTGATTGCTTTTTATTTATTTGTTTATTTGTCTATTTATTTGTTTATTAAAGAGAGAGAAACAGAGAATGGACTCACCAGGGCTTCTAGCCACTGCAAATAAACTCCACTCACAGTGCCACCTGGCTTTATGTGGGATTGGAGAATTGAACCCAGGTCCTTAGGCTTTGCAGCCGAGTATCTTAACCACTGAACCATCTCTCCAGCCCCTGACTGCTTTTTAATAGCCAAATTTATATTGTGCTTGGAGTTTAATCATAATAGAAGGTTATTCTGTGCTTTATAAAATGTACTTCTGATGGTGTGTGGCTTTTATTTTATTACTTCATTAGTCTTGTCTTATTTCTATTCTTAGATATGAAGAACGGGCTGCTCAAGACTTGGAACGGTACAATAGTCAAGTGAAGAAAGCCGTGGAGCAGGAGTCACAAATACCATTAAAAGATGGCAGAAAAAAAATAAAACCCACCAGCACTTTGAGTTTGGCACAGAAACACAAGTTGAAAACCTCATTATCTAATCAACCTAAACTTGATGAGCTTTTTCAGTCCCAAAATGAAAAAAAGAAGGGTGATAATATTAAAGTTGTAGAAATCCCCTTTTCTATGGAGAACTTAAAAATGAATTTTGAGAAACAAAGGAAATTTGACTTAGAAGAGAAGGATGAACTCTGCCTGCTCCACAATGTCAGGTGTCCTGATGCGTGGCTAATTACATCCAAAACAGAGGTCATGTTTCTCAACCCCTACAGAGTAGAAGAAGCCCTGCTCTTTAAAAGACTTCTTGAAAATCATAAACTTCCGGCAGAGCCGCTGGAAAAGCCAATTATATTAACAGACAGGTATAGTGAAGTAATACAGCTTTTTACCTAGTAACTTTCATTCGTACTAAATTAGAAATGAAAGGTTAGGAATTGAAGGCTTAAGGAACTTTTTAAAAGATTTAGTCTTAAGTGTACTGGAATGAATTGCTGTTAAGTAATTTTAAAGAACTCTTGATAGTTCACTTGTACACTAAATAAACATCAAGCTCATTTCTCTAATACATAGTGACTTCTCTAGGGTTACTTTGAAGTTAGGCAGCTCTGATTCTCTTTGACTTGGATTTTTTTTTCCCTTTAACATTTTCAAACATACACCCAAATGGAATTCTAGTGAATGCCTGTAGGAAGTTACTAGGGTTTGACACATTTTGTATCTGTCCATGTATACGTGCATGCGCATGTGCACACACACATCAAAGAACGTGAAAACCATTCCTATTCTTACATTCCCCAGTACACCTCTCTCAGAAGTGGTTAGTGTGCATCCTAATCACAAATGTCTTTTTCATCCCTCACTGAGTAGTAATAGCTTGAAATTGTTTCTCATTTCCTCATACTTTTAAGATTTTAAATTTAATATGTACCTACAATTGTATACATTTGGTTAAGTCTCTTAAGATCATACTATTGACTTCTTATATATATACCAAGTCACTCAGTGGATTATATTTTTAAAAATATTTTATTTATTTATTTATTTGAGAGAAAGAGGCAGAGAGAGAGAATGGGTGCACCAGGGCCTCCAGCCACTGCAAATGAACTCCAGATGTGTGTGCCACCTTGTGCATCTGGCTTACGTGGGTCCTGGAGGATCAAACCAAGGTCCTTTGGCTTTGCAGGCAAGTGCCTTAACCGTTAAGCCATCTCTCCAGCCCACATTTTTTTCATTTCCTCATGGTAGGGTACACCTCTTTCTCTCCCCCCCTGTGGTTGGAAGCTGATGGTGTCTTCTGCTGTGGAGTCTTCAGCCATTCAGGGCTGAAAGGACAAACATACATTCATTTGCTTTTTCAAGAGGAATGGGGTTTAACGAAATAGTGCATCCTTCTGTATGGGAACATCAAGACTGTGCCTTGCATGCCTAAGACCATTTCTCCCACATGTTAGATGTTGAGTGAATAGGAAGATGGTCAGCATTCACATTTCAGCCCAAACGGACATTGTTTTACAATGACAATTGTGAGGGAACCTGACCAAATCTAAAACCAATTTTATTAAACAGCTTGCTCTCTAAATTTTGGCTTCCTCAAAATTTTGTTTAGTACCTATACCACTCATAACTATTTAACATGCTACCTTTGGCAAACAGGCATGCTTATGGTAGACTGAAGTAATTTAGTTCTCCCAAGCTTTGAACTGATAAGTGTATGTCTTAGGGATACACTTGGAAATTTGATGGATAGATCACTTGAATATCTTGATAATGTATTGTGTTTTTTATTGTAGCTCTTTTAAAAGCATAAAAAGCTATTGTTTGTAAGCAAAGTTTTTATTTGCATTATGTTTTGAGAAACATTTTTCAAATTTCACACTGTGTAATGTTTTAGGAGATACAAATGGTCTTGTGTCTTATGTCCTCCTTTCAATGCACTATATATAGTAACCATTGTATAAACCATTAACAGAAATGTAAAACTTTCTCACAGGGCTACTTCTGCTGCCCCCCTTTTTTTAAATATATATTTTTTATTTATATTATTCTGATTTTACATTCATAGTATTGGTTCCATTGTCCTCCTCTCTGTCCTCCCACTTTCAAAGGGACCCTCATCAATGGGGAATGTGGGTCATGCATTGTGAGGTTAGTCAAGAGTTCTGGGGGGATATGCCCCAGTCTCTGTGCATAAAGCCCCAACTTGTGACTCTAACAATCTTTCCACCCCCTCTTCTGCGAGTTTCCCTGAGCCACATTGGGGTCATTTTAGTTCTGCTTCAGTGATGAGGTTTTGGGAGCCTCTGTGTCTCTGGATATCTGGCTTAGTTGGAGTTGGATATTCTCTGTGTTTATCTCCTTCAGCCTTTTTCTGGTGTCGTGATCGCCATGAACACTGTATTCTTGCCCTTCCCCTGCATTGTTCTATGGTTTCAGCTGGGGCCCTGGTGAGGTGTGGTTAGCTGATCCTCCCTTCAGGTTCGTTGTCCACCTGAAAAAAGATAAGCAAATTCTCCAACGGAGAGAGAAGTTACTACTAGATAGAAGGGATGACCATATATGTTTCGGAGGGAATTTTATATGCATTGACTCTCTTCTAGCCCACATTTGGTGGTATCTTGATCTTGGAGACTGAGCTCATTTTTTGTACCTGGTTTTGACTTATTTCCCAGTCCCATTTTTTTTAAATCTGCTGCCCTTTTATTTGGGCAAATGATGACATGTTGTAAAGCACATTAATTTGGAAAATTTTCTTATTTCAATCTGCATATTTAATGACTTAAAGGATCATAATTTCTTTTTCAGTCTCTTTAATGGATCTCATTATTTAGAGGTTTTACATAAAATGATAACAGATGACCAAAGATACAGTGGATCCATTTACCTGTCTGATCCTCGTCTTACAGCAAATGGCTTCAAGATAAAATTGATACCAGGTATGATATGATTTAGTATTTCCTGACTTGGAAAAGTCAGTCTTGTTCCAAAAGCTGCATTTGCCTTTCAGGCTTTTCAGATAGTACAGTATATTTTTATTTTTATTTTAGTCAATCATTGTCACCTAGGCACAATCATTTCAAAGGGATCAGCTCTGCCAAAACAAGTGTTAACATCTGAAATTTGCATTCTCATTTACTGACTGATAGGTGATTTAGCTGTACATTTTACCATTGTTCAACACAGTACTCAAGCTACCATCTTTAAACCGTTAAAATTCTAATTTTGATGATGAAACAGAAATAAATGTGTAAGATACTGGAAAGGCCTAATAAAAAAATGGTTACATTGGGCTGGACAGATGGATTAGCAGTTAAGGCACTTGCCTGAAAAGCCTAAGGATTCATGTTCTAAATTCTCCAGGACCCATGTAAGCCAGACATACAGGTGACAGAAGCGTGCAAGGTCGCACATGCGCACAAGGGCACATGCATCTGGAGTTCGATTGCAGTGGCTGAAGGTCCTGGCATGCCAATTCTCTCTCGTGCCCACACACACATAAAAATAAAATGCCAGTCTGTTGGGCTTGTCTCAAGAAAAAAATATTTTTTAATGGTTATCTCCTTTGCTTTTTAGCAAGTATTTACTTGCTGTGCCAAATGGACATAGACCATCAAGCAGTCTTACCATTTAGATGGTGGGTGAGTTGATACCATGGCTTTGCTAGGTAGATTTAGAAAATCACCCATCTGGGAGGGTCATTGTTCTTGGCGGCCCCTTTTCAGTTCCCACTCTTATATTGCCTTCCAAGCTGGCCTATGTCTTCTCCTTCATCTGATGTGAAGACACAGGTACCATGAGGAATGACTCCATTTTTAACTCTCCTGAACCTAAACTTGGCATTCTCAAAAGATAGAAGACAGATTTTTTAAAGAAACTGTCTTCGCCAGGCGTGGTGGCAACGCCTTTAATCCCAGCACTTGGGAGGCAGAGGTAGGAGGATTGCTGTGAGTTTGAGGCCACCCTGAGACTACAAAGTTAATTCCAGGTCAGCCTGGGCCAGAGTGGTGAGACCTTACCTCGAAAAACCAAAAAAATTTAAAAAAGTGTCTTCCTGCAACATAAAAATAAGTGAAGATAAAATACATAAGTATGAAACTGGGCATTCATAGAAATGTTTTCTATTCCAAACTTAAAGTTATGAAATGGTAAGTGTGGTGGTTTGAACTAGGTGTTCCCTATAACAGTGGTCTAGAACTTGAAGGTCAGCATTTGCTAAAACATTCAAAGTTTTTTTATTTTAATTAATATCATGGGACTTCATTTTCTCTCAAAGTAAAAATGTTTTAAGCAAATGTAAGAAGCAGACCAGCAGTAACAGAAATTAAATTATCTACAGCACATCACATGGTATCAGTGAGCACTTATGACTTAATGTGAAACCTTTGGGGAAATGACTATTTGTTCTCCACTAAGGGACAAAACTTTTTCCTGACAATACTAAAGTCCATTGAAGGTTCATTAAATATTCTAACAGTGATTTTGTTTCAATGGACATGTTCTGGAATAAAATTTAAACTAAAGTATGTTTATATGTATTTTTTTTTTCTTTCAGGAGTTTCCATTACTGAAAACTACTTAGAAATAGAAGGAATGGCTAATTGTCTCCCATTCTATGGAATAATGGATTTAAAAGAAATTCTTAATGCTATATTAAACAAAAATGCAAAAGAAATTTATGAATGTAGGCCACGTAAAGTAATAAGTTATTTAGAGGTAGGTATTATTAGATCATGAAGGTAAGCTAGATTTTAAGCATTGTAGTTATTCCTTAATAAAATAGTAAATAGTTTAAACATAGTATTAAGTCCTAAGATGTTTGTAAGAAGGAAATAATATTTTTTTAAAAAATACATTAAAATTTCAAAGCATACACTGGTTACGGTTAACTCTATCATAGATTCTTATATAACATTTCATGAATACATGTTGATAAAAAGGCCTATAAATGAGACATTTTGAAGTGAATTACACTAAATTTTATAAGTAATGACTTTAGAATGGATTCTGAATTATTCAACTTCTGAACAATGTAAATGTATAAAGTGAACTATAATAAACATTCTAAGCCTTATTCTTTTCAAGACCAAAGAAGGAAAAGTGAAAAATCCAAATTATTTAGATGAATGGACATTTTACTTCTCTTAATAATACCCACCAATATAAATGTAAAAGTAGATTTAAAAAATGTCAGGGGTGGACGGATGGCTTAGCAGTTAAAGGCACTTTCTTGTAAAGCCTTGTAACCTGGGTTTGATTCCCTGGTGCCCCCACAAAAAGCCCCCACATAGATACACAAAGTAGCACATATGTCTGGAGTTTGTTGACAGTGGCAAGCAACCTTGGCAGCCCATACTCACTCATTCTCTCTCTCTCTCTTCCTCTTTGTCTCCCTCCCTTCCTTTCTATCTCCCACACACACACACTTGCAAATAAATGAATTAATTTTAAAAGTAATAATGTCAAAGGTGTAGTGGAGCCATCTGCCCTCCCAGCACACAGGAACTTAGGAAGACCACAGATTTGTCTCAAAACACAAAATATAAAATAAAAATAATAATTATGGAAGACTGTAAATAAAATACTAACACTTCCAAGTATAGAACAGTGGAAGGAAAAAAATCACGATTACTTCTGTATTTGACATTCTAGATGTCCCTTCTCCATCAAGGTTGATATATGATTTAAAAACAAACCTGAACTTTGATAATTAGTTTCTTTTCTTCCTTTTCCAAGGATGAGATTTTTTTTTTTTAATTACTTAGACAACATGGCATTCTGAAGGTCAAGCTTCCTCAACAGGAAAGCTTACTTAATTTTTTCTGAGTGTGTTCAGTAGTATTCTGTTACTCCCACAGGAGCTTTGTCCTGTGGAAATTTCCAGTCTGTTGTGTTTGCAATCAACACTGATTTATTTCAAGAAACTAAGGAAGTTTTTTCATATGAAAGAATATAAACTAAGTAAAGTTGAAAGAGTTATGATAGTATTTTGTGTAGTAAAAAACCATGTGGGGAAGAAGTAAGATTTTAGAGATAATGGAGAAAAAAGTGGTTGTAACTGGGTTTAGTAGTTCTTGTGATCTACCTCATTGCATTAAGGTAACCAGATATGATAATTAAGGAAAATGGTTTTTTAAAAAAATGTCTGAATCACAAGGATGATTCCATTGAAGGTCAAGCTGAATGAGTCAGATGAGGCCAGGTGTGGTGGTACATACCTTTAATCCCAGCACTTGGGAGGCAGAGGTAGGAGAATTGCCCTGAGTTCAAGGCCAGCCTGGGACTACACTGCAAATTCCAGGTCATCCTGGTCTAGAGTGAGACCCTACCTCGAAAAAAACAAATGAAAAACAAACAAACAAAGAAAAGAAAACCAAAGATAAGTCAGATGAGTAGAAGATGAAGAGAGAACACGGATAAAAAAGTCAAAAAGGTTAGAAATAATGTTTTTAAAAGTCAGTAGTATTACATTTTGATGAGGGAAAGAGTTGTAGAAGACCGTCAGATGTGGCTGTGGAGGCCATACTGTACATTCTGTTGTCTGTCTGAAATGATTGTCCTTCTCCACGGTCTTTGTATGAAAGTTACATCGGAGCTCACATGCCATTTATTCAAGTAAGCTTTACAGTAACACAATCACTCTCTCCTGTTGCCTGGCTTTAATTTTGTACATTATTTATTCTCTATAATGCACTTTACCTGGTTTCTATTTCTTTGTACTGGAATGTAAATTTCACCAGGAAGTTCACTTCTTTGCCATCATATCTCCAGAGTCTATGGCATTGTTAGTGCTTAATAAACATGTACTGAGTGAATAAAATAAAAATCACTTTTTGTTTTTAAAATATTTATTTATTTGAGATAGAAAAAGAGACAGAGAGAATGGGCACACCATGGCTTCTAGCCACAGGCGCATGTGCCACTTTGTCCATCTGACTTGTGTGGGTACTGGGGAATTGAGCCTAGGTCCTTAGGCTTCGCAGGCAAGTGCCTTAACCACTAAACCACATCTCCAGCCCCCCCCCATCCCCAAATCAATTTTGTCTTGCTAGAATACTGTTTTCTACTTGAGGGTATGTTACAGTGAAATGCATGCCTTTTCTTTTCACAGGGAGAAGCAGTCCGTTTATGTAGACAATTACCCATGAACTTGTCAAAAGAAGACATCCAAGATATTATCTGTAGAATGAAAGACCAGTTTGGAAATGAAATTAAAGGGTGTGTTCATGGTCGCCCATTTTTTCATCATTTAGCCTATCTTCCAGAAACTTTATGATGGATGATAAATGTTTACGACAATTGCCATTGAGTTGATACAAACCAATGAATCAGTTTTTTCAGCTGTTTTGTTGTATGTGTCACATGATTGTTTTATAAATAAGGATTCACTGGCTTGTTTGTATATTGAAAATGTTTTATAAAAAATATAAATACTATATACTGTTCATCTTATCATGAGCGATCTTCATACTAATTATAAGTTAAAAGCTCCCTATTGGAAAATAGGTAATATTCTTGGGAGTTAACTTACTAGCTCACCTCTGTTCAGAATACTTCACCCATCACACCATTTCAGCTGGCCTGTCAAAGTTGTTGATCTTGTTTAGGATGGAGAAAAAGAGTAAGAGCAAGTGAGAAAATTAAGAAAAGCCTGCCCCTTCCATCTTGGAGTAATAAGAGTTGATGCCTCTTACTGGGCTTTGGTATGGAAATTTATCAAAATAAGAAGATCTTTAGGGAAAGATTTTACATTATGGTCATTTTTTTTTTTTTTTTTGTACATTTATCCCTTCAACAATCAGATCAGGGTTGGAGAGATGGTTTTGTGGCTAGGGTGCTTGCCTGCAAAGCCTAAGGACCCATGTTCAACTCTCCAGATTCCACATAAGCCAGATGCACAAAGGTGAGGCAAGCGGTCGCACATGCCCACTAGGTGACACAAGCATGTAGAGTTCAATTGTGGCTGAGGCCCTGGCACGCCAATTCATTCTCTCTCTCTGTAAAATAAATAAGTAAATAAATAATAAATAAATAAATAAAACAATCAGATCAAACATTGTCCTGCTACTTACTTTAATTAATTAATTTATTTATTTATTAGAGAATGGGCACACCAGGGCCTGTAGCCACTGCAAAGAAACTCCAGACACATGCACCACCACACATGTGCATCTGGCTTATGTGGGTACTGGGAAGTCGAACCTGGGTCCTTAGACTTTGCAGACAAGTACCTTATCTCTAAGCCATCTCTCCAGCAGAATAGTCACCATTCCTTAACCAATAATACAAATGAACGTCGGGAGAGGAGGAGCTGCTGAAAAATTGAGATTAGAATTTGATTACAAGTAGGTTAACTTCACAGTACCCATTGTGAAGGAAACAATGCATGGAAGAATCTAGAGCTTTGGTAACTAATTCAGACTCAACAGGCAAATTTAAAATACCAGTAATGACATTAAAATATTTAGATGAGGGCTGAGGACATAGTTCAGTGGTAGAACACTTACCCAGCATGCAAAAATGCTTAAGTCCCTGAGTTTGATCTCCAGCATAACAAGAAAAAGAAAAGAAAAAAATAGGAATAGACTTGTTGGAATTGGAACATTTGAGATAAAACTGTTGGTTGGCTCCTCTTTGAGGTTATCCAATCAAATTTACACTTAGTAGAAACTCGGACTGTTTAAATGGTTTGGCTGAGTACATGCAGGTATTATAGTACTCTAATTTCAAATGTTGAGAGCATTAACAAAAAAAAGTATAGAAAAATACTAAATATTACTACACCTCTAAATGAAAAACGTGATATTGGGCTGGAGAGATGGTTTAGCAGATAAGGTGTTTGTCTGCAAAGCCAGAGGATTCCGGTTCGACTCTCCGGGACCCACGTGAGCCAGATGCCCAAGGGGATGCATGCATCTGGAGTTCGTTTGCAGTGGCTGGAGGCCTTGGCATGCCCATTCTCTCTCTCTTTCTCTTTCTCTCTCTCTCTCTCTTTCTGCCTCTTTCTCTCAAATAAATAAAAATATATTTTTTAAATGTAATAAAAATATATATAATAAAAATGTGTGATATTGTGAAGAACTTATGTTCATAAGCATGAATAATCAAGAGTTAATTTTAAACTGGTCCTGGTGGCACAGGCCTCTATCTCAATTACTTAGGAAGCTAAGACAGGAGGGTTGAAAATTCAAAGCTTGGCTGAGGTACAGCACAAGTTCAAAGCCAGCCTGGACAACTTAGCAGGACCCTCTCAAAATAAGGAGGACAAGGGGCTGGAGGGTTGGCTTAGCAGTTAAGGTGTTTGCCTGCAAAGCCAAAGACCTAGGTTCAATTCCCCAGGACCCATGTTAGCCAGATGCACAAAGGGGCACATGTGTCTGGAGTGCATTTGAAGTGGCTGGAGGCCCTGGCACACCCATTCTCTCCCTGTGTGTGTGTGTTTTTCTGTCAAATAAATATAAATAAAATATTTAAAAATGAGGAGTGGCTGGAGATGGCTTAGTGGTTAAGGCACATGCCTGCGAAAGCTAAAGACCCCAGTTAGATTCTCCAGGTCCCACATAAACCAGATGCACAAGGGGGCACACATCTGGAATTTGCAGTGGCTAGAGGCCCTGGCATGCCTATTCTCACTCTCTGTCTCAAATAAATAAATAAATAATCTTAAAATAAGGAGGACAAGGAGCAAGAAGAAGAGAACGAAGAAGATGAAGACATGCTAAGGAATACAGCTCGGGGTGAAGCACTTGTCTAGCATATGTGAGCCCCTAGATTCAATACACAATAGCCCCCAACACACAGACAAAGGAGGAGGAGTTGACCAGCTCAAGTCCAAAGAGAGACCCTTTCTCAAAAATGGTGGGTGGGGGCGGGAGAGATGGCTTAGCGATTAAGGCACAAGCCTGAGAAGCCTAAGGACCCCGGTTCAATTCTCCAGATCCCATGTAAGCTAGATGCACATGGTGGAGCATGCATCTGGAGTTCATTTGCAGGGGCTAGAGGCCCTGGTGCGCTCATTCTCCCTCTCTTTCCCTCTCTGTCTCTAGTAAATAAATAAAAATGTTTAAAAAAATGGTGGATGGTGCACCTAAAGAATGACACCTGCGATTGTCCTCTCACCTACATATGTAAACACACACACACCTTTTGCAGATCTTTTGGTAATTGCCCCTAAATTTGAACTTCAAAGTTTCCATTGTTTCCAGTTACGCTGGTAACCTGGAAGTACCTCAGTGGACTCTGCCCTGAGATTCTTTTCTCTGCCTAGTTGATGTTGGATCTGTTGTTTTTTTTTTTTATTTCCTCTTCAAGTACTACACATATATGTGAAGATCTTTTTGTCTAACTTTAAAATCTTAATAGTTCTCTAGGGTAAGCATGAGTCGGAATCACTCAGTGATTGCTAGACACTATACCAGAGTTTCTGATTGTATGGTTCCATAGTAGGACCAACACTTTCCAGATGGTGCTGATGCTCTGTGCCCAAGACCCATACAACAGGGAGAACCACTGCCCTGTCCTGGAGATGTATGTCCCCTATAATCTCGTCTATTATTTCTTCTCCTCCTCCTCCTCATTATTATTATTATTTATTATTATTGATGTTTGAAACAGGGTCTTATTCTGTATCAAGTCATTTCTTTAAACCCAGAGTTTTTGTTGCTGACTCAATAAAGTTTAAATGTCAGTAAACAAAAGTCTAATTAGGATTTAGATCTTATCCTAATTATGCTATTACTGACCTTGGTCTCAAAAATTAAGATGCTAAACCTGATCTTCAAGAATTCAATCGTTTCCAACTTATTGGGATTTTGTTTCTACTTCATCATGAATGTTCAGGATGATCTAGAATCACCTCTCTACCCTCGTATATTGTTTTCTTTATTTAATGACATTTACTGAGTATCACACTCCATGATAAATCAGATGTTCTTTGCTTCTCAAGAGGAGAGAATAACTACAATACAATGTTCTGGTAAGAATATATCATGTGTGTGCACAAAGTAGTGCATGTGTTGAGTTTTTTTCTTTGCACATAAGAGGCCTGCCATGACTTTTCACTTCTCTCTCTCTCTCTCTACTTACAAATTATATATATATATATATATATATATATATATATATATATATATATATATATATATGTATATATATATATATATAATATATATATGTAAAAAAAGAATATATCATGTGTCCTCTGCATGTACAGTGGGTACACTCACCATGGAAAAAACCTGGGGAATAAAAACTCAATTTGAGTCTTACAGCTGATCAGGAATTATCTAGGAGAAGGAAGATGAAAAGGGATTTTGATGTAGGAGAAATAGTTTATGACTGTGAACTGCCAAGTGCACAGTCATAAAATTTTCTGTTTTGACATGTAAGTCACTAAAGGCATATAAGGTACTTATTAACTTGTTTAAAGTACTTTTCGCCTTTTAGGGGTTATTTATACATAGTTTTCTTAGTTACCTAATAACAACTAAATAGGATACATAGTTTATCACACACACAGACATACCTAAAGATGATAAACAAGATTTCCCTGTACACATACCTCCTCCCCCCCTTTCTCTCTCCCTCTCATATCTCGTAGTCATAGAGACCTTCTGGCCTCCCAATCCGTAACCCTCCCACTTCAACATCCCAGGTGCTAGTGGGATTATTGACATGCATCACTATGCCCACCTTACACTTACACCTGCAATTTTCACATTGTCAGAGAGTTTACTGGAGCAATCCTATTTTAGCTATTTCTACCTTTAAGACAAAATAAAATGTGTAATCTTCTGCCCTCATTGTTAGAAGAATACTTCATCTTCTCTCCGTCTTTGGATCTGACAAGTTTGAGGATACTGTGTATAGCAGTATTTAGTCAAAATCAGTACCTCTCAAACATTAATGTGCACATAAGTCTCTGGGTATATTCTTGTATTTTGTAGGTCTGGCATAGAATCTGACATTCTGCACTCTGACAAGTCTTATATTATTATGTTGCTACTGGTAGTTGAGGAATCACACAGGTTCCCAAGTGTGTACATATTGATAGAATATGAAGGTTTTGAAACAGTACAGATATATTTAAGTGCAAATATACACTGAAATCAAATAGAGTTATAAATCTGTTTAGACTCCCCATTCTGTGGGAAGTCAATTGTATATATTCCTATAGGACATCATTCTTTATTGACTTGGATTTATATTTTCTCAAAAATCCACCCCCAAAATGTTAGTGAGGTCATTGATCCACCATCAACCCTTCTATTTTTGTGCACGTAAGAAAACTATTTGTTGAACCACTAGGTTTTAGAGGTGGTTTGTTATATAGGAGTAGATAAACAGAACATTTAAATATTGCTAACTTGAGTGTTATTACTGAAATGACTTTTTAATCTTCCAATAAATTACCAAAATGGGAAGTGAGTTATTTCACATTTCATAAAAATAGTATTATGGCCTTGAGTTTTTATAATATAGATTTGTTTATATAATGCCTAGTATTTATGATATATGCTATATAGTAAGGGAAATGTCCTATTATGGCAGAATTTATATTTGTTTCATAGTTTCTGCCATATCTTTGATACTGGTAATAATAGTACTTTTGAATTCAGCTAATCCGATTTGTAGCCCTGCCATATAATGAATAGAATTTTCCATTCTCACATATCTGTGTAATCAAACCATAAAAAAGAGTGGCTAATGCATTTACTATCTTTTATCTTAAAAAGAATCATGCCATGCTCAGATAACTGTTGCTAAACTCCAGGAGTTACTTCTGAGTACTTCTCTATGCGTTAATTACTTCCTGCATCAAGAACGATGTGAATGTGATTTCCAGCTTCCTCATGGCCCTGAGTAGTGTTACATGCTGTGATTCCAGCACCCCTAAGGCAAGGAGGGAGGATTGGGAGTTCCAAGACAGTCTAGGTTACATTGAAGACCATGTCTCAAAAGAAAATTACTTTATTGAATTTAATTAAAAGTTATTCAGCTGGGATGACGACTCAGGCCGACTTTGCCAGTTACTTGGGTGGCTATAGCAGGTGGAATGCCAGTAAAGGCCAACATGGACTACAGGGAAAGTTCAAGGCTAGCCTGGGAAAATTAGTGAAACCATGTCTCAATGTAAAAAGTAAAAAGAGGACTGTAGATCTAGCTCAGTGTCAGATCACCTGCCCACCATGCACAAGGTCCAAGTTCAATGCCTAATACCATAAAATTAACTTAAAAAAAAAAACTTGTTGATTTGCTCAGTACTCATTAAACATGTGGCAAGACACCTGAGCAATTTGGGACACAAAAAGATTTGCAATTAAATCAGGAAGATTTTAACCTCTTAAAACATCCGCAAATAACTGTATTCAATTCAGTGCTAAATACAGGGCATAAAAATACAGCAGAGAATCAGAATAAAGAAAAACACATCAGAAAAGGGTAGCTCCGTAGTAAAGCATGAGGCCCTGGCTTTAATGCCAACACTGGAAGGAAAGAAATGAAGAAAAGGAGGGGAGGAAGGAAGAAAAGGAGTGAGGGAGGAAGAAAAGGAAGGGGGGAAGAAGGAGAAACATAAGCAAATGGTACCAGTTTCCTGAGGAAATAATTTTTAAGCTATGCTATCAGAGAAGTTTTTTTTTTCCAATTTTTTTTCCATTAGAAGTTAAAGAAGGCAGTTTAGACAAAGGGCATGTTGCAGTCAGGTTCACATTGCTGGCAGAAATCAACTAACCAAAAGCAGCTTTGGGGGAAAAAGGGGGGTATTTTGGCTTACAGATTCGAGGGGAAGCTCCATGATGGCAGGGAAAATGATGGCATGGACATCACCCCTGGCCAGCATAAGGTGGACAATAGCAACAGGAGAGTATGCCAAACACTGGCAAGGGGAAACTGGATTTAACACCCAGAAGCCTGCCCCCAACAATACACTGTCTCCAGGAGGCATTAATTCCCAAATCTCTATCAGCTGGGAACCTAGCATTCAGAAGTTGATGGGGGACACCTGAATCAAACTACCACATTCTGCCCCAGTCCCCATAAACTGATAACCATGCACAATGTAAAATGCTATGCATTCATCCAACTTTAAAAATCTCTCTCTCTCTCTCTCTGCCTCTTTCTCTCTCTGTCTCTTGCTCTCAAATAAATACATAAAAATAAACAAACAAAAAAGGGCTGTAGAGATGGCTTAGTGGTTAAGCACTTGCCTGTGAAGCCTAAGGACCACGGTTCAAGGCTCATTTCCCCAGTACCCATAAGCCAGATGCACAAGGTGGCACATGCATCTGGAGTTTGTTTGCAAAATCTGGAGGCCCTGGTACGCCCATTCTCTCTCTCTCTGCATCTTTCTTTCTCTGTCTGTTGCTCTCAAATAAATAAACAAATAAATAAAAAGAAACAAAAGTCTCCATAGTTTTTATAACTCCCAATGATGTTCAAACATCCCCATAGTCCACAGTCTTTTAACTGAGTCATAATACGAAAAATAAGCCAAAAAACCTATAATGTCACAGAATAAACATTCAGACTGCAAAAGATGGCATTGGGCATAGCAAAGAAATATTCAACTAATACAAGATTTACACAGGGCAAATATCAAACTCTGTAATTCCCAAGTCCAACAACTCTAGTCAGTAATAAATCTCCAAGTCCGATAATTCTAACCAGCAACAAGTCTCTAGAGTTCCAATTCCGGCCCTCCAGCTAGGCTACTCACAGTCCTGGGAAACTTCATCTGGGGCTGACAGCTTTCTTTAGCAGCCATCTTGTGGTCTAGGTCTCTCCACTGAGTCTCCACTGCAACCCATGGTCCATCCTGATGGCTCCATTGGGTCTCCATGCAGGCATCCAGCAAAACTGCTCCACACTGCCCATGGCTGTTTCCAAAACACAAGACCACATTGCAAACTCAATGACCCTCTCTTTCCTGCATTTCTTATAATCCATAATACCAGGTGGGGTGTCAATTTGGTAAGCTGGGGGGGGGGAATAAAGCAGACTTTGAAGAACAGATACTCCAGCATTCAGGTCCCTTCAAAAGACTGCATTTTTTCTGTTGTCACAATGCAGGTCAGCTGACCCAATCTAAATGGTTGTAATCTCTCATACAATTGCAGCTGAACAGGCAACAGTTGTGGCCCAAAAGTTTCATTTTTTCTGTGCCATATCCCTCTGTTCACACCAATCCATTTCTACACAAAGCAACCCTGCACAAGTTCTCAGGACATGGGCATGACAGCAAGTCTCTCACACAACTGCTTCTAACCCAGTCCAGGCAAAGCTCTTCCTCACCCTCACAAGCCAGACCTCACAGTCCATAGTTCTTACTGCATTCAGGTCTTTCAATTCTGACCAGAATACTCCATCAAGCTATACTAACAGCACTGCAAGGTGTCTCTTAGGCCAAGATTTCAAATCCTTCCACATTCCACATTGAAAATTGGCTCTAAAAGGCCAAAGCCACACATTCAGATGTCTAGCAGCAATGCCACTCTTAGCACCAACTTTACTGTTGCAGTCAGGTTCACATTACTGGCAGAAATCACCCGACTAAAAGCTGGGTGCTGTGGATCAAATCCAGGGCCTCAAGCATACTATTCAAGCACTCTACCACTGAGCTGAATAAACAATTCCTTGTTGCTATTTTTATTCTTCTAATTCATTCATTTGTTTATTTACAAATACACCAGGGCCTCTTGCCACTGAAACAACTCCAGATGCATGTGTCATTTTGTGCATCTAGCTTTACATGGGAACCAGGGAATTGAACACAGAGCATCAGTGATTGCAAGCAAGCACCTTAAGCTGCTGAGCCATTTCTTCTAATTTTTTTAACTTAATTTTTTGATAGTATACAAAATAATGGGTTGCATTATGATATCTTCATACATGTATACCGCTGTTCTTTGCTCATACCACTCCCGACCACTATCCTCCCTTGTCCTCCTTCCCATTGGTCTATTCTTCCTCTCTAACATGCTGCTCTTAAAAGAAAAGCTCAGAGGACCAAGGACAAGGGCTGCCTGTGTCTGTGTGGCTCCACCATGTTGAAGGCGTTCTTTAAGAGCACACTGCCATCAGACTGGTACAAAGTACTCATTGTCCCTGAAAGTACACCTTTGACAGCAGTCTTAAAGTTTGTGGCAGAAGAATTTAAAGTTCCTGCAGAAACAAGTGCAATTATTATTGATGATCGGATAGGAATAAATATTGCTTGGACTGCTGGAAGTGGTTTCTAAATCATGGTTCTGGACAGTGAGTTATTCCTAGAGATTGTGTTGGAAGTCATAAATGCATGCAGCTTGGAGCACAGTTAACGACCAGAATAAATATTGATGTTTGTTGTTGCTGTAAAGTTGAAATCAGGTATTTAAGATACTATGAAAACACACCAAGAATCGATGAAAAAATAAAAGGTGGCTCTACTGTCCCTTAGAGTTGATACTTTTCATAGGAAGTGGAAAGCCTTATGCGTGGAGGGCATGAGCTCAACAGAAGGTCATAGAGCTGATGACTGCTACCTAACAACAATAGAGAGTTCAATTGTGGCAAATGGCTTATCTGACTTTGTCTAATAAATCTTATCAGGAATATTTGAAAAATTAAAATTCACATACTCTTACAACGTATTTGTCTTTCAGTTAGAATGTAAAAGGATTATGAGTCATAGGGGACAAATGACTTTATACTCTCTGACTGGCATAATTGTAATTTGATTAACTATGTAGTCTGATAAAGTTAATAGAAATTAATGAGAAGTAGTCAGTTTTCTTATTGTTTAGGTTTTTTTTAAGTTTCAAGCTTCATATGTCCTGTAAATTTTAATCTCCAATCATGACGGCAAAAGTTGAATTTTTAGATCTAACCATTGTTTCTATAAATTAATGCCTTACACCAAATAGTTTTAAAAGTGATCTTGAAAAATCCAATATTTA
Organism: Orientallactaga sibirica; assembly: GCA_036365145.1. Taxonomy (NCBI): domain Eukaryota; kingdom Metazoa; phylum Chordata; class Mammalia; order Rodentia; family Dipodidae; genus Orientallactaga; species Orientallactaga sibirica. The sequence goes on along the minus strand of JAEOAD010000004.1, from coordinate 28,374,607 downwards.
TAATCGTGGTAAATGACAAGATCGTACAAACATCTTTTGTTAAGTTATGCATTCTTTCAATATCATCTTATATGACAGAAATCCTCAAGAAACTGTTTTTTTTCCCAAATACTTCTACATACAGAAACAGCTTGCCCTACTCTGTTTAAATATGTTGCTTTTGTTCGTTGTTTTGTTCACTGGGAGCAGCAGTCAGTTTTGCGGGGGAGGGAATGCCTCTGTGCACCATGTCTCAGCCTGTGCCTCTTACAGTTTTTCCACCCCTCTTCTACAAAATGCCTTGAGCCATGGGGAGTATGTTTTAAATCTACTTCAGTGATGAGCTCTTGGGAGCCTTTGGATCTCTGCTTTGGTATGGGTTGAGTGTCCTCAGGGTCTGTCTCCTTCACCCAGGTGCTGATTGGTAGGTTCACCATGGAAGCATCACTCTTGCTTGCCTCCCCAACGCCTCTGTAGTTCAGCTGTGAATTGACTGAAGTGCAAGGGGTGGTTTATCTCCTCAGGTCTCACTACTTTCTAAAAAAGAAAAAGAGTGATGGAGAGTGAAGTCAGCATAGTGTAAATGGGACACACATTAGTAATTTAGGGAGAATTTGAGGTATGTAGCATCTCTTTTAGCCAAAGACTAGTGAGATCTTGACACTGAGAACATAATCTTTGTCTCCATAGAATTCTGATCTGGTTGTCAATTCCATATATGGGTTCCTTTACACTGAGTGGATCTCTCAGCCAATCAGAAAGCTATTGGTTACCCACCAAGGCTGTGTGCCACTATTGCACTGGTCTGTACATCCTCTCAGGGTGTTTGCTTTTGAGTAGCTTAGACCTGTGATTGCTTAGACCTTTGTTGGCCACTTTCCCCCAGTAGCTCATGTAGTGCTCTCCAGCACTAGACAGGCTGTCTGGGGACTGGCTCTCTTCCAGATTCCAGCCAGGTCTCTCCATGCTCTGTGTCAGCAGCATATGGTGTCTTGAGCAATAGGGTCTTACCTTTTGCCTCAGGTGGATAATCAAGTGCTTTGACAGAAGCCAGTCTTGTTTTGGGGACCTTGTAGTTCTCTCTAATCAATAGCTCATTGTAGATAGCAACCTATTTCTGGTACTAGGAATTACAGGACAGAGACAGAAAAAAAAAATTTTTTTTTTTGGTTTTGTGAGGTAGGGTCTCACTCTGGTCCAGGCTGACCTGGAATTCACTATGTAGTCTCAGGGTGGCCTCAAACTCTTGGTGATCCTCCTACCTCTGCCTCCCAAGTGCTGGGATTAAAGGCATGCGCCACCACACCCGGCTTTTAGAAAAAAAAAAATTAAGGTTAGTCTTCACCCCACCTCTCCAGGGCCCTTCTTTTCATGTGTTCCCCCCTTATTAATATATGAGTATGGACAATAAGAGAAGTGCTTATTGGGCAGTTTGGTGAGCATAGTATATACATTTAGTCAGACACCAGCAGACATCATCGAGATTTTGTTCAGCATCTTTGCATCTAAGCTCATTAGGGATATAGGCTATAGTTTTCTTTTCTTGTTGCATCTCTGTCTGGTTTTGATATTAGTGTGATACTAGCCTCATAAAAGGAGTTGGGAGGGCATTTCCTGTTCTCCAATTATGTGAACTAGTTTGAGAAGAATGGTTTCAGCTCTTCAATGAAGGTTTGATAGAATTCAGCTGAGAAGCCATCCAGTTCTGGAGTTTTCTTTTGGGGGAGGTGTTTGATTACTTTTTCAATCTCCATGGATATGATAGGTTTGTTTAGGAGATTAATCTGTTCTGGATTTAGTTTTTGTAGGTGGTATGTGTCCAGGAATTCATCCCTTTCTTCCATATTATCCAATTTTGTAGAGTAGAGTTTGACTATTTATGTTTTGTACAAATAGAACAAGTTTTTCTAACATCAGAAAGATAAGTAATACTTGAGAGATAAGTGAATTTGCAGTAGCTGCACTTAAAGGATAAGTAAAAATAATTTCTATTTATAATACATTATTAAGAATCATTGTTTAATCTCTCTGAATAGCACCGTTACTATGGTCAAAATATTGATATCAATATATTGGAAATATTAATTTTACTATACATAAAATAAATTATTTCTTATATTTGTTTCTTAGTCTCTTTTAAATTTGAAATATATTGGTAACTTTTCTTAAATTTCCTTTCATAGAATGGATATCTATAGTGTTTTTTTTTTTCTACTTAACCTGTATCCTTTGTAGGCAGAGCTTAGATTCACATTTTATTTGTACATTGTCCAGTGAAATTTTGAAGTTCATTGAATTTACTGAGTAGACATTTGAAAATTCATGAGTTTTAAATCTGTTTCTTATTGGATTCTGACAGCTGGTCTTTCTTTCCTCATAACCGTATCAGACAACTAAGTCCTATTTATACAATCCTGTTTCTAGTTTTACCTTTCTCTCATTCTTGTTCCTTCTTATTATTGCATATCATCATATAATATGTTATGTTATTATTATTATGTAAATATTAATAACCTTGTTAGATTATGTAATATTTTATTATATTAATATGGGTAATATGGCGATAGCATGTATAGAAATGTATTAATATAATTTCTACATTTTATATTATGAATTAGAATTTATAATCACAAGATATATTTCTGTATACAGTATATTCTTGTAACATATCATTATTTCTTATGGTTAAAGCAATCTCCTTCTGGGCTGGAGAGACAGCTTAGCAGTTAAGGTGCTTGCCTATGATACCTAAGGTTCCATAGTACCCACATAAGCCAGATGCACAAGGTGACACATGTGTCTGGAGTTAGTTTTCAGTGGCTACAGGCCCTGGTGTGCACACACTCTCTCTCTTTTTCTCTGCAAATAAATAAATTAAAATTTAAAATATCCTTTTTATACCCATGTGAAGACTTTTTGATTCTCATTTTAGTTGTTTCTCATAATTTCTTATTTTAAATGTGCTGAGGTTGTGGCTCAGTAGTAGAAAGCTTTCATAGCATGTGCAAGCCCTAGCTCTATCAGCATTGCAGGCAGGTAATTATTTCAAGTATCAGCAAAGATTTATGCTTTTATATAATCATGACATATTTTTAAAAAATTGAAGGCCATACTTAATATGCTCTTAACACAAGATCATCAATTAAAATATAGAGAATTTAGAATCAAATGTAAAATATTACTGGAAATCAAACATTACAATTCTTTAGCCCTGAATTTCAGTCAATTGAAAGAATAACCCTAATGAAAGAACTCACTTAATCACCTAATCACCTGGGTTTGGTTCCCCAGTACCCATGTGAAGTCAGATGCACAGAATGCTGCATGTATCTGGAGTTTGTTTGCAGTGGCTAGAAGCCCTGGTGCTCCTGTATTTATTCTCTTTCCCTCCCTCTTTCTCTCTGTTTCTCTGCTTGTAAATACGTAAATAACTAGTATTTTAAAAATTATTTTAAAAAAAGAAGAAAAGAAGTGAAAAGGCAGAAAGACAAAAATACTAGGTTGGAGAAAACCTGTATTGTGTCAGATTGCCACACAAGTTCTTTTCCCATTTTTTTCCTTCTCATATTTTATGGTATTCTGTACTACCACTTAGCCCTAATGTCTGGATACTCTTTGGTTGGTCAAAAATCCCTTGGTGTTGCTTCTATTCTTAAATGTTTTCATTTATCTTTACATGTGTGTGCATGCCAAGGTCTCTGATTGCTGCAAACAAATGCCCATCCACCTTTAAGAGGGTGGTTGAGGAGCAGAACTTGTGCTGTTGTACTTTGTAGGCCTTTAGCTGCTGTGTTCTCTAGCCCCTCTCTGGAATATATATATATATACAAACTTCTCTTTCTTTACACTGGTGCTTATCACTTGTTCACAGCTCATTTTAAGAAACTAAATTTTGTGGCTTTTCTTGTCTAGATAACATTACCTGGGTTTATCACTAACAGCAACTAAGCTACAAGGCAATCTATATCTGTATGTTTGATTGATTACCATGTATGTTCTATTTCAATCCAAGCTCTGCAGGTACTAACAAACTAATGCCGACCTTAATCTCTGTGCTCCTTATGAGAAGACAATCATGGGAAATAAGATTCAAGGCTCAACTGGAACCAAATACTGAGTATACTTGAATGCCAGGCTAAAGATTTCAACTTTGGCAAGAAGAGCACAAAGTTTTTAAACAGGAAGGTGACACCATCAGTACTGTGCATTAGCAAAGTTCATTTAAAATTAACGGGAATTAATAAGAATAGAGGTGGGAAGTCAGTTTAAACAAACCGCACTGCTAAAATGACACTATTTCTAAGTGTTACAGTCATCTCAGGTTCACCATATTCTGTCAAAACAGAAGCTTCCTTAGAAGAACTGGAAGAAGAATTTGATGTTCTTGAGGTATAAAAATACATTATTTCTAAACTTAAATGCAGTAAATGGAAAAATTTAAAGCACCTTCCCACATTTTCTAGTTTTGATACCTGCCAGTGACAGACAGTATTTCACAAGAATGTTGAGTTTATGGGAGTACCTGAGTAGAAAGATGCTTGAATCTTATCTAAGTTTATCTTGATTTTCATAATAAATTTTGTGATGCTTTCCTGAAGGAAGAATATATATTTTTGTTGTCCTTTTTTGTGTCTTTATTACTATCCATATATTTTCTTCTGTGTTCCAAATGACCCTAAATATTTCCAGATTATTTATTTGTTCTCTTCTTACCTGCAACTATACTTCCCTTTCCATGGACTTCACTAATCATAGCTAAAAAGATAAATTACAAGAAATCATACAGGAATGATTTCTATCAATGTAAATGATACAAAGATGCATTCTATCTTAAGGGAGCAAAGCATGATGGGAATGGGAAATTTGACATTAGAAGGAATTAGTTATCCTGAGTTATTTCTAATGCCTGACTTTAGTCAATTTAGGGTTTTTTTTTTCTTTTTTGGTAAAAGTACTACCTACACTTGCCTGTACTTGATCTGAGTATTACATTTTTCTTTTCTCCAATAGAGAAACAGAAACCATAAGATAACATGGTAGTTCCTTAGCTTATTTTTGCCCCATTTTCCTGCAATGTTCTTGAGCCTTGTAGGGTATGTTAGAAGTCTCCCTTAGTACTGAGTTCTCAGTACACTCTGATTTTCTGCTTTGATGAGTTTTTTCCTAAGTTTTGGTTTTCATTTATTTATTAGAGACAGAGAGAGGGAGAGCGAGGGTGAGCAAGAGAGAGAGAATGGGCACACCAGGGCCTCTAGACCCTGCAAATGAACTCCTAAACTACATTTCTTATCAGTCTGTACTGAGTTTCAATTGCTGAGACTTTTAATTAAAGCACATAGAGAATTTTAAAATGTATCTGCATCACATTAATGATGATTTTACATATTTGTTCTGTTTTCCAGCTTGAAATTCTTTGGAGAGGTGAGTGGGTTGAGACAGGGTTTCTTTTAGTCCTGCCCCAGCCCCTTTAGAGAAGGGATTATAGGTGTGCATCACTGAGTCTGGCTGAATTATTTTACATAGAATGAAAAAGGAAGCAAAGTAGGTTTTTTTTTTTGTCTCTGTCATATTCCTGAGAATAATAAATCATTTGTAACAAATAGGCCTTTCTTTTGATCTTCTTGTTCTATGCATGTTTACTTTTTTTCATTATGTCAAGTATGCTTCATAAACCAGTTCTCATTCTAGGCTAACCTCAGGGACTGTTTTGTGTATTATAACAATACCACTGCTGTAGCTGGCAGTTACAAAGCACTTTCATATAAGTCAACTGTCTTCATAATTTTCTTCTGTATTTATCTTTACATGATATTCTTTCCTTCATATACATATCTGAAAAAAACTATTTCATGTTTCTTTAGCCATAACCTTGAGATAAGTAGCATCTTTATTTTTAAAAATGGGATATTAAAAGTTTTTTCATTCTCCACTCTTCCTTGATCCATGATTTCCTTGGAATTCTTTGATAATGCATCCAAACCTTTTTGCTGTAATAATTTTGAAATTGTTTTTCCCTATGGTTTAAAGAGAGCGAAGAGAGAGAGAGAGGGAGGAAGGAGTATGTTCCTTCATTACATTATTGCCTTTTCTATAGCTATTACCCATGAATCAACTAAATTCCTACCCGTATATAATTTCTTTTTTAGCACTTTTTCTGTGAGCCTACACAATATTCATAAAAATTTACATACTATTATACATGTTGATCTGAATCTTGCTTCTCTGGTTTGTTAGTAATCCTGAATACATTTTCATATAAATAAATATATATTTGAATAACATTTTAATCATAGAACATTTCATTATGTGGATTTGCTATAACTTAATCTGTGTTGCATTATCTGTAAAATAGAGATGAGAAACTCAAAAATTTATTACAATTATTAAATGTAAATTGTTAAAAGGTATATGACCTAAAAATGCTTTAGATATTGAACACAATAGTTAGCCCATAGTATATGGTCAATAAATGAGTTATTACTCTTAATTATTTTTATTAGTAGTATTGATGAATCTATTTTATTATCAGAAACATGTATTTTATAACTTTTACTAATAAATTAGGATCTGATAGGGCACATTTTGTTATTTCCCTTTTGTTGAGTCTAGGAAACATATGTTGTCTTCTTTGAAAATGTCATGGGTCCTTACTTAGTATCTTTAAAAGACATGTAGCTGTCTGAGATTCTGAATATCATTCTTAACTCCCTTTGTATTATCCTGAAAATTATTACTGGGATATTCTCTAGCTCAAGTTTCTTGTTTGTTTCTTTGGTTTTTTATTTCCAGTGTCATAGTTTCTTAAACTTATAAATTACTTAATTCATTCATATATTTTCAGAGATTTAATATGAGAATTACGTTTGGTATAAAACAAATGAAGAGTTCAGGAAATCAACAGGAACTTATTGGTAATTCCCATTTTTCTTATATAAAGGGCTTTTAAAGTTTTTAAATGCACAACTTAACAAATTTGTTATTATTTGTACAATTAGAAATTTTTCATACCACTTTTCTTTCAGTTTTTTTCTCTTAAAGCTTGGTATTGAAAATGTCAACTGGTCTGTACTTTCCAAGTATTGTATGAGTGTTGTTAAACATGAATAAGAATAGATACCATATATAATTAATAAGCCTCAGAAATTGACCTTTTCTGGTCAGATCATGTTAGAAGTATAAGTAACACATCAGTGTAAAACTTAGTTCTTTTTTTTAATAGTTATTATTTTGTTTGAATTTAGCCAACTGAGGAAAGTAGAAATAAGGAAGGTTATCTGTTTTGCACAACTTGGCAAGATCTATTTTCTTATCTTTTACCATTAAAATGCATTAAATTAATTTTTTTCTTTCATAACTACTTGGAAAAGAAGAAAGGCTTATGTGAAAAGGATATGAAAGTAAAATAGTGGAAGGGGATGATGGTCAACATATATTTTGTACATGTATGAAAATTGTCATTTGAAATACTCAGTAAAATATTTCCTTGCTAACAAATTAAAGAAAACAGTTGTTGCCTTATATCAAAATTAGTACTGTGTACTTACTTGTGTTTTATTTTGTTTTGGGTTCATAGTATCACTTATAGACAGAGGTTTTGTAGAATTTACCTGAACATTTTTCTGGAAGTGGACCTGGTCAAACAATCTGAACATTATACAGTACTTCTCATGAAGAGCTATACTGTCCTAACCAGTTGTAGTATCATAAGAATTTAGAATGTGGTCTCTTTCACTCCCATCCTCACTCTCCCTCCCACTCTCTTCTTCCCCCTCCTTCTTTATTGGTGAGACTTGAAACATAGCCAAATTTTCTTTTTTTGTAATCAGTGCTTAGAATGGGAATAAAAAATTCAATTATAGGGCCAGGAGTGGTGGCATATGCCTTTAATCCCAGCACTTGGGAGGTAGAAATAGGCAGATCACCATGAGTTTGAGGCCATCCTGAGATGACATAGTGAATTCCAGATCAACGTGGGCTAGGGTGAGACCCTACCTTGAGTAACAACAACAAAAACATTCAATTACTAAGTGATAGTAATGAAAATCAAGTATGGGCTGGAGAGATTGCTCAGTGGTTAAGGTTTTTTGCTTGCAAAGCCTGATGTCCCACAGAAGGCCAGATGCACAAAGCACATGCATCTGGAGTTCGTTTGCTGTGGCAAGAAGCCCTGGCTGCCCAAAAAAAAAAAAAAAAAAATCTCTCTCTCTCCTTGCAAATGAAAAAAAAATCATAAATTTAGGATTTCAGTAATCACAAGACCTTGATTTTAGTTTTATTAAAATTTATTGATTTTATTTATTTGAGAGAAAGAGAGAGAGAGAAAGAGGCAGATGAGAGAGAATGGGAAAGAATGGGCATGCCAGGGCCTTCAGCCACTGCAAACGAATTCCAGATGCATGTGCCCCCTTGTGCATCTGGCTTACGTGGGTCCTGGATTGTTGAACCAGGATCCTTTGGCTTTGCAGGAAAACACTAAGCTATCTCTCCAGCCCTAATTTTAGGTTTTAAAACAAGGTAATAGGGCTGGAGAGATGGATTAGCTGTTAAAGTTAAGAATTCAAATAAAATATATAATTGTAAGAATAATTGTGTATATCCAGTTTTAGAAACAATGAACACTTTAATGAACACTTTAATCTTTTAAAAAGCTGCTTAAAAATCATTAATGGGGGCTGGAGAAATGACTTAGAGGTTAAGGTATTTGCCTGTGAGGCTAAAGGATCCCGGTTCGATTCCCCAGGACCCACGTAAGCCAGATGCATAAGGGGCACATGCATCTGGAGTTTGTTTGAAGTGGCTAGAGGCCCTGGAATGTCCATTCTCTCTTTGTCTGCCTCTCTTCTCTCTGTCTACCTCTCTTCTCTCTCTCTGCTTGCAAATAAATAAATAAAAATTTAAAAAATCATTAATGTACTCTGTTTTTCATAAATTATTATATCACTGCATGTACATAATTATAAAAATAAATTATTTTCTTGACAAACATTCTATGATACAGTTAAAATTAAATGTAAAATTAAGATACTTTGGATAAAATTACATATATTAGTTTAATTTATTAAGACTAAGGGGTGTATTAAGTTTATATAGATTTATATAGAGTACATGTTTTACGCAAAATAGAAACATAATCTCAATGACACCTTAAATATTTAAATGAAGCTTTTTTGATGCTATTTTGCTATTTTATTTTACGAAAAGAAAAGAAAGTGCCTAGAACAATTTGGACTCTTTTGACATTCTTCCCTAACTTTTCCTCTCCAAATTTTATATATTAAAAGTAAACATAATGGTCAAAATAACACACTTCAAAGTTTCACTTCTTATCATCAATTTTAAATATTTTTATTGACATTTGTTTTGTAATTATGTCAGTGCTATAATTGATAAATAAAAATATTACTCATACAAATTTACTAATTTGTTAGAATAGATTCAGTTTTTTTGTTCAGGACATTTTAACATGATGTTAATATGTGTAAAATGAGTTTTTTTAGAAAAGCTATGTAAGTTACACTTATGATGTTCAGAAATTTGGGTGACTTTGTCATGCTCGATGCAAGCAATTGTTGAGAATTTATCATTAAAATATTGAATTTCCTCATGGTGCCCTTGTTTTAAACATACATCTGGCTACAGATTAGCTGAAGTACTGTGTCAAAATGAATTGTAAGCTCAAACTTCATTATCATTTATGGTTTAAACATAGTGAATCTGACACAGTGTTACTTCATAATTTTGATGGTCTTTGCAGTAAATTTGATATAGAACAGTTGCTAAAGAAACCATTTTTATGGAAAACATCTGGAGTAATAATAATTAGTTCAGGGTTATTGTTTGTTTTAAAAACTCTTGAATTTATCTAGAAAGAAGAGAACAGGTATCTTTTCATTAATGACTAGAATATTCTAAATTAATATGGGAGAAAAAAACCTTCATGTAATTGGTACTGTGACTTAGAGTATAATTTTAGAGTATTCCAAAAGGAAATGCGGAGTAACTTTTATGTAAAATGCCAAATTGGCACTTTACACCTGTTAGTGTGTATCGTTTAGAACAGCTGTGTCTTTTATTATCAGTAAACAGATGCAGAAAGTAATGGAATGTTTTAAAGCAATATGTTAATCCTGTCTTCCACTACTGAACTGTCTCACAAGATAGTGATTAAATATTGACTGCGCAGCTGTTACTTACAATTATAGAATTTCTTAGTTAATTTTTTTCTTCCCAGGCCCATATATTTTAATATTTTAAGATATGATATAATTTTTAATCTTGAAATATCTCAAAATTCAGTTTATGTATAAAGATTGGTATCTAAAAATAAATTATTTGAATATTAGAGACAAATTTATACATGTAAATTTTTAATTAAGTATGTCTACAAATGATTATTCCTGGTGGAATAATTTAGCTGTTTAATTTTTATTGACTTATGAATATATTTTATATAGGGACTTAATTTTATACTTGAAAATTTCCATCAATGAGCTAAATAGGAAATTTTTACTTTCACCAAATATTTTTGCACCAGAGTACATAAAACTTCCTTAGAACTGTGACTGTATTCTGGCAATGCATTGTGCAACTTTTAAAATTTATAATTACCCCTCTGTAGCTTAAGTATGCTATAATCCTTATTATTTTCCTTTATCAGAGAAGATATTTAAAAGATTATGTCATTAATTATCATATTTACACATAAGCTTGAGGATCAGTTATATTAGCTGAGATTATTAATACTTAACAATTCTTATGGTTTTAATATATAAAAATATTGTATAAAGCACATTATTTGCACTATGATATTAGTCCATTTTGTAGACAAGAATTGCAAGCTTAGAGACATGAAATAATTTGACGGAACATCTTACATCCAGGAAGAAGTGGAGCCTGGATTTAAACCAGACATGTCACTCTCAGGCTTTCACAACCTTGTATCTTGTCTTCCTTAGCATCTAGTGTCCACACTACACTGAGGAGAAATTATGTACAAAGTAAACTTTGAGTGTCCTGTTCTAAAGCCACTCTGGACCCCCCAGCACAGTTACTATATTATTTAGGCAACTTGCCTAAAAATGAAAAATATAAAACATAGATGGAAGGATGAAAACTCCAGTTCTTGGTATGTGCCACAACTGTGTCAGAGGCACAACGAATGAGGAATGCCCCATCTTATAACACAGGTATACTGAGGTAGCCGACACGGGAAATGACTGTCAGTTACTCGTCTTTTACTCTAATTGCGGCTCTTTTGCAGACAATTCCAGAAGTCTAGCTGTTCCTTTTCCTCAAAATAACCTTTCTTTGCCTCAAGAGATTTTAAAGAACAACATAACGTGGTTTTACCTGTTCCATTACTTTATTTATGCCATCATTTAGAAACAGTAGCTCTAACTATATAATTCTATATTAGATAATTAGTTGTAAATATAAGACCTTTTGTATATATGAAAAGAACTGAAGTTCAGAGATAGTAAGTGAATTGGCCAGGATTACTACTAGAAAATGATTATGTGTACATGATTCCCCTCCCCACACAAAAACTAAATTAAAATTCTAAAAGTGTCCAGCTAATCATTTTTTGTGGATGGTTTCAGGATTTCAGTCTCCAACAGATGGTTATTGCAATGCAGCTCCCCTTGACACTGATGAGAATGCTTATAAGATTAACTAGGATCAGCAATGTCATGAGGTATTGCTGGGGGAAATTTAATATAGTACAAGTCCATCATAAGGTAGTTTATAAGAAGCATAACGTTCTTGCATGCAAACTGTCTGAAATATCATGAGAATTGAAACATCTTATATGCATGCATATGTTATGAAATATGTTTTTATATGAAATTTTAGAATAAGAACATTTAACTATGTTCGTTCCATTTAAATGACAATTCAATAGTTATTCAGCATTATTATTCATTCAAGTTTTCTTTTTCTTTTCTTTTTACTTTTTTGTTAGAACAACTCAGCAAAATAAAATTCCGGTTTATTGTTGGACATTCTTTCACACATATATCAAACCGGCCAAGAAAATAAACAGCAACTTCATAGAAAAAAAAAAAGGAAAAAAGAAACCTTTTTATCTTTGGCCTTTTTAACCATCTCACACAAACCAACTACTTACAGTACAGCTAGGTACATATACCAAAAAACTTACTGGAATGCTCGGAATAAGATTGGTTTCTTTTTTTTTTTTAACATTTTTTTTTCCTCCTTTGAGATTATAATGAACATGGTCACACCACAAGTAAAGTCAGAAGTAGGACAGAGAAGCTCTGAAGGCTGATCTGGTCATCCGTTATCATTAAAAATGGCTGACCCCTAACAATATGTACAAAAATATAAAATGTAAATTAAAAATACAAATTTTCCTTTTAAAGTACTTTAAAGAAAAAAAAGCAGGGCCTAGGAAGTTTTGGTTTTCCCTCCCTGTTGCAAATTCTCATTGTGGTTCTGGTTGGGTGGTAAGAGCGCGTGTCATCTGCGGGTGGCGCTGCCTCTCTGCTCCAAGGTGACCACGTTTAGATCCTGAGACGGGAAGTGGAGGGTGAATAGGTCAAGGTGGCCTTTTTTCAATAACTTTTCCTTTTTTGTTGTTTATTCATCCTCATCGGTCTTCTGCTTCTTGGTATCAACATCATCTTCCTCAGCTGCCCGCTTGCCCGTAGCTGCCTCCGCCTCCTCATCTTCATCTCCATCCTCTACCTCACCATCACCTTCTTCCTCGTCCTCCTCCTCTTCCTCCCCACCTTCTTCTTCATCTACCTCATTGTCAGCCTCCTGTTCCCCATTTGCCTCATTAGCATTGCCATTGGCAGGGCCTTCTCTTCCATTCTCTGCCTCCTCCACATCTTCCTTCTTTTCCTTCAAATCCGTGGTGGTGATCTCGGAGCTGGTGTGCACAGCCGCGTTTGACATGCTGGGCACCGGTGAGCCAGTGCAGCGGGCCAACGAGAAGGCGAGAGTTCGAGGTGCCTGCGGCGACTGGAGAGACAGAGCCCGGGGAACAATGCAAAAATGGCTTTTCCGAGCAGCCTGTGTGGGGGCTTTTTTTTTTTTTTTTTTTTTTTTTGAGGTAGGGTCTCTCTCAAGCCCAGGCTGACCTGGAATTCACTCTGTACTGTCATGCTGGCCTCTGCTTCCTGAGTGCTAGGATTAAAGGCGTGTGACACCACATCTGCTTTTGTGATTTTATTTTGGAGTCAGGGACTTTATTTTTATTTATGTTTTTGAGGCAGAGCATCACTATGTAGCTCAGGTAGTTCTCGAACTCACAATCCTCTTGCCTCATCCTTCAGAGTACTGGGATTACATACATGTCACATAGCACCATCAAGTTATGTTTAAGTCTTTAACAAAATCAGATACCTGGCACACAAACTATGAGATAAACAATGAAGCTGCCATTCTGTAGAATGTAAATGCAAAACTTCTCCAGGCAAAAATAGTGATTTTATTACTTGGCTTTTGTTATTGTTTTACTTTGTTGAAGACTTTTTAAAAGCCTTTTAGGCAATTTAGATTTAGATTTACATAACATGGCAAATTATGCAGAGATCTCGTATTCCTTTTGCCAGTGCCTCTTGTATGGTTCATGGACATAACAGTTCAATATGTAGTCAGGACATTAACGTTAGTGCATTTAAAGTGCAAACATCACTGTCACTGTGAGACTCCCTAATGTATTATACTCATAATTTCCATATATCCTTACTTATTTCTCCAACTTTTTTCTTTTTGGAGAGAGAGAGAGAGAGAGAGAGAAAGAGAGACCGATAGAGAATGGGTGCGCCAGCAGCCTCTCAGCTGCTGTGAAGAACTCCAGACGCGTGAGCCCCCTTGTGGGCAAACGTAGCATTGCACCATTGCATCACTTTCCGTCTGGCTAAATGTGGGACCTGGAGAATAGAACAGGCATTCTTAGGCTTAGCAATCAGGTGCCTTAACCATCTCTCCAGCCCCCAACTTTTTTTCATTTCAAGAAAGATATAGGCCTGGAGATATAGCTCAGTGATGCTTATCATATACAAGACCCTGAGTTCAGTCTTCCTGAATAAAAAAAAAAGGTTAAATGATTTTTAAAAAATGTTAAATTCAACAGAATCATACAATATACAACCTCTTGAAATTGTTGTATTTTTATTGTTTTTTGGGGGGGGTGTTTGTGTTTGTGTAATGGGTGTGGTGTGGGGGGTGGGTGTATAATGTATGTGCATGTGTGCCAATGGGAGCACCTCGTGTGGAGGCCAGAGGAGAAGGTAAGAGACTCCTCTCTTGGTCTTCTGTTTCATTTCTTTCAGAGAGAGTCTTCTTGCTCACCCTGGAACTGCTATTTTTGGTCAGACTGGATGAGTAATGAGCCCTAAGGACTCTGGGGGTACTGACATGCATGAACATCCTGTTTTTACTTTTTTTTTTTTTTTTAACTTTGGTTGCTAAGGGACTTGATTTAGGCCCTTCCAGGTCCTCATAGGGCCTTGTGCTGCAGGGCAAGCCCGCTTAACTGCTGAGCCATCTCCCCAGACCTTGTTCTTCCTCTTTTTTGACTTAGTTGTGATGATGATATCGTTGATACCATAGTTTATGTACCCTCTCATCTGTTGAAAGATGCCTGTGTTACAATGAAAAATATGTTTTCATAATTGTGATGGTTATACATTTTATACTTCAGACAGCGATCAATTTGGTTGACTTTTAATATATGAAACTTAGGTATAGTTTCTCATTTCTTTTTGTCTCTTTCCTTCCCTACCTCCCTGTGTACTGTCAATGCCAAACTGACCCAACAGCACCATTTGTTGAAAAGATTCTTTCCTACGGAAATGCCTTTGTAAAAAATCACTTATGCTGTTGTATATAAACCTAATAATACTATTTTAAAAATTTTATTTTAAAATACCTGGCTCAATAACATTTCAAAAAAATCACTCATGCCGGGTATGGTTGCATATACTTTTAATCTCAGCACTCGGGAGGCAGAGGTAGGAGGACCACGATGAGTTCAAGGCTACCCTGAGACTACAAAGTGAATTCCAGGTCAGCCTGGGCTAGAGTGAGACCCTACCTCAGGAAAAAAAAAAAATCACTCGTGCTTATTTGTGTAGCATGCAGGAGGTCTAACTTTTTGATGTTGTGACTGTGTGTTAGGTCTTGAGCTGCATTCGTAACTCTCCCAAGATGCAAGTGGCCCAGAGCTGGACACTGGACACACCTGGACTGGTTTCTCAGCGTTTTCTTATGCCATCTTCCTCTACAGGTGGATCTCTCTACCAGTATCATAAAATCCTGATTACTATATCTATGTAGTAGCTTAATAATTCCTGTTATGACTCTTTTCAAAATGGTTTGAGCTTCCCTAGTTCCTTTGCCTTTAATGTTAATTTTAGAATCATATCATCTATATCTACAACAATTCCTCCTGGGCTTTTGATAGGAATTGGATACATTCTATGTATCATGTTAGGGAAAATTGAAATCTTTACTATGTTTAGTCTTGGTAGTGTTCCTACCTCTACATAAAATTTCTTTTCATCAGCATTTTGTAGTGTTCAGCATTTTCTTTGTTAGATACATGCCTAAATATTTCATTTACCTTTCATTATTGTAAAATGTGTGTTTTACATTAGTTTGTATATATGTTCAGAGCTACTATATGAAAGTATAATAGATTTTTATATCCTTATCATGTACCTTGAAATCTTGATGAATTCACGTGCTAGTTTTATGGCTTTATTTATTTATTTATGAGAGAAAATGGGCATGCCAGGGCCTCTAGCCATTGGAAACAAACTCCAGACACATGCGCTATCATGTGCAACTGGCTTATGTGGGTTCTGGGGAGTTAAACCTGGGCCTATAGGCTTTGTAGGCAAGCACCTTAACTGCTAACCCATCTTTCCAGTTCCACACACTAATTTTAGGTGACATTTAAAAGATTTTTTGTGATTTAACCCATAGACAACTGCAATGGTTAGTTTTGATTTTTTACCTGAGTGGACTGTGAAATGTCTCAGATTAGTATAACATCTGTGGATATATCTGTGAAAATATCTCTGGAGCCAGTTTTATCATGAGAGTTCTGAATTTATTAGTGATTTCATCCATGTATGAATAGACTACTGGGAGGTGATGGGACTTTGGGAAGTAGAGGCCAGTTGGAGGAGGTGGGTTGCTGCGAGTGTGTCTTTGAAAGGCATAGTTTGGCCCTGGTCCCTTCCTGTTATCCCTCTTTGCTTCTTGTCGGCCATGAGATGAGTAGCCTCTGCCACACACTCCTGCTGCCATGGTGTTCTGCCTTTCTGCAGGCCCAAAGCAATGGAAACAGCCAGTCCTGAACTACAGCCAAAATACATTTTTTTCCTACTGTAAATTGTTTTTCTCAAGTGTTGTCACAGGTGAAAAATCTTACATGACAACTGTGTCAGCTGCACGTAGGCCGCGTTTTCTTTTCCTTATGCATTTCTCTCTTTTCCCAACCGTTTTGCACTGGCTACAACTTCCAGCACTGTGGCAAATGAGCACAGCTACCCTTCCTTGAGCTTTAGTTTACAGAGAAAACATTCACTTTCCCCACAAACAGTAGTGTTGTTTATATGTTTTCATAGATAGTCTTTGTCGAGTTTAAGAATTTACATTAATTCCTATTTTTCTGAATTTCTTTCCAAAATCATGAATGAATATTGAATTTTGCCAACTCTTTTGTATACATGAAATGATATACAATACTGTGATGGAGTTCATTGACTGACTTTCAAGTACTGAACCAGCTTTTTTTCTCTGGAGTAAACCTCACTTGCTCATGATATATAAATCTTAGTTCTAATTGCTAAATATAATGAATATTTTGTTAATAAATATGCTCATAAGACATGTTAGCTTGAGGTTTCTTTCTTTTTTTATTTTCTTTGTTTTGATATCTTGGTACCATGCTTTTGTTTTCTGTAGAGTATTCTATTAATAGTCTTTTTTGTTTGTTTGTTTTTCTTTTTGAGGTAGGATCTCACTCTAGGGATCTCTCTCTAGCCCAAGCGTACCTAGAATTCACCATGTAGTTTCAGGCTGGCCTCAAGCTCGCAGCAATCCTCCTACCTTAGCCTCCTGAGTGCCAAGGGCCTCTACCCACTGCAAACAAACTCCAGACACATGCACCACCTTGTGCATCTGGCTTTATGTGGGTACTGGGGAATTGAACTCCGGTTGTTAGACTTTACAGGCAAGTACCTTAACTGCTGAGCCATCTCTTCAGCCCTCTGTTAATCTGCTTTAAATGGTTGGTAGAGTTATATCAAACCATCTGCATTGACGTATTTCTTATGTCCAAAATGTTTTCAAAATGAATTCAGTTTTTAGAAAACTAATGCAGAAACAAAGATCTCAAGCCAAGTGTCTTTAACTGCTAAGCCATCTCTCCCTCCCAAAACAAAGATTTCACTGATAAATTCTAGCAAACATATAAAGAATCTTTCTCAATCCTCCTCAAACACTTTCAAAAGATGGAAGAGGAAGAAATACTTCCTAAGTCTATGAGACAAGCATCACCTCGATATGGAAAACAACAAAAGCCGTCTAGAACTACAGGAACACACACAAATCTATTAGAGCTAAGAAATTCATCAAGATTGCAAGTGGACTACAAATGAAACACAATAATTAGTTGCATTTCCATTTACTAGCAACAAGTTAGGAAATTATGAAAGCAATTATATTTATAATTACCTATTTACCATCGCATCAAAAAGAATAAACTTGGAATAAATCTAACCATGGTAATGCCAGACTTGCACACACAAAATGATAAATTAATGGAGAAGTAAGTAACAACAACAGAACCCCATATTCATGGTATGGAATACATTATTGCTACAACAGAAAAAACCCCCAAAACACACTATAGATTTGAGTGAATACCCACAAAAATCCCAGTGATCTTTTTGTAGAAGTGGAAATCTATTAAGCTTCCTAAGGATTTCAAGGGATCCTGGATAGCTAAAATAGTCTTGAAAAAGAACAAAGTAAGGGCTGGAGAGATGGCTTAGGGGTTCAAGCGCCTGCCTCCTAAGCCTAAGAACGCTGGTTCCAATCTCCAGGGGTTCCAATCTCCAGGTCCCACGTTTAGCTAGATGCAAAGTGACGCAAGGGCACAATGCCGCACTTGACCACAAGGGGGAGCACACACCTGGATTTCCTTTGCAGCAGCTGAAAGACTGCTAGCGCGCCCATCTCTATCTGTCTTCCTCTCCCTCTTTCTCTCTCTCTCTGTGTCTCTCTCAAAAAAAAAAAAAAAAAAAAAAAAAAAAAAAAGTAAGAGGACAGCTTCAATTTCAAATCTTAGTACAAAGTGACAGGAAATTGAGGCTGGGGAGACAACTCAGTCGGTGCAGTGGTTCCCTTACAAGCATGTAGACCTGAGTTTGATCCTCCGGACCCACACTAAAAAAAATAACCTGATATGGTGGCACACACACTCCAGTGCTGAGGAGGCAGGCAGGAGAATCCCTAGGGCTTGCTAGTCCAGTCCACTTGGTAAATTATAGGTTAATAAGGGGCCTTGTTTCAAAAATGTGGGTGATGCATGGCAACACCACCCAAAGTTGTCCCCTGGCCTCCACATGCATGTGGACCTTCACACATACATACACCTCCATGCACATGAACAAACACATGTGAAAAAACATATATGCATAAAGTAATAGAACAAAACAATGTGGTATGGATAAGAGTACACATATAATTCAAATTTGATAGAATTGAGATGCCAGAATGAAATCCATAGATCTATGATTAATAGATTTTTGTAAAGGGGGCTAAATGAATGCAGAGATCAAGAACAGTCTCTCTCTCTCTCTGTCTCTGTCTCTCTCTCTCTCTCATTCTCTCTCGTGTGTGTGTGTGTGTGTGTGTGTGTTTTAAATAGAGTCATGCTCTAGCACAGGTTGACCTGGAATTCACTATGGAGTCTCAGATTGGCCTCAAATTCATGGCGATCCTCCTACCTCTGCACCCTGAGTGCTGGCATTTAAGGTGTGTACCAGGATGGTTAAGCACTTGCCGGGAAGCCTAAGGACCCTGGTTTGATGCTCAATTCCCCAGTACCCATGTAAGCCAGATGCATAAGGTGGTACATGCATCTGGAGTGCGTTTGCACTGGCTGGCAGCTGGTACTCCCATTCTCTCTCTCTCTCTCTCTCTCTCTCTCTCTCTCTCTCTCTCTGTTGCTCTCAAGTAAATAAAAATAAACAAAAAAAAATTAAAAGTGTGGGCCACCACACCCAAACCAGCATAGTCTCTTTCACAAGCAGTGCTTGAAGAAATGCAAAAGAATGAAGAATGAAGTTGAGGAGTAACCAACTGCTCTCTGATTGGATTTGAGACCTGTTCCTTAGGAAGAAATTCACACCTACTACTGAAGACCGGGTCAAAAGCCTATGGCTTGGCAGATCATGGACCCTATCAGGACAGCTACTTCGGTTTGGCTAAATGGATGTGTTGTGCCCATCAAATTGCCCTTTCAGTCTTTATGTTTATGCCCATAGATTAGTGCTGCTGTCATCGTTGGCCAGAGGAGCTTCTTTTTGCAGTTGCTGGTGACTGTTGGAGAAACTAAAAATTCATCAAAGTGCTGAAAAATAAGTGATAGTGTTTAGTGTTAAATGAGATGTCTGTATCAACTGCACCAGGGCTGAGGGAACACTGTGTAGATGGAGTTGAAAGACTGTAAGAAGCATGGGTTAGCCGGGCGTGGTGGCACACGCCTTTAATCCCAGCACTCAGGAGGTAGAGGTAGGAGGATCACCGTGAGTTCGAGGCCACCCTGAGACTACAGAGTGAATTCCAGGTAGGCCTGGATCAGAGTGAGACCCTACCTCAAAAACAAACAAACGAACAAAAAACAAAGAAACAAACAAAAAACAAACAAAGCAGGGGTTAGGGAGGAGTTCTATGGAACACTGTCTTCTGGACATGATATGGCTACTGCGCTCACGACTTCACAGGTACTGTCATTACCTACACAAGACCTGCACCACGCTAGACCCACCAACACTCCATCACAGATGACAGCGGAGGCCTCGAGGCCCCCAGCCCTCTCTGAGGAGTTATTTGCACTTACTGGTTGTTGGGGGGAGGAAAAGAGGTTTCTGCTGTGGTGTAATCACTCAGAGTCACACACAGGCGCTGGTAAATCATCTTCCATGCACACTTATTCAGGCAATCCTAATTAAACAGTGGATCACACTCATAAAGAAACTACAAACGCACATCAAAGTAGAAGGACTAGTTGGGAAGAAGGTGTCAGAGCAGGTAATGGAAAGGGATTATGATTAAAACCCAGGTATAAAAATAGTCAACAAAAATCAGTAAAAACAAATTAAGGATGCAAAGGGGCAGCCAAGATACAATGACTGCCTTGCATGTGTCAAGACCATGTTGATTTCCAGGTGTACTCTAAGTTTTTGTACCAGCATCTTACAGCATTTCTTAGGCACTAGTGCTGCATGCCCTTCACAGATAATACAAATGAGACAAAACACTTGACATAAGGCTCTGAGGCACAAGCAAACACAAACAGGGAACTCAACTCAAACTTTTTTTTTTTTTTTTTTTTTTTTGAAGTATTGTTTCACTCTAGTCCAGGCTGGCCTGGAATTCACTATGTAGTCTCAGGGTGGCCTGGAACTCATGGCGATCCTCCTACCTCTACCTCTGCCTCCCGAGTGCTGAGATTAAAGGCATGTGCCACCACACCCGGAAGGGAACTCAAACTTCTAAGAGAAAGAGATCTGATCCCTTGAACAACGTTTTTCTAGGAAAACATAATTCTGGCCTGATCTCACTTTGTTTTCCCCATGACTGTACCTAGGGCAAAGCACAGAGTATGTTGTCAGCCACACTGGGGGCATTGCAGGTACTCAGCTCTCAGGTTTTGTCTTCAAGAGCCCCCAGCTTGGGTGCAGGCACTCACATTCCTCAAACCAACCTGGCTTCCTGTCATTGCCAGTGTACTTAAAATTCTTCTGCAGAAAAAAATCATTTTCTGCCTAGCATCTTGGCACATGTCTTTAATCCCAGCACTAGGGGCGAGAGAGGATCACTGTGAGTTTTAGGCCAGCCTGAGACTATATAGTAAATTCCAGGTCAGCTTGGGCTAGAGTGAGGCCCTACCTAAAAAAAAAAAAAAAAAAAAAAAAGTAAAAATCATGTAATTTAGTAACTGTATTATTGTATACATGTTTATACTGTAAAAAGTAATTTACTTCATTGGAGTCATTTATACTGAAGTAGCAAAGGACTGATGAAAGCCAGGACATTCACTGGTCGGCCAACAGGCCCATTGCTATTACCAGCAATGTCTCTCACAAAATCTCTGTTTCTGAGCAACATTATTTGTGAGACAAATATTTATTATTATTAACAACATATTTCCTATGGACACATCACGTGTTGATACCCTCTTTTCCCTTGTCCCTGCTGCCATTCAGCTGGGGACGCTCCTCAGTGGGATTGCAGGTATTCCCTATGGGGGGGGTGTTATGTGTTGTGGGAGCAGCAGACAGGTTTTTTTTTTTGTGTGTGTGAAAGGAGGGAATGCCTCTGGGCATGATGTCTCTGGCTCTTACAATCTTTTCACCCCCTCTTCTGCAAAATTCCCTGAGCCATGCTGGGTGAGTTTTAAGTCTACTTCAGTGATGAGCTCTTAGGAGCCTCTGGATCTCTGCTTTGGTAGATGTTGAGTATCCTCAGTGTCTGTCTCCTTCACTCTGGTGCTGCTTATCAGGTTCAGCATGGAAGCAGAATTCTTCCTTGTCTCCGAGTTCCTCTGTGGATTCAGCTGGGGCTTGGCTGAAGTGAGAGGGGTAGTTTATCTCCTAGGGTCTCACTACCTTCTGAAAAAAAAAGAACAGATTCTCCAGTGGGGAGTGAAGTCAGCATAGTTTAAATGGGATAAGTATTTTTAATTTGGAGAATTTGATGTATGTAATCCCTCTGTTAGCCAGACTAGTGAGAGTTTAACACTGGAAAACATAATCTTTGTCTCCATAGGATTCTGATCTGGTTCCTAATTCTAGATATGGGATCCTTTCCACTGAGTGGATTTCTTAGTCAATCAGAAAGCTATTGGTTGCCCACCAAGGCTGTACTATTGCACTGGCATGTACATCCTCTGAGTGTTTGCTTCTGAGTAGCTTAGACCTGTGGTTGCTTACACCTTTGTTGGCCACTTTCCCCCAGTAGCTCATGCAGTGCTTTCCAGCACTAGACAGGCTAATTGTCTGGGGACTGGCTTTCTTCTGAATTCCAGCCAGGTCTCTCCATGCTCGGTGACAGCAGCATATGGTGGCTTTAGCAATAGGGTCTACCTTTTGCCTCAGGTGGATAATCAAGTGCTTTGTTTTGGGGACCTTGTAGGTCTCTGCAATCAACAGCTTGTTGTGGGGCGCATCAACTGGCAGCAGTTCCCTGAGCCATGGCAGGGCTATTAACAATCTGATTAGTGTTGAGTTCTATGCAGCCTCTGGATTTCTGCTTTGATAGGTTTTGAATGACCATAGTGTCTGTAACCATTGCCCTGGAGCTGATGGTCAGGCTAGCAATGAGAACAGTGTTCTGTCTCAGCTTCCTCTAATATTTCTCCTGGACCCCTGGCAGATGTGGTAGAGGTGATGACACAGCTTATGGCAGGCTGTTGGCTATCTGTTCTTATTGTATTGATGGATCTTGGATCTCCTCCATTTTCTCTGTCATCTGTAAAAAAAAAAATATATCAGATTTTCCAAACAAGAGTAAGAACAGCTTGAATTAAAAGGGATTTGCATAGATATTTGAGAGTTTTTTTGCTGTTATAACCACTCTTCTTATCCAGAGAGTGTGTGTGTGTGTGTGTGTGGGGGTTCTCTGAGTTTCCTGTCTGTGGGATTCTGACTGGGTTTCCAGTACTAGATATGAGTTCTATCCCATTAAGCAGGTCTTATGTGCAATCAGAGGGCAGATGGTTATCCACAGAGGCTGTGTGCCACTATTGCACAAGTCTGTACTTCTTGCCTGGCTGTTGATTTTGTAGTTTACAGGGTCCCCCACTTATTCAGACTGTTGATGACCATCATCCCCAGCAGCTCCCATAGAGGCTTCCAGCACTACAGGGCTGTCAGTTCCCCATTGCTGGGATGAGCACCCAACTAAATACAGTTTTATGGAAAGAAAGGGTTTATTTCAGGCTTTCAGATCCACGGGAAGTTCCATCAGTGGTGGAAGAAGCAGAGATAAACCACTTTAGCAAACAAAATATAGCATCAGCACACATCAACCTGTCAGAGGAGACTTGCTCTTTCCCACCTTTGGGCTGGAATCAGATCCACCCCCAAACACACCTTCAGGCTGGACTCCAGTGACCCCCTCCTCCTCCAGATAGGAGGCTGAAAATCCAAGTTATAAGTTTAATTTTAACACCTGAGTCAATGGGGGACACAATTCAAAGACAGGAGGGAACTGTTTTCCCTGACAGTTCCAGTGTGGTGTCTCATCCTGTGACCACAGCCTACGTTGTCTTTGGCAACAGGGTCTTACTTTTTAGCTCTGCCAAGTGTTTTGGCAATGTCCTGCATTGTTTTGGGAACCTCATGAGTCTCCCCCAACAGCCAGGGAGCTGTTGCGAGATAACCCAATTGTGGGCCTGGGATTAACCAGCCAGAGCTCATGGGTTTAGTGTTATGTTTTTACCACCTGCTACAGGACACTTTGGTCCATACTGTGTCCCCTCTTCCTTTATTGGTAGTTATATTTTATACAGTGCTATCCGGAAGAAGGGTTCCTATGGAACTGATTCATGTTGTCTGAAGTTTTGTCTAATTCCCCTTCTTACCCTCCCTGTCCCATGCCCCTCCCAAATACTCCCACCCTCTATATTTTGTCCCTCACACAGCCTGTCAAATATATCCTCCTCTCCTCCCTTCTTATTTCCTTTTTCTCCCAGTCACATTCTAGTTTTATGCCCACATGCCAGGTGCTCACTACCATCCACACTCCTCTCCACTTAATCCCAGTTAGGAACTGCAGATGAGAGAAAGTATGTGATGTTCATCTTTCTGTGCCTATGTGATCTTCCCTAGAATGATTTTTTGAACTCCAGATAGATACAATGTTGAAAACGTGAGTGCTAATGAAACTACGGGAAACCGAGAGCCTTGCACGTTACTGGTGGGAATATGAAATGGCAGAGCTGCCATAGAAAACAAGTTTGCAATTTCTCAGAGTTAGAGATAGTACCCATATGACTCAACAATTCCCCTTTTCAGTTTATACTAAAAGAACTGGAAACGGGTACTCCAGTATTGTACAGCACAATTCATAATAACAAAATGAAACCAACCCTGATTTTCATCCCCAGGTATATGGATAAATATAGTGTAACTAGAATACAAAATTATCTAACTATGCAAAGGAATGAAGTATATCATAATGTGGATGAATCATAAAAATATGCTGACTGAAAGATGCCAGACACAACTTTCACAAGTAGCATAATTTCATTATGTGAAACTCTAATAGCTGGTAAGTACATAGAGGCAGAAAGACCAGTAGTCCATAGTGGGAGGCAGTGATGAAGGGGCAAATAGACAGTAACACTTTAGTATTCATAGGGTGACTTTTTGAAGTAGTTAAAAAGTGATGGTTGTGCAACATGGTGACCAATACTGACTTGTACACTTTAAAATGATTCATTTTGTGCTACATGAATTTTAGCACCAAACAAACAAAAAGATAGAAAGTTCTCACTCTAGCCCAGGCTGACCTAGAATTCACCATGTAGTCTCAGGGGGGCCTCGAATTTATGGCAATCCTTTTACCTCTGCCTCCTGAATGCTGGGATTAAAGGCATGCGCCACCACTCCTGGCTTTGTTTGTTTGTTTTTTGAGACAGTCTTATATATTCTAGGCTGGCCTCTAACTCACTATATAGCTGAGGATGACCTTTAACTGATTCTCCTGCATCAACCTCCCGAGTTCTGGGATTACAGGCATCAGTTACATTTGGGTTAAGTGGTGCTGGCAGGGAAACCAGGGTTCCGTGGATGCTGGGGAAGCATTCTACCAAATACACCACATCCTCAATCTGATATTTTGTCTGTGGAGTTATCTCTAAGCTGAGGAATTGTTCCCTCCCTGCCTGCCCTCTTCTCCCTATTCCCTTCATCCCTTTTCTCCATTAATACACAGCAATATTCTGAGTTTGTTCAACTAACTTCACTATGCTTACAATAATCTGTCTCTCATGTGATTATGGCAGACAGTTTTTCAAGGTATTGTGTGTGTGCGTGTGTGTGTGTGTGTGTGTGTGTGTGTGTGTGTGTGTGTGTATACGTGTGTGTCTTAATCAGGATCTAGCCTACCATTTCTGTACTCTTGCCACTACTGCTCAACCATATAGTCTGTTTTCCAGTCAAACTCCACATCCGCTAGGTTATATATTAGTTTAGTGTAGTCAAATATAAACTACTGATTTGTTTACTATAACAAAGTTATGTGTTCCTCTTGAAGACGCCAAATTCCTGGGCTTCTGTTTTTCTTGAACTCTTACTCTCAATAGAGAACTTCAATCTCACGGGCTAGGAGTGTCCCAGAGACTGCCACCACATCAACATTCTCAAGGAGAAACAAAGCAGGAGAGGGCTAGGGATGTCACCTAACACACCCAAGGCTTTTGATCCCCAGCACCTTACTCCGCCTCTCACATACAACACCAAAAGAAAGAGGGAGAGGGAAGGAGAGGAACAAGGAGGGAGTTGAAGGAAGGAGAAAGAAAGGGAAAGAAAAAAGTAGGCTACAGAATTTGCCTTCCTTTAATGTGTCAGTAGAAGTTGCATACCAATTATGCTCATAGCAGCCAACAATGCTAAGAGCAGTTTTTATCTAGACAGAGATGCCTGGGCAGAGCATGGATGCTCTGTGATTAAATGAAGAATATAGCAGAGTGGATAACCCACAATTCTGCCTCCACTTTATAGAATTTTGTATACATGTGTGTGCATCGTTGTGCATGTGCAGGTGTGGGGTGTGGGGTGCAGAAGACAATCTTAGGTGTCATGCTCAGGTATGCAGTCACCTGGTTCCTGTTTTTTTTTTTTTTTTTTTGAGATAGGCACTCTCATTGGCCTAGGGCTTACCAATTAGGCCAAACTGGCTGGCAACCGAGCTCCAGGGATCCTCCTGTCTTCACCTCCCCATGGGTGGGTGACATCACATCCAGCATTTTAAAGTACGTTCTGGGGATCAAATTCAAGTCCTTATGCTTACACAGCAAGTATTTTACCAACTAAACCAGCCCACAAGGCAGAATTTCTATTATCAAACATTGTCAGGAGACTAAGAACCAAGATGCAGTCAGTGGGGTTGAAGAGATGATGCAGCAGTTAAGAACACTTGCTGTGCATCTGTGAGAGCCTCGGGAGGCCTGAGAGACTGCAGAGGTCAGCCCCCAGGACCCATGCAAGCAGCTGGGTGTGGCCACACATCTCTATAGTGCCAGTGCTGTGGGGCTCCTGGAAAAATGGCAAGTTCCAGGGTCAGTAAGACTCGGGATCAAGTAAGAACTTGTGAAAGAGCCTGGTGTGTGTGTGTGTGTGTGGGGGGGGTTACCCAACTTCCCCTCCAGCCACAGCAGGCAAGCACTCCCACCACATGTGATCACACAGGCACTGCATGAGTACATATATGTGCATGTACCATAAACACAGCACACATGCACACTGATACAGAAGTTGGAACCCTGGGATGCCGGGGTGGGGGAGGGAGGGAGAGGGAGAGGAACCAGTGAACCCTAACTTGAGGCCTTTGTCCAAATTATCAAACAATTGAAAATGCATACTCAGGAAGGGTAAATTATAAAATGAGATTTATTATAGGGAGGGTTAGGATCCAGAGGGAAGGCAAGCCTAAACCCAAAAGATTTCCCCCTTCTAGCATGGCTGGAAGAAAATCTCCTCACTCATGGAGAAAGGTCTGGAGGAGGTGCTTACAAGCAGGATAGTGCCCACAATGGAGCAGGAAAATTCCTCAGCAAAAAAGAAATTCTCCCTTTCCCAGCCAGCCTATGAAGTGGGGGGGGAGACTGAGAAGACCCCCCCTCACCTTGGCAAAGACAGAGCTAAGACAGCAGTAAGAGGTCAAGAGAACAAAGGGCCAAGACTGTTCATACATGTTGCTTATGAGATGAACACGGATCAAAGATTTGTCATATATCAGCTCTAGATTATTTTTCGACTAATAACCATCGTTGAGACAGGAATGCTTTTTAGCTGATACCACAGACCTTCCAATATGATGCTCTGAAAAACATGCAATAAAGCTTCCACAGTCTTTTTTCCAAAAACCCATTAACTGAAACTAATCTTGATGAAATTTAAGACAAAGGCCAAATGAGGGGCATTTTATGATACTCCTCTGAAAACAATCAACATTGGGAGCTGCATGCCTGTCACATTTGGTGGTGAGTTCTCAATACTCAGCAAGTGTTATTGACGAGTAACTAGGAGCCAAGTGAAGCTCTCACATGCTACTTCTTTTACATTTAGGATTACCAGTTCATTTGTCACATGTGGGCCCTTGTTAGTAATGGAATATTTATAGTTATCAAACATTTCCAAATTGTCTTCTGTGGAAAAATTATGGGCTGCACTTTTGAAAAGGAACTAGAAATTTCATGTACAAGTGTCGTTGGATTCTTGTTTTTATGCTTTGCTTATAGAATATTTAATGTGTTCATTAATCATACACTGTAAATCTCCAGAAGGTAGAAGAATATCTAGCTTTTTTTTTTTTCTTGGTTTTTCGAGGTAGGGTCTCACTCTGGTCCAGGCTGACCTGGAATTAACTATGTAGTCTCAGGGTGGCCTCAAACTCTCGGCGATCGTCCTACCTCTGCCTCCCTAGTGCTGGGATTAAAGGCGTGCGCCACCATGCCCGGCTCATGTCTGGCATTTTTGAAACTCAATCATAAAACCATTTTTCTCAGTTTCTAAGGGACCATCATGTCATAGATTACAATCTGGTAAATGCTTATCTGATATTTAAACTTTTAGATTCCTCTGTTTTTATTTTTATTTTTTGTATATTTGATGTGCTCAAAACAATTTTTTTTTTCTCACTAGTTCGGACAGCCTCTCCTCAGCCAGCTCATTAATTTCTCAAAAGCTGAGCTTATGAATTAGAAATAAGCTGAAGATTACTCATCTAAACATTTGTCACATACTTATCAGGCAAACTTAATGCTAGTTTTTGTTTGTTTGTAAAACAAAAACCTCAAATTCTTTGTGAACTACTCCATACCTCTTGGTAGGAAAAGTTTCCTAATCTACGAGAGAAGGTAATGGAAATTTCAAACATTCAAAGAATGTTAGTCTCTTAGTGACAAATTATGCAGAGTAAGAAAAATGTTCATAGAAATAGAAGCAAGAGGAATCTATATAAATAGTAATGTCAGAAGAGTGAATTCCTTTTCAGCTGTAACATCACATTTTTTGCATGTTGCACACATTGTTTAGCCGTTTCTAAACACATTTCCATTGACGTCATTTGTAAAAACTTCCTAGGCTCACATTCTGGAAAACTGACAAAGTTGTAATGAACAGATGCAAATTCCACGATTGTAATTGGCTTTTTACTCTAAACTAATTTTCTGGCTCATGGATCTATTTTTCTCCATCTTTACCTTAGGAATTTGAAAAGGTTTCTTTCAGAATGGAACATTTTATTGACTGACTTTTCTAAATCAGGGCTTATCACATAATGTTGTGCACGCCTTCTAATCACCTATAGTTAAACTTAGAATGTTATGAGTATTTTTAAATATTTCCATTGATTTTTAACATTTTATAAACATTTTAATTACTCTTCTATATTTCCTAGAGAAGCACATTACTTTTTAATGTGGCTTTCTTCTTTGTTTTACTTTTTCTATCACTAATAATTTCTGTCTTAAAAAATAGAACTTATAGGATATTATTTCACAAATCCAAGTCTTTCTTGAAGATAAATAATATTAGTGGGACCTCACCTAGACAAAACATGATATATTTTTATATTACTTGGTTTACTCCGATAAGATTTTCTAATATTACCATCCAAACTATTGTCATATGACAAAGAAGGTCAGGTAAGTTGTTTTGAAAGGACCAAATACTATATCTTCATGCTTATTGTGTGTATGTTTTCAAACAGCACAAAATAAATCTTAAAAATCTGCTTCTATCACAAGTTCTAATTACTGATTAATTTTGGTATGTGAATGGTAAACCCAATACTTATTACTGAAAGAATTTTTAAAATTATTTTGTCAGTGTGTGTAAATTTGTTTCATCAAAGTATCAAAGCAAGTACAAATACAGAGCAGGTATTTGGCATATTGCTTCTTGTTAAGGAAGATCTAATAGCTTCATATGAACTGTTATTATGAACAGAAATCATTTACAACTCAGGCCTATATTTACAACTAGTAGGAGTATAAAAGATACCAAACAAATCCAGAAGTTCTGGGGGAAAAGGTTATTTGAATAGAGAAATTACCATTTTAATCTAAATAAATATATACCAGAGATTTAAATATATCTTTATGTTAAGATTTTTTAAAAAAATTTAGCCTCACATAGCAGCTTAGGATTAACAGAATTAAATCTGTTAGAAGTATAAAACTTGTGATCTAAAATAATAATTACATAAATGTAATTTAATTTCCAATGTTTTCTAGGCAACCTAAAATAGCTATTATAGTTAGATGAGGTGATTACAAACTAAACATCTGAGTTTAGTAATAAAATATATTTGTTACTGCTTATGGAAAAGTTAAAAAATTATAAATACAGTTTTCTTTGATTTTCAAAATGTCTTTTATTCTTTTTTACATAAGGAGGAATCTTTGTGCTCCACGTGTCTTTTGAGTGATCTTTGATAGGTATCCAAGTGAACAATTTGTTCTTTTCCTTCTCAACTGTTGATTCAAAGTGTCACTGACATTGAAAGCCCACGCTAAGCAGGCTGGCTGCATGGATTTTGTAGCATATAGTAAACTAAAACCCTGGTGACCTTTTGGTCTTGTTGATCACATGCATGAAGTTGATCATCTGTTAATCTCTAGCAATCACTGGTACATCCCTGCACAGAAGACAGACAGTTTTCATTTGTCCCTTTGGAAAATGCTTTGACAAGGAATTTTAAAAATCATTTTCTAGTCTAAGATTCTAAAATAATGAATATTTTATTCCTAAACAAGAAAATTTTAAAGTAAATATTAGAATTTGTAACATGTATATGTCTCCAGTGTTTGTTTTTTGCTTGAGATACCAGTGATAATTTTCTGAAAGTCTAAAGTATAAATTACTAAGTTAGACTTGTCAACACACACACACACACACACACACACACACACACACACACACACGAGTCATGCATTTTAAAAATGTAATATGTGGGCTGGAGGGATGGCTTAGCGGTTAAAGTGTTTGCCTGCAAAGCCAAAGGACCCAGGTTCAGATCCCCACGACCCATGTTAGCCAGATGCACAAGGGGGCATATGCATCTGGAGTTCATTTGCAGTGGCTAGAGGCCCTGGCGTGCCCATTCTCTCTCTCTCCCCCCTCTTTCTCTGTCAAATAAATGAATATTAAAAAAATTTTTAAAAATACAATATGTGTTACATTCTTGTTAGATTTATAAGCCATTGTTTTCTTCGCATTCTTTGATATGAATAAAATTTAGCTACAATATTGATTTTAAAAATAAATCTAGGGCTAGAAAGATGGCTTAGCAGTTATGTGCTTGCCATTGAAGCCTAAGGACCCTGGTTTGAGGCTAAATTCCCCAGTAACCACGTAAGCCAGATGCACAAGGTTATGCAGACATCTGGAGTTCGTTTGCAGTGGCAGGAGGCCCTGGTGAGCCCATTTTCTCTCTCTCTCTCTGCCCCTTTCTCTCTCTGTCTGTCACTGTCAAATAAATAAAAATAAAACAAAAAAATTTTTAAAAAATCTAAATTCTGGTGCTGGAGAGATGGCTTACTGGTTAAGGCACTTACCTGTGAAGCCTAAGGACACAGGTTTGATTCCTCACTACCCACATAAGTCAAATACACAAGGTGGCACATGTGTCTGGAGTTCCTTTGTAGTGGCTGCAGTCCCTGGCATACCCACTCTCTCTCTCTCTCTGCCTCTCTCTTTCTCTCTCTCTCTGTCTCAAATAAATAAATAAAAATACATTTTTTTAAAAAAATCTACATTCTGGGTCAATAGTGCTAAATGGAATTTGAAAGTCTTATAGCAAGATCCAAGTTCAGGATTAACTGCTACTCAAGTATTGTCCTGTAAAAGGTTACGTGGTAAAATTTTAAGGGTTGCAGGCCAATAAAAATGGAATACATTATGTAGACATTTGCATAACAAGAAATAATGTCTGCAGATTCTTTACAAATGAGGTTCAATTAGTAACAATTTTTGTGCTGTAGCGGTATAGTGAAAATGCTCCCTACCAAAAAAAAAAAAAAAAAAAAAAGGAATCATTGTCTATACACGCAATAACAGACACAAATCTCAAAAACACTGCAGAGTTGAAGAAGCCTATTAAAAAAACCTATACACTGGGACTGGATGGCTCAGTGGTTAAGGAGCTTGCTTGTGAAACCTAAGAACCCAGGTTCAATTCCCCAATACCCACATGAACCAGATGCACAAAGTGGCACATGTATCTGGAGTTTGTTTGCAATAGCTAGAGACGCTGGTGTGCCCATTCATTCCATCTCTCTCTCTCTCTATCTCTCTCTCTACCTGCCTCTCTCTCTCAAATAAAAATAATTTTTAAAAAACTACATACTGGGCTGGAGAGATGGCTTAGCAGTTAAGGTGCTTGTGTTAAGGCATTTTTCTGAGAAGTCTAAGGACCCAGGTTTGACTCCCCAGAACCCAGGTAAGCCAGATGCACATGGTGGAGCATGCGTCTGGAGTCGTTTGCAGTGGCTACAGACCTTGGTACATCCATTCTCTCTCTCTCTTTCTGTCTGTCCTCTCTCTCCTCTCTCTCATAAATAAATAAAAATAAAGAAAAAATCCAAAAGAAAACAAAACTATGTACTGTATGGTAAGAATTACATGAAGTTCTAGAAAATTCAAACTAGTCAGAAGTCATAGAAAGCTTCTGATGGTAATCTGGGCCATACGGGTTTGATGGCAAAGGTGCCTGAGGGGACCATCAGGGTAGCAGGAATGCTCAATAGATTGGTTGTAGCAATTGTTACGCAGGTTTCTATGGTTTTGAAGCCTATTGAATTTGAAGAAGCTAAATGATGTGGGGATGCTGGAAGTTCTGAAGAAAGATCTATGTGGTTAGGAACAGAAGGATTCTTTCCAAGAGCCAGCATGGGACTGACACCTGCCCAAAGCCAGTTGAGTGATCTTTCTTGGCAGCAAATTCCCCGTCTCAGTCAAGCCTTTAGGTGACTTAAGGCCCTAGATGACAGGGTCATGACAACTTCATGCTACATCCTTGGTCAGTGTCACCCAACTAAGCCACTCTTGAGTTCCTGTTCATAAAAACGGATTATAGTTTCTCTGACTCAACATAAAGGTTTTGAGATTTGTTTTATCCTTGCATGTCATCTAAGCCAGAAATGAGCCCAAAAACATTTACTTTAAACAAGTGTTCTTTATTTTAATGCTTAAAAATTTTATCTTAATGATGCATATCTTTTAAAAATATTGAGAGTCACTGGCTAAGATAATTATAAATTAGTAGCTGAATGTTATCATTGTTTTAATTTCTTCCCAAGAGTCTTTTACATTGTAGACAGGGCAACTAATAATCCATACATTTTGCATCAAGAGAAGGGTTATTCTGCAGTTAAACCTGGCCTGGGTACATTTAGGATAAGTATTAAGAAGTCTTCCATTTAAGAATATGTCTGGAGTTAATGTTCCAAAATAGAGATGAGTGGGTACTATTAACGTAGAGATCCAGGATTTATACACTGGACACTCTCAAAGATACAGAAAAATGAGGCAATGTGGTGACATAGTAAGTTTTGGACTTGATATCAGGAAGACTAGGGGCAAAATTCTGCTCAGACACTAATTCATAGACTAGTCTTGAGGAAATTGCAACAATTTCTCCAGATATTGTATAATTCTTTCTCTATAAAAATGAATGTATTGGACTCTATGGTCTTTACTTTAAAATATATGCTTTAAAAATTTTATTGATTGATTGATTGATTTGAGAGAGCAAGAGAGAAAGAGGCAGAAAGAGAGAGAGAGAGAGAGAGAGAGAGAGAGAGGGCACCAGGGCCTCCAGCCATTGCAAACGAACTCCAGATGCATGTGCCACCTTGTGCATTTGGCTTACCTGGGTCCTGGGAAATCGAACCGAGGTCCTTTGGCTTTGCAGGCAAACGCCTTAACCACTCAGCCATCTCTCTAGCCCTAAAACATGTAATTTTATAAACTAGGATCCTTAAAGGATTGTAGGAATGTAATAGAGAGCATAAAATAACCTAATGAGGCACTTAAAAATTATTTCTCAAGGGATGACTTTAGTGGTTAAAGCACTTGCCTACAAAGCCTAAGGACCCAGGTTTGAGTCCCCAGTACCCATGTAAGCCAGATGCACAAGGTGGCACATGAGTCTGGAGTACATTTGCAATGGCTAGAGGCCCTGACGTATCCATTCTCTCTGACCCCGTCTCTCTATCAAATAAACAAAATAAAATAATTTTTACATTATTTATTTTTCTGATTTTTATATGCAATAATCTCTTCAGTGCCTCAAATCTTCAAATTAGAAATTCAGTGTAATACTTTCCTAAATCCTTAATATGTTTTTTTCCTTTTTGGTCTTTTGAGACGGGGTCTTGCTATGTAACTCAGGCTGCTTGAACTCATAGCCGTCTCCTGCATTAGCTCCCACATCCTAAGATCACAGACGTGCTCTAGCACACCTGGTTTTAGATCCACACTTACTAGTCCACAGACAGTTCTCAACATGACTCTCTGACTTACACATTTTCATCATCACCATGGTATGAGAACAATGCACATTCAGTAAAACAATTTTTCAAAATTTGATGTTTTCCTCTGTTAGCCATATGTAATATGATGCTGTTGTGGCTCTGGGCAGTGGCTATGAGAGTAATTACCAAGTAAGCACATGTCATACAGGTAAACAACCCATATTTTACAGTACACTGTGTTTTTAAGCCAGGAACAGAGCGTTGGTTTGCTTCCTGCAAGTTCAGCATGTTCCATCTGCATCTGATAGAATGGTGATGGCTTATATATTTGGCTTGATCTTGGGCTATTTTCTGAGTATTGTTTTATGCACAGTTGGCTTCTAATACTTTTTAAACATAGACTATTGGGTAGTAAAATGTCTTCATAAGTATGCAATCTCAAACTATTTTGTTCATTCTTAAAATATTAAAAAGTAACCATTATTAGTGACTACAAAATACAAATATGAAAACTAAATACACAAACATTTAATGAATATTAATGGTATTCTGTTGGCGATCAAATGTAGGTTTGCATCCAATACTAGGTACATGATCTTGGACTAGTTGAACTATCCCAAAGCCTAAACTTCCTCAGCAGTTAAAAGGGCAAAAAAAAAAAAAAAAAAAAAAAAAAAAAAAAAAAAAAAAAAAAAGAAAGAAAGAAAGAAAAAAACACTACTGCTTAGCATGATTCCTGTAGCATAATATGCACCCAAAAAAGTGTTAGCTATAAATTACTATTGTCATCACTAAATGGTGATTATAAGTTTAATCCTATGCAGGCAAAGTTAGCTTACTCTTGGTGATTTTCTTTTTGTTCTAGTCAAGGTTCAAATTAGTAGGAAGAAGAAATTTACTTCCACTATCCAAAAGAGACTGCTTTGTTGATGATGGAGCAAGAGTGTGCCCTTTTTTTATTTTTATTATTTTATTTTATTTTATGTATTTTATTTTAATTTTTGGAGAGACACAGAGACAGACAGAGAGATATGGAGAGAAAGACAGATAGAGATGGGCGTGCCAGCAGTCTCTCAGCTGTGGGGAACGAAATCCAGATGTGTATGCCCCCTTGTGGTCAAGTGCGGCATTGCGCCCTTGCGTCACTTTGCATCTGGCTAAATGTGGGACCTGGAGATTAGAACCGCTGGAGATTGGAGCCAGTGTTCTTAGGCTTAGAAGGCAGGCATCTTAACAGCTAAGCCATCTCTCCAGCCCCAAGAGTGTGCCCTTTATTGACGATGCACCACGACAGAGAAACCTGAACCAGTAAGTTTAAGATGATGAGATTCTTGACTACGGCCTGCACATCTTCATCGCTGGACCGCGTCAGCATGACTTGGTGAAAGTTTGAAATATGAAATAACTAACACTTAATAAGCACATTTGTTTATAGCCTACTGGCATTGTCTCAGTGGTAAAGACACTGTAGAAATATCACTTCATTAGAACTTAATTGGAACAATTTGGAAGAATTAAAAATTTCTGATGTTCTTTTTTGTGGAGTATTTTTTCCAAGGGGCAGGGCTCAAGCCTCATCCTTGATGATGCTGCAGACATACTGTACCATTGAGCTTCATCCCCAGCCTTGGAATTAAAAATGGATGCCATGCTTAATTTCTCCATGCACTATCAAATGGGATCCTGAAGGTTAAGCGAAGAATCAGTTAATCAAGTTATGGCAAGTCATTTTTCATGAACTCTTGTTAGTAAGGTTCCTATCCAGACAGCTAAAGCTTTGTCTCTGTCAAAGCCCAGGGTCACAGGCTTTTAATACATTTCTATTTTCTTTTGGGTTTTTCACTGTTTTTTTTTTTTTAATGAGACACAGAGAGAGAGAGAGAGAGAGAGAGAGAGAGAGAGACACACACACACACACACACACAGAGAGAGAGAAAGAGAGAGAATTGGTATGCCATGGCCTCCAGCCACAGCAATTGAACTCCAGACACATGCACCACCTTGTGCGCTTGTGTCAGCTTGTGCATCTGGCTTATGTAGGATCTGGAAAGTTGAACCTGGGTCCTTAATCTTTGCAGGCAAGAGCCTTAAGCACTAAGTCATCTCTCCAGACCTTTACTAAGATTTTAAATTTTTTTAAAATTTGATTTTAATTTAATTTTTTTAATTTTTAATTTGAGAAAGAAAGGGGGGGAGAGAAAAAGAGATAGAGAGAGAGAATGACACTCCAGGGCCTCTAGCCACTGCATGTGAACTCCAGACACATGCTTCACCTTGTGCATGTGGCTTACATAGGCACTGGGGAATCGAACTTGGGTCCTCAGGCATTGCAGGCAAGTGTCTTAACCTTTGAGCCATCTCTCCAGCCCAAATTTTTGAAAAAATATTTTATTAGGCTGGAGAGATGGCTTAGTGGTGAAGGCACTTGCCTGCCAAGCCTAAGGACCCAGGTTCGATTCTCCAGGTCCCACATAAGCCAGATGCACATGGTGGTGCATGTGTCTGGAGTTTGCAGAGGCTAGAGGCCCTGGAATGCCCATTGTCACTCTCTCTCTCTCTCTGTCCCTCTCTCTGTTTCAAATAAATAAATAAATAAATAAATATGAGAAATATTAAAAAATATATTTATTTATTTGCAAGAAGAGAGAGAGAGAGGGAAGAGAATGGGTGCACCAGGGCCTGTAGCCACTGCAAAGTAATTCCAGATGCATGTGCCTCGGTATGCATCTGGTTTTATGTGGGTACTGGGGAATTGAACGCGGGTTATTAGACTTTAAGTACCTTAAACACTGAGCCATCTCTCTAGCCTTCTGATTTTTTTTGAAGAATGAAGTTTTCTTTATTCTTATAGAAACATGTACACCCCCTACAATTTCATATACTATAGAAACAAAACAAAATTCCTATAGTTCTGATCTTTAGCAATACCCACAGTGAATATTTCAGCTTGCATTTTTGTGAACTCCAATTTATATATTACATACATATACATGGATGTAATACACAAGTATATGTGTGTACATATACATATATACACACATACATACTCACCCCAGGAGGCATGTTAAGGACTCATTTATTTATTTGCAAGAAAAAAGAAAGAGACACAGAGTGAGAATATGAATGAGAGAGAGGAAATAGGCATGCCAGGGCCTCTAGCCACTATAAATGAACTCCAGATGCATGTGCCACTTTGTGCATCTGGCTTTACATGGGTGAGTACTAAGAAATTGAACCCAGGCTGTCAGTCTTTGCTAGCAAGCACCTTTATTTACTGAGCCATCTCTCCAGTCCCAAAGGAATACTCTTTCAATGACAATGTATTACACATATAATGTTGTTTTAATTATCACTCATCACATAAGTATTCTAAGAGTCTTTATTTCTTATTTTTATTTATTTTCAAGGGGGAAAGAGGCAGAGATAGAGAGAGAAAAAGAGAAGGGGTACACCAGGTTTCCTAGCCACTGAAAACAAACTCCACCAGATGCATGCACCACTTTGTACACCTGGATTTACATGGGTACTGAGGAATCAAACCTGGGTCATTAGGCATTGCAGGCAAGCACCTTAACCACTAAGCCATCTCTCCAGCCTGCATCTTTATTTTTTTTAATTTTTAAATTTTATTTTATTTTTATTTATTTGAGAGTGACAGAGAGAGAGGAAGAGGCAGAGAGAGAGAGAGAGAGAGAGAGAGAGAGACAGAGAGACAGAGAGAGAATGGGCACACCAGGGCCTCCAGCCACTGCAAACAAACTCCAGATGCATGTGCCACCTTGTGCATCTGGATTACGTGGTTCCTGGGGAACCAGGGTCCTTAGGCTTCACAGGAACTGCTTAACCACTAAGCCACCTCTCTAGCTCCCTGAGTCTTTATTTTTAAATATCTTGTAAGACATATGTGGAATACTAAAAAATATATAGCAAATACATAACAAAATCCCTCAGTACTATTTTTGTCATATAATTTTGCATGTTTATTCAGTAAAATCCGTCATTTCTTTTTGTTCTTGGTTCACTGCTGTCATTAGGCCTAGGAGAGATATTTCATTTTAAGATAATGCAAGCATATTTGTTTATATTTTTTCTAGCTCTCATATGGCTTTATTTTACATTTAACTCTTTAGTCCTTTGACAAATGCTGTGTGGAGGAGGATATGTAAGTAACAAATGTGTTGTGTATGTGTGTAGATTCTCCCCCTCCTTTTTTGCCTTACTTTTCTTCCCACTAATGATCTGAGTCCATTAAAGTGTTGGCGTATTGCCCTGACTCCAAGGAAGTAGTACCCATCCCTCATCACCTCTGGTAGAAGTATCTTATCCCACCTGTTCCCTGGACCTCTGCTGTCTTTATTACTTACTACAAACATGCCTATAGCCCATTTAGTTCTTGGTGTATTCTCTTATTTAAAGTCAAAGTCTGCAATTGATTCACTATGCCATTTCCACTACCTTTAAAATAAACAAAAATTGTATCTACTTTGTAGTATTGTGAGGATTAAATGAGCTAGTCCATGTAAAGCGTTTAAACATTGCTTAGCACAATCATCCAGAGCAGGGTAAAATGATGGCTTGGGTACTTGGCTATCTGTTTGTTTGGTTGGTTTTGGAAATAGGGTCTCACTCTAGCTCAAACTGACCTATAACTCACTCTGTCACCCCTACTGGCCTTGCCCTCAAGGCATTCTCCTACCTCAGTTTTCAGAGGGCTGGGATTAATGGTGTGAGCCACCATGCACCAATTAAGCCCCTTAGTTTAGTCTCAGTCTGCTAACTTAAGTCTCCATGGGTGGAAGCAATAGGATACTGAGGAACTTTTCAGGATCATTTCTGCACTTCGCTATCGATTAAGTAAAGCTAGAAGGTGTTCTCCATGTACTTACAAGGGATAAAAGTCTAAAGACAGTGTTCTTTTCCCCCTCCCCCTTTGAGGTAGGGTCTCACTCTAGCTCAGGCTGATCTGGAATTCACTATGTAGTCTCAGGGTGGCCTCAGACTCATGGTGATCCTCCTATCTCTGCCTCCCAAATGCTGGGATTAAAGGCATGTGCCACCACACCTGGCTTTAAAGACAGTGTTCTTTTTAAAACCTATTTTTATTTATTTATGGGGAGGGACTGGAGAATAAGGAGTATAGGCACAATGTCATTGCCACTTACTGCTGCTAATGAACTCCAGACATTTATACCACTCTGTGAGTCTGGTTTTATATAGGTCCTGGGGAATTGAAACAGTCCAGCAGGTTTTGCAAGCAAGCGTCTTTAACTGCTAAGCCATCTCCCCAGTTGTTCTTCTTATCTTAGTATTGTATCTACACAGATAAACCTACTGAAATAAACTTCAGCTTCCATTAGATTCCTCCACATATTCCTACTCACTATCTCGCAATCTACTGCCTCTAGCCCATCCTTTGGCTTGTCACATTCTCAGTTTATCATTCTGTTTTATATTTTATTTTTATTTATTTATTTATTTATGAGAGAGAGGGAATGAGTATGCCAAGGCCTCTCTCTAGCCACTGCAAATGAACTCCAGGAACATGCACCACCATGTGCATCTGTCTGATGTGGGTTCTGGGGAATTGAACTTGAGCCCTTAGCCTTTGTATGCAAGTGCCTTAACCTCTAAGCCATCTTTCTAGTGCCCAGTTTATTATTATTCTTTGCTTTAAAAATGCATATAAACTGTTGGCCCAAACAGTTTCCTCAAGTCTTAATTTATCTTATGAGAGATCTAGGGGTATAAATATATTAAATAAAGAGTGTATGCTGCCCTGCTGTTCATATGTTAGTGTTAAGTTTCACACGCAGTTATAGAACATAATAGAGTAGCAGAAAATTCTTCCTTCCCTGCACAAGAAAGGTTTCTTATTTCTTTCCCTATTCTATGGTAGTCAGTGGCACCTCACAGAGCTTGAACTTCCCAACTTCCAAACCAGGCTCTTTAAAACTGAAATAAAGCCAGTTTTCTCCTTGAGTGAAAACCTGAGTCTTTAAAATGAAAGTCATGCTATAAAAATCACACTTGGGAATTCTAAGCCAATGAGATTTACTTCTTGTGTTTTAACTGCCTCCCAACCTGAAATCAATGGTTATAAATAAAGAGGAATAGGTAAAAGAAAAGTAATAATGGGTAGTGAAAAGAATAACCTTAAATATCTCAATATTCCATTATGCTTGGTGTGTGTGTGTGTGTGTGTGTGTGTGTGTGTGTGTGTGTGTGTGTGTACCTATGCAAGAAAATATGCAGGTGCATGGATGCCAGAGCCAACCTCAGATGTCCTCAGGAATGCCATCTACCTCCACTGAAACAGGCCAGTGAGGGCCTTAAGCTGGATTGAGTGGTGAGTGAGGAACTAGAATTTTATGTGGATACTGGGGATAAAACTCAGGTCCTCATGCTTGAGAAGCAAATACTTTCCTGGCTGACCTATCTCCCGAGCCCCTCCATTGTATTTGTTTTGTAGTCATTTTGCAGTAGAATATTAGGAAGTATATTGCAGCTTTAGGCAATTACATCTGGGTTTCTTTATGAGGACCTTTGCTTGTTTTGTTGATTCATGTCTTTTAAAATTTGAACATGAAGTCTGAGGGCATTTCCTTTTATTTCTGGCAATGTAACAATTCTTATGTAAGTACAATAATCATCATTCTTCATAGAAATACTTTATTTCTAGTTTTCTTTCAAGTTTTAAC
Organism: Orientallactaga sibirica; assembly: GCA_036365145.1. Lineage (NCBI taxonomy): Eukaryota > Metazoa > Chordata > Mammalia > Rodentia > Dipodidae > Orientallactaga > Orientallactaga sibirica. Next base: position 28,333,951 of record JAEOAD010000004.1, on the reverse strand, counting down.
CATAGTGAAAGAGAAGGGGCAAAAGTAAACTACAGCTAATGTTAAATGAAGGACACAAGTGTAGTACTATTAACAGAAATCAGCAATTGGGTGGGATGTCTTTTGTCACCTGTACCAGTCTTGGAGAGTGCATCTTTATGGGTGGTAAACTTTATCATACTTTGTGTCTACTACTGTGTATGGTAGTTTGCAGAGCCAAAGATTTGTCCAGGGTCAATTTAGGAATCTGAAAAATGGGGACAGGTTGCATCCAAAAAGACTTTCTCAAAAGCTTTGTCTATCTGTCTATCTATCACTAATGTAATACAAATGTATAGGAAAATACTTGGCACATGGGTGCTTAAATCATGGTGAACACTGTTGTAAAGACTTTACATCTATTGATTCCTTCTTTCATCTAAACAATCTGTGTTGTAGGTATTGTTGATGTTCTCATTTGCACAGATGAGAAAGCTGATGGATAGAAGTTAAGTGACTTTAGGGATACAGAGATGGCTTAGCGGTGAAGGCATTTGCCTACGAAACCTAAGGACCCATATTCCACTCTCCAGGTCCCACATAAGCCAGACACACAAGGTGATGTAAGCATGCAAGGTCACACTTGCGTACAAGGTGGCACAAGTGTCTGGAGTTCCATTACAATGGCTGGAGGCCCTGATGTGCCAATTCTCTCTGTCTCCCTCTCTCATTTTTGCTCTTTCATATATATATGAAGTTAAATGACCTTATTAAAGTCTAATGGCTGATATTGAACCAAGATACCAACTGGCCAGCTGGGTTCAGAGTCCAGCTCTTACTTCTTGGGCTGCATCTTCTGTTCCTATATTATTCATGATGTTGAATGAATGAGAAAATGGATTCTGAAAAGTATATTGCCGAAACTGTAACACTGTCAGTAGATTATAAAACAATTTAAAGTGATAGTTGTTATAAAAAGTGGGAAATGAAATGAGAGGGAAGACTCGGCTTAACAGCAGAGACAGACTTTATTCAGGGAAAGCGTGAGAAGGGCTTTGATGACCAGTCTGGGCAGAAGCCCCTTCCCTTACAGACTAGGGCCTACTTATGGGACCGTGGGGGTCATTGGAATCCCTTTTTTCAGAGCAGTGCACCTTGCCTCAGGGCTTGAGCCACTTCAGAAAAGTGATAACTGGAATGGGTGTTCTGGATCATTCCAGGAAAGTGATAATTTTGAGGAGTGGTTGGGTAACAGAAAGTTACAATGAAATGGCAGAGTCCAAAGATAGAGTCATTCTGGTTCTAACAATAATTTAAAAGAGAGATGAAAAAAAAATAGATGAGTATGGATATTGAATCAAAGAAGTCAGGTAAAAAGATATTGGTGAAATGAGCATAAGTTTGGGGGTCAAAATTAAAGAGAAGGAAAAAGATGGCATGTAGATGAGGAATTTCCCAAAACAGAAAATATATCCTGCAGGCCTTTTTTTTTAGTATAAGCTAGAAGAGACACACCCACTTCATCAAATTGTATTTTCTCATAATAAAATGGCTTAATGTATTTGCATCCTTATTCACTTTAAGTAATAGTATTTTGATGATTTTGCATATGCAAACATACTAATTATGTAAATTTTATAGCAGCTGTATTTTACAAATTAAAATCAGGACACATGTTTTAACCAAGTTTCTCTTCTGATTTGTTTATTTTATAGAAGAAGCCTTACAAATATGTATACATTAAATCATTTTCTATATATAATCTGAGATAAATATAATGTATTTCAGAAGCTGTTAAAAGTAACACCTTTTGCATCATTTTTATCATATTTTATCATAAGTAACTAGTTTTTGCCTTGTTATCCATTATAAAATCTCATAGAAAATGAAATATTGCAGTTTTTTAACATTTATTTTTCCTCCCAATGTCCAAACATTACCAGCAAAAATAATTTCTGTGGGCTGGATAGGTGGCTCAGTGGCTAAGGGTGATTGCTTGCAAAGTCTGATGGCATAGGTTCGATTTCCTTAGTACCCACATAAATGCAGATGCAAAAACAGGCACATGTGTTTGGAGTTTGTTTGCAGTGGCAAGAGGCCCTGGTACGCTCATTCCCTTTCTCTCTCTCTCTCTCTCTCTGTGCTTGCAAATAAATAAATAAAAATATTTTAAAATGATTTCTGCATCTTTGCTCAGAGTGAAAGAATACAAGTGTTCCTTTTTGTGTATTTATTACTCTTGTTTGAATGATTCTAAACTGTACATACATTCTAGTGTCTTTGACCTTTAGGAAATTTCTCTTTATCCTCTTCAGCTAGCAATTTCTTATTGGGATGAGATTAGAGAATATAAAATTCATAAGAAACACTGTTTGTTTATTTATTTATTTATTTGGTTTTTCAAGGTAGGGTCTTTAGCCCAGGCTGACTTGGAATTTCACTATGTAGTCTCAGGATGGCCTTAAACTCATGGCGATCCTCCTACCTCTGCCTCCCAAGTGTTGGGATTAAAGGCGTGTGCCACCACGCCCAGGTCTCACCAGACAGGAGCAAATTAATAGATACTGCTATCAATCTACCAAGTTAGCTTACATTTTAAAGGCCTGAAAATATTAAGTACTAAAAACAGTGTAGAGCAATTACAACACATATAACTGTAAGTGACAATATATTTATACAAATGTATTGGACAATTTTATGTGATACATAATGTTATAATATAATCATATGTATTTTGGCACATATGTGCATACATATGCACATATAGGTGATATGTATTTGTGTATTCAATATTGAGGATGATAGCATTACACATACCCATACAAACACACACAAAACTCTCCTGTCTCTTCCCTCCAAGAGAGTTGTGCAAAACTGTTCTCATTATAACAAAAGCACACCAAATGTCCACAAACATTCGAATGGATGACTACATTGTGATATCTTTATATAACAGAATGAAATACACACATAGAAATACATGAATATAGCTGCATACAAGAACTTGGATCAATATTAACTGTACCATATTGAATACAATAGATGTTGAATACTTATGATTTAATTACTACCATCTTCAAGAATGCTCAAAAATAGCACTAAGCTGATTAGAAATGTGACCTCACATACTTCAATCCTTAAGCAAGGAAATGAAATACCCAGAATTGAAATAAGTGATTACCCACAAGAGACCAATAAGAGGATGGATGAGTTTGGAAAGGGATACACAATACTTCTATAATAAGATCTTTTTTCACTAAAACTGTATGGTGGTATGTAAACATTATTTATTATTATTATTTATATGTTATCTATAAATATTCTCTCTACTCAATGCTTAGTTTAAGATTTTAACAATGACTTTTAGATGAATTTTGGATAGCATCGAAATTTAGTTTTTTGCATAATTATAGGACCTGAAAATGATGAATGTATAAATTACACTTTTTTCTCCTGCATTTCCTCTAGATTATAATGCTCTGAAAAAGACTATACTTTCAGGGATCATTTCTATAGTTTGTTATAATGTTCTCAGAATGAATTAGATAGTCAGCCTCATTATATAAGAATGTGGTTATTTACAGCATAAAATATTTCAAATAACTAGGCTTTATTTAGCAGATCAATTCTTCTCTGACAGAATTCTTAAATGTCTTTTGATTTACTGATCTTTTAAACAATTAAAATAGTACTTATAAATTTCTCATTAAGAAGCCGTAAGCAGATTTTAAGTAATTTTAACAAAATTAGAAATTGTGATTCATAAATGCTAATGTTTTCAGAAGCAAGTGCTATTATTGATACATTATTGGGCTTTGCTGAGCAGAGCTGTTCCTACACGTAAACACTGCAGCCACCTGCAACTGCTTGTCACTGGACTTGGTTTGAGAACACTAGTAGTAATTGTAAACTTAGGAATGTGTGACAAGCGAACAGCCAGCTGTGCATATCCTGACTTTTTCCAGGTGTTAAAATAAATACAACCACTTGGTTCACTTATAACTCAACAAAATATTTCATGATTCATTAGCTTCAAATTCACTTATAATTTTTTGGAGTAGATAATGTTATATTCATTTGAAATGAAAACATATATGTATACCCATATATTATATTCAATGGTCTTTTCATAAAATCAAAGAATTGTAATGTAACATTTGTGGGTTTTTTTCATAGTTTTTCACAGAGAAATACTAGAGAGCCACTCCCACCTAAATATATGAAATAAAAATTTTTTAAAATGAATGAATGATATTTTTTGTTCAGTCAGAGTTCAACTTGCCTTGGCAGAAGTGAGTTCCACATTCAGCTTGCATTTCTTTGATACATACAATATGTTCACAATTTTCTGATAATTATTAAAATTGATTGAACATCTGCTGTTAAGTGTTAGCTCATGAGATAAAAATACAGATACTCGAATCTTGTCTTGAGGGAACTACTAATTCTTGTGAGGCACCCCCATGGGAAAAACATATACATACAACTGTAAGTGGGAAATCCAAATGCATTTTATTATTAGATCACCATATATCTGAAACCCCAAACGGGGCTAGAATTCTCACAAACCTGCAATGGTATAGGTGCCTTAAGGAGTGCTATCCCCGTCAAAATAAATAATATCAGGAACAGCAAAGTTGGAAGAGTGAGCTGAAACTGAGAAATGTTAGTAGATGCCCCTCCCCACCAGTTTTATTTTCTAATCTGTTAACCCAGATTGAATTGGATCCAAGCATATAATGAAGGAAATGAATGAGTGTACCCATCAGAAGAGAGGATTTATTCCTGCTCTTCTCAGAAGAGAGGGTAAATGGTCATAAATACTATTTCAGAACAGTAATTAAACCTTACGAATTTGTGGCAGAGGCATACTGTTTTTGAAGAGGATACACTCATGCGGCCAGATGTCCTTTTTCTTGAGCAAGACATCCCAAGACTAGTAAGGGCAGGGTACCCCACTCCTTCCTAGTGGCTTCCTTGGCATTTTTGGCTTCTTCTTATAAAACTATACCAGGTGGACCTACAGAGAGGCTGGTGAAAAATCAAATATAAAAGACTATTGATCAGTACTAACTTCAGACTAGATTAAAAAAAAACTTCTTGATTATTTTATTTTTCCATTAGAAACAAAACTTACCTTGTTTTATACTCCAGACTACACTGGATTTTCGATGGTTGATACTAGGGTCTTGCATAGCCTTCAACCAATATTTGGAAATGCTCAGATACTGCCTCAGTAGGTTTCAGGGACAGTTTAGCATATAAGGCATGTAGGAGAGTCAAAGTAAATCCTTTCTGCTCCTACCTGTCAACATTCCTACCAATTCCAGGTTTGTGGAAGAAAGGGAGAGGCTCATACTCATAGTGCAAAAATATTTGCATACATACATCGTTACTTAGTTCAGTATGGAGTCAGATGATGACTCTTCCCTGGGAAGAAGGTGGGGAGAATTAGCAGAAGGCAAAGAGGTTCAATCATGGTTTCTGTCAAAAGGACTAAATCTGTAGTATCAGACACTACCGTATTTATTGGTATCAGAGAGAGTTCAGCAATATACCAGTTTGTTGCACAGAGAATCTTACCTTAAGTAAGACTGCCTTTAGAACTCAAAGGACCACTTAACACTGTTTTCACATTTCAAAACACAGACATGGCAAAGGACTTTTGAAAAGGACTCCAGTAGCTCAGGAAATAATAGTAAGAAAAATGGCACTGCATGAAATTCAAAAGCAAAGGAAAAATCAGTAGAGTGAAGAAACAGACTACAGAACCGATGGAAATCTTTTCCTGCTCTACATCTGATCAGATATTAGTAGCTAGAATATAAAAAGAACTTCAAAATTAGACACCACCTCAAGTCATCCATTCAGTACCAGTGAAGATATATTAAGCACTCAGTTCTCAAAAGAAGATACACAAAATGGCCAATGAACACATGAAAAATGCTCAACATCCTTAGCCATCTGGGAAATGCACATTAAAACAACTTTGAGATTCCATCGTATCCCAGTCAGAATGACTATCTTCAAGAAAACAAAACAACAAATGCTGGCAGCCATGTTGGGTGAAAGGAACTCTTACATATTGTTGATGGGAATTAATGTAGCCACTATTGACACCAATGTAGAGTTTTCTCACAAAAGAAAGAAGAAAGGAAGGAAGGAAGGAAGGAAGGAAGGAAGGAAGGAAGGAAGGAAGGAAGGAAGGAAGGAAGGAAGGAAGGAAGGAAGGAAGGAGGAAGGAAGGAGGAAGGAAGGAAGGAAGGAAAGAAAAGGGCTGGAGAGATGGCTTAGCAGTTAAGGTACTTTCCTGCAAAGCCTAAGGACCCATGTTTGACTTTGCAGATCCCACGGAAGCCAGATACACAAGGTGATACAAGCTTGCAAGGTCAACATGTGCAAAAGGTGGCACACACATCTGGAGTTCAATTAGATTGGCTGGAAGCCCTGACATAACAATTCTCTCTCTCTCTCTCTCTCTCTCTCTCTTGCTTGCTCTTGCTCATGAAAAATTACAAAAAAAATTTTAGCCCCCCCCCAAATTAGAACTACCTTATGACCCAGCTATACCACTCCTGGGTATGTACCCAAAGGAATCTAAGTTAGCATACCACAGAGATAACTTCACATCCATTAAAGAGCTTTCTGCAACAGCCACTCTATGGAACCAATGTAGATACCCATCAACAGATTAAGAATAAGCAAATGTGTGTGTGTGCGCGCGCGCGCGTGCGCTATGGAGTTTGATTCAGAATTAAATTATATTATTTACTAGAAAATGGATGAAACTTGAGATCATTATGTCAAGAAAAAAAATCCAAAATCACAAAGACAAACATTACATGTTTTCTCTCATATGCCAAATATAGATTCATATATGCATATATATGACACAAAAATTGGAAGAATTATGTGGGGGAGAGGAAGGACTATAAGAGCAAGAGAGGGTAATGGGGAGATGAATGACCTATACCACATTTTCTCTCATGTAAAATCTAGAAGAGATAGAAAGATAGATAAATAGGGGAATATGAGCAAAATACAATGATAAGTTCCATATAAAATGTCACTTCTAAAAATAGTTTTTATTGTTTAAAACACTAAAGGGTGTATCATCCTATTTATAAGAATGTAGAAGTCAGGCTGGAGAGATTGCTTAGCAGTTAAGGCACTTGCCTGCAAGCCTATTGACCCATGTTCAACTCTACAGAGCCCATGTAAGCCAGACACAGAAAGGTGAGGCAAGCACAAGGTCACACATGCCCAAATAGGTGGAACAGTCATCTGGAGTTCAATTACAGTGGCTGAGACCCTGGCATGCCAATTCTCTCTCTCTCTCTCAAATTAAAAAAAAAGAATGTAGAAGTCATATATAAAATTTATATGTCAGCTGGGCATGGTAGCGCATGCCTTTAATCCCAGCACTCGAGAGGCAGAGGTAGGAGGATCACCATGATTTTGAGGCCACCCTGAGACTTCATAGTGAATTCCAGGTCAGCCTGGGCTAGAGTGAAACCCTACCTCGAAAAACCAACAAACAACAACAACAAAAACTTATATGTCAAATTAAAATGAGGTTAAAGTTTTAATCTACCCCAACATTAGGCTCTTGAAAAGGTATAAATTTAGTATATCAGAATCTACTAGAGTTTTTTTTTTTTTGAGCACAAGAACAAGAGTGAGAGTGAGAATGAGAGAGAGAGAGAGAGAGAGAGAGAGAGAGAATTGGTGTTCCAAGGCCTCAGCCATTGAAATGGAACTCCAGACAAGTGTGCCACCTAGTGCGCATGTGTTACCTTTGTGCATCTGGCTTGTGTGGGATCTGGAGAAAGATCAAACGCGGGTCCTTAGGCTTCACAGACAAGCACCTTAACTGCTAAGCTGTCTCTCCAGCCTAAGGCTTTAATTTTTTTTTTTTTTTGTTTTCAGTGCTAGACATTAAGCCCAGGACCTCATGCTTCTAGGCAAGTAGTCTGCCACTGAACTACCAATCCTTGTACTCAGGCATTTTTAAAACTGAGGATTTTAGCAATATATTCGACTATCAAAATCACATTACATTACATGGTTTAATCTATGAATATATAGATGGCTCAGCAGTTAAGGCACTTACCTGCAAACCCTAACAACTGGGGTTAGATTCCTCAGTACCCATGTAAAGCCAGATGCACAAAGTGGCACGTGCATTTGCAGTTTGTTTTCAGTGGCTAGAGGTCCTGGTACACCCATTCATTCTCTCTCTTTTCTCTGTTTCTGATTGAAAATCAATCAATCAAAAATACTTAAAATATTGGAGAAAGAAAATCACAAATACTGCTAGCATATAAAATGCATTCTCCTAAATAAAGTATAATCAACCAAAAAACTGAAACGTCTCTGTCACATCCTCAAAGGCTCAGGGCCCATTGAGGAAGAGGGGTCGGATAGAATGGAAGAGCCAAAGGAAGAGTACGATTCCTGACAATGCAACTGCCCAGACAGAACTTGGCCTTGATATCCATGATCTTGCAATGCCTAGCAATACCTTCGCAAGACCCTCATAATACAAGAAAAAGATGATGACATCAAATTAAAAGAGAGACTAACGGAGAGGGAGGGGATATGACGGAGATTGGAGTTCTAAAGGGGAATGGGGGAGGGGAGGGAAATATGCGGGTTTTTTTGTTTGTTTGTTTGTTTTTGTTTTTTTTGGAGACAGAGGGAGACAGAGAGAGAGGGAGAGGAAGACAGAGCTGAGTCTCAGCTGCTGCGAACGAAATCCGGATGTGTGCGCCCCCTCGTGGTCAAGTGCGGCATTGCGCCCTTGGGTCACTTTGCATCTGGCTAAACGTGGGACCTGGAGATTGGAACCGCTGGAGATTGGAACCAGCGTTCTTAGGCTTAGGAGGCAGGCGCCTTAACCACTAAGCCATCTCTCCAGCCCTCATGTGTTTTTTGTATGTAAGTATAGAAGTTGTCAATTAAAATAATAATAATAATAACTTTGAAATATGGCCAGAACCAATTTTTGACAGTGGTTTTCTCTGGGGAAAGAAGAAAAATAGTAGGGCTGGATGATAAAAGTTCATACTCCCCCCACCCCTGCTTTTTTTTTTTTTTTTTTTTTTTTCAAGGTAAAGTTTAGCTCTGGTCCAGGCTGACATGGATTTAACTATGCAGTATCAGGGTGGCCTAGAACTCCTGGCAGTCCTCCTACCTCTGCCTCCCAAGTGCCGGGATTAAAGGTGTGTGCCACCACACTTGGCAACACACTGTGGCAGGGAAGGTATGGCAGCAGGACCGGGACGTAGCTGGTGGTATAGTGCGGGTAGTCAGGAAGCTGGAGAGAGACGACTTCTGGTGCTCAGCTGGCTTTCTCTTCCACTCTTCACCACTGAGCCACCTCTCCAGCTCCAGATTTTTTTGGGGAGTCAAATTTCTAAATTTCATGTATTATTTTGTAATTATTGTTTAATCTTACATTTGCATATCATTGTTGTTCAGTGAGTTTACTCAAAAGAGGATTCTGAATTCTTTGTCAGTCATTTCATAGATCCCCTGCATGTAGACTCGGAGCATTAGTAGTTTCTTTTGGGTGGTTTGATGCCCCAGTCCATTGTAACTTTTGTGTCCTTGTGCGGGCTTCTGCGCACCTGAAGAGATGGCAACCTCTTCCAGCTTACACGTGTTCTTGGTCAGGACTAGGTCTTCGCTAGTTAGTCCAGCCTGTGGTGCTGGATGGGTCATCTGTTCACAAGCCTGGCCATGTCGGGTCAGCTTCTGGATGACTTTCTTTGCTCTGACTTCTGGTGGAGCTGCCAGCAGGGCTCTGCTGTCCAGGGAGAACTCAGACAGGGTGCCGTAATCAGGCAGAGACGCTGACTGGGTGCTGTGATCGATCATCTCTCACAAAGATGGAAGACGATGTTTCCAATCAAATGCGACCCCCGATGAGTTCACTATTTATCTTTTCATCACTACAATAAAGTAATAGTGAGGTTTTCACAATAAACAGTAGTTAATTTAAAAGGGTGTGTTTTTGGCCAGGTGATGCCATTACTTAAGTTCTATATTCATATATTAATGCTACTCTCACTTTTGATTTTCAGATGGCGATGACCACTGGGATGACCCAAAAGGCAGCATAGTGTGGAGAAGTGACCGAGGAGTGTCCAGCACTGAAATACCTCTATCTCACCTTCTAAGACTCAGGGTCCATTGTGGAAGAGGTGGTGGAAAGAATGTAAGAGCCAAAGGAAGGGTACCGCTTCTTACAATGCAACTGTCCAGATAGAAATTGGCCTGATGCCCACAGTCTCACAGTGCCTAGCAATACCTTCATAAGACCCTCATAATAGGAGAAAAAAGATGATAACATGAAAATAAAAGAGAGACTAATGGAGAGAGGGAGGGGATATGATGGAGTTGTGAAGGGGAAAGTGGGGGAGGGGGAGGAAATATCATGGTTTATTGTCTGTAAGTGTAGAAGTTGTCAGCAATAAAATTATACGTTAAAGAAAAAAGAATTCTAGCTGGGTTCACAGGGTAGAAAATGTTGCTGCTGAAAGACATGAACTCTGCTGCTGTGTCCCACTGAAATGCACATTTGAGGTTTCCTTGCCTGCTTGCATGGGCTTGGAGTAAGTCTTTGAAGTGCAGCCAAGCTGCTGTTTCAAGATAGGGTGGCGCTGGTCCATCCCCTGTGCTTTGCCAAAATGCATTCTGATAGATATGTCTCCCTATTTGGTGGGGAATTTGGGGTAAGTTTTAAGACTGAGTCCATTTCTTTTTTGAACTCCCGATTTACCTATATCCTTTGATACAACGTGCTGTGGAGGGCGACTGTTTAACCGGACAGGGCTTTGGGGTGCAATGGGATTCTGTAGAGGTGACCATACAGGGAGTCAAGCCAGGTAAATCAGACCATGGTTCTTAGGAGTGATCAGCTCAGCTTTGGGTGTGGGGGCAAGCTATGCACTGCTACCTAGGATCAGGTACCTCTGCTGGTGGGGACACAGAACCAACCCCAGGATCTGTGCCCAGTTGGCTGTGAACTCTGACTCTTGTTTAATTCTTCTTGACCCCTTCTACTCCAGCCACGCTGATTCCTCATGTGTTTGCCATGAGATGAGACTAGAGTGGGCTTCTTAGGAAAAGTCTTGAAATTCTAGCCAATCTGTCTGCCTCCAGTTCTCTTTTTTCTCTGTAGAAATTGCACCATGGGGTTCCTCTAAGTGTGGTGATGTGACAATAGGACAATACAGCCAGAGGGAAACAGTTCTTATCCTTCCTATGTGCTGGTGTCTCAGGCTTAGTCTCAAGCTTTGGTGTTTCCAAAGGGTTTTCTTGTGGGTAGGTACTTGCTGTTTGAATTTTCTATAAGGGCTATAGAAAGGCTCAGATCTCCTAACAGGCCATTTTCTTGATTGTGTTCCCACAGCAAAGATTTGTTCTATCTCGCAATTCTTTGGTGTGGTTTGGTAGGTCTCCTGAATTTATTTGGACTTAGTGGGCATTGCTCTATGTCTACTGTCAGCACTGAGTCTGCCAGGTTCTTAACCATTCTTTAGAGTTTCTCTTACATGTCTGGGGGGGTTGAGCTTGGACAATTTTGTGCACTAATTTCTTCTCCACATGTCTCTCTCCAGCAGGCTAGCGAGTGCATGTTCTCATAGTAAAGGCAGAGCATCCATGAGAGCATAATGACACAGGTATCACATGGTCTAACATCCCATCGGCAAAGACAAGTTGAATGACCAAGCCCTGAGTCAGAGTGGAATAAAACTGCCAAATTACAGGGAAGAGGGAAGGGACACAGGACAGACTTTAACTGGAACCGATAACATAGTCTATCATTAGTAATCAACAAAAGACTTCGATAAGTCATTATATTTAGATAAAATTCGGAGAAGGAATATAAAGAAAACATAAGACAAAGATGTAGAGAAGAACTTATTTTTAAAAGTAGAAATTCTGTTGGGTATGGTTAGATTAGTGAAGTAAGCTTTATTTATTTATTTTAAAATTTATGATATGCCTAAATTATATCCTTTTTAAAAGTATTTTTTATTTATTTGCAGAGAGAGAGAGAGAGAGAGAGAGAGAAAATGGACATGGCAGGGCCTCTTGCAACTGCTAATTAATTACAGATGTGTGCACCATTTTGTGCATCTGGATTTATGTGGATACTGGGAATGGAACCTCATCCATCAGGCTTTGCAAACAAGAGCCTTTAACTGCTGAGCCATCTCTCCAACCCCTAAATGTTACTCTTTATGATTACATCAGTTTCTTGAGAGCTTGTTTGGAGGTTCTGGGAGGGGAGCACAGCTACTAGTATACCCTTGACGGCAGATAGGTCCTCCTCTATTCGGGGAAGGACGTCCTCTTTGAGCGTGCAGCTTTGGGAGGGACGCACACAGAGCAGTGAGGGAGGAAGGGGACACCAGCCTAGCAGCCAGATCAGCCAAATCAACCCTGGCGATCAATGGGGTGACAGATGATACAGCCAGATTGCCCTCACATATGATTATTTTAATTTCTTATTAATAATTTTAGATATAAACTAGATATATGTGGGGAGACATATAGATGTAAATTGATGAAATTCTACGGGGGAATATGCGAATAGTATTTTGAAGATCATTGCTCTGGCCCTAACCTCATGCAGACATGACAGAGATGGCATGGGTCTTTGTTCAAATACAATTTTCAAGAAGTTCATAGTGTGTTAGGGTATACCAGAGTCACTTATTCAAACTTCCCTGGCAATTATTGTTATTGCACTCAGCTGTTATCTCGTCATGTTCTTTACACATTTTAACCTACAAGCAACTTTTAGAAGTCTTTGCTCATGGGCATGTCAACAGCATCTCAATGTGGTTTCAAGTATATTTCCTCACCTGCGAGAGCATTTGTCTCTCAGGAGCAGTGTGCTTTCAGGAGTCCTTGTACAGTGTGGTTGATCCTGTAATAGCCAAGCTGGGTTGTGCCTGGGACGGGACTGACGTCGTCTTCACCCTCTAAGGCCTCTTTCATGTGGCCTTGAATCATTCACCAGTGTAACTTGAATTTGATATAACATGACAGCTGGATTCCAAGCAAGCTAAAAGAAGCTGCTAGTCCTCTTAATTCCTGGGGTCAGAAGCCCTAGAATGTTACTTCTGTCCCATTTCATTGTGACATGTGACATTCATCTTCAGAAAGAAGTCACATGGCTAGTGTGGATTCAAGGGGAGGAAAAATAGAGACAATTCCTCTTAATGTGAGGAGATGTGTGTGTCTTTGTGAGCAGAAATAGAATTTGGATACAGTTGGTCATTTGGGTTTGCTCTTTGATTATTTTTCTATTCATATCCATTTTCCCATTTAAATTCTTGGTAATTTTGTTGTAGCAGTTTTTGAGAATTCTTTCCATATCATAGATATCAGCTCATTTTGTCAGCTGCAATGAATGTATTATTTGTCCAATTGCTAATTTGTTTATTATTAAGCTCTACATGTTCATTTATTTTAACTTGGTCAAATATTTAAATATGTAATTTTTTAAATTTAAATTTTGTTTAAAGATTATGCTCTTATATCCCCTCACTTTGCCCTCATTTTACTGAGGGCCCTCCACAGTGGGGTTGTTGCTATTCACTATGGAGTGCTGAAGGCCTCAGTCAGTCTCCGTGGTGTGTTGGAGGGAACCATGCCTCCAGGTTCATCCCACCAACCCAGTGGCTTTTACAATCTTTCTGCCCTTTCTTCCACAATGCTTCCTGAGCATTGGGTGTGTTAGAGATCTGAGTTAGTGTTGAAGTCACTGTAGCCTCTGGATTTCTGTTTTGATGAGATGTGAGTGAGCACAGTGCCTGTCCCCATCTCCCTGGAGCCGGTTGTCAGTCTAGTGCTGAGGGCAGTAGTCATGTCGCCTCTTCCTCTGCAGTGACTCTTGGGTCCTGTCAAATGTGGTAGAGGTGACCCCTCTCATGGTAAGTGGCTGGTTTTCTTTTCTTGTTGTAATGATGTGTCCTGGATGTCTCCAGTATTCTCTGCCATCTGTGAGATAAAACAGATTCTCAAACAAAAAGTAAGAGTAGCTTGGATTAAAGGTGATAAGTGCCATTTTTTGAGAGACTTTTTGATGTGTGTACTCACTCTTCTTAGCCAAAGAGCTATGGAGGTTCTCTTTGGAGTCTATGAGTTTCCTGTCCATGGGATTCTGACTTGGTTCCCAGTGCCAGGTATGAGTTCTCGCCCACTGACTGGGTCCCATGTCTAATCCTAGAATAGTCGGTTACCTGCCTAGGTTCTGTGTCACTATTGCAAAGGTGTGTAATTCTTGCCTGGCTAGTTGATTTCATATCTTGCAGGCTCTACTGCCTTTTTACACTGTTGGTAACCATTTCCCCACCCCTAGAAGCTTCCACAGCACTTTTCAGCTAGTCATGCATGGTCTCTTGCTATCCTGTTGTCACAGACTGTAGTGTCTTCAGCAATAGGTCTTATGTTTTAGCTCTGGCAGATAACCAGGTGCTTTGGTAATGGTCTTCATTTAATTATATAATTTTAAAACTCTATAAATATTTGTTAGTCAGATCTCCATTGCTGTGACAAAATACTTGAGAAAAAAATACCTGAGAAAAGCAAATTAAAATGAGAAAAAGTTTATTTTAGCTCATGGTTTCAGAGGTTCATCTGAATCTATTATTTTTGGATGTGTGATGAAACAGGGCATCACAGTGAAAGCATGAAGCAGAGGAAACTTCCCAGCTCATGATAGGTGGGAGGTACAGACAATGAGAGAGGAGAGAAGGAGGGAGATAAGGAAGAAGGGAGGGATAGAGAGGAAGAGAGAGGGAGAGAAATATACTAATTTCTCCCAAACTAGACCCCAACCTTTTCACTATGCACTGTCTCCTAATAGTCTGACATGGGAATGAAGCCTTTAATCGATGGCCCTTTGGAGGATGTTCTAGATCCAAGCAATACCATTTACTGTATTACTTTTTATGCTACATGTTTAGTCAATGTATGATTTAAGTTTTTCTGGAATTCATATCTGTGGTGGTTCAAATGAGATGTGCCATAAACTTGTATGTTCTGAATGCTTGGTTCCCAGCTGTTGGCAATTTTGGAGGTGGATCCTTGCTAGAAGTGTGTTTTGGGGGAAGTAACATTGTCCAATTTTTTTTTTTTTTACTTGATTGGCCAGTTGAGTGAATGCTTTTGTGTCAGATATACACTTCTTTCCTTATTGAATGTAATACATTGTTGGCTACATAAAAATGTGAATTGATTTCTGTTGTAGTTACCTTCTCATTACTAGGATAAAGCACCCAACCAAGAGCAGCTGATGGGAGGGAAGTTTTTAATATCTTATTTATTTATTTATTTATTTATTTATTTATTTATTTATTTATTTAAGAGAGAGAGAGAGAGAAAGGAAGAGAGAGAAAAGGAGAGGGAGAGAGAATGTGCATGCCAGGGCCTCTAGCCACTGCAAACAAACTGCAGACACATGCAGCCCTTGTACATCTGGCTTCCGTGGGTCCTGGGGAATTGAACCTGGGTCCTTTGGCTTTTCAGGCAAAGGCCTTAACCTCTAAGCCATCTCTCCAGCCCAGAAGGAAGTTTGTATTTGGGTTTATAGTCTTGAGGGGAAGCGTCATGATAACAGGGGAAAGTGTGGCATGAGTGGAGGCTGGATATCACTTCTGCTACAGCAGGTGGAAAAACAGCAGCAGGAGAGTGAGCTGTCCCTAGCAAAGGAGAGCTGGCTATAGGACCTGTAAGCCTGCCCCCAACAACACATCTCCTCCAGAAAGGCTCCACCTCCCAAATTGCTATCAGCTAGGTACCAAGCATTCAGAACACATGAGTTCATGGGGACATCTGATTCAAACCACCACAATCTCTGAGTTATTCTCTTTTATAGAACTATTTTTTTTATTTTGAATTCTTTTAATTGTACAACTCAGAGGCATTAATTATATTCACAATGATGTACATGATGAATTTTCTAACATTCTAGGGAACATAATTGATTCTAGAATTGTATTGGCATTATTAAATAACTGGGGATATATCTCACTAAGACAGTCACAGAGGGTTACTGCTGAGCTAATCTCACCTCTGAGGCTGTTGAATTGTAAACTAATTTATATCTTTTTTTAAATGTGTGTAGGTGTATATGGTATGCGTGTGCATGTGTGGAGGCCAGAAGTGATTATCACTGGTCTTCCTAAATCAATCTCACCTTATTTTTTGAGGCAGAGTCTTTAATTCAATCCAGAGCTCACTGATTGGCTAGACAAGCTAAACTGCAAGCTTCTGTCTCCAGGTCTCTAGTATACAGAGACTTACTGTCACACACACCTTTTACATGCATGCTGGGGATCAGAAATCAGGTCTTGATGCTTGTATGGCAAGCATTTTATTCCCAGCCCAACTAATTCATATCTTAACTGAATTATATTACTCTTAATTAATTAATTAATTAATTAATTAATTAAAGACAGAGAGGAGGACACAGAGAGAGAAAGAGTGAGAATGGGTGTGCCAGGGCCTCTAGCCACTGCAAAGGAACTTCAGACGCATGTGCCACCATGTGCAACTGGCTAACATGAGACCTGGAGAATCAAACAGAGGTCCTTAGGCTTCACAGGCATGTGCCTAAACTGCTAAGCCAGCCCAACTCTCAATTCTTTAAATAAATGGAAATACTTTTTTGTATTAACTAATGATTTGCTTAAATAACTGGAGGTGGAGCAGGCAATACATATAAAAATCACAAAATATGGATTCTTCCATTTTCTAAGTAGATGACCTTGTGTAAGTTATTAAGTCATCCTCAAGTTTTATGCATTGGATATATAATATTTATCTGTTAGATTTGTTTTAAAGAGTACATTGCTAAGACAGTGACTAGCAAATACCAAGTTCTATGTTTTCTGAACCAGTTTGTCTGAAAACAAAGAACATTTGATGCATACTACATCTTCCCAGGGTGTTTTATTGAATAAGAGTAATGGAGCCTAGAAAAAATTTTACACTAAAACAAATAAAAGCATATCATAGAATAAAATAAAATTTGCATGCTGTTTTAAGCTTAGAGAAATTTACACATATGTAATGATCTTTGCAATAATGATCATTCTTTTTAAAATTTATTTATTTAAATTTGCAAGCAGAGCAAAAGAGAGAGAGAGACATGGGGGCGGGTGGTCAGATATGGGGGCTTGCTAGGGCCTCTTACCACTGCAAAGGAACTCCAGATATATGCACCACTTTGTGCATTTGGCTTTACATGGGTATTGAAGGATCATACCATGGCCAACAAGCTTTGCAAGTAAGGGCTATTTTTTTTGGGGGGGAGGGTTGGTTTTTTGAGGTGGGGTCTTCACTCTAGCCCAGGATGACTTGGAATTCACTATGTAGTCTCAGGCTGCCTCAAATTCTCTTCCCTCAGCCTCCTGAGTGCTGGGATTAAAGGCGTGCTCAAGTACCTTTTTAACCACTGAGACATCTCCCAGCCCCAGTAATGTTCATTGTAAGACAGATTCTAGAGTTAATTGTTTTAAAGGAAAGTCCTTGTATTTAGTCTAGCATTCTTTTAGTTAGTTAGTTAGTTAGTTAGTTAGTTAGTTAGTTAGTTATTTTTTGTTAGTAAGCCAAAATTTTCCTGTGAGAGAACAACTGTTTTTGTTTTAAGGGGATTTTCATGTATTACTTCCCATTGTGTATTTAAATAGTTTGACATAAAGATACATCAGGTTATAAAATTTTCTATTGAATTATAATTACATCTTTTAGATATCTTCTGGGAGACTACCAACATTCTACCAAAGAGGGAAAATATCAAAATTTCTATGCTGATAAATCTATACCTACTGTTACATTACAAAGTTCCCCATGACCTGCAAGAGGCGCTGGATATAATGGTGACTGGTTTTGATGTTGTGCCAGTGCAAATGGCATGTATTGAGAATAACAAGATGAGAGGGCAGCTTCCAGAGTCCATTGGTACTAATACTGGAATCTTTGTCACTGGACAGACCCTGGCAAATGTAGGCTTCTTGGGGATGTGAGTCTAGACCAAGCAGTTAATCTGGGTTTTACTTGCAATTTTATGTATGTATGTATGTATGTATGTATGTATGTATGTATGTATGTATGTGAAAGAAGGGTGGGGAGAGAGAATGGGCATGCCAGGGCATCTAGACACTGTAAATGAACTCCAGATGCATGTGCCACCACATGTGTCTGGCTTACTGTGGGTTCTAGGAAATTGAACCTGGGTCCTTAGGCTTCACAGGCAAGCACCTTAACCACTATTACTTGGAATTTTAATATTTTATTTTGATGGAGGGACCAGCATGATAAGATTTGCAGAACTAGTATACATTCATTTTTCAAGGTGCATACTTTATTCCATTATATGCAAAGAAAGAGACAAGCCAGACTTACTATATAATGAGTACAAATCCTGTGCAATGCTAAACTGTACTAAAAATTCCTAGGCTGCATGTCATAAAACAAAGCATATGGAGACATATTCAATTATGTCATTGGAGAGAGTACACATGTATCATTGGTTCGGGGCCTAGGATATAGTTGAGGCCTGAAGTATTTCAAGGCACCCAGGTTGATCTAGGATACATTATTAACCTTCAAGGCAGCCTTAGGTATCCTATGCAGTATTCAAAGACATCTGGTTTTCATCCAACATAAACCTCACAGTGCAATCTTCTATTATTTATAACTTAGACCATTGGCATACTGTATCTGCCTGTCTTATGCCTCAAAATATATTTAGAATAAAATCTCAAAACTTAATCACAATCACTTTAAGTAATTAAAGTCTAATCTTGCTTATTCTATACTCAGTTCTTATTCAATATCTCAAAATACAATTCATTATGTTAGGTATGAAATCTATTATTTTAAAGTATTTTAAATGTTCACTGTTGGTATCATTGTCTATCTAATTGCACAAGGAGAGGAATATGCTGAAACCAAACACCCAACCTCTAAGGCACATCCCCTAACGTGACATATATTCTCTTCCAGTATCTTTATATTATAGCTCTCACATCTTATCAGTCCCTAAGGTCTAATAGTTTATTTCCCAAATATTATTGTGGGATAACAGTCTCCTAATGTTTTTGCTTCTTGTCCTGCCTCATTAAAACTCTATGCCACTACCAAAGTTACTGTTGCTAAAATTGGTTGCAATATTTGCAAATTTTAATTCATGGAGTCATACACTATTAAGTACAGGATGCATTTCAAAATCTTGATCAGAGTACAAGGTGCTTCCGGATCTGCTCTAGTTGCCTGTAAATACTTATATCTTCTTTCCTCTCTCCATCTCCCTACATTATGTTTTTACAGAAACATATTGTCTTTATAGATTTAAAGACTACTTGTATAGAATAAATTGTCTTTACTTTTTTGGTGTAAATACCTGTAATTTTGGACAAATGCATAATGGTTACTTAACCACAATAGTAATCAAAATACAAATTAAAAAAAAATCATACTATATCCTTATAGAAAACTCCTATGCATATCCCAAATCCTGGTGGATCCTCATCTGTTTTTATCCTATAACTTTTGCCTTTGACAGTATTTTATGTAAATGAGAGTTATACGGTATATAGTCTTTGGACAGTACAATGGATTTAAGAGTCTTGGGCTGGGGAGATGGTTTAGCAGCTAATGGTGCTTGCTTGCAAGCCCACCAGCCTGAGTTTGATTCCCAGTCTCCATGAAAGCCAGATGCAAAGTACCATATTCATCTGTGATCACAACCTGCCTACAGCAATGAGAGTCAGAGTCAGGGGAATCTGGAAGCTCACAGGCCAGCTAGACTGGCACACACACATAGTGGCAAAACAGGAAGATAGACCTTGGCACAAGCCCTGTGCATGATGAGATGAGTCAGCATTCTCTTATAGATAGGGAGGTTCTTGGGAGACCAGTCCTCTTCCTAATGAGTTAATGACAGTTAAAGCTTGCTGGGTAAGGGGAGTCAATCTCTTCCATTACATAGCCAATAGAGACGACAAGAAGAAGGAATACAGTGAGACTGAGGTGAATAAACGAGGACCAGGTGCGGTACATATGATCAAAATGTAATATATAATCTACGGGGGCTGGGAAGATTGCTCAGTAGTTAAGGCAACTTGCTTACAAAGCATGTGAGCCCCAATTCAATTCCCAAACCACCCATGTAAGCCAAACACAAGAAGCCAAGGGTCTAGTGTTCATTTGCAGTGGCAAGGGGCTCTGGTGCATTCATCTGCATATGTACCCACCTGTATAAATGCAAAAATGATTTTTTCAAATGTGATTCATTATCTATGAAAATGTCAAAAAGCTGTTTTTAAAGAAAGTGGAAGAAGAGAACAAAGATCCTGAGCTGTCTGACCTTTACACATGGACTGCAGCACATGCAGACACATCACACATACACACACACACACAAATAGAAAAAAAGGTTAAAAATTCATTCATATTGTTGTGTAAGTCATTGAAGAACCATGTATATTCACACTAAGTGAAAACGTCATTCTCTCTAACCCTCCAGTCCTCATGGCTGTTGTTTCCAGAATGCCTTGTCAGCCTGTTGATCATCTTCTCATTTTCTAAATTCACCTCATCTTCAATCCTTTGTTATATAACATGCTTACATGGAGCAGACTTAGACATTACTTTTCTATATTCCTTACTACAGGGCATTGCAATGATTTGTGTTATTTTCACTGTCCTCTACTTCAGGGGCTGACAACTGTGTCACATGGGCCTCATTCACAAATATATTCATCCATTTCAACTCCTTCTCCCACCCCCAGCCTTATGTAACATAGAAAGTACATGGTGAAAGTATAGATAAAGTTTGATATCTACTCTCATTGATTCTGTATCCTCAGTATTTAGCTATATCAACACAGTTCAGTCAGAGAAACAGAACCCAGTTAGCTATTTCTGCGTTTGATGGTGTGTGTGTGTGTGTGTGTGTGTGTGTGTGTGTGTGTGTGTGTGTTTGTGTAAGTGTGGGCACATGCCATCATGCTACAGCATGTGTGTGGAAGTCAGAGGACAACTTTTGGGTTGGTCCTCACCTTCCATCTTGTTTGAGACAGGGTCTTACATTCAACACTCTGTATAACTCATTTTTCTAATATTAAACCGCATGAGCTTTTAAGATTGAAATATGCTTTCTTATCCCATGAACACAATAATTTATCTAACATGTTTTCTTTATAAATACTTTAGTGACTGACTTCAGTCTAACCTACGAACAAAATTTTCCATGATTAGAATTTAAGAACCATTTTATTGCTAGTACTAAAATACAAATACTTAAGTTAATCCTTGGAAAAGTTGTGTGCGCTAGCATTATCTTTATACCCAACATCATTTGTTTAAAAAGGAGTTGATATTTCTTCTCCTCTAACTCTTTCTCTCACCCCTCATGCCACATTATGTTTCACATCCAATCCTGTGACATGCATGCTCTTCCTGGAGCCAGTGGCATTCACGTGGAGGTTGTGTGCAAATAATCAAACTCAACTGGAGGTTTCAACTAACCAATTTCTCTATCAAGTTTCACATGCCATATATACCTTTCACATTCTGCACAGATGGAGGAGTACATAGAAATATGGTCTTTATTGGTCTTTAAGTTTTCATTTAAGGAGGCGGAATTTTTAGAACAATTCAAGATGACATCTTTATTTTTAAATTAAGTGATGTAAATAAGTCTGCCACAATTAGCACCCAAAATTCAGTGTGACCTTCATGGCAGCTGGTGATGCTCTAGTATTTCTGAGTAGTACATAAAAGGTGAAAGGGCATATCTGCTTTCAATGTGCATATATAATTGCAATAAGTATTAATAGGAGTACATACTTGTGGGTAATCCTGGAATGTTTATCTATATTTATAATTAGGAACAGTTATGAGAATTTGATATAAATATCTGTCATCAGTGGTGCTTGATTATCAATTTTTCTGGAACATTTTAAAAGAACTATAAGTGTATGGTAACCTATTATATTTGGGTTTTTATAATAATTAGTGGGAAAGTATTTATAAATGCATTTAAATTCTCTCACGTATAACAACATTTGTTCAGAATTTGTAAATGTGTGGGTTTTTGTTTGTTTGTTTGTTTGTTTGTTTGGTTGGTTGGTTGGTTGGTTGGTTTTCCAGGTAGGGTCTCACTCTAGCCCAGGCTGACCTGGAATTCACTATGTAGTCTCAGGGTGGCCTTGAACTCCAGGCGATCCTCCTACCTCTGCCTCCCGAGTGCTGGGATTAAAGGCGTGTGCCACCACACCTGGCTTTATAAATGTGTTTTTTAACTGATTTGTTTTGAGTCAAGGTCTTTCTTTTCTTTTCTTTTTTTTATGAGAGAGAGCAAGAGAGAATTGGTGCTCCAGAGCCTCCAGCTGCTATATTCAAACTCCAGATGTGTGCACCACCTTGTTTGCATGTGTGACCTTGCTTGCTTGTGTCACCTTGTCTGTCTGGTTTATGTGGAGTCTATAGAGTCAAACATGGGTCCCTTAGGCTTTGCAGGCAAGTACCTTAATTGCTAAGCCATCTCTCCAGCCCTGAGTCAAGGTCTTTTTATGTAGCTCAGGCTGGCCTTTAACTCATGATTCTACTGTCTCAAATGACTGAGTGCTGAAACTACAGGTGTGTGTGTGATCACAGCCCAAAACTGTCCATTAAAAAAAATTTTTTTTGGAGACACAGAGAGAGACAGAGAGAAAGGAAGAGGAAGACAGATAGAGATGGGCACGCCAGCAGCCTCTCAGCTGCTGCGAACGAAATCCAGATGCGTGTGCCCCCTTGTGGTCAAGTGCGGCATTGTGCCCTTGCGTCATTTTGCATCTGGCTAAACGTGGGACCTGGAGATTGGAACCGGTGTTCTTAGGCTTAGGAGGCAGGCACCTTAATCGCTAAGCCATCTCTCCAGCCCAAAAACTGTCCATTTTTATAACCCAGTGGAAAATTCAAGAGGAAAGGTTGGTGTCCAGTATGTTCAACTCTCCACAGATTTCTCTTATTTTTCTGGCTTCCCATTTTTTTCCTGCTTTGCTCTTATTATCCTCCTTCCACACCAGAACCTTCAGATATGAAATACCTGCATGCACTAGAGAAGTTAAAATAAACATAAATGCACGTTGCTCTGCCTCCATATTTTAGGTGGATTTTCTTTATATGTTCTTTTTATTCAAAAGTTATTAGAACCAGTGAACTGAAGAATTTACTATGTTTACAAGAAAGGGGTGTGGGCTCTCAGGGGTGGGGTGCACACACATGTGCGTGCACAGCAGGAATGGAACTCCAGGTGTTTTACAGGGTAGGCAAGTGCTGTCCCACATACTGCATCCCCATCCTATGAAGGACACTGGTATTGCTATTCTAGGGACTTGATGGACCTGCCTAGTAAGATTCTCAATGTGCAGGTTTTAAGGACAAGCCTAGTCTCCCCAGGATTAGGTTAATTTTCAGATACATTGGTTTGATTTGCTCATGATGTTGTGATACAGCATGTGTAGAATGATAGTTTATAGCTGAGGTTGGCTTTGTTATGAAAGGTAAAGTAGTAAATGTTTTGGTTTGGCAGGACTCACAGTCTGTCTTACTCCTCAGCTCTCTTGTTGGAGTGCACAAGTGCTGCAGAGAATGTAAAATCAAGCCTGGCTAGGTTCGATAATTCTTTATTGGCAGAAACAGGCAATCATGTAGGTTTGCTGGCCTTTATTATGTATGTAAAAATTATGTGTGTGTGTTTATGTTATGCATATGTGGAGAGAATGGATCCATATTTCTAGAAGACTGTTCAATCATATATTAGCAGTCAATAGCTCTGTGAGATTCTAACTCATTTTTACTTGCCTCATATTTTTCTGAATTATCTGATTTTTTAGGCACTATGAAAAGTTATACAAGCTATTATTTCCTACAAAAGTCTGTTCACTCTTTGTAAAAGGAGGTTCATAGCATAATGTGCCTTAGAGTTCTAAGGAATTTGATGTTATACATGTATATACTAGATAAAGTGATATTTAAATGTAGTTCACTTTATTTTTTGCAGAGTCATCTCATCCCACACTATTGTATGTATTTGTTTCTTTTGTCTAGTTCTTTGAAACAGAATTCTGCTAGACAGCAGTGGCTGGCCTGGTACTCACTATGGAGCCCAGTCTGGCTTTGATCTCATGACAATCTTCTTACCTGAGCCTCCCAAGTGCTACAAATATAGCAGTATACCTCCATACCCAACTACATATTGGTTTCTCTAGTAATTTATTTGCATATGGTTTTTACAACCCTTCTTCATCCCAATATGAACACGATTGCCACATTTATTAACATGTATATTAAAATCTAGAGTTATATTACCTTTATCTTTTAGAATCTATTAGAAGTAATACTATCATGTAGTAAAATAAGTGTACATATATACAGAAACTACTCCTTTACTGTCCTACTATTATGGCTGCCAGCTTTCCTGTCTTTTTCTGCCTAACACTTCAGTGATGTAGGTGTCTACCAAGGTTTGGTTTTTGTTCTTTTTACTACATTGTCTGCTGTGGCATGCTCATGGGTCTGTATGCCGCCACATATGAGAACTCATCTGGTCACTTGCTGAAGTAGGTGACAAGTAGCTAATTCCTTTTAGGGAATTAATTTAATTTCACATCCACTTACAATAATCAGTTACCCATAGCTATTTTCAATATATATATGCTTTCCTTTTCTCCTATACATGGACCAAATATGGATTTACTAATTTAGCTTAACATCTAGTTATCACCATATGTAACTTTGCGAACCAACAATTTCATGCTTCAGGAGGCTCCTTGGTGCTTCTGGATATGTATTTGGAGATGGAGAAAGTTAAAGCAGAGGAACAGTCTTATTTCTCATTATCTGGGCATGATATAGTAGTCCCCTAAGTAGCTTCATTGTAGTAAAAATGAAAAGAACTAGTTGCATTCTAGGATTTTAAGAAAATAAATCGATTGTATTTAGTGATGGACAATATCTGAAGAAGTCAAAGAGAGAGCCCATCAAAAATAACACAGTTTTGTGGCACATGCAAAGAGGGGAAATGGCTGTACTTTGCCTCTGAAATGGAAGACTACCATTATTTGCTGAGGAACAGAATGGCGGGGGCGGGGGGTGGATAGTGGTTGAAGACTATGTTTATCAGGGAAAGGAGGAGTATTTAGGTCAGAAAGAACATTGGCAAAGGCTTAAAGATGTGGAGATAATCACTATTTTCTGGAAATTGTGAATACCCTAGTGGAACTGGAATAAATTGCAATGAATGTGGAACAGGAAAGGGCCATACAGGGAAATACAGAAAGACAAGAGAAATTCTGAAATGTGAAGGGCCTCCAATACCATGCTAATTAGCTTACCTTGTCTTAATAATTCAGCTGTCCTCAGACATTTACATTTGTAGACTGTTGAAATTTTATATCATTTTGAAAGATCAACACAGAATTGCCTGTTTTAATTTTTTCAAGTATTAAAGAAATAATAAAATCCACTGTTCTACTTAACATCTGAGAGATCTCTTAAAATAGTTTATTTTGCATTTGACCATGGTGCAAAATAAATTTGAGACTCCACACAGAAATTCTCATAAGAGTTATAAAACTTTATTTTTAAATAATGAAGAATCGCCGGAAATTAATAAACACTAAGCTTGTACTTGAGCAGAGGAGCTCAGAAGCTAGTTACTTAACTTCAACACCTTAGACAAACAGCTACAAATCACCAGTCAAGTGGCAAGCTTGAGCAATGAAGAACAGTAGTAGCAGCATTGCTGAGCCTTACCGTATGATAACATGCTTCAAAGGGCTTGGCAATGAGCGCACTTCCAGTGTCCTGGAGAGAATAATGATTTATGTTTAGTAAGTAGGACAAACGCTAGATCTGCTTTAATTTTTTTTTTTTCTGAATTTGTGCTAGGAAAGAACTAAAGTTTGTGTGTCAGTTTTAGAATGACATAATTTAAAATGCCCACTTCCAAAGACTGATCTGCAGTGTATATGTACCATTGAGATGATTTTAAATATCTTCCTTATGCTTGTTTTAAAATATCCATCAATGTTACCCTTGGACAATTATGTATATGGTTGAATATAGTAGTCTGAATCATTCAACTGTTCTCTCACTCTTTGCAAACTTAACTGTCTTTTTTCCTTTGTGTTTCATTCCTGGTAGTTTCCTATTGAGGAAATCTTGAAAATGACACAGTAAGTTTTTTTATCATTTATATTTTCCTCATTGAAAATTTGCAAGAATTTCAGGAATTGTACCAGAATTGACATAACTCTAAATTATATTATAAAGGAAGCTAAAGAACATATAAATCATGCCAAAAATACTTAGGATTGGGAGGACGAGATGCCTCAGGGAATTGGTAATTTGATCCAAAGCCTGTCACCTGTTAAAATTTATCCTGAGTCAGTAGTGACTGAAAATCATCAGGACCTGACAGGTGTTCAGGATCGTGTGTGAACTGAAGTGGTGGACTCGGGATAGTTCCTATTTGACACGTGTATGCATTACTGAAACCACTGCAGCTTTAATTGATAACTATGCTGGCAATCTTGATTGAGGTGCCAAGGACTAACTGGCCTGAACTCTTTTCACCCCTACTAATGTGCTTTTTAAAATAGGTTCAAGTGTGCTGTGGTAGTAGAAAAGTGTGCTTGGACTTGCTCTCCTGAGTAGATTATTCCTACAACTGATGATCTCTCTCTCTATTGCTTTCACAGTAAGATCCCTGTTTATAAGACTTGAATATCTTCCTGGTGTTGTGTTCTGTCTGTGTTTTACATCACCAAATAATATAAAGCATTAAGCTGTCACTATTTATGCACAGGGACCAGGCCCCCTTTAAAATATCTTACATATTCCCTCTCTTTAAAATATGTTAGAAGTATCAATATGCTCCTAAATGTAGAACTTGACATCATTTGTAATGAAAAAAATTACTGAATGAATTGTTTTCCAACATTGTTGTTATTTCTTGCTAGAAATCTGTTTTATATACTAGAGAGCTGGAAATGAATGAAATTCAAGCAATGTTCACTTGTAGGCAGTGGGTAAAGAAGAGAAAGAAGAATTGGTCCTCACTAGTATTGTATAGGAAAGAAAACAACTTTTAAAATCACTACTGAGTTATAACGATATTAGATTTATCAACATGACTTTATCCCCATCCATGCCAACAAAGAGATTTTAGCCAGAGAAGGAAGACGTAGACTCTGAATAATAGTATGATCACCTGGGAAATTGCACTTGTCTGAGCTTCTCCTCCTTAGCAAGAATGTGATTCTGCTGCCGACAAAGTGACGGAGTAGCCCTCTCTCACGGATTCATCTTTTCCAATGAACAGTTAGCCCTCTTCTCTCTGCAAATCCTTCCTCAATGCTAAGGAAAAGTTGAAAAGAATCAATTGTGTCTGTAAAATACATAATAATAATGGTGAAATTTAAATTGAATAGAGACAATACATGTAACTGTATGTCTCTATTTTACCTGATAGTTAACAACATGCTTTGCCAACTAGCTGATGGAAGTTATGGACATAATTTGTGCCCACAAGACAAGACTTATTTATCTATGTATAGAATATGTTCATGAAATAATTAGTGTCTACAGACTAAGCTGTTCATGATCCACAACAAGAAATCTGATTAATTATAAAGGAATTATTTAGTTTTACTTTGCTACTTTTGGGCAAATAGTCGAAACATTCTCTAAGGGCCTTGACACTGTCTTTAGATTTTCTGTGTTATCTCCCTAGAATCCTCTTTGTGTCTTCTTCCTTATTCTTTATTCACACGTTTCTACTATCCTGGTAAACTTCAATTTTATTTTGTATTTTATTTATTTATTTTCAAGTAGGGAGGAGGTGAGAGACAGAGAGAAGAGACAGAGAATGGACATGCCAGAGCCTCCAGACACTGCAAACGGACTCCAGATGCATGTGCCACTTTGTGCATCTGGCTTTATGTGGATACCGGGGACCCAGCACTTTGTATTTTCTATCTACAGCCACTGGTTTGTTTAACAATTATTCCTAGAGTTTCAAATGTTCTGCAGTAAGAGAATTTGAACAACATGTAGCCATTTTGTAGTTTCTTTTACTTAAAATCTTTTGAGAGTCATTTGTCTGCATTGCTAATTCATTCCTTTTTATCAGTCAGTTGTATTCCATTTTGTGGGTGACCCACAATTCATTTACCCATTCAACACATGCTGGAGATTTAGATGACATTTAGATTATTTCCTGTTTGGAGCCATTAGAAGTGAAATAATTCTGAGGATTCATGAACAAATATTATTTTAGATATGTATATGTGTTTCTCTCTGGTGAATACCTAGGTACGGAATTGCTGGGTCATGTGATGGGTGTGTTTATTTTTATAAGAAATAGCCAACCTGTTTTCCAAACTAGTATAGTGTTTCAGTGAAAGATTCAATGCATTTCAATGTGAGCTTTTATATTAAGACAATTTTACTGGAATATTTTTACTATCAAATTTATATTACTAATAAGTCTCTGATCTAAAGTGCTTGGTTATTTTTATTGCTCCAAGCAACAAGACTCACTGGGGCAACTATCAAGACATCTTGCTGCTGACTGCTGGCAAGATCCTGGCTGGAGTTCTCCTGGACAGACGCCGTGCAGCCTTGCCAACTATATCCTCCTGCAATCACAATGTGGCTGTGGGCCATGGCACAGTACAGCTGACTCAATCTTTGCAGTGTTTGGATTTAGGAAAGTCAGGGCTTAAGTCAGCCTGTATCTTACAAGACTGCAGATCCCAGATTCATTTTTCTGGTTAAATTAAGCTTCCACAGAACAAATGATTCTTATATATGGAGCCAAAATGTGCTCCTTTTAAATGATATATTTTCAAAAGAAAGTGTCAACAATGATATCCTAGTATATTATCCCTTACAACCTCATGAAATGTGATTAAATCAAGAATTCCAGAGATTTGACAATATACATTTTTAATCATTAGAGTTTTGAAAAGTCTAGACAATGAAATGTACTATTGAGCTCTTATTTTGATATGGTGTAGAGTAGATTCAGATGCATTAGTATTTACGCTTCGCTCTCAACTACCACTTACTGGTGCCACAATGAGGCACTCATTATCTAATATGCCCCTGCAGCATGATAGGTCAAATTAAGACCCTAAGGAGCAGGAGATCAAGATTAAGACCAAGTATACAGCCTTCATTAAGCAAATTATAAGCATTATTTAATATTTGGTATAAATACACATGAATTAATGTGTTGTTAGTAAGAAAATTTTGGTGATTTATGAAAGAAGCCATGTGTGGCAGGTTGAATGGATGTCCCCCAATAAATTCAGTTTTATTAAAGCTTCTTGGATTTCCAGTTGCCTGTCCGGAAGAGGTGTCACCGTGGGCAGATCTTAGGGTCAAGCCCTAAGGTGTGTTTGGGGGCAGATCTGAATTCTCATCTAAGGTATGCAGAGTGCTTGAGCTCTGCTGGCGGGGGGAGGGCGGAGTGCCCGGAGTGTGCTTGCTTATGAGGCTGGTGGTGATATTTCTGTGAAAGAGGGTCAGCTTCTTCTGACATTATGGAGCTTCTCTTGGATCAGTAAGTTTTAAATCAATCCCTTTCTCTCATTGGAAGTTCATCCCAGCAATGTGAAGCTGACTATGACGCCATATATGATAATTGTCTCTGAAATCTATAGCACAGCACAATTAACTATAAACTAAGAAGCTCTAAGTTCTGATTTTATTTTCAAAAACAGAAAAATTGCCTCGTGATAGCCATGCTGTCTGTTCATGATTCTTCAACCCCGAGAAAAGTTCCGTTGAACCACAAGGACATCTACGGAGTCTACCTTCTGGGTAGTCAGACCTGGGTTCTTTGGCCTTTCTGAGACTTGACCTGCTTCTTGACCATAACTTTCCAATCTAGAAGATGGACACAGTCTCACAACAGTCTTCACTAACTCCAAATGACTGTCATTCAGAACTTGTCTAGGATGTCTGAGAATTAACAGTCTATGTCTGTATCATAGAATCATTATAATCCTAGAGATCCAAGCGACACCCTGAAGCCAGGGCCAGGAACTAGGGAAAGAAATGCAAAATATGGAAGGCGTTGTCTCTTCACTTGGACTCTGAATTTTCAAAGTATGAAGACTTTCAGAGGGCAAGGCAAGGACAACTCAAGTCTTCATGTTTAGAGAATGACTCCATATCCAGGATTAAAAAAAGAACATCTGCAGCCTGTAGTGTGAATGTTAAGCACAACCTTAAAGGACTATGAAAGCCATCACGGGGTTGCCTTTGCCAGAAACAAGGTTCAACTGATACACCCATTGCCCTTGGGTCAGAGTTAAGCTCTAGGTGGCTCCTTCTTCTTCAGGTCACATGGGTGAATCCACAACTTCCGGAGCTGACTTGTAATGGTAACAAATAAGAACTGAAGAAATGTGGCTTGCTTTCTTTTCTTTCTTTCTCTCTCTCTCATGGCGATCCTCCTACCTCTGCCTCCTTTTAAGCTTCTACTCTCTCAATGAGCTTGTTGATACAAATTATGTTTTAATAATTAAAAACATGGGTAAAGAATGCTAAAGATTTCTACCACATTATTAATATAGTTAACACTGCTGAAATTTTAAATCATCTTAAATCATTTTAAATGATTTTAAATCATTAAGATAATAAATTTTATTATTTATCTTTAATACAATTTAAAATTAGAGAGGCTGGAGAGATGGCTTAGCAGTTAAAGTTGCTTGCTTGCAAAGCCTGATGGCTGGGGTTTGATTGCCACATAAAGCCAGATGCACAGTGGCACATGCATCTGGAGTTCTTTTGTTATGGCACAAGGCCCTTTGACACTTTCTCTGTCTCTCTCATAAATAAATAAATAAATTGTTATTTAAAAATGAATTAGAGGAGCTGGAGAGATGGCTTAGTGGTTAAGCACTTGTCTGTGAAGCCTAAGGACCCCAGTTTGAGGCTCGATTCCCCAGTACCCATGTAAGCCAGATGCATAAGGTGGCGCATGCATCTGGAGTTCGTTTGCAGTGTCTAGAAGACCTGGTGAGCCCATTCTCTCTCTCGCTCCCTCTCCTTCTCTCTCTTTTTTTCTCTTTCTCTCTCTCTGCCTCTTTTTCTCCATCTGTTGCTAATAAGTCAATTTAAAAAATTAATTAGAGGTTTTAGGGACATGGGGCTCTTACTGTCCTTCTGCCCACTTTTGCCTTTTCTACAAGAGTCTGGAACAGCATCTGACCTGGCTTCCTGTCCTTGTGAAAGGTCTCCCTGGCCTGCCAAGGCACTTCTTACTGAGAAACAAGGTATTATCTTCTTCTTCCTCTTTTTAAATTTTTTTTTTTAGGTGGGGTCTCACTCTTGCTCAGGCTGACCTGGAATTCACTATGTAGTCTCAGGGTGGCCTCAAACTCACAGGAATCCTCTTACCTCTGCCTCCTGAGTGCTGGGATTAAAGGTGTGCACCACCATGCCTGGCTTCTTTTTTAAACTTTCACTTGTGTATGTGCTATGAGTGCTTGTGTGTAAACATGTTTGTATCTAGGTGGAGGCACACCAATGTGGAAGGATATATGTGTGTAGAAGACAGAGGTCAATGTCAAGTGGGGGGTCTTCATCACCGTCTACCTTATGCTTTAAACAGGCTCTCTTGCTAAACCTTGAGCTCATTGGTTTGGCTAGGCTAGCTAGCCAGTGAGCCCCAGGGACTCTGTTGCCTCCTCAGTGCTGAGATTATGTGTGCTCCAACACACGTGGCATCTATGTGGGTCCTGGGGATCTGAACTCAGGACCTCATGGTTGCATGACAATCACTTTATCCACTGAGCCATCTCTCCAGTCCCTATTCTCTCTTTTCAATGCATCTGCTTTGACTTAGCTGTGTTCTTCAGTGATTTAGTCTGGTATTTATGTGGACTTACATATTACTAATTGTTCCTGCCTTTTGGAAGCACTGTTCTGTAACCAACTCTTTTTATTGTTATTTTTTTTTTTGTATCTGGCTTTAAAAAAAATTATATTATTCTAATTTTACATTCATGTTGGTGAGTCCGGTAGCTTCTTCCTTATCCTCTCCCCTCTGAAGGGACCCTCCTCATTGGGGAATGTGGGTCGTGCATTATGGGGGTAGCCAAAAGTCTCTGTGCGTAGTGATCCAACTTGTGGCTCTAACACTCTTTCCGCCCACTCTTCTGCGAATTTCCCTGAGCCACGTTGGTATCATTTTAGTTTTACTTCAGTGATGAGATCTTGGGAGCCTCTGTGTCTCTGGATATCTGGCTTAGTAGGAGTTGGTTGTTCTCTGTGTTTATCTCCTTCAGCCTTGTTCTGGTGTCGTGATCACCACAAAAACTGTACTCTTTCCCTTTCCCCGCATTACTCTATGGTTTCAGCTGGGGCCCTGGTGAGGTGTGATAGGCTGATCCTCCCTTCAGGTTTGTCGTCCATCTGAAAAAGAGAAGCAAATTCTCCAATGGAGAGAGAAGTTAGTACTAGATAGATGGGATGGCCATAGTTATTTTAGAGAGAATTTTATATGCGTAGGCCCTCTTCTAGCCCATATTTGGTGGGAGCTTGATATTGGAGAATGGGCTCATTTGTTTTGTACATGGTTTTGACTTATTTCCCAGTTCCAGCAATGAGTTCCATTCCACTGAGTGGATCTATTAGTCAAATCAAGAGCAGTTGGTTACCCACCATGGCTGTGTGCCACTATTGCACTTGTTTGAGTATCATGCCAAGTTGTTTCCTGCTGGGTAGCTTAGACTGCCAGTTGTTTGGGCAGATGTCAGTCATTTTCCCCCAGTCACTCATGTAGCACCCTCTAGCACTAGACTAGCTTACTGTCTGGGGACTGACTCTCTTTCAGATTCCGACCAAGTTGCTCCATGTTTTGTCTCAACCATGTATGATGTATTCAGCAGTAGGGTCTTACCATTAACCTTTGGTCTTCAAGAACTCTGACAGAAACCTTTTTTGGGGAAACCTTGTAGGTCTCTCTGATCAACAACTCATTGTGAAAGTTAACCCCATGCTGGTACTGGGAGTTACAGGTCAGTGCCAAGGAATGTGAAGGAAGAAAAAGATAGGATAGATAAAAGAGAAAGAGAGGATAGAGAGGAGAGGGAGAGAGAGAGGGAGAGTTGTTAATTTTTTAAGTTAGCTCACAAAGTGATGGGTTTCATTATGGCATTTAAAAATATTTTTATTATTTTATTTATTTGAGAGAGCGAGAAGCAGGGAGAGGGAGTGGGCAGATAGAGAATGGGTATGCCAGGGCCTCCAACAGCTGCAAATGGACTCCAGGTGCATGCACCACTTTGTGCATCTGGCTTATGTGGGTCCTGGGGAATTAAACCTAGGTCCTTTGGCTTGGCAGGCAAGTGCTTTAACTGCTCAGCCATCTCTCCAACCCTAATTATGGCATTTTTATATGTATGTGCCATTATACTTTGTTTTAATCAACCCTTCTCCCACTAACCTCCCGCATCCTCCATGTCCCATTCTTGCTGGTCTCCCCCCTCCACCAATCCTCTCTCTGCCCTCATGTCACGTGTATTCTATTACTCTCTTCATACTGCCTTCCTCCCTTAAGATCTCCCTCTCCATCTCACAGTCCCCCTTTGAGTTTCATGATCTGTGCAGACATGTGTGTGCACATGCATGCAATTTATGTCTGTCTCACATATGTCTTTCTGAATCTGGCTCATTTCACTTACAATGCTGTCTAGCTCGATTCCTCTTGGCATCGACTCTCGAGCACCATCCTGTTGCCTCCATTTATGACATCCCGGCACTCTACCATTCACCCCTAAGCCTAGCAGACAAGAGCAGCCCACTCTGCAAGCTATAACCATCCCCGTTTCTCTTTCATCTTACTCAACCATGAAACTTGAGTTCCTTATTAAAGACACTGCTATTATTGCCTCCTGTATTTAACTTTTCCTAAACTCCCTTTTGGACTAGGTGACTTTCCTCCTTTCTCCTCCAGTATCCTTTTTGTATATGGGTCTATGTGGTCATAAAGTAAGTGTCCACTGTGCACTGCTGTCCCATTTTACTAAAGAGTTTGCTTTATTGTTTACTGTTCTGAACTCACATGTCTGTGAGTTCCTTGGAGGACGACTATATTTTAGTCCTCTTCTTACCTTCACAGTTCATATCATAGTTCCCAGGACTCTGTAAAAGGTAAAACAACAGCAAAAAAAAAAAAAGAAAAGGAAAGAAAGAAAGAAAGAAAGAAAGAGAAAGAGAGAAAGAAAGAGAAAGAAAGAAAGAGAGAGAGAGAGAGAGAGAGAGAGAGAGAGAGAAAACTGGTGGTGCACAAACATGAGCAAAACTCTGCAAGGAAATGTACCAGAGGCATTCTGAACGATTTTGGCGCTCACCTCTCCTTGTAAGAATGAAGGGAAGCATTACTACTCTGAAAGCCTGAGTGGTCTATGTCTGTCACATTGAGAAAGATATATGAAGACTAAGCACACTAACCAGAGAACAAAAGGTAAATATGTGTAGTCAATGCCAGCCAGCCCCTGTCACAAATTCTTCCCTGAAGGGGACCTTTTTTTTTTTTTTTTTTTTTTTTAGAGAGACAGAGAGGTAGAGAGGATGGGGTGTGCCAGGGCCTCTCAGCCACTGTGAATGAACTCCAGACTCGTGTGCTTCCTTGTGCACTTGTGCACCATTGTGCCCTTGTGTTACTTTTGTCTCTGGCTAAACGTGGGACCTGGAGATTGGAAAGGGCGTTCTCAGGCTTCGCAGGCAGGACCCTTAACCGATAAGCCATCTCTCCAGCCCTGGGATCTGTTTTTCTTTCTATCTATCTATCTATCTATCTATCTATCTATCTATCTATCTATCTATCTATCATCTATCTATCATCTATCTATCATCTAGCTAGCTAGCTATCCATTATATATCTATCATCTATCAATCTATATATCTCACCAGGAATCTCAGCTCACCTATTTGGCCAAGTTGGATAGAGCTCACGATTTCATCTACACGTCTCTATAAAGGGATTGTGTTGCTGACCCTTCCTCTACAGAGTTGTCCCTCCTGAGCAGACCCACTTGGTGCAATGTGTCTCATCACAGGTCTTTACCCAGCCTATCAGGAGATGGAAATGAGGCTGTCATCTTCTCTGTGCAACTTTTGTAACATTCTGTCCAACTCTGGAGCACTAGAGCATTGGTTTACTTAAAGCCACAGAGCCTGGTAGATTCTAGACTTTGGGACAATTTTATTAAATGCG
Organism: Orientallactaga sibirica; assembly: GCA_036365145.1. NCBI lineage: Eukaryota > Metazoa > Chordata > Mammalia > Rodentia > Dipodidae > Orientallactaga > Orientallactaga sibirica. The sequence continues at coordinate 28,298,670 of JAEOAD010000004.1, read as the reverse complement.
AAGGCATGTCTCTAAGCAGGTAGGCTGTCATTGTCTAGTCTTTGTCCTCATTTCCTCCCTGTGACACCTGGTCTTGTCTTCAGAGCCCAGGACAGATGACCTGGGATTCCCAAGTAGAACCCTCTACCTGATCAGCCACACCATTTGCTCCACTGCTTGAGTTGTCTGAGAAGCATGCTATCCTTCCAGAAGGTATCCTGGAGGCTTGAAGCCAGATGCTTGCCTCAGTCACCTCCTGGTGAATTCCATTCACAATTTAGATTTCTTCTACAGCTACTTCCACATGTCCAGAAAAACTGGTGGTTTCTGCCTCATTTCCACCTTCAGAATTCCATCTCACTACTGTGAGGGTCTGATGACACCATGGAGTAAGTTTTCCTCTGTTGATAGGTTTTGGTTGGGGCTGGTTAGAGGTAATGTCAAAATTCTGAGTTTCCCAGGACCAGAGCCAAGAGACATTTAGCTACTTAGAGTTGGTGTCCGCAGGAGCAGAGCTGTGAAACTCTGGAGGCTCTATGGCCAAAACCACATAATCAGATTGTGTTCTGAATAGGGCCTGTCATAAGACATTCGGAAAAACAACATAATACTTGTAGGAAAAGTTTTAACAGAATAATCTTAATGGTTGGGAAAACAAATTGAAAAGGTAAATTGGAAGGTTCACTTATTTCTATTTTGATTTAAAGTTACCTTTAAAAGCAATAGAATCAGCAGGGCACGGTGGCTCAAGCCTTTAACCCCAGCACTCGTGAGGCACAGGAAGGAGGATCACCATGAGTCCGAGGCCACCCTGAGATTACATAGTGAATTCCAGGTCAGCCTGAGCTAGAGTGAGACCCTACCTCAGAAAAAAAAAAAATTAATAGAATCAAATAATGGCCTTTCTCAGAAATTTCAAAAAATATCTTTAGAATCCAAATCTGAAAATATGTTTTGGACTTACATAAGTTATTTCTAATGCATGCTTTTGTGTTTGTACTACATATATAAAGTTAATACAAGAAACTTTTATTAAAGTCAGTTTTTAAAGAGTGTGTTTATGGTGTGTGTTCATTGAAAGCACTACCTTATTACAAAGTAGATTATACTGTTAACCTTCTTTCTGATAGTAATGGATAACTAGAATCAATGAAAGCAAAGCACATGTATTTGTCCATTACCAAGCTACATTGTTTCTGTACCAGGAATGCTTAGTGTAACATTAAGCCTGTTGTGAAACTTTTGTAACTTATGCTGCTTGGGCATTGTCTGTCATTGTTAAACATACATTTTATGCCTGTCAGAGACATTGGGCAGCCTCATATCCAAAATTTACACTCAAGAACATCCTGTATTTTTGATAGGAAGGGCTCCTCATTGAGCTGTTTTGATATATGACTTGGTCAAATACATTTAATATTCCCTGTAGCTTGAGTTTTAAATGGTAACAAAGATAATTGTGCTATAAACCATCCATATACATGTACTTTCCCCCAACACTTTCTCTGCAAATCACTGTGTAGACATGAATGAGCTAAATTTGACTCCATGGTTCATTGCTTGCCATCCTACTCAGGGATGACTGAAATGAGGCTAGTTTATTTTCATGTTTTATAGACTATATGTTAGAACTCAATGACCATGCAAATGAAATTTCAATACTACAATAGTGTTAAAATTCCAGACAAGCCATGCATCTGAATTATTGCCTAAATCTTAATTTCTTTGTTCTAGTATTAGAAGTGTTCATGTAGCTTACTTTATAAAGTAGTCATTTAAGCTGGATGTGGTGGCTTATATCTATAATCCCAGCACTTGAGAGGCTGAGGTAGGAGGATCACCATTAGTTCAAGGCCAGCCTGGGCTGCAGAATGAATTCCAGGTCACTCTGGGATAGAGTGAGACCCTACCTCAAAAAAGGGGGCAATTATTTGATTATTTTAAGTGAAAAATTATTTTTATCATGTTACATTTCTAATATTTGTAAAACAATTATAAAATATTATCACATAGTTAACATCCAAATAGAAATGGTTAACATATTTAATTAATTAGAAATTTTTTATTTAGAAATCATAGCATAATAGAATTTTAATCACCGCCCTATTTAAATTCAAGTCCCTGTTTTATGGCTAAATTTCTAAATTGGCAAAGGTAGAGAGGAGGGATTGCTTCAAATATATTTATGCATAGTCTGACACTTAGGGATTTCTAGGTACTTTGTAGTTAGTTTGCTATTTGATTTGAGATTTGTGCCCCTAATGCCCCCAAAACTGTGCCAGTATCATTAAGTGCTTAGAAAAAGATGCATCTTTCCCATGTCCCTGTGGCTCCAGGAGAACTTGTAACTCTAGGACCATTTACTCTTGCCAACTGCAATGCATTTGGAAATTGAACCTATGAAAACATATAAATAGTTTTTTTAGGTCAAGATAGAAGGAAATGTAACAGATATCACTAGTCCTTGCTTTTATATGTATAAAGCAACTTTTTTGGGGACCAGTTTAGCAGGAATTTCACTCATGAGAACTAGAGTGGCATGCCTCATTCCTAAACCAAAATTTGTGCTAAACCATAAAACTTTTATAAATAAAAATTAGAAGCCCATAATTAATCATGATAACATAATACTGTTATGCCTTTCAAAGTTGTGACAACACTTTAATATAATTTATATGGTTTCTACATGCTAGATGTAAGAAATAATTTCACTTAGTTATAAGTACAATGAATTTGATTAACAAAAAATCCAATTTACAAAATTGAAGTAAACAAATGCAGTCATCTATTCATTATCAAATTATAAAATAACAGTTCTTCTTATTGAGAAATCACTTTTGTTACTCTTTATTTCAGATAATGGAGTTAATCATTTTGGTATGCTTAGTAATACTTGTAAGTATTAAAATAATGGAACGTTGAGATTTGAATACAATGACAACAAGCCATTGAAATTTCACATTCACATTACACAGCCACCATGAATCCATAAGTGAATGTCAGTCATGTAAAAAAATATAAAATGATTGTAATATAACCATCTAGTCATTAACATATGGAGTTTTAAGACCACTAGTTAATCTGCTGATATGCTCTGAAGTAGAAGCAGTTGCTTTTCTGTGATACATCACATGTCTTTGTGCCTTAGTACTTAATTTGAAATATCATTAGTGTAAAAATATACCAAAGTAAATAAAAAAGGAGACACTTATTTACAAAACAATATTGTATACAAATTATATAAATGAAATTGTTTCAAAGTCTTTTTATACAATATTGATAGAATCAGTCATTTCATTACCACAGAACTGCAATGTTTCCAAGGCAGGGTGTAATTTTGAAATTTTGATAAAAATGACTATTATTTGGCTGCCTTTTAAGATAATGCAGGTTCTTCCACTATGCTACAGAATTGAAAGCTGACCTCTAGAAAACTGGTTCTTCTTTCCTAGAGAAAATCCATTCCCCATTTGGAGGCATGTGAAAATGCACCTGAAGAAGGTAGTGACTTAGGGTTTGTACTGACTGGGTTCTGCTTGAAAATCCTGTTAATATTAGCCACTCAGTCTACTGCTTTAGCACCATAGCATGGATTATTAGTGTACTGTCCAATCATAGTAGGAATGGAAACGTACGTATGGTGTACTATCCTACTTTGTGGAATTTGATCTTACCAAGTATGCTATCATACAATATAAATTCAAGTGTAGAAGGATGTTTAAAATGGTAATAACAATCCAGTACTTTACCAATGTTCTATATAGATTTTTTTCTCTCAATATGAAGTGACACTGTAATGAATTCAACTTTAAAGCACACTCTCTCTAACTCACCAGAACACAAGGAGAATTTGCTTCCATTTCCTTGCCTAGGTTGTAGTAGTAATATGTACGAACATAAATACAATTTGATCTCCTAGTTCAAAAATTCTGGAAATTATAAACTTTCTATTGTAAGATCTATTTGGTTGATTAAATGCCACCCGTTGCATATATTCTCTCTGAGTTCATATACTGTGGCTTGTGCTAAGTGACTATAGCATACTGAAGGCCTATAGCCTGTGGTACATAATTTCACAGTTTCAGAATTGTTGAGGGGAAGATCTTCCATGTTTTAGGAAGTCATGAACCTAATGCAAATCTCATGAACACCCACATCGGTCTACTACCATGGCTGGAATTTTTCCATATATTATTTGTTCTTTGCCATTAAAATATAGCATATTAATTGGAGACATTTTTGTGGGAGTACAGCAAGGGCCTGCTGAACCTCTGGGATTTGCTTGGTGGACAAGATGAGTATGAGGATATTTTTGTAAAAACACAAATTCACACTCTCCAGAGCAGTAGTTGGCCTTGTATCTTTTGGGCGCAATAATCCAATCCCATCCAAAAGCTTCAAAATCCACCGTGAGAGGGTATCGGCAGCAGCGAGACTCGGTGGAGTGCTCATCACAGTCAAGACCAAAGTCTCTTCGGGATCGTTTGGGTGTGTCTGTTACTTTGACCTCTAAAAAGGGATTCTGTATGACAAGGAAATAAAGGCAAATCATGTTAATATGGCCTGAAACTCTTCCTTATGAAGTCATCATTAGAAGAAACTGATCACTTTTTTATTCCACACATTTATTTTTAAGAAATGCATTATTAAAGAATTTTCATTTACACTAGGCTTGGTTTTTCTTTTATGGTCCAAAAACATGTACCAGCAACACAAGTTTCTCTATGGTCAGTTTTGTTTGTTTGTTTGTTTTTTGTTTTTTTTTTGTTTGTTTTGTGAAGTAGGGTCTCACTCTGGTCCAGGCTGACCTGGAATTAACTATGTAGTCTCAGGGTGGCCTTGAACTCTCGGCGATCCTCCTACCTCTGCCTCCTGAGTGCTGGGATTAAAGGCATGCGCCACCACGCCCAGCTTATGGTCAGGTTTTTATATGTCATTTTAATTTTTGATTGCCCCAATATACAGTATATTTTTTTGAGAATGTGTTTTGGACCAAAGGGAGGGAGAGAGGGAAGGAGAACCAAGAAGGGAAGGGTGGGCAGAGAGGAGCGTCCTAATTGCTGACTATGGATGCCTGACAGGCCCGGAGGGATAGATGAGAGGTCTGTCCTCTGTTCCTTACGTCTTTCCTTAGGGAAATTTGCATATTAAAACTAAAGCAAAATAGCTCCCAAGTAGCATATGGTTTATGGGAGAGGGAAGTTAGGGTAATGAAGGCAACTGAATATTTATGATGATATGGAATCCCTAAAGGGAGAAAGGACAGCTCTTTAAGAGATCTTTCCTTTATTCTTTCACTGAAAAATGTTTATGCTCAGATAGTGTTAGGGCTGTGACTGCCTCAGCCTTTCAGTACATTTGAGGCTGGTTCCTTTTACAGGGAATGACCTGAGGAATATAATCATATCAACCACCAGTTTAATAATAAAAATCTGCCATATTAGCAACTTTGATAATTAAAATATTATCTATAAAAAGGACAGTATCAAATAATTGATAATCTTAAAATTGATATAAATTATCATACATCAAAATGAAAATATACCCAATAGTTGAGAGAGTTAAAAAGAATATCACTTAATGAATGTAGTGTTTAAAATGGTGCTATAATAGGGAGGCTGGAGAAATGGCTCAGCAGCTAAAGGCACTTGCTTTCAAAGCCTCCTGGCCTGGGTTCAATTCTTCAGTACCCAGGGAAAACCAGATGCCAAAAGTAGTGTGCACATCTGAAATTCATTTGTAGTGGCAAGAGGCCCTGGTGTGCTCATTCTCTCTCTCTCTCTCTCTCTCTCTCTCTTGTAAATATGAATAAATAAGAATATTTCAAGAAAAGAAATTGATCATTCAGAAAATTGTGTAGTCTTTCAAACAATATATTTCACTTATAGCAGATCTGATTTCCTAATTACATAATCTTTATAACCAAGACCATTTAAAGATCAAAGTGAGGGCTGGAGAGATGGCTTAGTGGTTAAGATATTTACCTGCAAAGCCAAAGGACCCTAGTTCAATTCCCCAGTACCCATGGAAGCCAGATACACAAGGGGGCACATGAGTCTGGAGTTTGTTTGCAGTGGTGGGAGGCCCTGGTGTGCCCATTCGCCCTCTCTCCACCTCTTTCTCTCTCCCTCATAAATAAATAAATAAATAAATAAATAAATAAATAAATAAATAAATAAATATGATAACTTATATTTACTGTTTCTATGCATAACCATCAATTGCAAATGAACAGAAGTAAAAAGATGTTGTTACTTTAGATATGTATTTGAAAACAGAAGCCAGAACAGAAACCTTAAGTTTATATAAGTTTTTAAATGGTTTTATCAATTTTGGTAGTATGTGTGGTCTTATCATATTACTGTCTTGATGCTTAATTAATTGGCATTCCCTAAGCAAACATCTGCACAAGAATGCTAAGACAGTTTGAAATAAGCTAGCTAATACAGGCTAGTCTAGAAGTTGAGTTTTATCCATAGTATTCCACAACATAACCTACACATACAACACTGCATCAACAGTCTTAGGGTCCTTGTAAGATGAATGTTAAATATAATTGATTTAATAAGATAGGATGCATTTGTTATACTTATAAGTTAAAAGTTTGTTTTATGTAAAGCCAAAATTTTTCAATGCATTGGGGAGCAAAAAATTGAAGAAAAAAAAGTTTTGACTTGTTGGGTGGATAGTAGCAGCTACTATATAAAGTTCTATTTAAAGTGCGTATTTTCACTGATATATAATGTATCATTTGAATGAAAAGTACTTTATATTCTGTTCTTGAACCAAAGGACATCCTTATAAAATAAGAACCATGGAGTGATTGTTTTTTGAAAGTCTTCATGCAAAGTAAAAGTATCGAGAGCATTGGTGCTTCATTGGACAAGAACTTGGATCCCCACTTTGATTGGGAACAGGACCACCTTTGCAGGACGATAGTTTTGTCTGGCTTATGAGCATAGGAAATTAGTAGTTATTTTCATCATTACTCATTCCTGTCATGAATAAAAACAGCAGAGTTGTTAGAATATTCTATTCCGTTGTCACTTACCAGCCCATCTTCTCCTGGTCCTGGGAAGGTTACAGCAAGATCATGACCGTTCTCATCTAAAGCTTTGATTTCAATGCCTAAGTTGGATTCAGGCTGTTTGAGCCAGTTTTGCAACACTGTCTTCACATCAATACTCTGCCAAATACCAGTGCCTGGGTTCATGTCAAGTTTCAGAGATCGGATTCCAGTATACCTTGTACCGTCTTTCATGGGCTTGATGAGTCTCAGAATTTGCACAAATACTGTTGTAGGAGTCTTGACGGGTCTCAGATATATCCATAGTTGAGCTTTTACAACTTTATTGTACTGTATTTTAGAGCTAAATTTAAAGAAGCAACATTTGGGTTTTCCTTCCACTTGCGTTAGAAAATCAGCTACAAATGAATACAAAAAGAATTATTGAAATTATTTCTCACTAAAATATGAATAAAATCCCTCCTTATTAATGACATCCATTGGGATAGTGTGCACATATATAAATTTTCAAAATGAAATATCAAGCAGAACTTCATTCATAACTCAGAAGAAATACTGAAGAAAATAGTTCTTTTAGTGTTTCAGATTTGTTTATTTTAGATATCTATATTTTCATCTGTTTATGGGAAATGCACTCCCTCTCCAGAGAACTATGGGCTAAGGGAAATGCTATGGAGAACTGAACAGTGGATGAAATTTTAAAATGATGATGATTAGAGAGAACAAGAGACACTGTGGAGGAACATCCACTTAGAATTCTTTGGGAATCTGAGTAGTTACACTTACTGAGCAGCTGTACCAATCAGTCTGGATGAAGCAACCCTTCCCCCAGGCCTGAATTACCTGGGGACAATTCACACTGAGCAACTTACTGAGACTTAGGAATGAGCAGAAAACATAGTACATCTGTTACGTTTGGGCTCGGAAATGGCTTTTTGAAGGAACAACATATAGCAGGCAATTAGCACAAAAATTTAGATGTCATATTCAAGCTGTCCAAAAGTTAGGAAGCATTATCTGCAGGGACAGCCTGTCACTTTAGCACAAGCACTGACAATTTTTTATCATTTGGTTTTCTAAAACTGCATGTAAATAAGGCAAACCTCCTCCTGGACTGTTTGATACATGGGTGTTAAGTGAAAGTTATGGGCCAAGTTGCAGCCTGATTTCTTAATAAGGGAAAATAGCAACTTGAAAATGTTATGTCTGGTTTAATGTGTTTAAACCACTGCATTAAAGCAAGATCATGGACACGTGACACAAAAATCTTTCTTGTCCTGTGGGCTCTGTCAAGGTGCCTATCTCCTTTTCCAGCAGAGTCTTTTTTTTTTTTTTTTTAAGCTAGATGAAAAAGGAATTGCATGGAATATGTTATGTTCCACAGGCAATGCTGTTATTACAGTTGATAGCTCTTCTTCTGGTGAAGAATACATTTTAGAAGGTAATTAAGCAATGTGCCTGCTTTGATATTTTACATACAGGGTGTTCTCAGCAAGAGTGTATGTGAGCACAGCACAATAGATTCCTTGAGCCATAACCTACCCGATTAAAATGCTTATTTCCTAGACATTCCTTGATATTAGGTCATGGTTATCACTGTACTGTGTTCATTTTTGCTCTTACAATTACATTAAATGTCTGCTTAAAAAAATTTTTTTGGTGTGGTTAGAGTAACCCTCATAATTAAATGTACTAGTTTGTGAACAATATAAAAGCTCTATGGGAGGTTGTTTTAAAAAACCGAAATCACTCTAAGTGCACAGCAGTGCTCAAATAAACACTTAGCAAATTTTTCATTTTATTATTAGTGACAAAGTTTCTTCTAATGCATACTTTAGATAACCAAATGAAAATATAATATTTCATGCCAGTTTTTAACATTGCTTGCAGTGGCTCCCAGACCTTGCCTTTTAGAACTAAGGCAGCAAAAATGCAAGTATGCTGTGTTTCCCATAGCAAACTGAATACTGTGAATTCTCTGCAAGCATGTTAAATTTTAGTTTTTTAGCTTTACAAAGAAACAAGTGAAAGAGATTTTATCCTCAACATGTCTCTCAGGAAATCTTGAAAAAAAAAAAAAAAAGGAAAAAAATAAACTCTCCTACTTACATACAAGCCAACAGCTTGTTAAAAGCCTGAAAATAGATCTGTTTCTCATAAACACCAGGAGAACAGTCAGCACGACTGTTGACATCCACTGGCAGGACTACTTACACTCGGTAGGCATGGTAATGATTGTTTCCGTTGTAGCGTGATAATCGTCATCTTCCAGAGAGCCGTCGCTGCTGTCATCCCTCTGGACGTCGTACTGATCAATCAGCTCCCGGAGCGGAGGAGCTTTCGGCAAAAGTTGTCTTATAGCCTCTTTGCTAATGTTAGGAGCTGTTTCCAGGCGGAGTTTACTGAGGATCTGGATTTTTATGGCTTCTATTCTTGAGTACTTAGTGTTCTGTCTCCAGGTACATGCATTGCACAGGCCCTCTTTCTCCACATTTTCTTTCTGCTCACTGTTCTCATTCAGATCCACTGGGCCAGCAACAATCAGCATAAACAGGTAAATAGAAACATAGATTTGCAGTTTTTGCATGATTTTAAAATCAGCACAATCTGTTTTCCCCCCTTTAACTTATTTCTTCGTCTTGCTTTTCTTTGCTTTTGAGTAATGCCAAGCAATATTTTAATGCCTGTACAGTCTGAGAGACAACCTCCCACTCCAGTGAGTCCTGTATACTGTATTCCAAGTGGCTTTTTATATTCCAACTTAGATGAGACAAGTGTCGTCAGGATCTATGATTGGCTCTTGCTCCACAATGAATCTCGCTGTCAGAGGTTAAAACCCTGTCTGTCACAAGTCACCAAGCAGTATTTTGTTACAGTGGAGGGTGAGCTGATTCATTTGACCACTTCAGAAAAGAAATAAATCCCCAAATCATGAAAGATATATGTGACATTTGATAAATTGAAGTTTATATAACATATGCTATACTTAAATTTTATTCATCTCTAGAAAACTCTTGCTAGAATTTAAATTGGGAAATTATAATTTCTATTTCATGCTTAAAATATAAAACATGACTTCTAAAAGAGATAAAATGATTTTTTTATTGCTAAAGAAAATATTTGAAGTTAAAAAGGGTTATTTTTAGTGCCACATAATTGGGGAGCTAAAAATTAGGAAGGCCTGAATCAAAAGTTCAGATTGTGACACTAGTGATAAAATTTTCATCTACAATTTGATAAACTTGTTTTCTTCACTAATTTCTTAGTACATGTTAAAAAATAAGTATCATGTTATAATGTATGTAAAATTAGTTTTAAATAGTTTTATGTCTTGTTAGCACAAAAAGTATGCTCAATTGTGGCTGATTACTATAATTATTTCCTATTCTAAAAATGCAGATTAATATCACTCAGAGCACTTTCTTGTTTATTACCAGAGGAGAATGTCACCTAGTCAAAAATCTCTATACTTAGGATCAGAAGATACTGGATTTTTTATAACTGGCATTGTAACATTTATTACAGTTTGCCCCAGATTTCTGGTGCTAAAAGTAAAAAGTGTAGTATATATTCCTGAGAATCCTGTCAGAATATTGTAAGCACATGGGAGAGCAAAGACCATAACACATGGGTGCCCTTTCGTTGTTTCCAATACTGGGATGGGTTAGCACCCCTTTGCCACTTTCTCATTTTGACCAGAGGGCAGACACCTGGCAGGGATTTGGGGTAGGGTCAGGAGCAGAGAATAGAGCTTTTTGTTCTCTAAATTTAAGTGGCCTCTATAGGGATCAAACTCTCGCCCTTCTCCTTGGGAGCCACAAGATCTAATCAAATGAACTATTAAAGAACTGAACAGACATAGGGGCAAGGAGCAGAAGATGTTTCCAGGCCACGGGAGATTTTCTTTTCCTACTCATTTCTAGGGCGCTAAGGACTCCTAAGAGATTTAATAAATTACTTTTATTTCCCAAGACAATACAGTGGCTGATATCAAATATTTATTTTTTAGGTCGCTACCATTTTTGCACACTGTACACCAATTTACTGCCTCGGTGCACTGCAATACAACTCAGTAGCCTGAAACGTTAATGCATTTTCATCAAATTCTTAACAGGCATCTTCATCTCTTGAGAAAAAATGGCCTTACATAATGCATTGGATTTGCCCATCATTAAAGATTAAGGAAAACCAGACACAAACCAGATGCAACCAGATGAAAACCCTGAGGTTTTCAGATCGTCTTTGTTATGGGACAATATTAGACCAGGCTTATAAAGTTTTATTTGTTTGGAAAATTCATTTTTCATTGCGTAAATCCATAATGTTACAGTCATCTTAATGTGCTTCACACGCTTCTCAGTAAATTGAATGTTTTTTTAACTTGCTCAGAATTGCATTGCATTTAAAAGCTTAGATAAAACTGAATTCAAATCTCAAGTTAGCCACTGCCAACTATATGACAATGGGTGAGATAGCACTTAATTTCTCTTACCTTCAGTTTCCTCATGGGGAATTGAGGCATATAATTGAATAATGCAAGTAAATTGCTAAATACAGCATCTATCATATGGTAATCAGTAACTTGATTGCTCTGTTTTATGCAGAGGGACATGGAGTTTTACTTCAGATGCCCTATATGACTTCAGGTTGAAATACCAAGTACTGTGTCACGCAGTGTGTCTATCTAGGCCTCGGAAGCAAGTAAAGTGTTTTATGACAGGCCTCATACTTGTCAGCTCTTTATTTTATTACTTAGAATAAAAACAAAGGTTGTCATTTATACATACAGTCAGAACTCATTATTCATGGATTCCATGTTTACAATTTGCCTGCTTGCTTAAATTTATTTATAAAATTCAATACTCCCAGTGCATTTACAATCATTCACTGACATTCATTGAGCAACAAAAAGTTTGAGGCTTCGGACACACAGGTTCCTCGCTGAGGCTGTGCAAGGCGGGGCCTGCCTCAGGGATTCTACTCTCACACGATGAACAAGTGCCCACTTTGAGCCTGTTTGGTGCCATGTTGTGTACATTTTTTTGTGTGTGCTTTTGACTGTCACTGCTGATTTTGATGTGTAAAACAGCCCCGAAACAAAGCGCACAGAAGACTGGGATGAAAAACAGAATGGGGGTCACCAGGGTCAGGGGTCAGATAGTTACTGCTTAATAGTTACAGACTTTCAGCTTGGAAGACAAGAAAGTTCTAGAGATATATGGAAGGGTTGAGTGTGTACAACAATGTGAATCAACTGAACGCTACTGAATTATACTTAAAAACCAGTTAAAATACAAAGTTTTACATTATGTATATTTTGCTATAATTTTTAGAAAGCTGTGGAAAAAACATTTCTTATGAAAACACACATGTGTAACAGACTTTGTTTAGGCATGAGTTTCGTGCTATTGGCTATGAATTCAGTGGTAATGAATGAATGTTGTACATCAAGTGAGGCGTCTTTATACACAAACACACATGAAACAAGGCAATCTATTAATTGGTTGCTGAAAAACCTTGTGATCAGAGGATCATCTAATCTTGCATTTTCTCTAGGGACAATGGTTCAGTATTTGCAAATTCAATGTTGGCAATGACTTTCTAGAATATGGATATTAAAACTTGGTTGCATCTAGAGCTTAGTCTAATCCGTATCCCATTCAGTACTGTGTAGGTTAACAGGTTCTCAGCTTATTCCTTCTCCCATGAAAGTGACTGCAGCCTTGCCAAGGCCCCGTGGCAGGAGAGATCACCACTGTAGTCTAATGGCTGGGGACTGCTCTCAAGAAGTTAACATGGCATCAGGATGAGAGGGAAGAATTTCTTCTAGCTAAGTAGGTGACTTGGTCTTCCAGCTTATTGGTTTGGTCTTAAGTTCAACATCTTTGAAAACAGTTTTTCAGGGGAGTCAGAATCTAGGAGCCCAGGGCAGAACATTAGCACATTTACATGGCTGGTTTTGCACCCGGTGAAATGTGGATTATCATACTGGTGTTGGAATCACCAGTAAGATGGCGCGTATGCTTCTCTCATCTCTGTTCACAAATACCCCCAGATTGCCTCACAACAACTTTAAGGGTGCAAAACGTATTTACCAAAAAATAGTTCTGTTTTGACTCTTTCCAGAATCTGGGTAATACTGAGGGTGTTAGTGATGTGCAAGGAGATTGATGAAGTGGCCCAGCATTGGAGGAGGAGAAGATGAGGAATTAGAATCAGAATAGTTTGTGAAAAATTCAACTGTTTGGCGAAAATGCTCAGAAAGTTACATTTCATCTTGTCATTCAGGCATTTCCTTCAAATAAGTCTTTAGTGTTCCTCCAGGATGATTATTTTTACAGCCAGAGTGAAAACTTCAGAGTGCTCAAACATGAGACGGCCTGAGAAATAGTCATCCCTCATTGAGAACAACTGATTGTCCAAGTTTTCAACAGGTTATAAGACATAAAATTCACAAAACAGAAGTACTGGTGAGCTAGGGCATAGGAGTATAGGAACAGAAGGTAGGGAACAGGAATATAATTATGGTTTTACTGCTGATACTTGATGTAACCTTGAATAAGCCAATTAGCTAAGCTTTCGTTTGTGAAATATATGTGTATTTATGCATTTAGTCGTGTATACATGAACTCATTTATTATTTTATGAAACAGTTGAATGCCTATTATGTATATGGCACTATGCTAGATTATGAAGATAGAACAGCAAACCAAGCTGGGCATGGTGATGCATGTCTTTAATGCCAGCACTCAGGAAACTGAAGTAGGAAGATCACTGTGAGTTTGAGACTGGCCTGGGCTAGAGTGAGACTTTGCCTCAGACAACAAAACAACAACAAAAAAGCCAATGAACTAAACAGACACAATCCCTGTCCTCATGAAACCTATGGTCTACTTTCTTCATGGAAAACAGAAAGAAACTTGATTAGGTGTGTGTGTTAATTGAGGCTTGTCCCTCAAGTAGAAACGTTTAAAATTTCTTCTCATGATGCCTTGACTTTCTTAACATTAATTTAGGATGCCCAAGACCTTTGTTTTGTGTGAGTCATATCTTTTATTCTTTCACAAATTGCAACTGGGTCATCTTAGTATATAGTCATATGCAAAAATATGTTCTGCTTTCTGACAGTGATGGTGTCTACACACATCATGGGTCCTCAGGAAAGAATGAGAGGGCTGGGAAAATTGCTTAGTGGTTGAAGTCACATGCCAGCCTGAGTTCAATTCTCCAGTACTTATGTAAAGGCAGATGCACAAAGTGGAGGAAGTGCCTGAAATTCATCTGTAGCAGTAAGAGGCTTTGCAGTGCTTAATTCATTTTCTCTGTCTCTCTCAGGTTAAAAATCAATTTTTTAAAAAATAAAAATGAGAATGGCAAAATAGAATTATTGTGAAAATGGTTCTTAGTTTCATAGATTTTCTAGAAAGATTTTGGGAGCCACTCCAGAGATCTCTAGACTACACTTTGAGCACCATTGCCTTAAAGTAGTCTTTTTTTTTATAGGACTACAACTGAATCCTTTTCTTTTGTAACTTGAAGTTCCCCTCCTTCTAATATCTATGGCTTTGCTTTTCATAAGACCTTAAATATAGTCATTTTTAAAACATTGTATATTTACTTACCAGTATGCAGTTGATGTAAATACTGTGTCATATTCACCAAGTACAAGATGACGGGGGACGTGACCATGCTCCCACACGGGCTCCCTACGCCCTCTGCATTCCACATAGCAGGAATGCTCTGTACTTCCTCTCTTAATATAATAAGCTTTCTCTAAACCTTAAAAAAATTACCAGTACCAACTTGTAGGTAGTCTAGAGGGTACCTATATCTTTCAGAACCAGGAGGTAGACTGATATTTGCATGTCATTTTGGGGGACTTTTTATGGATGGCCTTCAGGTCACACAAGGTGGTTACATGTATTCAATGGAAAGAGGGAATATTTTTTAAAAAGGATTTGACTTTTATTTGTTTATTAGAGACAGAGAGAGGGAGGGAGAGAGAGAGAGAGAGGGTGAGAATGGGCATGCCAGGTCCTCTAGCCACTGTAAACAAACTCCAGATGCATGTGCCACCACGTGCATCTGGCTTCGTGGGACCTGGAGAATTGAACCTGGGTCCTTAGGTTTCACAGGCTTATGCCTTAACCACTAAGCCATCTCTCCAGCCTTAAAGGGGGACTTTTGAAGTGTGGAAAAGGATAAGGGGAAGGGAGTTTAGGAAAGGGCAATGGAAGGGTTGCATATGACCAAAGTATATGTCTATATGAAATGTCACAATGAAACCCACTACTTTGTACAATTAATTAAGATACATTAGGGCTGGAGAGATGGCTTAGTGGTTAAAGTGCTTGCCTGCAAGCCTAAGTACCCACGCTCTACCTTCCAGATCCCACTTCGCCAGATGCACAAAGGTGAGGCATGCAGAAGGTTGCACAGGCGCACAGGTGGCGCACACGTCTGGAGTTTGCAGTGGCTGAGGCAGGCTCTCTTTCTTTCTCTCTCTCTCTCCCACTCACTCTTTCTAAAATTAAAAAAAAATTAATATACACTAAAAGAAAAAAAAGAACCTCTTATAGCAATGCCCCATGGTAATGCTAACAAAATTATGGCAGTTCAGTGTCTTCCAAAGTGCAATTTATCTTCCCTCCTTCAGAGAATGGGAGTTAAAATTTACTTAGTACATGTTTGAGTACAGAAAATAAAATTAAAGTTCTAATTTTACTTTCTGTTTTTCCATTGACAAAGATATTAGACTCCAAGGCAGTGTTAAAATTTTATAAACTGTACCCTCTACCGTTCTTCCAGTTCTCACACAGGATTATTTGCGTTCCTTACTTTCCCTGTCATCTTTCTGTTTTTGTTCCCCAAATAGACTAGGGACTGCTTGAGGGTAGAGGTTTTGTTCTTTTATTCTAATACCAGGCACATTAAATGGGGAAAATAGTGCTTATTGGATAGCCAGACTACTGAGTGAATAAATGGCTCCTTACTATTACAGGCCAAGTGACCTCGGTTGGCACTGATCGAGCTTTCCCCATTTCTCTTTATTGCATTTCCTGTTACTAAACTCCAAGTTGGTATTACAGGTCACATGCGCCACCTCTTGTGTTCTCTGGCAGAACACTAGGCACTTTGAGAAAATTGGTGTAGGCTTAATCACAGTGATCTATGGCTTCCATACCATATGACTCCAAATGGAGACAATGTGAAGAGTTGCCAACATTGCTATTTAAGATGGCTGGATCCCTTGCTGCACACAGGCCTGTATTTATGTCAAACCAAGTGTAATATGCTGAGAACTATGAACTGATTACCCATGGTAGTTTTATTCTTGTTCCCCCTTTAATTTTTTTAAAATTTTTATTTATTTGTTTGAGGGAGAGAGAGAGAGAGAGAGAAAGCAAGAGAGAAAGACAGAGAATGGGCTCACCAGGGTCTCTAGCTGCTGCAAACGAACTCCATAACAGATTTGTCACCTTGTGCATCTGGCTTACATGGGTCTTGGGGAATAGAACCTGGGTCCTTTGGTTTTGCCGGTAAGTGCCTTAACTGCTAAGCAATCTCTCCAGCCCCTCCCCCCTTTAAAAATTACCAAGTTTCTCAGTGGCCTTTTTGTTCCTGCTTTTTCTTCATACTAGCAGGAAGGACTCCTTTCAACCTTCAGCTTTAGGGCTTAATCCAAGAAAGGTTAGGTTTTTGAGCAGGTAGTCATGGTGGAACAGGAATCATGTCAACTTGTTTTTCAAAATTTATCTCTCCTCTCCTCCCTCTTTCTCTCTTTGTTTCTCTTGTTTTATCTCTCTTCCTCTCTCATTTCTCTCCCTTTTCCTTCCTCCCTCACTTTTCTTCTTAGCCTCTAAGGATGTCTGTGAAATCCCTAAGTAATTTCATGAACTCAAATCCTTATTCATTTCCTGCACCACTTAGATAAGCCCTGAGCGTAGCCCTACCTCAGTGTCTACTCTCACGGTGTCTGCAGATTCGGTGCGTGCGGTTGAGATTTTGACTGTAATCAAGTTGGCATCAAGTGCCTTCTAATGTCACAGAGGTTGACTTTTCTACAGTATTCATGGGGATTCTCGTTCTTTTCTCCTTTAAAAGGAATCCTTGCATTATTCAAGCTTGAATAGCTGAATCAAATAATGCTTTTTTCTTTTGGCTTACTAAGACAGGCTCTCACTCTGTAGCACAGGCTGGACTGGAACTCACTATGTAACCAAGACCATCCTCACACTCCTCTACCTTCACCTACTGGGTGCTGGGATCACATGCATGTGGTACTATGACTAGCTTTCAAATAACATTCTTGTTCTATCAGAAGTTGCTTAAGTCCTCTGGTCCTAAGTCCCTGATTTGCTTGTGGGAATCGTCTGTGACTCACTCATTTAGCTTCTGTCCTATAAGTCTTCTAAGACTTCATATATATAAGTTTTTTTTTTTTTTTTTGGTTTTTCGAGGTAGGGTCTCACTCTAACCCAGGTTGACCTGGAATTCACTATGTAACCTCAGAGTGGCCTCGAACTCATGGCAATTCTCCTACCTCTTCTTCCCAAGTGCTGTGATTAAAGGTGTGCACCACCACGCCCTGCTCAAATCTCTCTATTTTTGTGTTGCCTCCACCATGATATGGCATGTAAGGATATTTCAGATGGCCTCACAGCAAGTCTGCCAGTCTTTATTTGGCACCCACACTTGCTACAGTCAGAGCATCACTGTTAGTCTGCAAAGAACACACTATTGCCCAAGATTAAGAAAATATAAAATGCCCAGAGCTGACATTATCTTTCCTGAACTGAATGAAGTTAAACTTTCTTCTTGTTGTTGTTGATTGTCTTTTGCTTGTTTGTAGAGGTAGGGTCTCACTCTAGCCCCGGCTGACCTGGGATTCATGATGTCATCTCAGGCTAGCCTTGAACTCACAGTAATCTTCCTGCCTCAACCTACCAAGTGCTGGGATTAAAGGCGTACACCACCATACCCTACTGAATGAAGTTAAACTTTAGAAATCCTCAAATGAGAGAGCGAATGTACAAATAAAGTTTTCACCATATTCAGTGAACAGTTTTTTCCTGGGGTTTCAGTTGCTCAGTTGCCTCATCTTTGCACTGACTATGAAGAAAATTTAAGCTGTAGGGCTGGAGAGGTGGCCTTAGTGGTTAAAGAACTTGCCTGCAAATCCAAAGGACCCAGGTTTGATTCTTCAGGACCTGTGTAAGCCAGTTGCACAAGGGGGCACACGTGTCTGTAGTTCCTTTATAGCAGCTGGAGGCCCTGGCGGGCCCATTCTCCTCCACTGTCTCTCTCTTTCTCTCTCTCTATTTCTCTCTCTAATAAATAAATAAGAAGTAAAAAATTATAAAGAATTAAGCTTGCACTTTTCAAGGTATTGAGGAACTTTAGATCCTGTAGGCTCTATACAGAATGTTTCTGCAAATAAAAATTAATTATTTTGGCTTTATATTCTTAATGTCTTAAAAATACTTTTTTAAAAATCCATTCTCTTAACTCGGTAAGGGGCTTGGAAGTAGCAATAGCCTTATAAAATTTCAATATTTTCCGAAAGGGCTCAGGAAATGTTTTCTCGTTTCCTGGAATTGCTAAGAGCTTGTTTTCATAACTCACAGAGGACTGGCTTGGAGAGGTATTCTATTTCCAAATTCATCTGTAAATTCCTCGAAAGAGCCCTTTCAAAATATGTTTATTTGTTCATTTATTCATTCACTTAACATTTATTGAGTAACTGCTGTTTGATAGGTACCATGCCAGATATTTGAGATAGAAAAAAAGTGGTCATTTTCTTTTGCCCAAGGAAAAATACTAATTTTGGGATCATAAATATTATAAAATGTTTACATTCAGTCTGTCCATAAAGAAATGGAGCCCATGAAGATCAGAAGCAGTTTCCATAATCTAAATGAGAGTTAAATTAAAAACAATTTATTTCACTTATAAGGGCAATGTGTATCAAAATACCTATGAAGGACCAAGTATTCCTTTATGCTAAGAATATTTTATTTTGTTAATGTTCAAAAATTAACAAGGTCAGTGATCATTTTCCTGGACAGTGGTGTTGTTTGATTCTGGACCCAACCTTTGGTTTTGTTTTGACATCTGACCAAATGCCCTGCTTTGACACTTAGAAAAGGGTTTAGTATCTACTGACAAAGATACTTTGGATGCCCATTTGCTTAGATACTGGGGTTGGTCTTTGCTTACACAACAGCACTGTTAGTTCATTTTTCAATATTTAAAATTTTATATCTCACATTCTTGAAATCAAAAAGTAATGAGTGTGTACTGTCTAGTAATTGGAATCATAAAAGGTTCTCTTTGACTTTCTAATTTGTTTTGAAATAGACAAACTTAAATTATCATTAAATGTTTTTGTCATGTAATTAGATTTCGAATGAACAGTCTGGCCCCTGCTGGGAACTGTCAGAACTACGCCACCTATGTTCCCCATTTTTCTAAGATCATGAGA
The DNA here is from genome assembly GCA_036365145.1 of Orientallactaga sibirica. Lineage (NCBI taxonomy): Eukaryota > Metazoa > Chordata > Mammalia > Rodentia > Dipodidae > Orientallactaga > Orientallactaga sibirica. The sequence goes on along the minus strand of JAEOAD010000004.1, from coordinate 28,279,180 downwards.
ACTTCAGTTTAAACCTGGAATTCAGCTGTATATATCTCCTCTTTTTTTAAAAATCACACACCAAATTTTATTGAATAAAATCTTTAAGTAAGGCATCATGATAACTAAAACTCAAAACCTGCATTAAATATTGTCCTTTTTACAGGATACAGCAAATTTAAATTCCAGAAATATGATACAATTTTGTACCCTTAGGATTTTTTAATTTTAAATTTTTTTAAGTTTTATTTATTTGAGAGAGAGAGAGAGAGAGAGATTGAATGGGCGAGCCAGGGCCTCCAGCCACTGCAAATGAACTCCAGATGCATGCTCCACCTTGTGCATCTGGCTTACATGTGTCCTGGGGAATTGAACCAGGGTTCTTTGGCTTTGCAGGCAAATGCCTTAACCGCCAAGCTATCCCTCCAGAGAGAGAAAGAGAGAGAAAGTTAGATAAAGAGGCAGATGGAGATAGTGGGTATGGGCGGGTCAGGGCTTCCTGCCGCTGCAAATGAGAACCCCAGACACATACACTACTTGGTACATCTGGCTTTATGTGGGTACTGGGGATAGAACTCAGACTGTTAGGAGCTTTGCAAGCAAGGGTGTTTAACCAGTGAGCCATCTCTGCATCCCCCCCCCAAAGGTTTTAAGTACACTTAAATCAATTGAGGGGAGGTGTTTTCAGGTAGGCTGAAACAGGCTGACCTGGAATTCACTATGTAGTCTTAGCCTGGTCTTGAACTCACAACAATCCTCTTACCTTCGCCTCCCAAGTGCTAGGATTAAAGGCGTGAGCCATGGTGCCTAGGAAAGAGAGAGAGAAAGAGAAAGGAAAAGAAAGAAGGAGGGAGGAAGGGAAGGAGGATGGAAGGGAAGATGAGAATGTGCATACTAGGCCTGTAGCCACTGCAATCAAACTCCAAATGCATGGGCCACTTTGTGTATCTGGCTTTACATGAGTACTGGGGAATCAAACTTCGGTGGTTAGGCTTTGCAGGCAAATGCCATAACTACTGACCCACCTCTCCAACCCATAAATCTAATTTTTTATTTGCCACTCAAACTCACAATAGAAATATGATAGGAGGAACAGGTGACATTGAAATACTTGATAAATTATGGTATGGTAATGGTGCCATAGAACTTCACCAAATATTTACTGACCCTCACTGTTGGATAAGGTACGTATTGCATGTATTAATATAAAACGTTGTCCTAACCCCAGAATGGAGTGCCAGTTATAAAATAGTTATTCAGCAAGTGAAAAATTATGGAATGGAGTTCCAATTATCCTAAAATAACCAAATAGCTTCTTAGTTGTGGTCCATATGATTTACATACACAGGAGACTCAAGAGTGGGGATGGAGGACAGATGCCAGACTAGAAATAGGATTATGAAGCCTCCCAACTTGAAAACCCTGAATAAACAAAGTCTTTGGCCCAAGTCGTCTCTTACCAGTTCTCTAAATTTGCACAAATTAGTTAATCTTTAATCTTTCATCTGCAAAATGGAATTATCAATTTGTTGGAACTAAATAAAATAATAGTGTAAAATGACAAATAAAGTACCTAGTATTAAGACCTTTGTAAATATTAATATTGAACTTAGGGTCAATAAACTACTAACACCAATAGCCCTTAACATCATATAATTAATATTCATTTGTATGACAATTTTTATGACAGATGTACAAAAAAAGGAAATATAAAAGAAAATGACTAGAAAAGTAGAAAGAAAAAGTGAGAAAAGATGTGTCAGCAAATTATAACAAAAAGAAAGCTGGGTTATGACAGTCACAGAGAAGAAAAAAGAGGTAGAGCAAGTTCAAGAAAGAAGATTCATTATAACAGAGGAAAAATCCACCTTTCAGAAATCTTAAAGCACTGTGTAATGTAAAAATAAGAGTAAAGAAAAACCACAGAACAATGAGGAGAAATTATAAGAAACAGAAATAGTACCACAGACTTTAATTCAAAAGCCATATGGAAGCCTACTTCTTTGTTAGATAATTTTAAAAGGTAAGTTTTTAAAAAAGAGTTCAAACCAAAATACCCTGTGTAGGTGGTTAATACTGCTACCAAAAGTCATGGGGTAAGAAAGGAAGATCCCAGAGCCAGGGGTAAGATACCTCCCAGTGAGTTATTAGTCACAGAGGCCCCGGAGGCCTCTAAAATAATACAAACTGTTGCCAATAGGCTTGGTTTCCCACCAGAACTACCTAGTAAGATGTTGTTGTTGAAGAAACTATCGGCTTTAGTTTCCTAGCACAGAAAACTCAAGCTGGAACTGAGCTAGAAGTTTCCTTCCTGTTAACTAACTTTCATTGTGCCAGTAGGCATTATACAGGTCATGAGCAGTGTTACCCAGGGGTGAGCCCTGACTGCTACACAACTCACCAACCAGGCAAGAAGGGCCCACTGGGTGCAATAGAATATGATTATCACATGGCAACTCTCTGCTTTCTGATTGGAATTTTTCTTTCTTTTCTTTTTTTTCTTTCTTTCTTTCTTTCTTTCTTTTTTTTTTTTTCTTTCTTGAAAATCAGGTGTTTAAATATTTTATTTATTTATTTATTTATTTGAGAGAGAGAGAGAGATACAGAAATACGCAGGTAGAGAGAGAGAGAGACAATGGGCGCGCCAGGGCCTCTAGCCACTGCAAACAAACTCCAGATGCATACGCCCCCTTATGCATCTGGCTTACGTGGGTCCTGGAGAATCAAGCCTCGAACCCAGATCCTTATGCTTCACAGGCAAGTGCTTAACCACTAGGCCATCTCTCCAGCCCATCTTTTTTCTTTTTTTTTTTTATATGAGAGAGATAGAATGGATATGCCAGGGCCTCCAGGCACTGTAATCCAACTCCAGATGCATGCAACCACCTTGTGCACATGTGAGACCTTGCTTGCTTGCATCACCTTGTGAGTCTGGCTTACGTGGGCTCTGGAGAGTCAAGCATGAGTCCTTAGGCTTCGCAGGCAAGAGCCTTTAACCATCTCTCCAGCCCCTGACTGGATTTTAAGCCCATTCCAAGGTGGGGAGGGAGGATATTCATTACTATTACTGAGAAAGCTGTGGCTAGGGATCTGATCAGATCCTAGGATGGAAGCTACTACTGTTACTTGGAGATGCTGTGTCCATGAAAGCTCCCTCTACGTAGTATGTTTACGCCCACAGAACAATGCTCCCCTCAGCTTTGGTGTCACAGCTTCTTTTCCCAGTGGGTAGCTACTAATGGGGAGACGGAGAACTTGTAGGAGCAAGTGGCAGGACATGGTTACGGGGGGGGGGGGGCGAAGAGACCTTTTCTTCGGTGCTATAGCCACAAGTAGCTGCTCATGTTCTGGTAAATCCTCTATCCATGCTCATGCAAACTCCTTAAGCTTACTGAGTGAGTCACACACACAAAGACATCAAATAGAAATGGGACAAGCTGGGAAGAAGAAGGGGTTTAGTAAGAGGGAGAAGGGGATAAAAGAAGGTAATGGGAGATGAATAAGATCAAAATACACAATATACATGTATAAAAATAGTCAGTAAACACATTTAAAAAAGAACAGAAATCTCTTGATTTGTGCTCTGTCTTTTGGGCAACTGTGTTATCCTTCTTACAATTGGCACTTGAGACATGGTGAGATTGGAAAATTATTTTCCCTCTTAATGAGAAGGCCACCAATGTCCCTTTCGTCCTTATTCACACTGGTACTGTTATTCTTTGAGGGATCTTTGTTTTGCAACCTGGGAGCTTCTCCATCCAAGTACTAACCAGGCCCTACCCTGCTTAGCTTCAAGATAAGGTGAGATTGGGCATGTTCACGGTGGTATGACTGTAGACAATCTGGGGCTTCTGCCAGGATACTTAAGCCATGTAATTTTTTTGAATCTGAAATTTGGGTTGAAATAGTTGCTGCCATTGTGGGGGGTTTGTTTTCAGGTATGAGACTTTGGACAACTTTAAGAATAATGTAAAGGAGTCCTGAGTATTAAAGCTCTACTGGAAATTATAGAAGCCAAGCAGTAGACAAGATAGAAAATATGTAGCATTGTTGTAATGTCATTGATTATGAAGATTGGAGAGTACTAATTATTTCTTGGACTTGGAATTTCTCAAGAAGGAAGGATTATTCTCTGCAGAGGGATGCAAAGAAAGAAAACAATAGAAGTTGTTTTATAGAGATGGTGACCATTGCAGAGTCACAGTGGAACTGTTGCCAAAATTTCCCTTGGGGTTGCCCAACTACTGGAGTCTTTCTTTCCTCATGACCCTCTCACACCATGAGAAAGTGTAATTGGCATTATCTTGGGTTTTATCCCTCTCCAACATTAAGAATACTCAGATTCAAGGGCTGGAGAGATGGCTTAGCTGTTAAGAGGCATGCTTGTGAAGCCTAAAGACCCTGGTTCGATTGTCTGCGTCCCATGTAAACCAGATGCACAAGGGGGCACACATGTCTAGAATTTGTTTGCAGTGGCTAGAGGCCCTGTCATGCCCATTCTCACTCTCACTCTCTCTCTCTTCCCTCTCTCTGTCTCTAATAAATAAATAAATAAATTTTTTAAATCTTTCAAAAAATAAAATAAAATAAATTTTAGAAAAAGAATTGGGGCTGCAGAGATGGCTTAGCAATTAAGGCATTTGCCTGTGAAGCCAAAGAACCTAGGTTCCGTTCCCTAGGACCCATGAAAGCCAGATGCACAGGATGGCGCATTCATCTGGAGTATGTTTGCAGTGTCTGAGGGCCCTGGTGCCCATTCTCTCTCTCTCTCTCTCTCTCTCTCTCTCTCTCTCTCTCTCTCTGTCTGTCTCTTTCTATCTCAAATAAATAAAATAAAATAAATATTTGAAAAAAATGAAAAAGAATATTCAGATTCACCCTGTGAATTATAAAACTAATGACAGTAGTTACCAACAGGCAGGAAAACTATACCAACAGACTGACTCACTGGAGACATTTCTCAGTATGCACTCAGTTCACCTCTGTCCTGTTCATGCAAGATCATGGAAACCTGTATGTTTGCAACATTGGAAGTGTTAGTAAATAAAAGTGAAGTGGAAGTAACATAAATAAATAAACATTGAGTATAGAAATTGCACACAAAATCTACATACCACCATAACAATACTAAAACCTCGCACTGAAAGCAAGAAAAGAATATTAACCTGAAATGTAAATTAAATTTTAGCAAATTGATTCCTGCAACAATTAAAAAACAATACAATTAGCAAGATTAGTCAGTCCATAATACAAACACAATTTTGCATCTAAAATCTCTATCTTTCAACACATTAAGTAAATAGAGTCAGGAAAACATAGTCTATCTTCATAGGACTCTATAAGGCAACCGGAATTATTTAAGAGGCTCTAATGAGTACCATTTCTTGTTTTTAAAAGACCTTCCATAAAAACAACTAGATGCTGCTCTTCAAATGATATACTTTGATGTTGCATAGCAATTTCCTTCTCTGTATAAGTACCACATACTAGGGCCAATAGAGCTCCAATTTCCTTGTCTGAATTGGAACAAATATTCTTTGAGGCAAGCTCATGAGACTCAGGAAGGGAACAACTCATAAGTCTGAGGAAGTTTCTGAAACTGAAAAGATTCACAAGGTCTCTCCAAAGGTTAGTGAAGCAGTAAACAATTGCTGGAAGAGGAGCTTCTCCAACCAGCAGAACTGCCTGCGAGCTGTGTAGTGAGCACCAGAGATAAGGCTGTCTTGAGTTCTGACTTGTGTTGGGATGGGCTTTCTGGGACAGAACTGGCTTTGAGTCACCTATGGTCCTGTTACCAAGCCTTTGCCTATGCTCTATAAGGACAGCCAATAAACTAATTGGTTTGCTAAGTTGAACTTTAGTGGAATAGTCCCTTAGTATGTCATCAGTCACCTTCCTAAAGGGAGCAAGTGCTTGTATGTGTCTCCCCAGAAAGAGCTTCATGCAACAGCTCCATTGTGCTTAATAATGAATATTCTCAGCCATTCTTATTAAAAACAGAAATATGTGAAGGGATATCCTCAATCAATCAATGATTTACTTTTTAAATTTTTTTATTAGTTATGTATATAATATATATACAGCCATGATGGTACCATAGTTAGCCTTCTCCCTGTCCTCCCTCCATGAGTAATGTGGGTCTTGCCTTATGGGGGTAGCCATCAGTTATGTGGAGAGGCAATGACTCTGTGTATAATGACCCAACTCATGGCTCTAACAATCTTTCCACCCCCTTTCCGCAAATTTCCCTGAGCCATGTTGGGTTCATTTTAGGTCTATTTCAGTGACAAGGTTTTGTGAGTCTCTGTGTCTCTGGATATCTGATTTGGTAGGAGTTGAGCGTTCTTTGTGTCTATCTCCTTTGCCCTTGTGCTGGTACCAAGTTCACCAAGAAAGCAGCACTCTTGCTCATTTCCCCTTAACTCTATGGCTTCAGCTGGTGCCCTGTTGAGGTGCGATGGGCTGATTCTCTCCTCAGGTTCTGCGTCCATCTGAAAGGGAAAAGCAGGTGTAGGCTCTCTATGGGTGTATCAGCTAATGCATGAGACAAGAAAAGAAACTTGTCATTTTAAAATACAAATTAAAACTACTTTGTGCTGGGCGAGGTGGATGCCTTTAGTCCCAGCACTCGGAGTCAGAGATAGGAGGATTGTCATGAGTTTGAGGCCACCCTGAGACTACAAAGTTAATTCCAGGTCAGGCTGGTCCAGAGTGAGACCCTACCTCGAAAAACCAAAAAAAAAAAAAAAAAAAAAAAAACTATTTTGAGATTCTATCTCATTCTTGTCAGAATGGCTATCATCAAGAAAACAGAAAACAAATGACAATAAATACTGATGGGTGTGGGGAAAGAGGAACACTTCTGCATTGTTTATGGGAATGTAAACTGGTAGTCCCCATGGAAGTCAGTGTGGAGGCTCCTGAGACAGCTGAAAATAGATTTACTATATGACCCAACCATACCACTCCTTGGCATATACCATTAGGACTTATTACTATAGAGATACCTGCTCATCCATGTTTATTGCTGCTCTATTCACAATAGCTAGGAAATTGAACCAGCCTGGTTGCCCTGTATCTGATGAGTGGATAATGAAGATGTTGTACATGGATACAGTGGGATTTTATTCAGCTGTAAAGAAAAATGAAATTTGCAGGGAAATGGATGGAACTGAAAAAGATTATACTAAGTGAGGTAACCCAGGCCCAAAAAGTCAAATGGCACATGTTCTCTCTCATATGTGGATCCTGGCTACAAATGATGAGATTTATATGTGATTTGGAACAAAAACCAGGACTAAGTGAGGCATTTCTCCAAGACCCAGGGACCATGACAGAAGAGGTGGTGGACAGAATGTAAGTGCCAGAGGAAGGGAAAGACTGCTTACAATACTGTCTTTCAGACACTAAGTGCGTCAATATTCATGATCTCCCGGCGGCTGACACTATCTGCAGGAAGAGGCATCGAGTGATGAATATGTGCAAGCATGTAAACATTCCGTATGAAGAGCTTCTTTGTTCTCTTTTGAGACAGGGTCTCACTACGTAGCCCATTCTGGCCTTGAACTCTTAGTAATCCTTCTGCCTCAGCCTCCTGAGTGTGGTGATTACAGGTGGGTGCCACCTTGCCTGGCTTTGAAGGAAATGTTCAAGCTCAAGCACTGGCTGGAAAGATGAACCCTTTTCTTGAGTGACATACTAAGTGCGACACCAATGCCATCTTTTTAAGCCTGGAAATGCAAAGTGATCTTCAACTAAGATACCAATAGATTCTTTTTTTTCTCCTTTTTTGATCAGTAGATTTTAAAAGATAACACAACAGATATTTCAAAATGGCTAGGTAAATCTTGATAAGGAAAAAAACAAAGCAGTCTATCATCAATGGATATAAAACACTTTAAGATGTAACAATCTAAAACAGTATAATTCTGACAGAATAAAAAGGTAGAGAAAAAAGAGAGAAAAAGGGACCCAAGCATGTAATATATGAATGAAATATTTTGTTAGATCATGGGGGGGATTTTACCTTTTGATCAAATATCATAAACTTACAAAGATCTCTGTAGAGCTTATAATGTTGAAAGTTAAAAAAAATCTAAATGCCTAATAATTATACATTAAATAAATCTATATACACTAGCATAGGAAAGAATTGGGATTGCATTGAATCTGTAGATGACTTTTGGTGGGATGGTCATTTGCATAATATTAAGCCTTCTAATCCATGAGCATAGGGGGTCTTTCCATCTTCTAGTGTCTTCTTCAAGTTCTTTCTTCAGTGTTTTAAAGTTTTCACTGTAGAGGCTTCAGTTCCTTGGTTAGATTTATTCCAAGTGTTTATTTGAGGCTATTGTGAATGTGATTGTTTCCCCAATTTATTTCTCAGTATGGTTATCATTGATAAATATGAAGGCTACTGATTTTTATGTGCAAATTCTGTATCCTACCACTTTACTAACAGGGCTTATCAGCTCGAGGAGTTTTCTGGTGGAGTTTATGGGGGCTCATATATAGAAGCATGTCATTTGCAAACAAAGGTACTTTGTTCTAGGAGTTTTCTGATGGCGTTTGTGGGGTCTCATGCATAGAAACATGTTATTTGCAAAGGAGGGTACTTTGACTTCTTCCCATCCTAATTGTACCTTTTCATTTTCTTCTTCTATCATTCTAGCTAAGACTGCAAGCATTATATTGAGTAAGAGCAGAGTAGACACCCTTGTCTTGTCCCTGATCTTAGTGGAAATGCTTAGAGTTTTTCTCCATTTAGCATGAGGTTTATCATATAAAGCATCTATTTTTCTGAGATATATTCCCTGCAGAGTATTTTTTCTCATTAGCAGGGATTCCAGAGCTGATCTCACTCCTGCGTGGGACAATGAGTAGCTCCGGGTGACCATGGTGATCAGGGCCGAGATGGCAGCAAATAGCTGAGAGAATCATGATCCACCAACACAACAAGGAAAGATAGCTGACTTCCCAGCATAGGACAAGTCATCTCTATCACATCCACCAGGGCTCAGTAGACACAAAAGAGGAACGGTTGATTTAAACTTTAGTGCTGCTTTCACTGCTATCCTAACAACCTCCTCCAGGGAGATGGGGGTAGACACTGAGGAGACTCAAAACTCATAAAACCAGAAATTCAGAGGTTGCAGAGAGCTTAACACTAAAGGAGATTTATAACACATCTGCCAAGGCTCAGGGAACATTGCAGGAGAGGGGACAAAAAGATTGTATGAGCCACAGGGTGGGGAAGTATATCTCAATACAATTCTTCCCCCCCCCACACACAGAGACTGGTACATTCATGACACCAGTGAGCAACAACCCCACTGAGGGGGGTCCTCAGTGGAATGGGGAAGGGAGAGAGAATATAAGAGTATAATCTGATGGTAATATGACCAACATGCAATAGGTTAATACTGTAAAGTTCATGATAATAAAAATAATTATTTTCTTTAAACTGAAAGGATGCTGGATTTTGTTAAAGATCTTTTCTGCAGCTATTGAGATGATTGTGTAACTTCTGCCATTGAGTCCATTTATGTGATGTATTACAGTCCACTGACTTACACATGTTGAACCATTCCTGCTCCTCTGGAAGGAAGCCACCTCGATCATGGTAAATTATTGTTTTAACATGTCCTTGAATTTGGTTGGCAAATATTTTATTGAGAATTTTTGCATCTATTATCATCAGGAAGATTGGTCTATAGTTTTCATTTGTGTTTTGTCTCTGTCTGGTTTAGTTATTAATGTAATTATGGCCATGTTAAAAGATGTTGGAAGCAATTCCTTTTCTGTTTAATGTAATGATTTGAGTAATCTCATAAGTTGGTCAAAATGCTGCAAACACACTGCTGAGGGCTCAGAACTATATGGGACGTTTTTATAATCTTGCCCCAAGGCTCAAGGAACATCACAAAACTGAGGTTGGAAAGAATGTTAGGGTTTCAGGGTGAAGAGGAATGCTCTTGCCTAGGTAGCTGCTGTAGTTACCTACACAAGATGATAGGGCCAGTCACCCTTCCATTACAGATAGGGGAGGGCCTTTTGAGTTCTCAGCCCTCCCTGAGGAACTAATGGCTACAGGGGATGGGTGAGTCATTCCTTTCAATGATGTATCCTTTAGAGTATGGAGGGAAGAAGAAGGGATTAAGAATGTGAAGGAGCTGGGCGTGGTGGCACACGCCTTTAATCCCAGCACTCCAGAGGCAGAGGTAGGAGGATCGAAGTGAGTTCAAGGCCACCCTGACACTCCATAGTGAATTCCAGGTCAGCCTGGCCTAGAGTGAAACCTTACCTCAAAACAACAAAACAACAAAAAAGAATGTGAGGGAGACAAGACAAGAAAGGGTAAAGTGGGTCTATGTGAGCAAATTTGTGTGTGTGTAGTAATGTGGGTCTAGGTGAACAAATTACTGTGTGTTTTAGAAAATTGTCAAAGAACAAATAAGGAAAGGGAAAAGGATGAATTAATGAATGAAACAGTAGTAGAAAGGCAAATTTTAAAATAAAATGACAACTATCAAGAGCAGTACCCTCATTACATTTGCTCCAGACACATATTGAACAGTCTATATCCCCTTCAGGTAGTAATTAGGACTTTCCAATTGAATGTGACAAAGACCAAAGTTTTGATTTACCAGCCAATCTCACTCCACCCGAGCTCTATCTCAGTAAATCTCACATCATTGAACCAGTTACCCATGTCAGACATCTGAGAGTCAAGAGATTGGTCTAAGTTCTTTGTTCTACACCATTTGGGGAGAATAAAGGAGTTAGGAAGCTGGAAGGTGTGGTCTGGTGTAGGCCACTGACCATGCAGATACTGCACGTATACCAATGGCAATGGACACAGCTATCATAAGACACCAGTGACAATGTATGAGTCACCATGCCAGGCATGTGGTATGTATTATCTCATTTTATTCTCACAAAACTTCTCTGTATGTTGAGTCTTTTAATTTAATACAGTCTCTGAATTACTTACTACAGTTCAACTTACAACAATTTAGCTTTACAGTGGCTCCCAAATGATATGTATTTACTAGAAACCATGCTTCAAATTTTAACACCATATGCTGTCAGCACGGACCATGGAGAGACCTGGTTGGAATCCGGAAGAGAGCCAGGCCCAGACAATTAGCCCATTTAGTGCTGGAAGGTGCTGTATGAGCTACCGGAGGAAAGTGACCAACATCTTTCCAAGCAACTCGAAATCTAAGTGACTCAGAAGCAAACAACCTGACGTGATGCTCACACAAGTGCAATAGTGGCACACAGCCATGGTGGGTAACCAACTGCTCTTGGGTTGGCTAACAGATCCACTCAGTGGAAAGGAAACCATATCCAGAACTGGGAAACAAGACAGAATCATATTCAGATAATGATTCTGCTTTTCATTGTCAAGCTCCCACTGATCTTGGGCTATAAGATGGTCTACACTGTTTAAATTCTCTCTAAATAAATACTGGTTATCCCATTTAACCGGCGCTGACTTCATTCTCCATTGGAGAATCTGCTTCTCTTTTTCAGACTGGAGCTGGACCAGAGGAGAGGAATGACCCAGTGCACTCCACCCCTGTGGTAGTTTGAATATATGTCCCCCAATATATTCAGTGTTTTACTAGTTATAGTTTGCATCTGCAATCACCTTGCTAGAGGCAATGTCACTGGGGGGCCGGTCTTAAGGTGTTAATGGTGTGGGTTTGAGGTTCCATGGCAAAGATATGCAAATGTGCCTAGCAGGAGTCCCTGAAGTGTGCTGTGTGACCTTTTGGCTGTAGTTTTGCTCTGTGTGCTGTGGTAGCTGGTTGGCTTTTTCTCTCTCTGCTTGGCCCTGCGAAGGCAGGCCAGCTTCTCCTGCCATTATGGAACTTCCACTGGATCTGTAAGCTTCAATAAATAATATCCCTTCCTCCATAACTGTGCCTGGTCTGGAAGTTCATCTCAGCGAACCTGAAGCTGTCTGCTACACCCCCGATCCCAACTGAAACCACAGAGGAACTGGGGAATGGGAATGAGTGCTGCTTTCTTGGTGAACCTGATATCAGCACAAGAGTGAAGGAGACAGACACTGAGGACACTCACCACCTAACAAAGCAGAGATCCAGAGGCTCCAAAGTGCCCATCACTGAAGTACCCACTTAAAATGCTCCCAGCATGGCTCAGGGAGTTTTTTGGAAGAGGAGGCAGAAAGATTGTTACAGCCACAAGTTGGGGCATTTTTCACAGAGACATTGCTTCTGCCCAACTGACTGCTCCCCCCATAATGCAAGACCCACCCCTATGGGGTTGACTTGCATCCCCAAAGATGAAGGCCTCTTCAGAAGGGGCAGGGATAAGGGAAAGAATGTGTTGTTACATACTAAATATGTCCATATCTAATAAAAACAAAAATAAAATTTTTGTCTTTTATAGGTGACATCAGACTTAGATTTCTTTATGACAAAATACCTGAGAAAGCCAGTTTTAAAGGAGGAAGGTCTATGCTGGCTCAAGGTTTCAGTCTGTGGCTCTTGGGCCCCATTGGTTTCAGGCCTGGGATGGGGCAGAGCAACATGACGGTGAGCATGTGACAGAGAAAAGTCATTCACTTCATGATGGGCGGGGGGGGGGAGGGGGCGGAGGAGGAGAAGGGCTACAAAATGTCAGCGTCTCAGTGTACCTCTCCTGCCTCCACCCTGGGCTGGAAGCCAAACCCTTAGCATATGAGATTTGCGGGGATACTTAGACCCAAACTGTAGCACAGGCTAACAGTATTGTGTTGGTATTGTGTTGCAATGCTGGGCAGTAATCATAACAACCAGCCTCGGTTCATGGTAAGTTAAACACAAAAGTAAATAACCAACTCTCACAGTAGTGTGCTGTGAAGCAATGGTGTTCAGGTTGCGTACAGTGCATGCATTTCTGACTTGGATACTTTGAATCTATGGTGGGATTATAGGTGTATATAGGATGGTAAGTCGGGGAGCATTTGTATTTGAGTTTAATGTTTTAGGTGAGAATGCTTTAGTGAAAATGAAGTGTGTGTGTGTGTGTGTGTGTGTGTGTGTGTGCGCGTGTGTGTATGTGCTTATATATAAATCCTCTTATAATTTGCTTTGTTATAGCCAGAAAAATTTCTAAGTGACAGAGATCCTGAGAACTCCAGTTTGGTTGCAAATAGGTGCTCCAGTATATACATTTGGCACAGGAAGATGATATGTGAAAATATAGAGTTGCATAAAAACTATCCTTCCTCAGTTATAGAAAAATATCAGCTGCTTTATGTCTAGAAGGATGACGTTCTCGGAAGAAGTGTATTTGATGTGACTTGTTTTTCATTCATCAAAATTACAAGAGGGTTTTAAAATTAATTTCACCAAGTTCCATGTTCAGCGCCATTGACAAAAACATTAATAAGGAAAGACATGATGCCCCTGATGACCTCCCATTCCAGTGGGGAGAGAAATGTGTAAATAGATCCGTTAAAGAAGAATGTGGTAAGCGCTCTTCTGAATGTTGAGCTAAGAGCTGGCAGTGCAAAAGCACAGAGGACTCTGTCGGAGGGAGTCAGGAAGGTCTGAGAGAACAGGTGACATTTGAGCTAGATCTTGAAGGATGGACAGGAGTTTGCCAAGTGGATGAGGTGATCTCTATATACGGGGCCTCGTACAGGGCCAGGCACTTGGTGAGACCCAGTGAATGTTAACATCTAGTTCCAGTCAAAGAAGGGTTCCAGGAAGAGGCCAGCAGTCAGTTCAGCTCAAGGAACACTTATTGAGTACCTTGTGTATGTCAGGCACTGGTCCAGATTCTTTGGCACTACGTGCCAGGCACATCTTGTGAAGGATCTGGTATAAGCCATGTCCAGATCACCTATTTATAGAACCTGTTCTCCAGATGGAGCAAGGATGTTTGTTTTAACACTGCTGACACATTCCACGTTGATTGAAAACCCCTACTACCACAGGACTGGAAGCACAGAGACACAGGCAGCTCCAGCCCAGTGCCCACAGCTCACGACTGAAGCACACTCCGTTTCATGCATGCAGTGGTGACAGTCTTGCATGGTTTTCTCCATCCATGTGCTTGGGTTCACTTTGATCTGCACCTGGAATTGGGCAACAACTCTTCCTCACAACATGGGTGGAAGAGGTCACCCAATAAGTTCTGCTCACCCATTCATCCTTCCTGGCTACCAAATCTTGATGTTTAATTCCATGATAAACTATAGAAGAGAATAGAGAGTAAATAGAAGCCAGACTCCTACAAAACCCTTTATCCTGTCCCTCCACTTACCTGTCAAGTGTCCTCTCCTCTCATCCCTTCCCTCTTCTCCTCATTCTAGCTGCCTTACGCGTTCTATTGATCTTACAGCTTACAAACAAATCAAAGTAGTCCATGTTCTAATCCAAATATGAGAGGGGAAATGTGTTGTCTTTCTGAGCCTCACTTTGCACGATTTTTTCCCCAGGTCCATCCATTTTTTTCTGAAATTTTCATAGTTTCCATTATTCATTACCACTGGATAGAATTCCATTGTGTATATGTACCACATCTTCATTATCCATTCATCAGTTGATGGCTATTTGGGCTGAGTCCATTTCCTAGCTATTGTGAACAGAGCAGCAATAGAAAATGGCTGAGCAAGTATCTCTATAGTATCAAGTAGAGTCATTGGGCTATATGCCCAAGAGTGCTATATCTGGATCAAATGGTAGGAATATTTTTAGATTTTGAGGAAGCTCCATATTGATTTCCAAAGAGGTTGTACAAGTTTGCGCTCCCACCAACAGTAGATGAGGGTTCCTTTTTCCCTACTTCCTCATCATCATTTGTTACTTGATGTTTTCATGATAGCTATTCTGACCAGAGTGAGATCAAGTCTCAAAATAGTTTTAATTTGCATTTCCTTAATGGTTAAAGATGTTGAACATCTCTTGAGATGTTTATTGGTCATTTGCATTTCTTCCATTGAGAATTCTCTTCAGTTCCTTGCCCCATTTTTTGAGTGGGTTGAATGAGTTTTTATTGCTTAGTTTTTTTAGTTCTCTGTATATTTTAGATATTAACTTTTGCTAGATAGATAGATAGATAGATAGATAGATAGATAGATAGATAGATAGATGGTGAAGACTTTCACCCATTCTGTACATTGTCTGTTGGCTCTGTTCATAGTTTGCCTATCTTATCAGTACAATAAATGGTTCAGTGTTTGTATAATTCCCTGTGCTACTGGGGTTGTATTCAGAAAGTTTTCCCCTATACCTATATCTTGGAGTGTTCTACCTACTTTTTTCCTCTAGTCATTTTAGAATTTCAGATCCTGAATTGATGTCCTTGGTCCATTTGTAGTTGATTTTTATGCAGGGCGAGAGGAGAGAATCTAGATCCATTCTTCCACATGTGATTAGTTTCTCTAGCACCATTTGTTGAAAATACTATCTTTTCCCACTGTGCAGTTTTGAGCCCTTTGTCAAAGCATGGGTGTGAGTCAATCCCTGTCAAGAGGATGGCTTTGTGGGGTTCAGTGTTTTCTGGATCTTCATTTACTTTCACATTCATTACAGTTTTGATTATTGATTGTCTCTCGAATATATTAATTCTTCTCTTCAGTACGCAGTATTCCATCCATTGTTCTCTTCCTCTTCCCTCTGCATGTATGTACATGAGCACACACAACTAACTGCACATACACATGCATGTACCACACACATATACTACACATACAATACACACACACACATACACACACCAAAAAAAACAAAAACATAAGTCATAACTGAAATATAGGAGTAAGCGGCTTTGTGAAACCTGCATGAATACAAGCAAGAAGCAAGAGTTTTGCTTTAGTATAGTGACACAGTGAATGAATGCACAAATCTATGGTCATGATATGTGCGGGTGTTGTAGCGACCCTTGAATTGCTGGAACAAACAATCAAAGGGAAGAACCAATGGGAAGCAAAGGTCTATTTTAAGCCCCATCATGGCAGAAGAAGCTGGCTCACTTCATCATACATCCTTAGCAAAGAGACAACAGTCAATACCAGCAAGCATGAGCTGACCCTGCATGCACCTTAGGGCTCGTCTCAAGATCAGTGCCTACTGACACACCTCCCTGCCTGATAGAGACTAAGTAGGAAACTCAATCAAAAATACCTGAGGCTGGGGCTGGAGAGATAACTTAGTGGTTAAGGTGCTTGCCTGCAAAGCCAAAGGACCCAGGTTTGACTCCTAGGACCCACGTAAGCCAGATGCACAAGAGGGCACATGCATCTGGAGCTCATTTGCAGTGGCTGGAGGCCCTGGAGTGCCCATTCTCTCTCTCTATTAATCTCATTCTTTATCTCTCTCTCTCTCTCTCTCTCAAATGAATAAATAAAAATATTTTTAAAAATACCTGAGGCTATGGGGTCATTTATACTCAAATCACTACAGAGCGGTATTAGGTTTATAGAGTGGAGAAAGAAATGTTGACTGAAGGAAGGAAGGAAGGAAGGAAGGAAGGAAGGAAGGAAGGAAGGAAGGAAGGAAGGAAGGAAGGAAGGAAGGAAGGAGAAGAAGCAAAGAGTAGACAGGAATGGTGCGTGCCTGGGGACTGAGCGGCAGGCTCTTCAGAATAGCCCAGTGTAAGAACCATTACCATTTGTGTCATTGCCTTTTGTTCATTTTCTTTGTAAATTACCAGTAGAGTTTAGTGGGAGAAAGGAAAAGGCAGACAATTTAATATAACTTAACATGGCAGAGATGGGAACATGAGTACCTAGTGAGGATGGAACAACTTAATATTCCACAAATAAATTTAAGTGTTTTGTCAGTATCAATTAAAGAATTCTCTTGGCAAGCTGTAGAGGTGACTTAGTGGTTAAGGCAATTGCCAGCAAAGCCAAAGGACCCAGGTTCAATTCCCCAGTACCCACATCAAGCCAGATTCACAAGGTGGCACATATGTCTGGAGTTTGCAGTGGTTAGAGGCCCTGGCACGTCCATTTTTCTCTCTCTTCCCCATCCTTTTTCTCTCAAATAAAGAAAGAAAGAAAGAAAATATTTAAAAAAGAATTCTTTTGTCAACACACTAGGTCTAATCAACCACATCAAGTGGATATTGTAACATCAGTGTGATTCCAGAGATCTTATCTGGCCTTCTCATCTTTTGGTTATGGATTTATTTACTTATTGAGACAGAGAGAGATAATGGGCCCACCAGGGTCTCTAGCCACTGCAAATAAACTCCAGACACCTGCGCCACCATGTGCATCTGGCTTACATGGGACCTGGAGGATCGAACCTGAGTCCTTAGGCTTTGTAGGCAAGCGCCTTAACCACTAAGCCATCTCTCCAGCCCTGGATATTTATTTTTTGAGATAAGGTCTTAATTTAGCCCAGGATGACTTCAAACTCATAGTGATCCTCTGCTTCCCAAGTGCTGAGATTAAAGGTGTGAACCACTGTGCCCAGCTTGTTATAGATATTTTCGATGCATGAATAATGTATAGTGTACATTTATGGTATATGCATGTATGTACAGATGTGTGTGCCCTGTCCATGCACATGTGGAGGCAGGAGGAAGATGTAGAGTATGCTCCTTTATCACTCTTCCATCTTATTTTCCAGACACAATGTCTCACACTGAGGCTGGCGCTTCCCATTTTTCTTCTGTTGGACTGGCTGACCAGGGAGCCCCAGGGACCTTCCTGTGTCTGCACCCTCAATATGGGGGTTACAGGTATTCAGAACTATGCCCGGACGTCTATATGGGTACTGAGACTCAAACTCAAGTCCTTATGCTTGTGCTGAGCCATCTTACAACTTCCCTGTGTTACTGATACTTTTGTTGAGACAGAAAACTCCACTATTATAAACAGGTGTAACAGCCAGGCGTGGTGGCACACGCCTTTAATCCCAGCACTCAAAAGGCAGAGGTAGGAGGATCGCTGAGAATTTCAGGCCACCCTGAGATTCCAGGTCAGCCTGAGCTACAGCGAGACCCTACCTCAAAAAACAAAAACAAAAAAAATTTTTTAATTTTTTTTTAAAAAAGAATTGAACAGGTGTCTTTATATTATAGTAATTGCAGCTGTGTGATCTAAAGCAAGTCACTTAACCTCTCCAGGTCAAGCCCTTATTTTATCCATTATGAAATAATGACGAAGGATCAAAGTTCTCTAAACCTTATTTCTAATTTCAAATTTAATTAGTCATGAAAAAAAAATTTTTCAAGGTAGGGTCTCACTCTGGCCCAGGCTGGCCTAGAACTCACAGCGATCCTCCTACCTCTGCCTCCTGAGTGCTGGGATTTAAGGCGTGCATCACGAAGCCCAGCTCTATTTCATTACCCTTACTCCCCTGATCTAAGTTCTGGAGCTGAAAGATAAGATAAGCTCCAGCAGGGGTCACTGCAGTCCCACTGAGCCCAAACCTGACTCCGTAGGCTGTGGTTGACTGCATAACATGTCTGCTCATCCTTTGTCTTCACTATTATTTGAGAAGCCATCTGTTCTTTCCATACCTATATTTTATCTGAACTGTTCTTTGAAGATACTTGGAAAACCCCATTTTAACTGTTTTCTTCTGCTCTTGTTCCTTGATTCTTTTAATTTATTCTTTCAGCCTGTCATAGAAAATCATTGGCTCTGGGGCACCTGGGGAGAATTTATTTCATTTAATTATAAATGTTAGTTTTTTTTTTTAACCTTTGCAAACTGTGATCAGCATATTTCTTTAAATATATATAAGAATGCATTTTTAAAATCATATGAACTCCAATTCTTTCCTGTTTTCCCCACAACACACTTACACACATTTTCGTTTCTTATGAGTGACTGAAATATATTCATTTCTATTGGGACCCAGAAAATTCTATGCTATCCCTGAGTTATCTATGGTTCTATAATTATGTTAATTGTTTACGCTCCCCCATAGGTTATTTGGTAAGTATATGAAGCTTGAGGTAAAGTAATCCATACCAGTCTCATTTCAATATTCTATTTTACCCTACAAACAGTCACTGTACATATGACAGAGCATTGGGGACAACTGTGTCTATGTTGCTAAGGGAGAGGTATCCAACAAACTAAGTGTTTCTCCAGAACACAGGATTCTCCACAGCTCTAAGTTTTAACAAGGCTTACATCTTTAAGTCTTGGGATCTTCACCACTATAATTCAATTGAGGACTGTACCAAAAAAGTTCATTCTGTCCAGAAGCCTCTCCCAAACTCCACATGCTCCTCAAAACCTCATACCAGCTCCATTCTGCCGGGGTCCTGGGTAAATTAACTCCTATGTCACAAAATTAGTTCCTGGGGCTGGAGAGATGGCTTAGCGGTTAAAGCGTTTGCCTGCAAAGCCTAAGGACCCAGGTTCGATTTTCCAGGTCCCACGTAAGCCAGATGCATATGGTGGTGCATGCATCTGGAGTTTGTTTGCAGTGGTTAGAGGCCCTGGTGCACCCATTCTCTCTCACTTTCTCTCTCTCACTCTCTCTCTGTCTCTAATAAATAAAAATAAACTAAAAATTTTTAAATGTAGCTCTTGATCCTTTCGTTTGACATACTCAGCACCTTTTATGACACTATAGCCCACAGTACTTTTTCACAGGGCATGGCGGGCAAAGTTAATCTTGCTCTCCTCGCTTGTTTACCCTGTACATCCCTGCCTGCACCTCTGACAGATGATATTGCCACCCGCTGGCACCACTTCCAATATTACCATAACTTACTCTTGGTCGAGGCAGGTCATTGGTTTCTTCCAAATTCTTTTTAAAAACGAAGAGATCCTTCTATAGTCTCCCTCCACAGTGAATCAGGGTTGGCCTGATGACAGCTGCGGTTGAAAGAGATGGTGTGGACTTCTAGGCTGGCTCATGAGCTGCAGTTTCTGTCTTGGGTCATTGGCTCGCTGCCTGTCAGAAGAGACAGCGCTGGGCCTCTGTCGAGGTTTGCAGAGTGAAGATTTCTTGTCAGTGACCAGCGCCACTTTGCTGGTCACCATAGTGAGTCACATGTGAAGGTTCTTCTCCAGTGGATTGCATCCCTGGCCCTCTGCAGACTTTTGTGGGGTGGCGACAGGGGGTGGGGGCAGTTGCTTAGGTAGGAGACTAAGACAACCACATCAGTCTTGAATTTACATATGCATGTGTCTAATGAGGTCTCACCTAGGCCAGGAGTGTACCCCTGTCTAATCATCTGTGGCTGGACTTGGAGGTACACAGTTGAAATGGCCAGGTAGGAGAAAGTTCCCAGATAAAGGTGTGGACACAGAACAGGCCCTATAACAGGATTCTACCAGTGTCCCAGCCCACTTCTCCCCCACCATTTGGACACCTCTTATCATAATGCTTAGCATACCATAATGTAATTGTGTGTTTCCTTTTTCATATCCTTCTTCTACAGGCTCCTCAAGGGCCAGACTCTGGCTTATTACAGATTATCCCCAGGATGTAGCACAAACATGAGGCATAGTAGGTAGTTTTTAAAAAAGTAATAAATGAATAATCGTGTACTCCATGTGAGATAACCAATAAATGTTTTATGGTATTTTAACTATACCATTGCTAATACAGTCACAATAGAAGCTGAATTTTACTATTCACCAGTCAACACTCTGCTTCATAGTTCCAGGAACAGTAAATGTCTGTGAAAGTCAACAATCTGATGCCTTTAGCTGGGTGTGGTGGCACACTCCTTTAATCCCAGCACTCAGAAGACTCAAGTTGGAGGATTGCTGTGAATTCAAGGCCAGCCTGAGATGACATAGTGAATTCCAGGTCAGAGCAAGACCCTACCTCAAAAAGAGAGAGAGGGCTGGAGAGATGGCTTAGTGGTTAAGGAGTTTACTTGCAAAGCCTAAGGACCCAGATTCAATTCTCCAGGTCCCACGTAAGCCAGATGCACATGGTGGTCGCATGCATCTGGAGTTTGTTTACAGTGGCTAGAGGCCCTGTTATGCCCATTCCCTCTCTCTCTCTCCCTCTCTCTGTCTCTAATAAATAAATTAAAATAAAGTATTTTTTAAAAGAGAGAGAGAGCTTTTACTTCCCCTTACATAAGATTAAGCTGCCTGATGCTCTGTGGCTGTAGTACATGACTTTTCTTGGGGACAGAAACAGAAAGTCATCATAGGTTTTCTTTAAAAGAATGAAAACCGTTTCTACTATAATTTCCAGTTTGACATTTTATTATGAATTTACTTCAGAAGATGTGTTACCTCTGAGGAATTCCAACTTTATGAAATCTCAGTGACTCAAAGGAATGCATTCAATCTGTACTGAAATGTTATGAGTGAATTGCTTCTCAAAGTAAGAAACTCTCCTGTTTCTTAATGTAAAAGGTGATTTTTTTAAAGTAAAGTAGAATTTATCCTCTCTATTTGGAAAAAAAAACATAGTGGTCCAAATAGAACAGTTTTAAAATGGAAGGAGGCCATAATTTATATTAGTAATTACAAAAATCTAGTTTATTATACAAATTATATCTCTTAAATTTCTAGAGGCCAAACTGTAGTTAGAATTTGTACCAAAAATATTCCTGTGATATCTTTTAACTACAAAATGTGATGGTTCTAATTTTATAAGTGTATTTCTGCTTAAAATCTGTGTTTGTAGCCTGGCACGGTGGCTCATGTCCATAATCCCAGAATTTGGGAGGTCTAGACAGGAAGCTTGGGCTATATAGTGAGTTCCAGACCAGCCTGGACTAGAATGAGTCCTTGTCTCAAAAAAAAAAAAATCTGCTTCTAGGACTGAAAAGATGTCCCATGTGTTAAGGCGTTTGTCTGCAAAGCCTAAAGATCCAGGTTCCATTCCCCAGTACCCATGTAAAGCCAGATGCACAAAGAGGCGCATGTGTTGAGTTTGTTTACAGTGGCTGGAGGCTCTGGCACACCCATTCTCTCTCTTTCTCTCTCTCTTCTATCTCTGTCTCCTTGAAAATAAAACATATATATATATATTTGGTTTTGCAAGGTAGGGTCTCACTCTGGTCCAGGCTAACCTGCAATTCACTCTGTAGTCTCAGGGTGGCCTCGAACTCTCGGCGATCCTCCTACCTCTGCCTCCTGAGTGCTGGGATTAAAGGCGTGCACCACCACACCCGGCTTAATAAAATATATTTTTTTTAAATGTGTTTCTAGGGCTGGAGAGATGGCTTAGCGGTTAAGGCGCCTGCCTCCTAAGCCTAATAACGCTGGTTCCAATCTCCAGCGGTTCCAATCTCCAGGTCCCACGTTTAGCCAGATGCAAAGTGACCTGAGGGCGCAATGCTGCATTTGACCACAAGGGGGGCGCACACATCTGGATTTCGTTCGCAGAGGCTGCTGGCGTGCCCATCTCTATCTGTCTTCCTTTCCCTCTCTTTCTGTCTCTCTCTCTCTCTGTCTCTCTCAAAAAAAAAAAAAAAGTTTCTAAAATAAAGGGGTTTTTTTGGGGGTTGGTTTTTTGAGGTAGGGTCTCACTGTAGCTCAGTGACCTGGAATTTGCTATGTAGTCCAGGGTGGCCTTGAACTCATGGAGATCATCCGACCTCTGCCTACCAAGTACTGGGATTAAAGGCATGTGCCACCACACCTGGCTTTTTTTTTTTTTTTTTTTTTTTTTGAGGCAGGGTCTCACTCCAGCCCAAGCTGACCTGAAACTCACCCTAGAGCTCCAGGCTGACATCAAATTCATAGTGATCCTGCTACCACAGCTTCCTAAATGCTGATATTACAGCCACCATGACCAACTTTTCAAAACAGTTTTTAATATATGAAAGATTCTGGTTGGTTTCAATGTT
Source organism: Orientallactaga sibirica (assembly GCA_036365145.1). Classification (NCBI taxonomy): domain Eukaryota; kingdom Metazoa; phylum Chordata; class Mammalia; order Rodentia; family Dipodidae; genus Orientallactaga; species Orientallactaga sibirica. The sequence continues at coordinate 28,256,440 of JAEOAD010000004.1, read as the reverse complement.
ATGCATATTTGCCACAGAAAATTAACAAGTATAGAAACACAAACTGAAATAATCCATAATACCATCCTTCAGATATTACTGTTAACCTTACATCTTATCAACTCAATATTGAACTAACATTGACTAACAAAACATTTCTCAGTCATTGAATAATTTCCTACATTATTAATTACTGAAGGATTATGTTTCATTAATATTTGACAATTTATTTCAGCAATATTCTATTATCAGACAATTGGATTTTTCCAAGAAATCTTTTTGTGTGTGAGTATGGGTTTGTGTGTGTGTGCATGCACGTGCACGTGTGCCATGATGCACATGTGGAGCTCAGAGGATAATTTGAGGGTTTGTCTCTGCCTTCCACCTTGGTTTGGAGGCAGGTTCTCTTGCTCTCAGCTGTACTCACCTGGGTAGCTGGTCCATGAGCTTCAGGAACCTCCTGTCTCTGCATTCCTTCTCTCTGTCTATGAGTGGCCTGAGATTATGCTACGTGTCTGGCTTTACATGGGTTCTAGGGATCCAAATTTGGGTCATCAGAGTTACACAGTGATAGCTTTACCCACTGAGCCATCTCTCCAGCCCCCCAAATTTATGTTATAACAATACTCTCCAAAATAAATACTTGCTGTTAAATTTTTTGTGACTATATATGCATTTTTTAAATTTTTATTTTATTTTTTTAAATATTGGGTGTGTGGGAGAGAGAGAGAGAGAGAGAGAGAGAGAGAGAATGGACATGCCTGGGCCTCTAGCCACTGCAAATGAACTCCAGATGCATATACCACTATATGCATCTGGCTTATGTGGGACCCGGAGAATCGAACTTGGGTCCTTAGGCTTCGCAGGCATGCACCTTAACCACTAAGCCATCTCTCCAGTCCACTATATATGCATTTTTAAACACACATTTTAAAAATATTTTATTTATTCATTTATTTCAAAGAGAGAGAGAGAATGGGCATGTCAGGGCCTCCAGCCACTGCAAATGAACTCCAGATTCATGCACCACCTTGTGCATCTGGCTTACATGGGTCCTAGGGAATTGAGCCTGGGTCCTTCGGCTTCTCAGGCAAGCACCTTAACCACTAAGCTATCTCTCCAGCCCAACACATACATTTTTGATACATACATATTTAAGAATCTGTGTCATTTTTCCAAGTTACCATTCAGAAAAACATACTGATTTGGAAGTCTAACAGAATTACTCAAAAGGGCCTCTTCACTGCCTTCCTCCAGTACCAAATCCTTACCATACTAGAGGAAAAGCCTTTTAAGAAATGATTATCCAGCCAGGTCCATGCCTGTATTTCTAGCTCTCAGCCTCAGCTATATAGCAAGTATGAGGCCAGCCTGGGATACATGAGACCCAACCTCAAAAAAAAAAAAAAAAAAAAAAAAAAAAAAAATTGTCCATATGATCTTTGACATATCATCTCCTGTTTGCAGGATAGTTTTGTAGTTGATCAAAAGAGACTAGCTATTAAAATCAAAGCTCTGTTATGCAACTTCTGACTTCTATGAGCTGAATTCTACTCATATTAAATGTGTTGCTAAAAACAGAGGAAAAGTATTAGACAGACTCTGTTGTAACTTTTACATTTCTAGGAATATAATAATGTCTGTTAGCAAAAAAGTGGCTCTTCTGAAGTATATGTCTAAACAGATTTTTATTATGTAAATAGAAAATCTTGTAAGATGGTACAGAGAAGATGATCAAGGTAATAGATGAAATTTTACAGTTAAAAAATCATTAATCACTAGTAAAATAGTAATATATGTGACAAGAATAAGGAAATAAACATTGTCGGATGCCTCATAACAGAAGTAGGGGCAAATACTTTAAGGTTACTGATGGAAAACGTGTGCTCTGGCAAATTTTAAACTTGCCTGTAGCAAACATTTTGCTTTCCTGTCACCTTTTCTTCGTCCTTAATTTTGCCTCATCTTTGGATAATTTTTATTCATTATGACCTCATTTTCATTCATACTTTGGGGGATTAGAGTTGTGCAATGTTGAAGTCAAATTTGGCGCTGTGTGTAAGTTTTCAATACTGTTAGCAGATTCTAAACACAGCTGTCATTGTATTTTCTCTTTGGGAATTCCCTGGCTTGGCAACTTGACCATGGGAACTTACAGACCAGGTGAAAAACTGGTTAGAAGCAGTTAGAAAGAAAGCAGTCTACCCACCTACTCAATTCCCATTAGCCCACGTGTGCCAAGAAGGGTCTGTCTTCTGGCCCTGTCCTGCCTTGTGATGAAGCACTTGGTACAGCGGCTGAAGCAGGAGCTTTCTGATTGAGGTCCAGGACCTTGGTTTTTCTAAATATCCCCCATCCCCTACCAGGACCTTCCATTTTCTCCCAGCAGCAAAGCAGGTGAGCTATTACTTCACTTTAGTTTGACCTCAGACTCCAGAAGAAAGTTCAGTGTATGTAGGATAGATACATCTGTAGGGATTTCCCAGAACAGTATTTTAGGGGGAAAGCTGTTTTCAGAGTTACTAGCAGAGAGGAAATATGCACTATGTAAACCTTTCCCCAGTGCCTAGTATAGAACAGAAGGTTTATATGCTATTTCTAATATTTTCAGCAATCCTATTAGTTTGATACTATTATTACCATTTGGGAAACAAGAAAGCTGAGCTGTAGAAAAGTTAAATCCGCAATGTCCTCACACTGTAGAAAGCCAAAACCATCATTCAAACCCACAGCTGACCACTAAACTCTTACTCTCTTCCCATCCAACTGGAGTTTTGTTTGAGTTGAGGGGAATGGAGTTCTAAGTTTACAAGTGTTTGTTCTTATATTCCTGTCTGTATATGCAATATTACTTCCTTTTTATTTGAAACATGTTTCTCAGCAATAAAAAGATTTATTACCGGATGCATCCCTGCCAGCAAAGCCCATTGAGCGGAATCCCAAACACTGCCTTGCCTTCTGCCACTGTTCATAACTTATTCATAGGAAGCTGGTTCCTTGTTAGCATTCTATCCCAGCTATGCATTTTCAATGATCCTTTCAAGGTTTTTGGGAAGATGTTACAGGAGAAGTGAGGAAAGGCATTTAATAGCAGGCTTCAAATAGGAAGCAAATTACTAATACATCTGAATAGGAGTCATTCCAATTCTACAGGCTTGAGAAAAATAGTGCTCAAAGAAAGGGAGGGCAAAATTGAAAGAATAAATGATCAGAATAATAATCCATGAGACACTAAATACAATTGCTCCAGATTCCAGAAGTTGAAAAGAATTCTGGGTAATATCAGTAGAATAGGTAGATATTTATCTTTTCAGTTCGTGTGCTGGGATCCAAATCCTCAGAATACATCAGTATTTGGAGGTGATTTGGCTACGGAAATAGCCACCTTGTGAAAAGATCCAAGAGATCATCCTGGCTCTTTCTGCTGTGCAAGGACTCTGAGAAGACTATCTGCAACCTGGAAGAGGACCCTCCCCAGAACCCAATCACACTGACAACAGGACTTTCAATTCCAGTCCCCAGCATTATTAGTTTTTATTTTAGAGAGAGTGAGAGAGAGAGAGAGAGAGAGAGAGAGAAAGAGAGAGAATTGGTGTGACAGGGCCTCAACCACTTCAATCGAACTCCAGACACTTGTGCCACCTAGTGGGCATGTGTGACCTTGCGCTTGCCTCACCTTTGTGTGTCTGGCTAACATGGGATCTGGAGGGTCAAACAGCAGTCCTTAGGCTTCGTAGGCAAGAGCGTTAACTGCTAAGCCATCTCTCCAGCCTGGTCCCCAGAATTAAAAGAAATAAATCTCTTCTGTTTATAAGCCACCCAGTCTATAGCACTGTGTTATAGGCACACAAATGTGTTACAGGCACACAGAAAATTAAGATTCAATCAGAGAGGCAGAGTACATATGTGCTGTGTCTTGTCTCTTAATTCTAGTGTATATATAGCATATGCAAGGGGATTTATTAAGCAATTCCTATAAAGCTGTTTTCTTCACATCTGATCTTGGAGTCTGAAGTCCCCAGACAGCTACTTGTAAAAGGACATAGAAGAGCAAGACCCAGCTGGAACCCACAATCATGAGATGGAGCTCTCAGGACAGACTGAACCCTTGTCAGTTTCCCTTATCTCTGACATTGGCAGTGTAGATAGTCACAGAAACCAGGCCTGTCTTCATGGAGTTAGAAACACCTATGCTTGGCTTTGGAGTGAAGAATGACAAATAATGACGTAGTGGAGGTACAGCAGCTTCAGTAATGGCCCCTGCCTCACCCGGAAGAGGAGAGCCAGGAGCTATGACAGTGTAGCCAACACAGGTGAGCCACCAAGTGGCTATTACGTCACGTCTGCTCTGTACATCTTGCACAAGCTGGGAGCCTGTCCTGACCCGAAACATACAAGAAGTGAAACTCAAAGAAGTTAGCTCATGCTAACCAAGAGGAAAATTACAAAATTTCCATAGTAAACCAAAAGAATGTTGTACAGCACTAGAATGAAGAAGTTTTATTTGGCCAAAGCAAGATGGATTCCTCTCAGAGCTAACTTAGGATCTTTGTGACTAGCATGGCACACAGCCACTGTCCTTACAGGATGTACATCTCCCTGCACTACCAGGTATGTGACACAGATCATATATCCCAAGTGACAGAAAACGCTACCGCCTGCATGCTCACCTCCAGAGCTGGGTGCTGGACTCTTCTCTCTGCTGTGAACCGATGACCAAGTTTTTATTGCTTTTGCTCAACTATAATTTGAATTTTCCTTTTCCCAGGTTATTCTTGTCTTAGACCATATGTGCTACTATAGCAAAATGCCACGGATTGGGAAATCTATTAACAACATAAATGTATTGCCTTTTAGTCCAGGATCAAGACACCAGTAGGTTTGGTGTCTGGTGATAGCCATTCCCATCAATGGCATCTCCTCCTGTTGGATCCTTACACAGCGGAAGGACAATAAAGGGCCAAACTCCCTCCCTGGAGCCCTTTTATAAGAGCACTAACTCCATCTATGAGGGTATCCTCGTGGCTCCCTCCTCCTATAGGCCCTAACTCTTTGTGTCACTGCACTAGAAAGCATTTCATGGGCTGGAGAGATGGCTCAGCAGTAAGGCGCCTGCCTGTGAAGCCTAAGAATGCCCATTTGATTCTCCAGGTCCCACATTTAGCCAGATGCAAAAGTGACACAAGCATGCAATGTCTCACATGCTCACAAGGGGACTCACACATCTGGAGTTCATTCACAGCAGCTGAGAGACTGCTGGTGCGGCCATTCTCTCTACATATATCTCTATCTCTCTGTCTCTCTCAAATTAAAAAAGAAAAAAATCCGGGCGTGGTGGCACACACCTTTAATCCCAGCACTCAGGAGGCAGAGGTAGGAGGATCTCTGTGAGTTCGAGGCCACACTGAGAGACTACATAGTGAATTCCAGGTCAGCCCGAGCTAGAGTGAGACCCTACCTCAAAAAACCAAAAAAAAAAAAAAAAAAAAAAAAAAGAGAGAGAGAGAAAGCATTTCACTATAAATGTTGTAGTGGACATAAACATTCCAACCATAACAGACCTTCTCAAACATTAAATTCTCAGAAAGTTCTCTTAGCTGGGCATGGTGGCATATGCCTTCAATCCCAGCACTCAGGAGGCAGAGGTAGGAAGATCGCTGTGAGCTTAAGACCAGCCTGCAACGATATAGTGAATTTCAGGTCAGCCTAGGCTAGAGTGAGACCTTACCTCGAAAAACAAACAAACAAAAATGTGTTTTCTCTTTACCTTTGGCATAAACTTCCTATTGCTACCATCATAGTGACACGAACTCTGTTTATTGAAAAGTTTTAAACTTGTACACAGTTCTAGCTTTCACAGTGGCACCGTCAAATAAAAAATTTTGAGGATTCTCCTCTCTCCATTTCCCTAAACCCTCTTTTTTCATCCTCCAAAGCCCATTTCTACTTTCATGTCTCTTGTGTCCTCGTGCTCTCACCCCCTTCCTCAACACTCCATTTTCTCTTCTCACAATCTCCTTCCTAGTTTCATAGCCTATTTCAAACTCGCTTTCACATAGACACATGTATAAGCATTATAAGCTAGGATTCGTAAAAGAGTACATGCTACTTTCTTCTGCTGTGTTCTTTATTGCCGTAAGTGGTCTTAACAACTATTCAGATGTGTCAGACAGTTTACAGAACTATTTCTACCAGACAGGCTTTCAGACCTGAGGTGAATTTTTTATATTATTTTTGCTTTTTTGAAGCAGGGTCTCACTCTAGCCCGGACTGACCTGGAACTCACTCTGTAGCCCAAGCCAACCTCAAGCGTAAAGCAGTTCTCCTACCTTAGCCTCCCAAGTGCTGGGGTTAAAAGTGTGCACCACCTCACCTGGCTTCTCTCTGGAGGGAAAACTTGGATTGTGCTATTTAGATGAATCTGGGTTGTGCTGATTTTGAAATGGAGACTACGGGAATTCTGCCCATCATCTCAGGTAAACAACAAGGTTTATTAGCAACCAAGATCTTGAATGAGAAGATATCACCTACAGGAAATCAAAACCTGCATCTGTGTCATGCACAGATGGACGTCTGAAATCACATTGCCTGTGTGGAAAAACTTGAAGCTGGGAAATCAATCTGAAAATGGATCCAATCCTCTTTCTCATGTTGAGACAACAGAAAATTCCTGTGTGGTTTTCTTCCTAACAGAGAGCTCTCTTCTACTGAGTAGATCATAGTCAAGATTGAAAATAATACTATTAAACAACTATGTGTGAATCAGAGGATGAAAGAATTAAGACCCAAAGCCTGAAAGAACTGAATTGTGTGAAACAGATACCAATAAAATATGTTCCAAATGTTCAAAGGGATGAGAGAGGAAATACAGATCATAGGTAAAGAACAATTGTAGGGGAGAAAAGGACTTGAGGAAAAAAATCTAGCCATTCATTTAGAAATCAAACAACATTCTATCCATCACAAAGGTCAAGGAAGTGTTCTGTACACTGGACCCTCATGCCTTTCTTCTTTCTCAAACTCCTACTCGTCTTTGTGGTCCCAGCTTGAACGTCACTCCCCAAGGGGAGCCGTTGCCAACTTCTGAGATGTTGACTTCCTCTGCTGTAAACTCCAGTGGTTCCTTCACCTTTCTCTCCAGACACACTCGCCACACTTTTAAATTTCTTGCTTAATGTATGTCTTTCCTGTGTGGCAAGAATGGTGAGCACTGGTCTACTTCATTCCCAGAGCCCAAGTGGTCAGTGCAAAGAGCATTGAGAAGGTAGCTCTACACCCCGCTTACCCCAGTTCACCCTTGCTGCCTTGAGTACTTATGAAGTCTTTTCGACCCTTTTGCATGCAATTTGAGTAACAAGTTTTATTAATGCCCTATTATTGGTTGATGAATTTTTTTTAAACAATTATTATTGGCAAGGGGGGGGGCGGAGAGAGGAAAAGAGAGAGAGCGGGAGAGAGAGAGGATGAGAATGGGTGAACCAGGACTTCTTGGCTACTGCAAACAAACTCCAGATATATGTGGCCACTTTATGCATCTGGGCCATCAGGCTTGCAAGCAAGTGCCTTAACCCCTAAACCATCTCTCCCTGATTAATTTATTGAACCAAAATATATAATACTCTATCTCTCTCTATTCCTATCCTTAGGCTCTTATAAAAACACTCCTGGTTTCGTTAAGTCCATTAGCTTTAGTTCTTACGTAGCTGGCTTGGACTCAGCGATTTCTTGAAAAATACTCTAAATCCTGCTGTCCTCATCTTCCTTTCCCCTATAAGCCATTCAAATCTCGACACATGAAATAATGGAGCTAATATCTGTGCTTTATCTTTTCTCTAACAATAAATATGTTGACTCCAAGTCAGGTGCAGTGGCATACACCTATAATCCCAGTACTCAAGAGGCAGAGATGGGAGGATCTCTGTGAGTTTGAGGCCACCCTGAGACTATATAGTGAATTCCAGGATAGCTTGGGCTAGAGTGAGACCCTACCTGGAAACCAGCCCCCCCTCAAAAAAAAAAAAACCATGTTGACACCATTGCAAATTCATTGTTTCCAATTTCAGCTGAGCTCTGCAGGCTTCCTAGCAAAAATCCTCATGTGGTTTCTTTCGCCACAATCCTGGCACACCTAATTGCTCAGCCCTAGCACAGTATTGGGTTGTGCTTATAAATCAGTTTGCCCTACTAAACAGAACTCCTTGCAGGCTCTAGTGTTCTATTCCTCTATCATGCTGCAGACATTCATGTTGTGTAACAACATTAGTACATCACTTGAAAACATTTTAAAAGTATGGCAAAAGAAGTCATATGTACATTGTATTCTTAGAAGGTATGTGAGATGTAACAATAATTGAAACTAGTGATTCATCATAATGGGATGATGTATTTTCATTCACCATAAGATAGCTATATTTTTATGCTTCTCTCTGATTGGCTCTGTGTACCTTTATGATACCCATCCCAAGGAGTCAAAATGGCAATGTGAGCTGGGACTGGGGCACACGCCTGTAACTCCACCACTCAGGAGGTAGAGGCATGAGGACTGCATTTTTTAATCTATTTTATTTTATTTTTATTCATTCATTTATTTGACAGAGAAAGGGGGGGGGAGAGAGAATGGGTGAGCCAGGGTATCCAGCCACTGGAAACAAACTCCAGACATGTGTGCCCCTTGTGGATCTGGCTAACGTGGGTCTTAAGGAATTGAGCCTAGGTCCTTTGGCTTGGCAGGCAAACACCTTAACCACTAAGCCATCCCTCTAGCCCTGTTTTTTTTTTTTTTTTTTTTTTTTTTTTTTTGGTTTTGCGAGGTAGGGTCTCACTCTGGTCCAGGCTGACCTGGAATTCACTATGTAGTCTCAGGGTGGCCTTGAACTCTCGGCGATCCTCCTGCCTCTGCCTCCCGAGTGCTGGGATTAAAGGCGTGCGCCACCACGCCTGGTGTTTTTGTTTTTTTAAGGTAGGGTTTCACTCTAGCCCAGGATGACCTGGAATTCACTAAGTAGTCTCAGGGTGGCCTTGAACTCACTGCAATCTTCCTATCTCCGCCTCCGGAGTGCTGGGATTAAAGGCATGTGCCACCACGCCCAGATAGGACTGCAAATGCAAGGCCAGTCTGAGCTACATAGCAAGATACTGTTTCAAAAAAAAAAAATGCACTGAGACCCAAGGATGTCTGAAAATTTTGTCACTTTAGGTTGCCACTTTATATATTTTCAAAATGTTCTCAGCCTTATAACATTCTTCAGTTTTACTGAGTTCCCTGGGGAAATCACCTTCCTACATTTCCAGCCACCTGTGCCTTTGTGCGGAAGCACTCATCCCAACCCTGCCGGCCCTGTCCCACCGCTGGGACTTCCCTCTTCTTAATTGCTGACTAGCTCCTGACCATGGATGTATTTCAATCTTCTGGACTCTCTACACTATTTGCTAGATTCCTAGATAATTCTTAACCTGGCAAATGCATATCCTTTTTCTCACTCCCTGGTCAACTGAGCCTAGCTGTCTTAGGGTGACCATTAACCTGAATACACAGGAATTCAAGATTCAACTGCATTTTAAAGAAGCAACTATATTCCTTGCCTTTGTCTCAGAAATTTAAACAACCAAAACAACAACAAAAAAAAAAAAACTAATAGTTTACTAAGTGTATTTTCTCCTTAAGATGTAGACTAAGACATAAGCTAGGAGATCAAGAAGTATGTTTTTGTTGTTGTAATGTTAAGTGATGATCCCCTCTGTGGAACAGCTGAAATTCGCCCAACTGAGAAGATTCTATTCCTAGATCTCACTTTTCTGCCAGCAAGAAATATAAGCTGGAGGGAGAAGGGTTGAAATCAGAGACTGCCAAGTCATCTTTGGCAAGTGTGTGGGCTACATCAAGGTGCACCCAAAAGAAGAGCCATATTTATATGAAATAATGTCCTTCTCACTCAACTGTCAAGACTGCTGTGTTTCTGTACTTTAATAGTACTGCTGAGAGGCAGTTGATCTATGAAGAACAGATCTATGAGGACAGAGTTGTAATTGCTTCTGGTATTTACCAGATGTGTGACCTTTGACACATCACCAAATTTATCCGAACCCGTGTCTCCATCTGTAAAATGGGAAGAATCATACTTCCTTGGGTTTTAGAGATCATGAACAAAAGGCACATCTCAAGTGCCTGGCAGAACATCTGCACAAGGTAGGCAATAATTTAAAACAAGCTTTCATTAAAGTTGCCGTTCCATCTGTATGTGCTTTTATCTTCTTATTGTTTCTACATGCAAGGATTGAACCCCTTCGATTGTATGTAAGGGAAGTGAAATGTGCTTTTATTTCAACTTCAAAGTGATGGAAATGGGCTGCTTTGCCAATGGGAGGAGGCTATTTCAATGAGTCTATTGGATTTCAGGACGATGTCCAGCCTCATCCTTCAGCAACCCAAGTACTGCTTGTCCCAGGAAGGTTTGCTGAAAGAGTGCACTCAGGAAGGTCTGCTGAAAGAGTGGAGTCGAACGAAGTGATGTGGGTGCCTTTCAAGAAACAAGGGCCAGGGCACAGTTTTAGAAACATGCTCATCCAGAAACATTCATGGCTATTCTGTGCAGAGAACGAACCTCAGCTGGACCATGGAAAGTGATGCAAAACATTAGCTCATAGGAGTGTACAGCAGCAGACGTATGTATCAAGATTTTAAATATGACCGAAGATCAGATCCCAGCGCCTTCAGCCCAGTTGATGAAGCTGCATAGAACACTTGCCCTAAAAATCTCAGGTCACATAATTTCTGCTTTATGTTAAAACTTAGGGAACACTTCTCCAAAGCACAACTTAAAGAGATATAAAAATCAATGTAATCACTTCTAATTTTATAAAGAATACTAAGTTCATTATCATAATTTTTCTTAGAAAAATATTTGGGAGTTCAGGAGATGGCTCAGCACACAACAGCACTTGCCATGAAGCCTGAAGGTCTGAGAGCACTTGAGACTGCCTGAAGTTTGATTTCTCAGCACCATGTACACAGATTGGCATGTCCACAGATTCCCATAACCCCAGTCTTCTTTGTGGCAAAGACCAGAGAATCACTGGGACTCACAAAAATAGCAGCTCTGGGTTCAGAGAAGACTCTGTCCCATGGAAACACATGGACGAGTGATGGAAGGGTACACCACATGCTCTCTTCTGGCCTCCCTATGTGTACACCTGCACTCACACACATGAAAAAACAACCTTGAAGACCACAGGCTATTCTCTGGCTTGAGTTATTCTTGGTGACTCAATGGAAAACCCTCATTTTGTAATATGAAAATCCCATGAAGAAGTGCTGGGGTGTTTGAAGGGACTGGGTTCAGGGACAAGGAATGAGTGAGAGTCTCAAAGAACGTGTTAACTTTGGTGGCTCATACATGAAACCTATAAGAAATGTATGAGTGGCCTACTGGAATTATAAAGAGAGTTAGATGTTAAGGAGTTAGAAAGAATACCTTTAGAATTTGTTTTACTTCTTCATAATTATATGCATGCGTATTGTGCATTTTAATCATATTGGCACACACTCCCACCTCGCTCTCCACCGCCGAGAAGAAACCAAGTCATGGGCTGCCTTGTCATTAGTTTTCAGTTCCATTGTTTTCTGAATCCTCTAGGTTTTGTTGTTTTCTAAACTCTCGGGGGATTTTTATTGTGTGTTTGGTTTGGATTATTATTTTTTTTTGAGACAGTCTTGCTATATAATAGCTCGGGCTAGCCTCAAGATAACAATTCTCTTTTCTCAGCCTCCCAAATGGTGGGATTATGGGTGTGTGACAGCATGACTGGATATTTCTAGAATTCTTAATTAAAGTTTAGCAAGAACTAGGAGGGGACCCAGGCCTGGTGACCCACACCTGTAATTCCAGCACTTGAGCTGCTAAGGTTCAAGGTCAGCCTGGGCTGGGTAGTAAGACTCTGTTAAAAAGAAAACATGCAAAAAAGATATAGGAGAGGAAAATATTTTCTTATTAAACACAGAATTATAACTTCCAGAGAAAAGTCAAAGCAGGTTACTAGGTGACCAGAGCTCTAAAATTTACCGCACCTCAGATTCTTACCAGAGAAAAGAAAATTGATCTGTATCTCTCAAAATTCTTACTTGCAATTGCTGTTTACTTGCCTTTCCAATTAATTCATAATTGCTGGTTTTAATTCTGTGGGGAAAATGAAGGTTCTATATTAACAAAATGTATTTTCACTATTCCCCTTAATGTAACAATACTATTCACTATAAGGAAATACTATCACCTGCCTTGAAGATCTCATTGATTTTATAAATTCTTTCCCAGGGCCAAGGGAAAAAGTTAGTTGTCTAGTGAGGCAATCAACTTAGAATTATGGGTCACTAGACTCCTGGTAAAGAAGTTTCTGGTAACTAGGCACTCCAGCAGGTGTAAGGAATCTATCTAGACTCCACTGGCCCCTGATTCTTATACTGATTTGTCATGCCAACATGTGATTGCTTGAGCCCCAACCTTCCTTTAGCCTGCTTGCTATTTTCTTCACACTTTTTTGTTGTTAAGAACTGCCTCATAGATTCCTTCCTCAGACCCCCAGGCCACCACCTCTTCTCACTGTGGCTCTGTAAGCTCCTCTATGTGGGACCACTCTGTGTCTTTCCGTGACCTCAGAACTTCATGTGATGTTGCACCTGTTAAAAGGGGAATTTCCTCTTCACTTGCCCGTGCTTCCCTACCATTTAGGGTATTATGGTCTTGGACAATGGCTTTCCAATTGTATCATACATCGTGATCACTGAATGGTTGTCATTGTAAGAGACATAGCCGGATCCCAGCTTGCCTGTTTCATAAATCCCCAGGTAATACTAATGCTGCTGAGCCAAGGGCCACGTTTTGAAAACCAGGGAAGTGCTGATACACTTAGGGAAAATTACAACAAAATCAGCAGTCTGACCTAAGAGTGTCTGGAGGACTCAGTGCTGCATGCTGATCCCAGAAGTGTTGCATAGTGAGGGGAGGCGAATCCAATGCTACATTGCAGTAAGTTTAAAATTCATTTCATCTTGAGATTAATACTATTTCAGACAAAATATGACAATGTGAGATGGCAAGTTGTCTCAAAAACTGTCAAGCACCCTATGGCATTACCAGGAACAAAGTGATTGTTTTCTAGCCCTACCTAAAACAGCAGCCTTGGCTTCCTACTGTTTGCCCTTGGGACATCAGGAAGTAGATTAAGGGGTTTTGTTTGTTTGTTTTTGTTTTTGTTTTGGTTTTTTGAGATAGGGTCTCACTCTAGTTCAGGCTGACCTGGAATTCACTATGTAGTCTCAGGGTGGCCTCGAACTCTTGGCCATCCTCCTACTTCTGCTTCCCGAGTGCTGGGATTAAAGGCATGCGCCACCATGCCTGGCTAAGTATTTTTTCTTTAAAGGCCTTTCTCTAGTGATTAACTGTGACTTTCTTTAAGATTCTGCCCAAATATGAGTTGAAATCAGGGTTAGAGATAGTGGATCACAATAGGAAATAAGCTGAGTAAGTGCAGTGGCGGGTAACACAACAGTAAGAAAAACTAACAATTTCATAGAAGGAAAATGATCTAGGGGTTGTAATCCATGACCCCAGGATGATCAAGTTTGGAGAATTCCTGCTGTGCCCGTGTCTTAAGGCTGGTCATGGATGCTGGCCCTTTCTGCTGCACGGTCTATTGTCTCCGAGAATCATCCTTAACTTCTGTTATGCACAGGGAAGTCTACCCTAAGGAGACTAAGAATGGTGACCCAGTGGTTAATGCGGAGAGCTGTCACACCGGCTCCGGGTTAACTCTCACAACAGCCAGAAACACAAATAGGTGCCAACTCAGAACAATTTCTTCATGGTTCCTAGCTGTTTCTTGGGGTTAGTGGTAGAAACTGGAAAGTCGAGTTTCTATTTCTGTGGGAAGAGCATGGAGAAAGTGTCTACCAGAGCAAAGAACCCCTTGGGGCCCAGGGCAAGTTCTGACCTGTGCACAGACATCACGAGGAGACTGGTAACGTCCAGGACATTACACACTGAGAAGAATGGTCGCTACCAGGCAACCCTGGTATCTCATAGAAATGCATACTTTGATGAAACAAAAACAAAAATCAAATCTGAGTTAGAATTTACCTTTGCTTTGCTTTTTTCAACCCCAGAAATGAAATCAGATTCCTTCTCATGGCTGAGCACCAAGACTGGTAATCAAATTACTGTGTGGTACATCATCTCAAATACAAAGCTGAGTCTCAGAGTGCCCAGTGTCCATTAGCCTTCAAGTGATATGGCATTAATAAACTCAAGCAGAAGTATGATGTTACACTGTAAATGCATCTGGAGGGTTTTTATTATCATGCCACCCTAGAGAACGTGCCAGCACCATCTCCTTCAACCCTAGGTAAACTAAGCTAGGCATTTACAGACTAAGCCTTTCAGGACCAGCCTAAGTTACCATTTAAGGCCTTTGTGGGGTTTGTAATAAGCCTCCTTGGGTCTTTAATGTTTGTTTTAAAATGAAATGGAAGGTAAGTAGATAGAGAATAAAGAAGCACTATTTGTACCACATAAGTATAAGTACACGTGTGCACACATACATATACACATATACTGTAAAACACTATATTATTTTGGGTTTATCTACAAGTTTTACATGTTTTATATAAAGTCATTTCTGTTTATTCACTCAACATGGTTTAAAATTTCTGTCTGTTACTATATTTAGGTTCATTTCTTACTTTTTTTTACTTTTTTAAAAATTTAAATATATATTTTTTATTTATATTATTCTGATTTTACATTCATAGTATTGGATCCATTGTCCTCCTCCCTGTCCTTTTTCATTGACAAACATACTATAACCAAAGCCAGCAGATTACCCACAGAATGGGAGAATATTTTCACCAGCTATACATCTGACAGAGGCCTGATTTCTAGAATCTACAAAGAACTCCAAAACCTAAACAATAAATCACCAAACAACCCACTCACAAAGTGGGGCAGAGAACTGCACAGGCAGTTCTCAGAGGAAGAAATACAAATAGCAAATGCACATTTAATAAAATGTTCAACATCCCTAATAATCAGGGAAATGCAAATTAAAACAACAATGAGATTCCACCTTACCCCAGTAAGGATGGCTGACATTAAAAAAAAACAATGAAAACAAATGCTGGCGAGGTTGTGGAGAAATAGGAACAAGTTTTCACTGCTGGTGGGAATGTAAAATGGTTCAACCATTATGGACAGCTATATGGAGACTCCTGAAAAGGATGACCATAGACCTGCCAATGGATCCAGTTATTCCCTTATTGGGCATTTACCCTAAAGGCTCCAAGCCTCAGACCAGAGACATTTGCTCAACTATGTTTATAGCTGCTCAATTCATAATAGCACAAAGCTGGAATCAACCCAGGTGTCCATCACTAGATGAATGGATAGCAAAGATGTGGTATATCTACACTATGGAATTCTATGTAGCAGTAAGAAAAGATGAAATAATGAAATTTGAAAAAAAAATGGTCAAACATGGAACAGATCATCCTCAGTGAGCTCACCCACTTTTTTTGTTTGTTTGTTTCTTTTGTGTTTCAAGGTAGAGTCTCGCTCTAGCCCAGGTTGATCTGGAATTCACTATGTAGTCTCAGGGTGGCCTTGAACTCGTGGCCATCCTCCTACTTCTGCCTTCCAAGCACTGGGATCAAAGGTGTGTGCCACCATGCCCGGCTGGCTATTTTTATTTTCTGATTTCTTTATGGTAGAATGTGGTATATCCCTCCATTCAGGCCTTATTTGGATGATTTGGTACAATTTTTACATGTTTCTTACATATTCATTGTTGATTGATACAGGGGGTTGTTAAGGTTTTTGTTACCTTGTAAGTCTCGGGCATAAAGGAAACAGGTTTTAGCTCACATTTTAAGAGTTCAGTTCTGGCAAGGGTGGGCGGCTGCATCATCAGGCAGATGACATCACATGCAAGAGACAACGACAGAAAGAAGGAGGCCCAAGAGACTAGGGAAGAGCCAGCCCTGGTCTGTTATAACCCTTTCTTGAGAACTAAGCATGGCTGCCAAATGCCACATCCATTCCTTCTTGGGCTGGCACCCCCAGTAGCCCAATAATCTCTCAATAGACTCCAACTCTTCAAGCTTCCACACCACCTTTCAGAATCACCATGCTGGGGGACAGACTTCTAACAGGAGCTTTTAAGGAATAAATACTAGCCAAACCATAGCAGTCACATTTTTTAGTTTTCAGGAAAAGGAGCAGTGCACACTGTTATGGTAATCTCATATTTTCTTTTCATTTCTCCACAGAAAGACCTTTCTTGACCCACCCTTCACAGTATGACCCTTGTTGTGCCATTTTTACTATTTATAAAATGTTGCATTCACTGGGTTAATAATTGGAGATTTTTACATCTATGAAATGGTTTCATAATATGCTTTTCTTGCCAGGCTTGATGTCAGGGCTAAGTAGTATTATAAAATAATTTAGCTACCTTTCTCACTAATTGAATCTTAATGGTTCTTTTGTTTTGTTTTGTTTCATTCCATTTTGTTTTGTTTTGTTTTGTTTTGTTTATGGTGCCCTTACTCTAAGTCTAGACTTAGCCACTTTCAGAAGGTGATTTTTTTTTTCACTTCTTTTTTTTCCTCTTTGATCCTCACATATCAGAAGAGGAAGCAGAGCAAGGAGACTTCTAGCACTCATCTTGCTTTCTCCCTTTGCTTGATTCAACATGGGAATACAGCCTATGAGATGGTACCCCACACAGGCAGGCTTGGTCTTCCCTCCACATTTAAACCTTCCTGGTAACTCCCTCAATGGCACACCTATAGGTCTGCTTCCAAATCCAGTCCAGTTGACAATGAAGATTCGCCATGACAAGTCTACTGCTTGTCAATTGGATACCCAAACTCATCACTTTTAATTGCTTTCATTCCACTGTTGGTCTTCAAAGGCTCATGGCCATCTCACAATGCAAAAAGTATTTGTTCATCTGTGATAGTCTCTTAAGTCTTAAGAGCTCCAACACTGTCCAAAGCTCCTTCTAAAACATGCATAGAGACGTGTCTCCTAGGTGACGCCTAATCCAGTCAAGTAGACAGTGAAGACATACTGACAACACATTGTTCTACTTGTATTCTGATGGATAATCAGGTTGTGACCCAGGAATACTTTCAGGGTTTTTTTGTTTTTGTTTTTGTTGTTGTTGTTTTTTGCAAGGTAGGGTCTCACTCTGGTACAGGCTGACCTGGAATTAACTATGTATTCTCAGGGTGGCCTCGAACTCTCGGTGATCCTCCTACCTCTGCCTCCCGAGTGCTGGGATTAAAGGTGTGCGCCACCACGCCCGGCTACTTTCAGTTTTTTAATGTCCATCTTTTCCCAAGATAAATTGATATTCTTACTTGGTTCTTACCATACTTTGAATTACATCTATACACCCCAAACCTATGTGTTTCATTTAGCATTTCAATTCAGGATTCACATAGACTGGGTGAGATTATTTGCAGTAAATTCTCATTTGGATGTTAATAAAGTCTACAATTCTTGACTAATTTATCATATCTTACTGCATGCTTTCAAATGCATTTCTCTTTTCCAGAGTATGCCTATAAATAAATAATTGTTTCATAAAGAATGCATGAGACATTTTCTGAAATAATTATTTCTCTTCACATTTAAATCTTAGTTTAGCTGAAAAAAATGATTCAAAGTTTAAGTGTATGTCCTTTCCAAACTTTGAAACTATAACTCCATTGTCTTCTAACTTGTATTGCTATAAGTCTGATGGCTGAGTCTTATTTTATGTATGTCTTTTTTATTAGTTTCTTCCTTCTTTTCTTCTTTCCATCCTCTCTTGTATCTCTCTCTCCCTTGAAACAAATTTGTATCAGTCTTTGATATTAACTTTTCTGGTAATTTATTTGAATATGTTTTAATTCAAAATGCTCATGTTCTTTAGAGACTTAGTTACTTTTCACTTAAGAACATCTTTTTCCAAGTAAAGGTATAATTCTAATGAAAAACATATTATTGTCATTCTAAAAAATGGAATCACTGTCTGAAATGATATATATCTTCAATATAAGCGAAAAGCTGTTTTCCTATTCTTCAATATAAAACTGGGATTTTAAATTATTTTGTGAATAAAGTAATACTGCAACAAATTCTAAAAAAAAAAAAAAAAAGAACATCTTTTTCCTTGGCACAAATGACTTTGTTAGTTAGCCACATTTATCCGGAACAACAAGCTAAGCATTAGATTATATTAATGATAGGAAATGGGGTATATACGAAAAAGAGATAGGAGAGGAAGAGAACATCTTAATCTGGTTTCCATTATTCCCTTCTTTCCATTCAGAAATCTACGTTTTGTTTTCTTTTTTGATTTTTAATTAGGAACTTTACTGTATGGACAACTCATGTCTTGGTCCCAGCCCTCTCATGCTATATCCTCTTAGATTCCTACCCCCTTTCCTGTGCCCATTCCACCGAGGGCCCTCCTCAGTGCGGCTGCTGGTATTCATTATGGGGTTGTTATGAATATAGCAGTCAATCTCTGTGCAAGGAGGCCATGCCTCAGGATACTCTTTCCCACCAGTCTCACCCCTTCCACTAGAAGCACATTTCCTGTTTCAGAGTGCATGCTTTGATTTGTGATCTCTTTTCCTGGTCAGACACTGAAGGGTAAGGAAAATGATCAGTGCCTAGTGGACACTACCTCCTCTCCCCACTCCAGCTGGATCTAGACTTCAGTGTCTAGCGGATAGCAATGCTGATGTGGCCTCTCTGGGAACCACACTTTGAGTCAGCGAGACTTTCCTCCACAAGTGTGAGCTATACATATAAGCCACCCTGAGAATTCCACCCTACAGCTACACCTGACGATGGACCCTCTCCAACTGTGACCATCATTGGAAAAGACTCAGCCAGACCCTGGGTAGTTACCAAGTTCAAGCTTACCACCCCAGATTCTTCATTTGGCTATGTTATATTAACGTGGGGCAGCCTGAAGGAATTTCCTCCAGGGTGGAGCAAGAGCACCTTGGCTTGGGTGTTTCTCTCACTTACTAAACCTATCCTCTATGGCCAGGCCAAACCAGGGAGCAAAAGGTGATTTACATGGTCTGCATCTGTCATTCCTGGCCTCTCTGCCATGTATCACCCTTCTAATAATGATCAGGCCTGAGAAAGTGGGAGGAGTTTTCTAGTATTTCTCATCTTACAACAAAAGCCGGTATGCTGATGGGGGCCTGTAATGTCCCACAGGGATGGACACGCTGATTTCACATCTTTGATTCTTCCTGGTTTGCTTCTCCATTCACTTCTTCCCTGAGCCCCCAGGCCTTTGCCACAGCTGTTGACAACTTCTTGGGAACAGTCTTAAAAATCAGACTATTGAATAGTCACATGTTCCTCAAAGTAAAATAAGATATTGCTGCTTTGCTAAACAGAAAATTTAAGGTAGATCTTTAAGCAAACCTCACAAATTTGCAATAAACAGTAACTATCATTTACAAATTTCAAAAACATTACCACCTGAGTCTTACAATTAGAAGGATTTAGACTTGAATCCTAGTCCCTTGCTGAGAAAATTACTTAACCACTAGCCCTTCTTAAACATAAAATAGACACCAGCAATTTGCTTCCACAGCTCTGATGTGTACATTTCAGTTATGACAGTTATAGTTAAATAAGACAAGTGCTTCAACAACATAATTCATATTTTGATTATCACAGAGTATTTGCATAGATTAAGGCTACTAACTCTTCACCCCTCAAGTCATTATGTGAATAATGATCCACACCATGATAGATTAGTCACATCACTTTTTAGAAAGTTCATCAGTGGTTGGCCACTGTGTATCTGTATTTGTTACACATTTTACACACAGACACACATGTTAACTCCTTGACTTCCAGTGATAAATTTTTTTTTCAGACAAGCCCAACCGATTGGCTTTTTTTTTTTTTTTTTTTTTTTTATGTGAGAGAGCAAGAGAAAGAGGGACTACAGCTAGTGTAATCAAACTCCAGACATGTGCACCACCTTGTGCGCATGTGCAACTTTGCACCCTTGGGTCATCTTGTGTGTCTGGCTTACATGGGACCTGGAGAGTTGAATATGGGTCTTTAGGCTTCACAGGCAAGTGCCTTAAACTGCTAAGCCATCTCTCCGGCCCTTCATTTTTTTTTTTATTGATAATGAAAGAAATCAAGAATATAAAGTAGTAATGGGAATTAATAATGCTGGAGATATAATTAAATAAAAAGTAAATGGAGTTACAATGGTAAGAGCTGACCATGAGAATGTCAACAGTGAAAGATCCAAAGTAAGGAATCACAGGAACTTAGCCAAGGTGGGTTTAACACAAAGAAGGGAAGAAATTGACATGAAAAAGATAAAGAGGTCTCAGAGGAAGTGATGTGGGGAAAAATCCACAAAACAGTTCATATTAAATGAAATCTCAGAGATATTTTATGACATTGAAAGTACAAAGAATTAACTAATTTAAGCCAATCCAACTTTAAAAAGGAGTAAAAAGGGCTGGAGAGATGGCTTAGCTATTAAGGCTCCTGCCTGCTAAGCCTAAGAACGCTGGTTCCAATCTCCAGGTCCCACGTTTAGCCAGATGCAAAGTGATGCAAGGGCGCAATGCCACACTTGCCCACAAGGGGGTTTTGTTCGCAGCAGCTGAGCGACTGCTGGCGCCCTTCTCTATCTGTCTTCCTCTCCCTCTCTCTCTTTCTGTCTCTGTGTCTCTCTCCAAAAATAAAAAAAAGGAGTAAAAATAATTTTCTTTAAAAATTTTGTTTTTATTTATCTGTGTGTGTGGACAAAGAGAGAGAGTGTGAGAAAGAACACCCAGGACCTCTTGCCATTGGAAACAAATTCCATCTGGATTTACATGGGTACTGAGGAATAGAACCCAGGCAGGCTTTGCAAGTAAGCTTGTACCTTTTAACACTTGAGCCAACTCTCCAGCTCTAAAAACTATTTATCAGCACAAAAAATGCCCATTTTGTATTGTAAACTATATAGAAGTAAAACAAGGTTAGAACTATTCTAACTACTCTTCATTAGCTTTTGTTTTCTTAAAAAATTTTAATTATTTATTTGATGCTTTATATTACAGTAAGCTCACTTACCTATTTTATACATTTTTAATTGTTTTTTATGAGAAAGAAAGAAAGAAAGGAAGAGACAAGCTCTGTGAATGAACTCCAAATGCATGTGCCCTCTTGTGTGCATGTGCGACACTATGTGCGTGTGTCAATTTTGCTTCTGGCTATATGGGGGACCTGGAGATTCGAATAAGTGTTCTTAGGCTTCCCAGGCAGGTGCCTTAACCACTAAGCCATCTCTCCAGCCCTTATACATTTATTATTATTATTATTTATTATTATTATTTATTGTTATTATTATTATTAACAACATATTTTGTATGGATACATCATATGTTAGTACTGTCTTTTCCCTCATCCCTGCCCCCATTCCATTGGGGACACTTCTCAATGGGGTTGCAGTTATTTTATACAGTTTTGTTTTGTTTTGTTTTGTTTTGTTTTGTTTTGTTTTGTTTTGTTTTGTTTTGAGGTAGTGTCTAACTCTAGCCCAGGCTGACCTAGAATTCACTATGTAGTTTCAGGGGGGCCTTGAACTCATAGGAATCCTCCTACCTCTGCCTCCTGGGATTAAAGGTGTGCACCACCATGCCCAGCATCTTATACATTTTTAAATTGACCTGTACATTTATAATAAGGAAAGCTTTTAAATTAAACCTTTTTATCATGGAACGGTTTATCATTTTCTCATAGATTAGTAAGATTGTTAGTGGTTCCAAGTCAGTCTGCATATCTGACAGGCAAATTAGGTCTAGAATCAAAGTATGGAGGCAAAGAAAACAACTATTGGGGAAGCTTGCTCACAGAGATGGAAGACAATCGTTCTAACACGCCAGGGCCAGTGAAGGGATTTTAATAGGGAAGCTGTCCAACGAAGTGGGGAACAATGTAAATAAAATCAGAAGTTATTTTTGAATTTCAGGCCACAGGTACTAAGTGAATGTATTCTAGGCTACATGAAGTTTCTGTGAATCAGTTTCTGCTTAGGATCTACAGACTTCTTGAATTATATATTAAGATGCCATATGCTTCCTTCCTGAGAGAATTCAGTTTGCTAAAAGAATTTAGATTGTAAACACTCTGTGTGTCATGGCCATTACTGGTGAGCTGTGCAGTTTTAGCAAGCCTGTACTTTCTAGGGCTGATATGTTAATACTGCTACAAGGTTCCTTTGTGCAGTTTCAACTTGCAGAGTAATTTTAAAGTCCTATGTTACCACAAAAGTAGAGATTGCCTCTGTGAGGAAAGAGTGAAGTTCATAGGGTTGTCAGACAGATTAAATGAGACAGTGCGTGTCAATACTGACCATGAGATCTGGCATGTATTAGGTGGGTAATGAAAGAATATTGTCCATGCTTGTGATTATTACCAGTTGCTTTATGTTTTAGGAATTTGGGAGGGGTTGCTGTGAAAATACATGATCTATTTTGGGATTATAACTAGGTAATTTATTAATTATTAGAAAAATTATCATAAAATGGCCATAAAAAGAATTCTTAGAAATTATTTTACAATACACAATTATAATTAAATCTAAGTATTTCCTACTGAAAAAAATGTGATAACTATGGCCCTCTCCCAAACAACCACAAAGTGTATGAGACAGTCACTGAGCCATGCATGGGCACTGGAGTATGAAAGTCTTCTAAAGTATTCAAATGCATTACAAATAAGACATTTTTGATTCATTTCCTTATTTTCATCTATTTCTGGGTTTTCCCCTAAAAATAGACAGTGTGAAGTTCTTCTAAAGTATGCCTTTAGAGGGGCTGGAGAGATGGCTTAGCAGTTAAGTGCTTGCCTATGAAGCCTAAGAACCCTGGTTCAAGTCTCAATTCCCCAGTACCCAACTAAGCCAGATGCACAAGGTGGCGCATGCATCTGGAGTTCATTTGCAGTGGATGGAGGCCCTGGTGTGTCCAATTTTTTGCTCTCTCTCTGCTTCTCTCTCTCTCTGTCTGTTGCTAGTAAATTTTTTTAAATGAACAAAAAATTAAAGTATGCCTTTAGATATTAAAGAATGAGTGTTCCATTAAGCTCATTTGGGGAACTATTAGTGAACATGCCTGCAATGGTTACAGATTAGTAAAAGTTATGGACAGGTGAACTTTTCACAGAATCAAAACAGTAAGACTAGTTCGGATGGGTCAGGGGAATTCTGAGACACCACGAAGAGTGGTGGCAACAAAGAGCACCGTAATTATGTACTAACTGTGAGTCCTATACTAAAGCTAGAAGCTCAAAAT
Organism: Orientallactaga sibirica; assembly: GCA_036365145.1. Lineage (NCBI taxonomy): Eukaryota > Metazoa > Chordata > Mammalia > Rodentia > Dipodidae > Orientallactaga > Orientallactaga sibirica. Next base: position 28,233,084 of record JAEOAD010000004.1, on the reverse strand, counting down.
ATCAAGGAAGGATTCTTTTCTCCATGCTCATGGGTCTGCAACACAGCTGCCTGCTGCTGAGCAAGAAGAGCATGTTTGAGGACAGTTTGTGAGTGTTGAAGCTGTTGGAACACAGTGTACCTACTATGGGATCCAGGTGGGCTCCTGAACTGATGGATAACTGAGCATAGCTGTGTCCATTTTTGTCTTAAGGGAGTTCTAACATTTGTGTCACCATAAATATTTTAAACATCTTGTGAATATATATTCTAAACAAAGCAGTTGAGCGAAGACTGCAACCTAGTGGTGAACTTGAAATTGAAACGAGAAGTAGCTGTGTTCCTTCTAGGTTATTGATCAATGGGACATTTACAATCAGGGTCAGAAAAGAATGTGCTTGTACTCCTCTTGCCAAGACTGATCTTCAAATCCTGTTGCAGGCAAGCTACGATGGGGAAGGATGGCTGTAACGGCTTCTCCAGACCTGTCTGTTGTATGCAATTTCTCCTACTGTATCTGAAGCTTCTGCTCACTTCTGTCCATGTGTGTTTTAAAGATTGACTTTAGGGCTAGAGAGATGGCTTAGCGGTTAAACACTTGCCTATGGAGCCTAAGGACCCCGGTTCGAGGCTCGATTCTCCAGGACCCACGTAAGCCAGATGCACACGGGGGTGCATGCATCTGGAGTTCGTTTGCAGTGGCTGGAGGCCCTGGCACACCCATTCTCTCTCTCTCTCTCTCTCCTCTCTACCTGCCTATTTCTGTATCTCTCTCTGTCAAATAAATGAATAAAAAATAAAATATTTTTTTAAAAAAGATTGACTTTAATAAATCTGAACTTCTCTCTCTTTTTTTGGTGTAAAAGCCGTCATTTTAATGACAACTTCTTCACCTGTGCTGACTCCTGCCTCAGAAGACTTCCCGCTGCAAGTTAGTACTTCAGATGCCCGAAGCCAACTCCACACCCCAACTGTACCTGTCTTTCACCTTCCCCAGTTTCAGAGGTCCAGTGTTAGAGATCAGAACACTATGTAGAGAGTAAAAGGCTGATGGGTAAAAAGTGATCTAATTTTAATCCCAGCACTCGGGAGGCAGGGGTAGGAGGATCGCCAAGAGTTCAAGGCCACCCTGAGACTACATAGTTAATTCCAGGTCAGCCTGAACTACAGTGAGACCCTCAAAAAAAAAAAAAAAAAAAAAAAAAAAAAGTGATCTAATGTCTTACAGTTGGTTTCTTCCCAGGCAGATTCAAGACCTCCAAAAGAAGGTCAAATAACACACCAGACTTATACGTGCTCCACATGCCTTTTAGAAAGTGTCCTCACATCTCTGACTCCCCACCACAGGCAAGGGCTGGGAGATGACAGTCCCATCTTATTCAAGAAGCAATATATACCCCTGCAGTGTGTGAAGCACTACAGAGCCTGTGAGCTGTCCACTGCTACCGCTGTGGGGCCAAAGCCTGCCTCATAGTCCTCTGTCTTCCTGTCATTGAATCTGAGCTCCTCCCTCTGGTCGAAAGTGCATTTGTACCATGCCACCTTCTTCTTCCGGGGCATAAACGTTCTGCAAGTAACTGTTTCCTGCTAGATCATTTGTAATAAAAATGAACCTTCATCTTGCCCGCAATGATCTGATACAACTGATGGCTAAATGCCTGCAATTCCTCTGACCGGTCAGGATTCGAACTGTCACTCAGTGTGAAAGGGTTCTTGGTTACCAGTTCTCGAAGGTCTTTCAGCAGTCCTTCAAGAGCAGTGAACTTGCCCCCTAGGATGGCCATTCCTAGTTCAAGTTGTAGCTCTGGGATTTCCACACTACGTTTAGACTTGAGGAGGTCTGTGGTCATGTCTGAGGGGTCTGGGCTGTGGAGCGTGATCTTGGTGCGCAAGGGCTCCACTGCTCCTCCAGGTTCCACTGCATTTGTCCATGCCCACAGCTCTCACAGCGGTGGCTGTGATGAAAACCTCTTAATGGTGGTGCACACTTGTAATCCCAGAACTCGAGGGGCAGAGACAGGTGGATGCCCAGGGCAGGCTGGCTAGCTAGAAATTAGCTCTGTAATAAATTTAGACATCAATGTTTAATAGTGATTTATCTGAAGAATTTTCTCATTTCCTGTCACTCCATGGATGCAACAATTTAGAAGGCTTCTTGGGAAAGCTATTAAACAAAGATGGGACTGTAAATGCATTGCTTTTTCTCCCACACAGATTTGTCATCATGCATATCCAGTTGGTTTATATGTTTATCTGCATATTTATATGTTCATAAAGTGTATGTGATGTGTGGGCTACAAAGCAAAACAAGTCAAACAAGAAAACTTTCAGCATAGATGTATATGAAGAATAAGTGTTATTCATCATGTGGGTCCTCAAGAGTCACAAGTCAAAGTTCTGTATATGGGTCTTTATAAGATTTCTGTTCTATGTGTTGAGGGAATGCTTCAATGGATACACATCTCAGACAATGAATGGTGTCTTCCTGATCTGTGCAGTAAAAAGTTGCCATATACATACATAGCTCTATTTCTGAACTAGGACTTTGTATTTTACCTATTTAGCACATAGCATATTAATACTATGCATATATTCATCACAACTGTAAGCAATTGGTAACCAAGAATGCTTTCACACTGAGTGACAGTTCAAATCTTGACTGGTCGGAGGAATTGCAGGCATTTCGCCATCAGTTGTATCAGATCATTGTGGGCAAGATGAAGACTCATTTTTATTGTACATAATGCTCTACAATGTTCATGTATTTTCTGTAGAAACAGCATGGGTATATCTTATCTGGCATGGGTGTGGCCTCTCTGTAAAGCAGTGCATTGCATCTGCCTCATTCTTTGAGAGGTGCAGAGCAGTCTTTTTTATGATATCTTGTCATTTAACTAATCTCTTACTAATATATTTCTGGACTAAGAAAAATCCTTACATTTTTGTTATAGTAACGTGGTTGCAACAATGAAAAGCTATTGTTTCCCTCTTTATGCTGAAGAATTTCATTTAGAAAATTGCACCCATAACTTATTTCTGTGATTAAAATGTATAAAGAGAGAGAGAGAAAATGCAAATGATTTTCTGAATATCTTTGTAAGCAGTTTAATTGCTACAATCACCTCCAACCTTCAACGCATTCATTTTTAAAACAAGTTAATACTTGCTACATGCCAGGATTATATTATGTTCTTTACATATAAAAGCTCATTTTGCATTTATTGGAGCTTTTTTGTCCTTCAAAACAACCAGTCTAAACTCACTTTCAATACTGAAAATTCAAAGGTTTTCTAGGGTGATGAGAGGGAAAGTAATTCATGTATGTGCTGTTTTCTAATTTTAGTTCTTCTTGGTAGGGTGCAACATCTGCTGGAGAAGAAAACAGAGGCAGTAATGTCAGCAAGGAACCAAATCAGTCACATAAAGAGGTGGGGAGATGTGCCATCATTCTCAAAAGAGCCTGGAACCAGCAATACCATCAGAGCACCTGTGCAAATTGTTGCAAGAAAGCAGATCTGCCCCTAATGAGTACTGGCTATAAGATCATGAAGCTGGCAAAACAGGCAGTCTCTAGGCTTCAACAAGCTCCTTATGTCCCTCCTCTTTCAGGTGAAATGGCCTCTTATCCAGTCTCTGCTTGTTGATGGCCTTCATGAGGCCCTCCTCTACTCCTATTTGTTCTTTAGACAGGACTATGTGTTGGGGGCCTCAAGATACAGCATGTACAGTAGTTACCTTCTATCTCTGGGACAAAAACACTCAACAGGAGGAAGCTTATGGAAGGAAAGGGTTTATTTCAGCTTACAGTTACTAGAGAAAGCTTCAATGTGTTAGAAAAGAATAGCAGAGGTAGACAACAGGGTGTCACATTAGCAGGGAGGAAGCAGCAAGAATGAGCTGAGCTATACAAAAACAGCCAGCACAGCTAGATTAATAAATCCTAAGGCACACCCCCAGAGACACATCTCCCCCAGCAAGACTCTACCTTCCAAAGGCTCTACCACCTGGGGATTAACTATAAGGTTTGATCACAAACACATGAGGCCATGGGGCATATGGTACATTCAAATTGCCACATTCCTCCCCTGACCCCCACAGGCTCATGGCCCTCTCATGATGCAAACTGTATTCAATCCAACTTTAAGAGTCACTATAGTCTTTACCACTGCCAAAACTGTTCAAAAGTCCATCTGAGGGCTGGAGAGATTGCTTAGCGGTTAAGGAGCTTGGCTGCAAAGCCAAAAGACCCAGATTCGATTCCCCAGGACTGGCTTAAGCCAGATGCACAAGGGGGCACACTTCTCTGGAGTTTGTTTACAGTGGCCAAAGGCCCTGGTGTGCCCATTCTCCCTCCCTGTAAAATCAAAACATGACATACTCCAACACATAATGGCACTGAGTAAACATCCCCATTCCAAAAGGGAGGAATGAAGACATAGCAAAGAAAGACTGGACCAGTGCAAATTGAAAGCGAGCAGGACAAACATCAAATCCTACAGCTCTGTGCGGTGTATCTAGCGATCATGATGAAATACTCTGAACTCCAAAAGGCTTCAGCTTGGGCCCCTCCCACCGTACTGCTTAAGGCATTGGTAGACTCCACCCGGAACAAGTAACATTCTATGGAGGCTGCCCCGTAGTCCTGGCATCTCCAACATCCCTAGATCTCCACTGAAACCCATAGTTCATCTTTACAAACTGTAAGAGGAAAGTCAAAACACAGGAAAGGGCTGGAGAGATGGCTTAGCGGTTAAGGCGCCTGCCTGCTAAGCCTAAGAACGCTGGTTCCAATCTCCAGGTCCCACGGTTAGCCAGATGCAGTGTGACGCAAGGGCGCAATGCCGCACTTGACCACAAGGGGGCGCACACATCTGGATTTCGTTCACAGCAGCTGAGAGACTGCTGGCGCGCCCATCTCTGTCTCCCTCTCCCTCTCCATCTCTCTCTCTCTCTCTGAGTCTCTCCAAAAATAAATAAAATAATAAAATAATAAAAAATAGAAAAAAAAAAGAAAAAAAGAAAAAACATTTTAAAAAAACACAGGAAAAAGATCCTCAATGCTTCCAAGGGAAGCCTCTTGGTCAGCATGGCCCTGACTCATCCTAAAAGATACCACAAATACTGAGAGCCACAGAGCTCCTTGCAGGTCTCCAGAGTCTTTCCTAAGGAGCCAAAAGTTACCTTCAAAAGGAACATATTTGGGCTGGAGAGATGGCTTAGCAGTTAAGGCACCTGCCTGCTGAGCCTAAGAACCCGGTTCCAGTCTCCAGGTCCCATATTTAGCTAGATGCAGTGACTCAAGGGCACACTGCCACATTTGCCCACAAGAGGGGCACACGCATCTGGATTTCGTTCACAGCAGCTGAGAGACTGCTGGTGCGTTCATCTCTATCTGTCTTCCTCTCCCTCTTTCTCTGTCTCTCTCTGTGTCTCTCTCCAAAAATAAAAAATGAATAAATAATTTAAAAAGGAACATATCTGATTACATTTTGGCTACCTGCTTGGTCTTAAGCACTCACAAGAGAAAAATATATCCAAAAGCATTACAGTTTAAACAAGGTACTGGCTTTCAGGCATTACTGTTTGACACTGAATACAGCTAGCCAGTTTTCTTCGTCCTATGCTTAAGACTACAACACTAAGCTCTTATATTGACTTGTGCCTCCTTCCAACAGGACCTGATGCTCTTTTACTGCTTTGATGATAATCTTAATGGTTTTCTTAACTGTTCATCTTTTATGAATATTAACCCAGAGGTCTGGGCCACTGACAGAAAAAAAAAAATCAGTTGAGATAAAACAGCCAAACCTTTACAGGTTCACCTCCAAGACCTAGGCTCCCACGAACAGACTCCTTATATGGAAGGACCCATGAAAATCTTAAAATTCCTTTTCAAGTAAACGGATGAGTCACCCCATAGACATTGATCCTGATTTTCTTTACCAAGCTTCCACTTAAACTTCTGTCTTGTTCCAGCAGGGCACTATTCTGTGATACTTGAGGCAGCTAGGTTTCCAAGCAGAAGACTTTAATTCTCTCGCTCTGAACTCATTCTCAGAACTCTCGAACTCTTATAAACTGTTATAATGTTTTTGTTGTTCTTAACTCTTTCCTTAGGGACAAAAGAAAAAGACCTACATACAGATAGTGATGCGACACCAGACTGGCTCACAAGTTTCTCTCTGGGGGAGATTCTAACTCTCACACCCTGCGACTTCATTCAGCTGGAAGCAGCCGCTTGAAGAGTAGTCCCGATTCTCTGACAGCAGTCAGTTTCTTCTCAGCAGGGGGGAATGAAGGAAAAAAGGAATAAGGTAGCTTTTTTTTTTGGTTTTGCGAGGTAGGGTCTCACTCTGGCCCAGGCTGACCTGGAATTAACTATGCAATCTCAAGTGGCCTTGAACTCACGGCGATCCTCCTACCTCTGCCTCCCGAGTGCTGGGATTAAAGGCGTGCACCACCACGCCCGGCATAAGGTAGCTTTTTATAGGCAGTCAGGGATAGAAGTCCAAAGAGGGAACGAGAAGATGCCGTTGTGCTCATTCTAGTAAAACTGGAACACTCTCTACTTCCGTCCTCTCCAAGATGACCGCCAGGGATATCCCAGCAGGAACTTCTGGCTTCTTCCTCAGCTCAGTCTCTCTGGGTCAGCCCATGAACCAATAAGATCTTGGCCCTACCTGCCCCAGGGAGTTTATGAGCCAATTGGGTCTCTCTTTACACACCTGAGTCTTATAGCAAGGCTCACCCTAATTGAATGTCTGATCCTGTAAAGGATGTTGCCCAGGTAGCCCAACTCTCCCTTCCTGTGCCTTCACCTCTCTGAACATGCATGCGAGTCATTTGTCCCCCTTCTCAGCCATGGTAGAAGAGACCAGTTTCTCAGTGTAGCAGACAGCTTCAGGTTCACTGAGATGAACTTCCAGACCAGGCACAATTATACAGGAAGGGATATTATTTATTGAAGCTCACAGATTCAGGGGAAGCTGGCCTTCTTTCACAGGTCCAAACACAGAGAGCAAAGCCAAAAGCCACACAGCACAGCACACCTCAGGAGCTCCAACTAGGCACACTTTGCATATCTTTAGATTGAAACCCTAAACCCACCACCACACCTTTAAGATCCACCCAGTGACTCTGCCTCCAGCAGGGGGATGCAGATGCAAACAACAAACTAATGAAACACTGACTATACTGGGGACCATATATTCAGACTACCACACTCAGCTTGTGTGTCTCCCTGCTTGCCTTCTACCTGACTCACTTTGATTTCGCATTTTTCTGGGGTCTGAATTTCCCAGCCTCTTCTCTTGTGCTTTCCCTCTGTTACTCTTCCTTAAGCTCCAGGTCCATCTGCACTTCATCCTCTAAGTTTCAACCACATGGAGGTGTAGGGCTGATGCCTTTACACTTTACTCCCAGCAAGTGTGTGACTGTTTCCCTAAATCCTTCAGCATGGGCTTCTATGGTCTGGCTTCCACATGTTAACTACTCTAGCCTCTTGCTAGATCAGTTTTCCCTGAATAAACCTCATAGTTCATAATTTCTCCTTAAATGAATACAGTTTACTAATTCTTTGGTAAAATAAATACAAGGACCCAAACTTCAGGGTTCACAAGTTTGGGGCACTCCTCTTGAACCTCAAAATCTTGCATCAAGAGGAGAGGGAGGTGAGATCTCACTGTTTTTTTTGTTTGTTTGTTTTGTTTTTTTTCTTATGGCTGGTTCTGTTGAATATCTTATTTGGATCCTAAGTAAATAGTAGGCCACATGGCCTTTACATGCTCCTCTGGTGATAAATCCTTAGATAACATAGCCGGGTTTATGTCTTAATCAAAGCATATAAAGGGTGAGTGTGGAGAATTTTCATTTCCTTTAATTGAGCTAATCCCACTTATCTCTGGGCCTCCTGGAGAACCCTCGCATGGATTATAACCCCCTGGATAGGTTACTTCAAATCTGACTCCTTAACCCTACCTTAGGGAGATAAGACCCACTATAAACACAGTTTAGTAAGAATACTTGATACGCCCCCTCTCCATTTCCCCTGAAGGTTTTGATGCCTGTCATTATATTAATTCTACCTACCACCTAGCCCCAGAAGGATACATTTGAACCAATGCTTGCACTGAAGGGTTCAAAAATAAAACACATAGACTCCATAGTTAGTATATGTTTAAATTTTCTTTCCAGTTGTTTGGTTGTGGGCTCATTGTAATTCTTCCACCTTCCAACATCATGTGTTAAAAGCTTGACCCACAGGATGGCAGTGTTGGAATAGTGGGACAGGAAAGTGGTGGAGTCTAGTAAGAAGGTACTTTTAAAAACAAATGTAATACAAGGAGAGAGGATGAAGAGAAATAGTGAGTTCTATTGCAGTGGAAAGAGGCCCAGATGCACATGCCACTTTGTTCATCTGTCTTTCCATGGGTACTGGGGGATCAAACCCAGGACAGCAGCCTTTCCAAACAAGTTCTTTAACCATTGAACCCTCTCTCCAGCCCCTCTAGTGAGAAGTTCCTAGGTCAGCTGGAGCATGCTCTTAAAGGGACTGTGACCACCTAGTCTATTCCTCACTTACTGGCTCATGATGTGGTCACATGTTGCCTGACATTGCCACCTGCTATTTGCCCCGAGGCCCTCACCAGATCATGCCTTTGTGATGGCGAATCTTCTCAGTTTGACGGGATTCAAAGTCACCTAGAAGACTAATAAAGCACTCCTGTGGGTGTGTCTGTGAGGGTCTCTTCAGAGAGGATTAATTACCCGGGAAGATCCACCATTAAAATGGGCAGCATCATTTCATAGACTTGAGGCCCAGTAAGAATAAAATGAGAAACAGGAAAAAGCCAACTAATGGCAAGCTTTCTCTCTTTTTCTGCTTTCTGCATGCCATGATGTAAGTTGCTCTGGAACCATGAGCAAAGTTAATCCTTCCTCCCTTCCATTGCCTCTATCAGGCATATCAGCCATAAAAAGTCTGATGGACACATCCATGAGTCTGCAGAACAAGAGTTCTGAGAACGAGTTCAGAACACGAGAATAAGTGTCTTCTGCTTGAAAACCTAGCTGCACCAAGCATCTCAGAACAGGAATGCAAAACTAATACAATTCCTATATTCCTTCCTCATTTTGTCTTTCTAAGTTCTCCATATATTATTCTTGCACCATCTTCTTTTCTCCTTCTAAAGCACAAAGCAAGGTATTTGAAAGGGTGGATGTGTGTAGGAACAAAGAGGAGAATGGGACAAGGTAATTCCAGATCCTGCTTGGTAACAGGGAGAGCAAAAATCAAGAATTGTCATTGTAGACACTTACATATCTGAATGACACTAACAGAGAATTTGTTCAATAATACATTTGAAAATTTGTAAAACCTTTAAAGTTCCTACAGTACCAAGATTTCCCACTAAGGTTCACCTAGGGCTTTAAAAAAATTACCATTTTTCATAGTACCATCTTAACCACATTTATATAGGTAAAAAATTTTAAATATAAAATTTTAAATGTTGTGTGTTTAAGAAAAGAGAGAAATGTCTATTTCAGCTTATCAACCAAGCCATGTAATATTTAGCTTTTAGCAATTATTCTACCAGTATTTTCTCTTAGGCACAATGTGTTTCTTACTGATATTTAATTTAACTAAAAATTTTATATATGAGAAAAGTAGAAACCTTTACTTTTAGAGTTTCTTTAAAAATGTGAACTTCAGACTGGAGAGATGGCTTAGCATTTAAGGCGTTTGCCTGCAAAGCCAAAGGACACCGATTCGATGCTCCAGGACCTGCGTAAGCCAGATGCACAAGGGGGTGCATGCATCTGGAGTTCATGTGCAGTGGCTGGATGCCTTGGCACGCCCATTCTCTCTATCTCTCTGTACCTCTCTCTCTGCCTCTTTCTCCCTCTCAAACAAATAAATAAAATATATTTTTTAAAAACTCCAAAAAGGGCTTGGAGAGATGGCTTAGCGGCTAAGGTGCCTGCCTGCTAAGCCTAAGAATGCTGGTTCCAATGTCCAGTGGTTCCAATCTCCAGGTCCCACGTTTAGCCAGATGCAAAGTGAGGCAAGGGCACAATGCCACACTTGCCCACAAGGGGGCACAAGCATCTGGATTTCATTCACAGCAGCTGAGAGACTGCTGGCGCACCCATTTCTGTCTCCCTCTCCCTCTCTGTCTATCTATCTCTGTCTCTCTCTCCAAAAATAAATAAATAAAATAATAAATAAATAAAAAATTTTTAAAAACTCCAAAAAATATGCTGTTTTCATCAAAAATACTAAAAATTTTAAAATGAGAATTAGTTGTAAAGAGGAAGGTATATATTTACTTAGGTTATAATCTTAGCCTTACACCAATGGAAAAGAAATTTGGAGCTTGGTATAATAGCATAAGTAACTACAGTTATTTCTGAAAATAAGATTTATTTATTTATTTGGTTTTTTGAGAAAAGGTCTCACTGTAGCCCAGGCTGATCTGGAATTCACTATGTAGTCTCAGTCTGGTCTGGAACTCATGGTGATCCTCCTACCTCTGTCTCCCAAGAGCTAAGATTAGAAGTGTGCACCATCCCACACAGATTAGATTTGATTTTTAAAATAAATTTAGCACCTCTCTTATTGCTCAAATATATCATATGTCAGGGGTTGGAGAAATGGCTCAGCCGTTAAAGGCACTTGCTTGAAAACCTTGCAGTCTGGGTTCAGTTCTCCAGTACCCACATAAAGCCAGATGCACAAAGTGACACCTGCATCTGGAATGATTTTGCAGTATCAAGCAGCTCTGGATTGTTCACACACACTCTTACTCTATCTCTGTCTCTCTTTTTCTCAAATAAATAAAATATTTTTAAAAGGAATATCATACTTCAAAGTATTTTGTTGCCTGTGTCCAAAAATGTATTTTCTTCTGCTTGTTTATGATTCTCCTGACATGGTGATAACTTCTCAAGTACCTAGTGATTTTTGATGGTGACCTCATCTTTATAACTGATAGTTCCTGATCATCATTATTATTGTTGTTGTTTTCCAAGGTAGGGTATTGCTGTAGCCCAGGCTGACCTTGACCTTGAACTCACAGCAATCCCCCTACCTCAGCCTCCCAAGTGATGGGATGAAAGGCATGCACTGTGCTGTAGAGATGGTTTTAGTGGCTAAGGTGCTTGCCTGCAAAGCCTAAGATTCAATTCCCCAGTACCCACATAAGCCAGATGCACAAGATGGTGCATGCATGTACTAGAGGTCCTGGCTCACCCATTCTCTCCCTCTCACACACTCTTTCTCTCAAATAAATAAATAAAATGAAAAACTTTTAGAGTCGGGTGTGGTGGCACATGCCAGTAATCCCAGCCCACTATTCAGGAGGCAGCAGTAGGAGGACTACCAGTAGGTCGAGGCCAGCCTGAGAGTATATAGCCCAGGTCAGCCTGAGCTAGAGTGAAAACCTACCTTGAAAAACAAAAAACAAACAAACAATCAGTTTTAAAAGCATGTGTCACCATGCCCAGCCCTGCTTATTTCTTGATGCCTTAGTTTCTCCTGCCCATCTGAGTGAGGGAGGAACTGCCTGGTTGGCAATTCACATTTCAGCAGGGGGCATGGTAAGACGTTCCTCTTGACAGCGCATGGTTTGGCTACTCTCTGTTTGTGCGGAGCATGGCCAGACATCAATGCTCTCCATCGTCTTCTCTAGTTCTGTACTCTACTGGAGAGGAGCACTCCTAGTACAGCCACTGAGCAGACTTCATGGTTGCTGTCATTGTTTTTCTTGTAATAGTTTCCTAAAGGCTTTTGCCATTTTCCTCCTTGACCCAAGTCAATCTTCAGTCACTCTTAATTCTCTGTTTGGTTCACCAAGATTGCCTCTTGGGCTTGCAGGTATGAACACAAGTTGCCTTGTTGTTACAAGTGCCTAGGCTATCATAAACGTTTTTTAAAAGTTAAGAAGTTATTAAACGCTCTCCAGGATAAATCACATAATAGGCTACAGAATATTTTGACAAATTTGAAAAGGTGTAAATCATATCAAGCATGTTTTTCCAGTAATACAGACAGGAGGCAGAGGTGGGAGGATTGCTATGAGTTTGAGGCCAACTTGAGACTGTAGAATGAGTGACAAATCAGCCTGGGATAGAGTGTGACACTACCTTGAAAAAAAAATCAATTAGGCTGGAGAGATGGCTTAGTGGTTAAAGTGTTTGCCTGCAAAGCCAGAGGACCTTGGTTCAATTCTTCAGGACCCACATAAGCCAGATGCACAAGGTGGCACATGTGTCTGGAGGTCATTTGCAGTGGCTAGAGGCCCAGCTGCACCCATTGTCTCTCTTTTTTTTCTCTCTCTCTCTCTCTCTGCCTCTCTCTCTCAAATAAATAGATGAAAAATAAATAAAATATTTTTAAAACCAATTAGAGGAGGCTAGAGATGTAGGAGTAGTTGTAGGGTACTTCCTAGCTTGTATACAGCCCTAGGTTCAATCCCCAATTATAAGAAACAATTGGAAGGAAGGGAGAACGGAAGGGAGAGAGGGAGGGAGGAAGGAAGGAAGGAAAGAAACAAAGAAGGAAGAAAGGAAGAAAAAGTAAGTGGAAGAGGGATAAAGAGATAGCTCAGTGGGTAAGTCACTTGCCTGCAAAGCCTAAAGACCCAGGTTTGATTGTCTAGTACTCACAAGGTGGCACAGGCACCTGCAGAATTTGTCTGCAGGGGCTAGAGGCCCTGGTGTGCCCATTCTCTCTCTCTCTCTTTCTCTGTCTCTCTCTGCTTGCAAATAAATAAATAACTAAAAATTTAAGAAAAGACAGAAAGAAAAGAAAGCAAGCAGAAAGGGAGAAAGGAAAAGGGAAGAAAAGATAAAAAGAAAGGAAGAGAAATTATATGAGAAATGAGAAAATTTGCCAATAATTGCAAATTTCACATCCCTGAACAACCAATGAGTCAAAAATTCAAAAGAGAAATAAAAAGTATCTTCAGACAAATGAAAATTGAAATACATCAAAATAAGTACATTGGGGACTGGAGAGATAGCTTAGCAGTTAAGGCCTTTGCGTGTGAAGCCTAAGGATCCCAGTTCGATTCCCCAGGTCCCACTTAAGCCAGATGCACAAGGGGGCACATGCATCTGGAGTTCGTTTGCAGTGACTAGAGGCCCTGTTGTGCCCATTCTCACTCTCCCTCTCTCTCTTTCCCCCTCTCTATCTCTAATAAATAAATAAAAAATAAATAAAATCTTAAAAAAATAAATACATTGGACCCTAGCAACAAGATCATTGTAAAGTCTGATATTCTTGAACAATGAGAAGGTGCTATGTTTGTATAAAAAGCAACAAACAAAATGAGTTAGAGACAGGAAAAATGAGAAATTACCCAAGCTCCAACAGGAGGGCATATAAATTAAATGTCCCTATCCAAAAAAAAAAAGAAAAACCACTTTGTTTTCTTTCTATATCTTAAATTCAAAATGCATTTAAAGGAAATGAATTGCAGTGTTCACTTATCTGTCAACACTCAGAAGAACTTAAAAGAGAAATTGTCTCAATTCCATTATTTCATTAAAATTCTGTTCCCTGGGCAGAATTTACATTCAACCTGAAAGAAGGTTTAAGAAGTGAAATATGTAACTTCCCACTTTGATCAAGTGCTCCTTGACCCGGATGTCCAAGATTTTCATCTCATCCAGGAACCAGCCTGGCACAATCTGTAGCCCACGGAACTGTTCCTCTTTGTAAGTAACATTTCATCAAGTGCCTCTGGCCTGGGAATGAAGCAGGAGTGGTAAGGATGGCTGGGAGGAGGCCTGCATGCTATCATAATACTGATCATTGGGTGAAAAGAGCATTTGTGAGCAAATCCTGCACTGCCTAGCAACTGTCTCTAGGCAAAGGGTACAGGGCTCCAGCTGTTGTCTTTCAGGAGCCTCCAGCCTGTCTCTGCACACTGACAGGGTATCTGTTTGGATTATCTGAATTCAAGTTTTAAGGTACAGTTCTCAGCAACTCTTAATTCTGAATATTTCGTTTGTGAGTGACTGGCACATAAAACCCATTATAACTACAATTCATGCATCTCTAAATATAGCATAAATTTACAGAGTTTGAACTATAATGGAAAATAATGTCTGAGGTTAGAAGCTTTATATTTTTAAAAAAGAACATTCATGATAGATCCTTTGGGGTCTAAACCCCGCCATATTCATAACAAGTCTAGATCTCTACTTACGCCTACACACACTCCTGAGAGTAGACGATGTGGTGGTTAAATATAGCCTAGAAACTTCTTACCTACCACCCAAATAATCCACCCCTGGCCTCCCTTGTGTGGTCACTGCTGCTGCTTCCACTTCCTGATGGCAACACCTGCTTGACCCTCAGCCTTGCTGCAGGGTAGAACAAGGCAAAGCTGACAGTAATGGTAGAAAGTGGTCAGAGAAAATGGGAGAGCTCAGCAAGGGGCAGACTGACATATTGATAGAGTAGAAGCCTTTCTGTGGAGAACCGTGTCAGAAAATGTGGAGGAATATACTGAGTACTGTAGCCTGAGTGTTGTGGTGGTTAGAGCTTGCTCGTGCTCCTGAGCCACTCGCTCACATCTGCAGCCTGCCATGTTGCTTCTTTTTTATTATTTATTTATTTATTTTAAAGCGGTAGCTTTTAATTATTATTTATTTATTTATTAGAGACAGAGGGGGAGAGAGAGTGAGAATGGGCGCGCCAGGGCCTCTAGCCACTGCAAACTAACTCCAGATGCATGCACCGCCATGTGCATCTGGCTTACGTGGGTCCTAGAGAACTGAACTGGGATCCTTTGGTTTTGCAGGCAAACTCCTTAACTGCTAAGGCATCTCTCCAGCCCCCTTTATTTATTTTCTTTAATTGTTTTTATTGTTATATTTTTTTTAAGGTAGGGTCTCGCTCTAGCACAGGCTGACCTGGAATTCACTATGTAGTCTCAAGATGGCCTCGAACTCACAGTGATTCTCCTACCTCTGCCTCCCGAGTGCTGGGATTAAAGGCGTGCACCACCACACCCAGCTCTTGGGTGCTTCTTGTTCCCCGAGTTCCCACACACTTCCCAAAGCACACACTGGCCTTTAGTCAGCCATCACTTACCCTCTCCTCCCCACCCTCTCTCCTTGCTCACCTCCTTATTGTTGTCCAGTTCAACTCATCTGACAGTCCAGGTGCTATACAAACCCCTGGCATTTTTACAGAACATTTCTCCCCATCTCTAGCTTAGCTGAAACCCCAAGGAGCTTCCTTGATTTTCAGTCTTCTTGAACAGAACCTGTTCTCTGTCTATTCCTCATAAGCCAGAGCCAGAGGATGGACTGTCCTCTTAATTGATCCTCCCAGCTCACCATGCTACTTCCAGACCTTGTTTTCATGAGAATCCACTGTTCATATAGGAGACAGTATCTCATTAAGAACACAGCATTTGGATGGGGTTCTATATTTTAAGATGGCGAGATCACCAAACATTTCGGAGCCTCACTTTCCACATCGGACTAGGGGACAGGAATATCATTTTGCAAAAATGATATGCAAATTAACTTATTCTTTCTTTTTCCAAATCTTCACTGATTTGTAAGTACTGAGTGTGTTTTAAAGTATTCAGCAAAGCAGTTCTTTCCCTCATGAAGGTTGAAGTCTCATGGGGGCATAAATTCTTCACAAATGATGTGAGAAAAAATATAACTGAGGTTTCATTGAAGGTATAGTTTAGATGCAGAGAGCTGCTTGGAGGAATAGAGTAGGAGATGATGTTTGGGGTGAGAATGGAAGGATAAGTAGGAAGGAGGCAAAGGAACGTGACATGGGAAGGAAGGGCACTGCAGATGGGACATCCAGGGACTGACAGAGAGTCATAGTGAGAGTCTGTGTCCTACGTCATAGAGCGCGGCTACAGGTGTGGGCTAGGGGGAGATTTTGTAGAACTTGATGAGAAACAATGGTTTTGAGCAACATTATTTTTATTTTTTATTTTTTGGTTTTCCGAGGTAGGGTCTCACTCTAGCACAGGCTGACCTGGAATTCACTACATAGTCTCAGGTTGGCCTCAAACTCATGGTGATCCTCCTACCTCTGCCTCCCAAGTGCAGGGATTAAAGGCGTGCGCCACCACGCCCGGCAGTTTTGAGCAACATTCAATGCATTTAAAAGACTTCGCTGAGGACAGTTGTTGAAGCTTGATGACTTGGTCAATTAATCTATATTCATGTAGGCCTTGCTCTCCGGTATTGGAATGTAAAGGAACCCAGCTCAAAGTTTTGCTCTTTACTCAAGCTCTTGCTAGCACTCTTTCTTAACTCAGCCAATACTGCTTCATACCTCAGTGACATGAGTAACCGCAGAGGCCACTCCGGGGTCTTTTCTTTACTGGCTTCATGATGGGCTTTCCTTTTGTTCATATGTGCCCTTCCTTTTATTTTATCTTTATTCAATTGCATCATCTTGGGAGTCTCTTGTATGCAGTATGAAGCTGGGTTTTACTTTCTGATAGAAGTATGACTTATACCATGTACACGAACCCTAAATCATAATCTTACTATGTTCAACTGGTCAAAGCTAAGTTATAAGACTGGACATGCACATTTCTTAGAGAGAAATCATAAACTTCTGTGACCGAAGGATAGGTCATGGGATCTACTTCAGATTATATGAGCTACAGATATAGACAGATATAGATAGTTAGATAATGCTTTTAGTCAGATCACCTACTTGAGATATCTGTGTAAGAATGAGACTCTCTCACCACTTTCTCAGGCTCACGTAGGAACCACATGTGAGCTAGAAGAGGAAGCCAGCACTTACCTATGTGCTTCCCAGAGTGTGCAGTGCTGTTCAGTGTTAGCCACAGTATGGACAGCCAGCACAGAGGACTGCAGCTTTCCCTACTCAAGGAAACAGGCCTTGCTCTCCCATTTTCTTTTCTTTTGCTCATAAAGATAGAAGAATTAGAGGGCCAGGAATTTTCTGGAAGCTTTTTCTTCTCATTCATAGCTATGAATGCAGCCTAACACAATTGTGAACTTACTTAAAACATTATGGGATGTTTCTGGCAGTTTTTTTTTTTTTTTAAGGTCGGGTCTCCCTCTAGCCCAGGATGACCTAGAATTCACTATGAAGTCTCCGGGTGGCCTCAAACTCATGGCAATCTTCCCACCTCCGCCTCCCAAGTGCTGCATAGTAGTATATTTTTATATATATAATACAACTGCATAGCACATGAGAGCAGCATTTGTAGGTGACAACATAGTGTCGTAACTCAAAAAGGTTGGACATGCCTGACAAGCTGATGGAGACATAGGTTCAGTCTTAAAAAAGAGAAGGAGAAGAGCTAAGAATTAGAATGATGGATTACTGATGGATGAAAATGACTGCCTGTGGGATGGGCTTCCTCCCTGTGAGCTGCTGGCCAGGAAGGTGTCTGAGGCCCTCCCACACAGTACAGTTTACCACCACTGCTGTTAGTTGCCCACCAAAACCAGATGGTAAGACCCAATTGGTAGAGATACCACAGGCTTTGGTTGCAGGACATGGACAAATCAAGCTGGAGCTGACCTGGAAACTTCCTCTCCATGGGATAGCTTTCCTAGTGCTGGCAAGTGCTATGATGGTTGTCGGAGAGAAGATAAGTGTCATCAGCAGCCTTACTCAGCCGTGAACCCTGCGTGCTACACCACGCACTGGCCAGACAAGACGTTCTCAATGATGCAATAGAATAGTGGCGCTTTCTGATTGGTTTCGAGTCCCACACCACAGAAAGGAATTTGTTACTGTAAACCTGGCCAAAATCTTATGGCTAGAGAGGTCATATACCCCAGTGAGGAAACTATAGCTCTTGTTTTTCTAAAGGGACATTGATGCACCTGTCAAATTACCCCATAAATACTTATGCTTATGTACCTTCTAAATATTTGTGTTTCTATCTGTAGAT
Organism: Orientallactaga sibirica; assembly: GCA_036365145.1. Taxonomy (NCBI): domain Eukaryota; kingdom Metazoa; phylum Chordata; class Mammalia; order Rodentia; family Dipodidae; genus Orientallactaga; species Orientallactaga sibirica. Next base: position 28,215,176 of record JAEOAD010000004.1, on the reverse strand, counting down.
TCGTGATGCTGTCAGCTTTTGGCCAGAGAAACTTCTTTCTGCAGGCAGCTATAGTTACTGCATAGATTCATAACTGGTCACAGTGTTGAGACTGATGTTGATCACTAAGTCCTCTCTGTATCACCCCCTTCCACTCAAGGCTTATGAAACCCCATGAAGGTGGGGAGAGGAAAGAATGCAAGAGGCAGACAAAGAGGTGCAGTATTGTGGGGAGGGACTCACAAAGTCCTCTCCTCCCTGAGAATTTTTTAAATAGTTAGTGATTGCTAGGGGAGAGAGGGAGATACTTTCTTTAGTAGTGTAGCCACTGATAAGATGCCTATGCTTTTGTAAATAACCCCTCACTCCCATTCCTGAAAGGAACCCTCACCAAACCCTGTGCCCTAAAAAGCCATGAAAGCAGAGCGGAAGAGAGGTAATAGTTGGGAAAATGGGACAGGCAGGCATGGGAGAGGGACAAGGAAGAGTTAATGAGGAATGATTGTGGTCAAGGTATGTTATATATATGTACAAAAATGTCACAGTGAAACCCGTTAATATGTATAATTAATATTTATGTTAATAAAAAATGTAAAATAGAAAATGACTGGCCTGCTACAGAATCTGTCCATGTTGTTGAAGAAGTCTCAACACAACATGAACGAAGGGTTTCACAGAGCACAGACCAATGAAAAGAAATAAGAAGCCAGACATGGTGGCACTCACCTTTAATCCCAGCACTCATGAGGCCGAGGTAGGAGGATCATTGTGAGTTCAAGGCCAGCCTGAGGCTACACAGTGAATTTCCAGTCAGCCTGGGTTACATCGAGACCCTACCTCAAAAAAAGAAAAGGAAAGAAGGAAGGGGAAAAAGAGAAAGGTGCAGGCGTCATGATTCATAGAATAAAACACTAAGATTGAAATAGAAGGGGTCACATTGAATAGGAAATTGAAAAGGATGAGGTTAGCAGAACCTGGATATAAACGGGAGGTAAATTCTATCATTTAAAGGAAAGGTTATTTAAACGAAAAAATGTGATGTATACACAGAAGTCTAGAATACGGATGACTCTGAGTTATTGTTATTGTTGCTTGTTTTTATTTTTTGAGATCGAGTCACATGTAGCCCATTCTGCCCTCAAACTCACTATGCCGCTGAGTCTAGCAAATTATTGACCCTCCTGACTTCACCTGCCAAGTGTTATTGCCAAGATGTTATTGTTGCTGCTGCTATTGTTTACGCAGCAGGACATTGAAGAAATCTGCTAGAATGAGAACAAGGGTATTTAGAACAGTCTCAATACTAATGCTGAAATTAACCAAAGGTGAACAAATAAACCTAAGTTACTAGCTTTCTGGATGAGCAACAAGCTATAATAGAGAAAAAATTACAAAGATCATCACAAAAAATTAACAGAATGTCATAAAAAGAAATAGTGTTTTAGATATAGTCAAAACATAAATTACTTCAAAAGTAAGTAAATATAACATAATTATAATTTAACTTTGGATGCAGCTTGGGAAGGATTAGATAAAGTCATTTTTAGAGTTATACGGAATGACTAATGAACACAAGGAAACTAGTTAGGTAATTGCTTCACCAAACCGAGGTATAGCATGACCTCCTTATTGGCTTTGGCTTAGAAAAGAACTTCAAAGGAACAGAATGGAGAGCTCAGAAATAGATTCTGGTACATGTGAGTATTTGATATATAACAAAAATTGTATTTGAGCAAAAGAGAAATGATGGGTTATTTTTAAAATGGTGCGGCTGGCTCAGTAGATCTGGGAGCATATCAAGATAAATTCCAGATTGACTAAAGAAAAGGAAAAATAAGGCTGGAGAGATGGCTTAGCAGTTAAGGCTCATGATTATGAAGCCTAAGGACTCCAGTTCAATTCTCCAGGTCCCACGTAAGCCAGATATACATGGTGGCACATGCATCTGTAGTTCATTTGCAATGGCTAGAGACCCTGGCATGCCCATTCTCATTCACTCTTTCTCTACCTCCCTCTTTGTGTCTCTAATAAATAAATAAAATAAAATAAAATCTTTTTTAAAGTTTTTTGAAAAAATAGATAAAGAAAAGAAAAAATAGAGTTACCTATATGCAAAGATCCCTCAACTTGAAGAACCAAGCCAGGACCAAGAAACAATACAGCAAAAGACAGGGATCATTTCAACTCTATATTATGAAGGACTAAATGTAAATGAAAAGAAAATGAATGCTATGATTCAATAAAAACCTCAAGATGGCCTAGAGAGATGGCTTAGTGGATAAGGCGCTTGACTGCAAAGCTTAAGGACCCAGGTTCAATTCCCCAGTACCCATAAAAGCCAGATGCATGACGTGGTGCATGTGTCTGGAGTTCATTTGCAATGACTAGGGTCACTGGCATCCCCACTTTCTCTCTATAGCTGCCTCTTCTTCTCTCTCTCAAATAAATAAATGAATAAATTAAAACAATACTTCAAGTTTAAAAGGAAATATTGCTTTCTTTTAAAAAGGGAATAATAAATTAAGAAAAACTGTTTAAGACCCATGATGGAGAAGAGCTGAAGAATACAAAAATATTTACAAGTGGTTGAGACATAAATAGCCAAACTGAAATGGTGGGCAAATAACATTTACAGAAAGGCAAATTCAAATGCCATTAAACATGAAATTACACCCAGTCTTGCCTAGAGTTAATAAAATGCAGATAAGGTAATTGCAATACATCATTTCACAGCCTTTAGATTAGAAGTGAAAATTCTTGCTGCTCTAGACAATTAGACACATACTCTGACACTTGTGGAAATGTTACAGACTTTTTCAAAATGTGATCTGGCTGAGGTGGGAGGATTGTACATTTGAGGTCAGCCTGGGCTATAAATTGACACGCTGCCTCAACAAACAGAACAAGACAAGCTGTAATCTGGCAATATTGATGGAAACTAAAACTGCATTTGCCCATCCCATTCTTAGGAATCCACCCCGAGGATGAAACTACCATACAGACAATGGGGTTTACTGTGGTGGTCACTTGTGTAGAGAGAGATTGAAGACAGCACACTCAGTGGGCCACTCCCTGGCCAGAGGCTCAATGTGTGTGGTATCAGGAAATAATTAAGAGAACTCAATTTTGTTCATATTAAACACTTTCTCTGAGCTAGTCCCACCCCCATTTTATCCTCACAACAGCCTTATAAAAGGTAGATGTAATGATTGCATAGGGGAAAGAAAACTGAAGCTCTGGAAATTTTTTAGAAAACCACTAATAACTATTCAAACCACAATATTTTCTCTTTAAGCCAGTTGTGGCAGAGAGATTTTCATAATACACTGTTCTGAAAGAAAGTTTAAATATAGAGCATGTGAAATAAAGTTGGCTTTATTATAAAGCAAATGAATCTCTATCTTTACATGCAAACACTCCCCAGGAACATCTTTTTGTATTCTAGACATGTATGAATAATTACAAATGAGAAACATATTGTTATTAACAAATGAGCTAAATATAATACAGTGGAAAAATTCATAGGATATTTCAGACAGGTGTATATGATTATGTAGGTGGGGAGATGGCTGGGTTGTATGTCACTTATTTTTATTTGGTTTATAATCTTACATTGTATTATTTTGAATGAACATTGTTAGGAGAAGGGGAAGCTATATCCATTGTAGGAAAAATATACATTGATGGGTATATAAAAATGATAATTCCATAAATTGACCTCAAGATTATGTCTCTTATGTCTCTAGCATTTAAAACTTCGTACAAACATATATAATAAAATATATATAATAAATATATATAATAAATAATAAATATAATATAAATAAATATAATATAAATATAATAAATAAATATATAATATATATAATAAATATATATATATATTCATTATATGTATGACTTAAAATGTAAGACTAAATATCATGTCATGAAAGCAGGATTTGTTTTTAAAGCAGGAGTAAAATTAAATGTACATTTTTGTATTTAGGTAGACCCTTCAAGGAAGCAATTTCATTAAAAAATTTGATGATATCCTTTTTCTCACATTAATTTGAAGTAAATTAAATGTCACTCCTATGGAATATTGTAATTTTATCTAGATATTTCCACATCTTAATTAACATTACTGCACACAAACTGTAACCACATTGCTTTTAATGTTATTGATTAAATTATAAATTCCCGAAAGGCATTTACAATATGATATGATATCTTGAATATGTCATCTTTTTTATTCTATGTACAATAGATAACCTCCTTCTAGGCATGAAGCAGCCCTAGGGTACAGAGGAAGAGTAATCCCAAGACCCAGAATTCTCACTGATCAAGGGAGGATGCCTTCCAGAGTCATAACGAATCAAGGAGGCGGAGCCTCAGAGGATCCCAGGCAGCCGCTGCGGTGGGGGGGCAGCTCCCTTTGGAGTGAAGGGTGGGAGGTTGCAGGAGAAGTGGAAGTGCTTTCTTCACAGGACTAGACTTCCCTTGATAACATGAGGTAGAGAGCCTTTGAGGAGAGCATGAGGACTCAAGAGCTTGTGAGGATGGGAGATGCTCAGTGGTTAAGGCACTTGCTTTCAAAGCCTAATGACCCGAGTTCGATTCCCCAGTACATCTGGAGTTCGTTTGCAGCGTCTGGAGGCCCTTGGGGGCCCACTCTCATTCTCTCTCTCTCCTTGCAAATAAAGAAGTTAATAAAAGTTTAATATTCCAAAGGCTGCAGCAGAAGGGAGAATAATGTTGGGGGACAGCACATTGAGAAAACCCAGGAGGAGGGAGATAGAAACTAGAGGGGAAAGAGTCCGGGTCTGGACTGAGTATGAACTTTTTGTTTTAATTAGTAGTCATTGGTCATCACCAATTTGATACAAATTTTGTTGGTTTAACTGCCTGAGGTCCCAGGCAGTGTAGTCTCTGGGTTTTGCGTACCTTGGCCTTGGAACAATACTGGAGCTGAAGGACAAGCTCTTGTAGGAACTTTGGGAGAGTTATCAGCAACTATTAACTGTTTTTTTTTTTTTTTTTTTTTTTTTTGTGAGACCAAAACAGCCATTCTTTGATTACAAGCTAAACTACTTAAATTCAATTTCTGGGGATCTTTTATTCACTTAACTTGGGACATGCTGTATTCCACTTGAGAAGAAAGGTTGCTACAACTGTTGTCTTTTGTCATATTTGGCTGTGAACAGGACTTGTTTCTTGGGCTCTCTTTGTTTGGTGAAGGTCAGTGTTGCACATTCTCTCAGTCCTAAAGTCCTGGGCTCATGACCTCTTTATGACCAGTTTTTCTAGCCAACATGACGTAAAGTAACAGGGCTTGCCAGTAACACTGAGTATCTCAGCCTGAGAGATCACTTTAAGAAAGCAAGCTGAACTAACTCAATGACTCATAAAAACAGACTTAGGAGGAAAAGCATCAAGGAAGCCAATGAAGAGAGAATGCGGAAAAGATTCGATTTGCAGCCATCCATTCTTAAGCCATTGTTGGCTTCTTCACAGTTTCTCTTCTATTGTTTACTTTTGAAACTGGTGTCTTTGTGTCTGAAAACATTAGGGTAGTATGAACTAATGTGCCAATGCCAGACTATGGGGATTTTATGAGTTCAGAATTTCATTGCAGATCAAAGGTTTGTGAGTGTCTTGTTTTCGTGTTTCAGTTCAGGACTGAGACATTTCTCTAGACCCCAGCAATTCAGCTAGCATGCATTTTGAAGATGTAATTATGAACTTTTGAAGGGGGCATCCGGAACGTGTTGAGTTTTGCACAGATCTAATCTTGATCCGACATTCAGCCTCAGGCCGTTGTGATCACCTTGCTTTCTTTTAAGTAGGCTTGCTTTGCAAAGAGCTACATATCCAGAGACCTAAGAGAGGGTGGGTAATGTGGTAACTCCACCAACCATTGCTGGGCGTAGCTTTAGAATCTCCAAGCTCTATTCCTGCTCAGCTTTTCTGTTTGCCTAGTTGGCACTAGTCCTAGAAAAAAATAAAAAAAGAAAAAAAAAAAGATTTTCTTTTAAAAGCCATGATCATAGGCATATCAATGCATGTTTCTATTTGGTGAATCCTGCATCAAATGCCAAACCAAAAATATTACTTTCATGAGATTTTATTTATAGTTCTTGTGAAAACTGGATAACTTATATTCTGTACTGAAAAGGTAGTTTGTTTTTCCTACTCATGTTGTAGGAAACAAATTTAAATATTTGTTTGGATATATTCCTTTCTCATTCAATGCCAGTGTACCTAGAATCCTGTACCCGACCTACAGAGACTTCTTAAAGTGATATCAAGAAGAAATATTTATTTATGATGAAGTTCTACTTAAGTAGAATGCTCTTTTCCCCACTGCTCTGTCTAATAGTTGTACTTAGAAGAAATGGAGTGAAAATCTTTTGTTGGAAAACAAGTCTGGGATGTGGGATATATACAGGAGAGAAACTTAAAATACAACCCTGACCAAAAAAACAAAAAACAAAAAAAGCTCTCAAGTGAAAATTGAATTGCTAATAGAGCCATAAGGTGATATCTGACAGAAGTAAGGCCCCACCAGCCCTGTTGCTGCGTTTTTGACTACTGAGGTGAGACAAGGCTCCATAACTTTTGTTTTTTTCCATAATTAAAATTGGATTGATAATATTTCCACTCTACTTAATAAATAGTAGGAAAAGGTTCCTATTTACAAGCTGTGCTTATTTTCCAATATTGAACACAATTCATACTTTACAGTCTGAAATGACATGCTGGGATTCTTTTGGAGTTTTCTTGGTTAAGATGCTAGGCATGGGGAGCAATTTTTTTCTCTTTTGAAATATTTTAATGAAAATATTTCTTGCTTGAAGAACATGAAGATAAGTTTATAAGAGAGAAATTACATATTCATCTAGATGTCTGAGAACTTATCTTCTTACAATTAACTTGAAAGAAAAGATGAGACCTTACACCAGCAAACACAGTTATGCAGCAAGCGGAAGAGATAATAAATATGGATAGATGAGTGAGCCTGTTTCACTGCTGATCTCTTCAGATTATTGATCATCCAGATGGTGTGTTTCTTGGTTTTACAGTTTGAGAAATGTGCTTTTTACAGGTCATCTATTGGATATCAAGTCCTATAAAATTGAGTTTTGTCCTATACTTTGCAAATCTGAGATATTCGTCTGGAGCTTACAGTTCTTCTTATGCATTTACAACTTCCTTTCATTTGTATCTACTTAAAGGTCATATCTTGAGCTACTGCTAAGTACCAGACAATTAACTTGGTATTAGGAATGAAAGCTATTATGTCCTCCATTTGAGTAAGGATACATATATACATGCATACAAACAAGTGATCGCAGTAAAGTATTTATTGTTATGGACACATATATAAATGATTATGGGCTGGAGAGATGTCTTAGCGGTTAAGGTGACTGCCTGCTTGCCAAGCCTAAGAATTCTGGTTCCAATCTCCAGGTCCCACGTTTAGCCAGACACAAAAGGTGACTCAGGGGCGCAATGCCGCACTTGCCCACAAGGTGGCGTACTCATCTGAAGTTCATTCACAGCGGCTGAGAGGCTGCTGGCACACCCATTCTCTCTCTCTCTCTCTCTCTCTCTCTCTCTCTCTCTGTCTCTCTCAAAGCAATGATTATACTAGGAGGACAGGAGGAAGTCTAAATCAGTCATTTAGATAATCAGGTCCTTTGTCAGTAACTAAGTGACTTTTTTTTTTCAGAAAGAATGTTCATGACTTAAATAATAGTTTACATTAATTCAACACTATCATATTATAATCCTCTATATGTTTATGCTGTGTGTATAACTTCTTAAGCTGTACTCTGTAGGATTCAGATTGCAGCTTTTAAGTGTTTGTCAGCCCTTGTTGTAAAGGAAGCATGAGAGCTCTCCACAGAACTACACAATGGGCTCCACAGCCTCTGGAGGAAACTGTCGGTGATGATATCATGATGATATAATAACCTAGGTGACTTCATGTTGTTCTCTCAGCGTTTAACATTTCATTTTGTCCTATGTCACTCACCTTGTAAAAATTATTTTCTATCTTTTTTTTTTGGAGAGAGAGAGATGGGCACGCCAGCAGCCTCTCAGCTGCTGAGAACGAAATCCAGATGCATGCATCCCCTTGTGGGCAAGTGTGCCATTGCACCCTTGCATCACTGCATCTGGCTAAATGTGGGACCTGGAGATTGGAACCAGAGTTCTTGGGCTTGGCAGGCAGGCGCCTTAACCACTAAGCCATCTCTTCAGCCCTATTTTCTATCTTTTAAAATATCAGGATTTAGTCTGAACATTTTCTGCCTGTGATCTTTCTTTTCACCATCCTTCTTATTAGTTGTACTGCATTGAGCCTGTTCATTTGAGTTAATAGTTTTAATTATTGCGTTTTAACTTCTTAAAGTTCTATTTGATTGTTGTCAGATGAATTCCTAATGCTCATGAGCATTATGATATCTGTTCTGTGAAGGTATTAGCCATAGCTATTTTAGAGTTTGTCTAAAATCTCTACTATTTAGATCACCTATGGGTATACTTGTTTTTCTATTTTTCTCTTAGACTTTGATTTTTGTCTTCAGAGGGCATTGATAATCTCTTGCTGGATGTTAGACACTGTGAATTGAAAATGAGAACAACAATTTGAGTCTCTGAGTAATTGTTTTATAAGCTATGAATGAAAAAGGTTACCATGATGACATTGAGCTAATATGGGACTTTGGTTTCAGTATTTTTGAGAATTTCCTTATTTTTCAGTGTTTTATTCCCTTAGCTAGTTATTTCTGTACTATTTAGTAGTTCCAACTGAAAGTCACTGGTATTTCCTTATATCCTTGCACTCTGATGAGTTCTGAATTGATTGTGTTCTCTCAAACAGTATGAGAAGGCTGAAAACCCTACTGTGATTATCAGCATTTTGGTTGCTGCTTGTAAACTGGCAAAGGCTTCAGGTGGGTTTGCTACACAAAGTAACAGACATACTTTTCTGCATTTCCTTTCTAGCAGCAACCTTGGCTCCTTGAGTGTTTGTTGACTTGATAGATCAATGACACCTTTAGTCAGAATTTCTTTGAGGCAGGGTCTCATTCTAGTCTTAACTCACTCTGTAGCTCAGGCTGTCCTCAAACTCACAGTGACTCTCTTACCTTAGCCTTCCGAGTGTTGGGATAATAGATGTGAGCCACTATGCCCAGCAAATGAATTTTTTGTTCCAGATTTTATAGTTTCTCACCTTGTAGAGTTGTGAAATCCAAGCCAGAATGCTATGTATAATAATGGAAAGTATCTTACTATTTATTTGTTCAAGATGTATTTTCAGTGAATTCTGTACACAAGGTGCTACTATTGCATACACTGATGTTTAATTATGTATAAGGCATTCATCTCATGCCATCCGCATTCTAAAAAAGGCAGGTCAAGTATTAAAAATAAGGTCATTTCAAGTTGTGGCAAAAGCTATGAAGGAAATTAACAATGTGATACATATAAGAACTTCAGTTATAGAGAGAAAATTCCTTTAGATAATGAGGGAAGTCTTTTTCAAAGAGGTGACATTTGAACTGAGATGAAAGCTGTGATGGAGTCAGGCAAGTGAGAAGGTAGGAAATAAAAAAGTATGAAGGGGGATAGAAAGATGGTTTAGTGGTTAAAGCACTTGCCTGCAAAGCCAATGGACCCAGGTTCAATTCCCCAGTACTCACATAAACCAGATGCACAAGGTGGTGCATGCTTCTGGAGTTCATTTGAAGTGACTGAAGACCTTGATGCACCCATTCTCTCTCTATCTATCTCCCTCCCCCCTCTCTCTCTGTCAAATAAATTAAATACATAAATGTTTTTAAAAAGTATGAAGGGTTTGAGGCAGGGCTTAGTGGGAGACAGAATTAGTTGTGTGGGATGAGGTTGAAGGGGCAGTCCTGCTAATAGTTAGTGAGTCATATATAAAAAGGAGCCAACATGTAAATTGGAGAAGAAAAATTTTTTTTTGTCTGACATAAGCCACTAGTTACCATTTTTAGTTGGAGAAAACTGAAACAAGATGATATTGGAAAGTAAGTATCAAGAGGTCTATTTCAAGTGAATGTGATGGCATGTGCTTGTAGCTCCAGTTACTTAGAAGGCCAAGGTTGAAGGGTCACATGAGCCACTGATTTAAGATCAAACTGGGTAGCATAGAAAAACCCCATCTCAAAGGAGTAGGCAGCATAAGTTTGGTAATTACCGGCAGAAGATGTCATTAAACGAATACAAGCAGAAGAGCTCACCTAAATAAACAGTGCAGAAAAATAAGAGTCTATACCAGGCCCTGAGGAGGGAAATTCATATGAGATTAAGAGCAGCTAACAGCATGGAACTGATACAAGACGACCACATTGTCACATAAACCAAAAGGGGAAAGTGTTTCATGAAGAAAGGACAGAAGATAATGTGACTAAGAGAGACCCATTGAACTTGATGATGAACTCATTTGATGATGAAAACATGACTTTGGCAAGAATTGTAGAATGAGTGCACTTAGAAGACATGGACTGTGCTAAGAACAAATGTTCCTGAAAATATGGATTGAACTAATACACAGTTCGTCACACAAGCTGAATTCACATAGCAATTTAAATGGACAGAGGTTTTACAAGAAACAAGCCAACTTGAGTTCACAGTCCATTCTCTAGAACCTACTTCTTGTTTGAAGATTGACATGAGCCCAGGCCAGGGTATTCTACAGGGAAAAATATGGAACTCAATGCCATTTTGGTGGTAATTCCAATCGGGGACTTATTCCTCAATCTAGCTTGTGGGTTTGTTTTCAGGGTCCTCGGTAGCTTGCAGTCTGCCCAGTTTTACAGCTACATCGCAAGCCAGAGCAATGGAGTAGAAAGCATTTACCAGAATGCCGATCATCTTCGGTTACTGTTACCTCATCACTTCTGCCACAAAGCACCCAACCAGGAGCAGATGATGAAAGGAAAGGCATTACTTCAGGCTTACAGTTTCAAGAGGAAGCTTCTTCATGGCAGGGGAAGCATTGCACAGCAAGACATCAGAACAGGAAGCAGTCACAGTGAATTGACTAGCGAACAGCCATATGGCTGGATGATAAACCTCAGGGTCTGCCCCCAGTGACGTACCTCTTCCAGAAAGAATCCTGCCCCCCAAAGGCTCTACTAGCTGGGTATTGAGTAAGAAGATTAATCACAAACACATGAAGCTATGGAGGACGTTTCACAGTCAAACCACCATGTATTTATTAAATAAAGTATTCAAAGTTATTTAAAACCACATATACTCTATTCCAAAGACTAAAATAAATGAAGAGCATTATACCTCATCTCATAAAACAGTTATAACATTAATAACAAACAGGGGAACTGATGAAAAATTATAAGCTCAGGGAATGAGGAGAAGATGCTTAAAGGTGTATGCTTGCTTACAAGACTGCTGGCCCAAGTTTAACTGCCAGCACCAGCATAAAGCCAGATACAAAGTGGCAATGTGTCTGTAAACCCAACACACCTACAGCATTAGGAGACAGAGCCAGAAGAATCTGGAAGCTCAAGGGTCAGCTGGACTGGTACACACACAAAGTGAGTGGCAAAAACAAAACAAAGGTCGACAAGGAAGACCGTGTTTCAAGCAATGTGGAAGGAGAAGACAAACACCCTGTGGTTGTTCTCAGACCTGCACACATGTGCCATGGCATGTGCACCCCCCCACACACAGACACCACACCCCACACATACACATAATAAAAGTTATAAGCTGATACCATATACTCATGAATGTAACTCAAAAGAAAATACACATACAAACAAAATTCTGGCGTTTATTAAAAACAATTCCAACCAAGTTTGGTTCATCCTAAAAATGAAAACAGAAATAGTTTGACATTAGGAAGTTTATATATTATCATCACATTAACAAGTCAGAATGAGGAAACCATTTGATGATCTTAACAGATAAAGAAAAATGCATTTAAAAAAATAAACCGGGCTGGAGAGATGGCTTAGCGGTTAAGGCACCTGCCTGCTAAGCCTAGGAACATCAGTTCCAATCTCCAGGTCCCATGTTTAGCCAGATGCAAAGTGAGGCAAAGGCACAATGCTGCACTAGCCCAAAAGGGGGTGCACTCATCTGGAGTTCGTACCCAGCAGCTGAGAAGCTGCTAGCATGCCCATTCTCTGTCTTCTCTCCCTCTCTCTCCTCTCTCTGTGTCTCTCTCCAAAAATAAATAAATAAATAAATAAATAAATAAATAAATAAATAAACCACCCACCTATGAAAATCTCTGAAAAGTCTAAATAGACAGCTTCCTTAATTTATTTTTTTAAAGAAAACTGCCAAGTTCTATAGCAAATGTTGTACTAAATAGCAGAACATAGAAACTTGAAAATCAGGAACAATAATGAATGTTTCTATTTTGTCAGTTACTGAGAAGCAGAAAAGACAAGAGAAGTTATACCACAACTAGAAAGAAATAACTATTTATTTAGACTCAATATTATTGTCTAGATAGAAAAATTCAAAAAAGTTACAAATTATTTAAAGTCAGCAAGCTTAGATGCCACCTCATTATGAAGTGCAAGCATGAGAGTCCCCTATCTCCTGCAGCTGCATGAGTGAGGCAGTTTGAATGCGAGGGACTGTCTCACCAGGGGTATGAAACACTCTAATTAAATGACATGGCTTTACCTTCTCTCTTTCCCTGAGAACAGAGAGTGTTTAATTAACACTTGGTATGATTTATAAGAAGGAGAAAATGTCTGATTTTTGAATCGTGGTGACATGTTCAACTGTAAGCGGGCCTCTTAGGAGTACATAGTAGAGCAGCCGAGTTGGATACCCATTGTCTGTGAGAATGCGTAAGCATTATGAAATGTGATCAACTCCACCCTCTGTGAGGTAAGACTCATCTGCCTCTGGGGACTGAGGTTACATGACTCCACCCAGTGACAGTAGTGAGGCCTTGTTAGTTTGAGCTTAGATACAACATATCAGCTGGGTGGCATCAGAGATGGACAAGTGGCTTTTCCTATTCTGTGCTACTTACTACATGAAGCTCTGTGGAAGAAACCTTAATTAATGACCTTAAAATTGTGCAGTCTGTTTTGAAATAAATCAAGGCTGCTAAGACACTTTTTATCTTTGAGGATGAGAATATTTTAGGTATTCTCAAAAGTGAGTCTTCGTCTTAGTTAAGTCTCCTCTAACAAAAATGCCAAAGACTGGATGGCTTAAATAGCAGAAAAATAAAAAGGAGAAACCTAGTATTTTATTACAAGAACATTAATCTCATCATAGAGGCTTTACTCTCCTGACCTAATTATCTCCCAAAGGGCTCATGTCCAAATGCCATACATGGTGGGCTAGAATTTCAACACAGGAGTTTTCCGAGTAGGCACGAGCACTCAGGCCATAGCAGTTCTACAAGGCTGAATCCTGGCTGGGTTCTTTGTTAGGATCATATGTGACACTGATCTGTTTTTCCATCAATCGTGTGTTACTAAGAACATCAGAACTGGGCAACAATGTACTTCTGTTTTCTAAACTCTTAATCTCTCTGTATGGATGTATTTTTTTACTGCTTATTTTCTAAGTTTTTGCATCTCTGTGGTGACAAACATCTCCCCCACCCAGTTTTCTCTCTGTTCTCAGCCAGTATAGACAGGAATATTTTTATCCTCTTTTAAAAACTTTTTCTTGACAGCTTCCATTCTGTATACATAATGAACCTTGATCATAATCCCTTCCCACCAATCTCTTCTGTTCCCCACCCCTATAGCCTTCCATGGAACCTCTTCTGCCTTCCAATTAGTCTCTCTTCCATTTTGATGTTATCATTTTTCTTTTTTTGCCTCATAGTATGCAGGTCTTGTGTAGGTAGTGTCAGCCACTTAATGACAGACAAGAATATTAACACGTTTTAATTTCTGATCTTAGAGAAGATAGGTAGCATTAGCCATAGAACAATGCTGGTGTAGCTTTTATTCTGATACAAGGACTACCTGAAGGTGCATATCTAATCCCAAGGGTGGTGGGGATGATGCATTTGTGGGAAGACATTTTAGTGAATATTGCCCTTGATAGACTCACTTTTTCCTAATTGCTTTACTTAAATGAGAGATTTCAGAGTCAATCTAAATTCTTCATTCAGGCTGGCTGGGAGTCTGGGATGATGACAAGAGATGATGTATGTGAATTCCTTATTCATAAAAGCCAGGTGGTCCCACAGCACAGAAAGTAGAAGTATTCCAGGAGTGGAGGTCCTTCTGGAATGGGGAAAAAGAAAAAAGAAAGAGAAGAAAAACCTTGGCAGAGAATTTGTAACTGTCCTGTGGGATACCAATAGCTGTCATGAGAGGCTCCTTCTTCAATTGATGTGGTCATGTAGCTCAAGACTGGAGTGTGTACTCGGGCTCTTGGGATTTCTAAAAAGCCAGTCAGAGGGTGTGATGTATTGCTTCATCCTTTGTTTAGAACATAGATTATCTGTAAATTGCTTTTTACTCCAACCATCTTATTCTTTGTTACAAAATTCAAATAGAATAAAACATAAATCAATGATTTTTTATATTATTTAAAATATTTACTTAAGGCCAAAAAAGACCTGAAAATGAGACAAAAATGGGTTGTAAAATAGTACCAGTAGCTAATTCCCACCAAACATGCCTTAACATGTTCATGGTACCTTGGAGGCACTCAAAATAAAAACCATTTTATTGATTGTTTTATGATTGCAAATGTAATCAATGTTTATTTTAAAACTTTTTAAAGCTCTAAAAGTACAAAGTTTCTCTTAAATTTTCAATTCCTTCAGATTCAGCCAACATAGCCTTGCTTTTCACAACAAACAGGGAATCCTATTTTTTTCTTCTTCAGCTCCATACTGTTGATGCAAAATTGGTGTATATATGATTTTCAGAGATGGTGGCTAGAGTAACCACAGATAGAGTAAGTTTATGGAAGGAAATAAGTTCTGGGAAAAACAACACAACTGTTGTGAATTCATTTTCACGGGCCACTGTTTCCACTGGAATTTCCCACAGCACGCTTGGTTTATGCCACGAATCCCAACACTCATGACCAGGTCTACCTTATTAAATGCGTCATTTTTATAATTTAAGATTTTTCAGTGAGTGTTTTTCTTTTTTAAAAATAAATTTTTTCAGCCGGGTGTGGTGGCGCTCGTTTTTAATCCCAGCACTTGGGAGGCAAAGGTAGGAGGATCACTGTGAGTTCGAGGCCACCCTGAGACTACATAGTGAATTCCAGGTCAGCCTGAGCTAAAGTGAGACCCTACCTCGAAACCCCCCCCCCAAAAAAAATAAATAAATAAATTTTTTATTTACTTGTTTATTTGTAAGCAGAGAGAAACAGAGAGAGAGAGAATGGGTGGGTCAGGGCCTCTAGCTGCTGCAAACAAACTGCAGACACGTGTATCACTGTGCATCTGTCTTTATTGGGCACTGGGGAATTGAACATCAGTCACTGGGCTTTGCAGGCAAGTACCTTAACCACTGGGACATCTCTCCAACCCCACAACTAGCATTTTTACATTGATACTGGGAATCCAATTTCAGGCCCTCATATGTGCATAGTATACACTTTACCCAAGTCCTTTGAAAACATTTTTTTTAAAAAAAAATCTTAATTGGGGGCTGGAGAGATGGCTTAGTGGTTAAGGTGTTTACCTGTGAAGCCTAAGGACCCAGGTTTGATTCTCCAGGTCCCACATAAGCCAGATGCACAAGGGGGAGCATGCATCTGGAGTTCATTTGCAGCGGCTAGAGGCCCTGGCTCACCCATTCTGTCTGTCTGTCTGTCTGTCTGTCTGTCTGTCTGTCTCTCTCTCTCTCTCTCTCTCTCTGGCTCTAATAAATAAATTAAAATATTTTTTAAAATATCTTATTGTTTATTTATGAGAGATAGAAAGACAGAGAGAGAGAGAGAATGGGTACACACCCATGCGTCCCATGCCCTGGATCCATTTTCTTCCCATTGAGATATACCCCCTGCTCAAAGGCGCCCTGGTTCTCTAGCATATGCTATATACATCTAGTCCCTTCTTTCAACAATTTCGGTGTTACATTTGTCTCATGGCTTGATCCAAACGCTGCCACTTGTCAGTGACACATATGATTTGCGTTTTACACGACATTCTGCCCGCTCCCACTCTTACACATTTGCGATTAATTTGTTCATAGTTACATTTTAGTCATCTCACAACCGTTTTCTCTCTAGAGCTGGCTCCACACACATGCTGCCTTTGTAATTTCAAATACAAGACCCGTGGACAAGATGCTCGCTCAGAGACACAGAACCAATAGAGTTTGTTGTTTTATTTTGCTGAGACTGTTTCTCATTATGTAGCCCAGGCAGCCTCTCAAGTGCTGGGATCACAGGTATGGACCACTGCACCCAACTCAGAGCACTTTGCCTACCAAACTGCTCAAGCCAGCCATGCTGCTGCTAGACACCAACTTTAGCAGCAGTGTGTCTTCCTTCCACATCTCAGTACTTCCGCAGTAGATACTATGATAGAATTGAAGGATGCGGGGCTAGACAGGAGGACTGCTGCCTAGAGCCAGGGCCACGTTTAACAAGCTACTGAGAAGATAGCTGAGGCAGCATAAGTTTGGTAATTACTGGCAGAAAGATGATATTAAAGGAATGCAAGCAGAAGGAATCACCTAAATAAAGAGTGCAGAAAAAAGAGTCTATACCAGGTCCTGTGGAGGGAAATTCATATGAGATTAAGAGCAGCTAACAGCTGCTAACAGGAACTGATACAAGACGACCACATTGTCACATAAATCAAAAGGGGAAAGTGTTTCATGAAGAAAGGACAGAAGATAATGTGACTAAGAGAGACCCATTGAACTTGATGATGAACTAATCTGATGATGAACTCATTTGATGATGAAAACATGACTTTGGTAAGAATTGTAGAATGAGTGCACTTAGAAGACAGACTGGAATGTGCTAAGGACAAATGTTCCTGAAAATATGGATTGAACTAATACACAGTTCATCACACAAGCCGAATTCACATAACAATTTAAATGGACAGGGGCTTTACAAGAAACAAGCCAACTGGAGTTCTCAGTCCATTCTCTAGAACCTACTTCTAGGCTCTGGGAGGCAGCACAGAGTAATGACAGGAGCACTGGGGATGGATTCGGGCTCAGACTCCAGTTCAACCACATATTATTACTTGCTTTTGTCTTTCCATTCTTTAAAACTGAATTGTACATTCTTCAGAGTCCTGTTGTGAGGATGAATTGAGATAGCATGGGAAAGGTTATTACAGATTTCAGCTCAGTACACAGTAATGATTATATCTAACTCAGTTGGATAGCTACCTACTCCACCAGAAGTTAGCAGTTAAATGAACTATCACAAGCTATGAAATGTTTTTATGTGGATAGACACCTTATGTTGAGTTGCCTGAAATTCCTCTGGCATCTATTTATTCAATATTTGCTTTTTAAGGGGAAATTTTTAAAGACTGAAAACAACCTGTGTAGCCAAATGTCACACACAGCAAGACTCGCTCTGTCCTGCAGTGCTGGATGGTGCAGTCCAAAGGCCAGGACACGTGAGTTCATGCTACACGCCAGTTCTACGATTATGGAGTCTTGGCTTTGGAGGAATTTTCTTTGAGATATGGAATTTTACCATTCCTTTAAATAACTCCCATTATAATATACCAGTCATGTAACTTTTAGCTGAAGAAAAAGCTATTTCATAAATCTAACCATTCTACTTAATCTCTGACCAATAGATAGTTCTCTCTTCATAATTAAATCCAAACCTTCATGAATAACGTCTTTCCATCGGTCCTGGTACTTTGCATGGAGCCATGCAGAATACAGGAACTTGTTCACATGATATCCATTCTAATTTCTCCAAAGTAAACATATTATTAGTTGCCTTGTCTTTTCCATTCTTTCCTATTTAAAACAGGAATCATACATTCTTCAGAGTGCTGTTTTGAGGATTAATTGAGACAGCATGTGAGGGGCTATTATAGATTTCAGCTCAGTTCTCCAACGTAAACATCCAAAGCTCCTCACTCATGCAGCTGTGCTCCCCTTCAAGGTATGTGTGTCAAATATTCCCTTGATTTTATTATTTTATTTTAAAATATTTTTATTTCTTTATCTGCAAGCAGAGAGATTGAAGAGAGAAAGACAGAATGGGCACACCAGAGCCTCCAGCCACTGCAAAAGTACTCCAGATGCACATGCCACTTTGTACATCTGGCTTTCCATGAGTACTGGGGAATCAAACTCAGGCCATTAGGCTTTGCATGCAAGTGCCTTAGCCACTAGAACCATCTCTCCAGCCTTCCCCTTGATTTTAAAATTAGGAGTTTACAACAGATCTCTAAAAGAATCAGAATTCCAAGAGGAGACTGGAGTATTTAGATCAAATCCACACAGATTGTTTTTAACAATCAGGGCAGTGAGATGATAGAAAGTGAGTCCTAGTGAAAGGCACATATGCCCTAAAAAAATATGATGCGATATGACATTTGAAATCATAAATTTGGGAGCAATGATTATTTCAATATTTATCTGTTTTTTCAACAGTGTCTTATATCCACATTGTTCATCCTCTCACACAAAAGCTGGGCCCTTCTTAAATCAGTTAAACTGACCTATGGTCTTTGATTCTGGGAGCACATTAAACAGGAAGAGCTCTCTCAGCAGTTGTTAAGATCAACAGCAAGGTTTGAAGCCTGATTGGACACAGCATGAAGTGAAGGAAATAGGAAGTTACATGAAGAAAGGCTGGATAGCATCATCGCACCCACAGCTTGTTCATCATGAAGAAACAATCTTGGTGTCTTGGGCTATAGAAAGCATTCCAAAATCAATATTCCATTTCTGCTTCTGAATTTTTAAAGCTTTGCATACTCAAACCCCTCACTAGGGTCTGACATAAAAATGTGTCTGTCGCCTACTCACAGAAGATAACTGGGTCCCTCAGCCAAATCTAAATAAAATCTTAACACATTTAAGATAAATTCACTCTTTTAAAGAGATCATTTTGGCCTGAATATATGAAAAATATCACAGAAAACTCAAATCAGTAAAAAATTGTATATATAGTGGAGCCATGTTTTCTAATACTCACTGAATGTTTTTCCCTAAACCAATTTATTATTATATGAGAAAAGATGAGAGAGAATCTCAAAATGAGTTTGTTCATAGGTCGTACCGACTCTCCCAGAGTTCAGCATTTCAGCCAGCATTTCACTGTTCCTTTACCTGCCCTGCTGACTGTGGCTCCTTTTTCATCACCTGAGAGGTTTTCCAGGTGAACGTTGGGGAAGGGGATACTAAGAGTCATTGTTCATAAATGTTCTCAGTGATTCTCACGCCTCTCCTGAACATGTCCTCAGGTCTCCACACCGTCGAACACTATTCATGAACAGACTGTTCCATCTACCTATTCTGTCTTCATCACTTCAGTATTGGGAAGCAAAGGTCCACATTTGACTCTGACATGCCAGAGAGGTGAGCCAGGACATAGGTCCTTCCTGACAGGCCCACAGTGTGAGAGCTGGTTCCTGCAGTCTAGGGGCCTGAACCTCCCTTGCTTGCCTCAGAGGTGAAAGTTCTGACTTCTCTGCCTGAAGCACAACGGAAATTAGGGGTGTTCTGTATGTAGGAAAAACAAAACAGACCCTGGGAGTCAGATGTCACTATTGCTGGCCTGTCTAAAGGTAGAAATGGAACTTTTACAGAGTGAAAGTGAGTTCCTTTTGTTTGTTTGTTTGTTTGTTTGTTTGTTTGTTTTTTTCAAGGTAGGGTCTCATTGATGCTATTAATTTAGGCTTACTTTTGGCATGTCCTTCTGTCCTACTCAATACTTCTTGTCAATAGCATGCTTTCTGGAGTTAGAGTGCTTATATTCAAATTTCAGATTTTAGAATTAGGATTTATTTATTTATTTTCTATCCATGACTTTCCTGAAAAGAGAAAATCCACTAAAAGTTAGGTAACCTCACCCTAACCACACTGGCCTTCGGCCATCTCTGGGATACCTCTTCCCTCACCACCACTCTTCCATCCTTTACTTTTTAAAAAAGTTGTATTCTTTCTAGTTTGTCGCTGCACCCCAGTCTCAGGAGCCCAGTGTTCAAGACAGGGTGAGAATATAACCGGAGGGCAGGAACCAGGACCCACTCACAGTTGGGGGAGGAAGGCCCGTGAAGAAAGCCAGCCTTTCCCACCCCCAGCATCAGCAGGTGCCACATTCTCTGGAGAAACCTCCCACCAGGGTCTTGCAAGGTTGACAAGAAATCAGTCTGCAGACCTGAGGAGAGAGGCTTATGCTTTTTTTAAATCCAGCTTGTCAGGGGTAGCTCAGAATTGGGGTTCTGAGTGTGAGATGCCCTGAAGAAACGGGAGAGGGCTGTGCCTAGAAAAGTGGCTATGTGAGGTCTCTTGGAGCCCTTGTCTTTCTCCCTGCCATGGCCCCAGTTTGCACTAACCAGGGCATCCAGGCAGTAGTAGAGTCACCAAGATAGACCTTGCCTTGACCATTCCTGCTCCACCCAACTGGGCCTGTTTGTGCCAGCTTGATAGAGAGCCTGGACAGGGGAGAAAGAGTCCGCCCAGGGTCGGGGCAGGGGAGCTCAGGGTGGCGCAGACCTTACCTCCTGGTGCCTGCCTTATTATTCAGTCAATTGCTAAATGAGGCTAGCACTTGGTAAAGATCCAGTGTGTTCTTGACCTGGGTGAAAGAAAGTGATGAACATATTCCCGGAGTTCCTTCTGATCCAGGCCAGCGATGGAGCCCTCACTTTCTAGTTACGGAAGAAAAAGGTTTCTGTTTCTCTTCTCACCTAGAATCTATCAAAGACACCCATTTCAGAATTCTTAGACTGATTCCTGCATAGGTAGACAGAATCTTATTGCTGGGGTAAGAATAAGACAAGCAATGACATAAGAATTAAGCTTACAAGTTGGAGAGATGGTTTAGCAGTTAAGGTGCTTGCCTGCACAGCCTAAGGACCCAGATTCGATTCCCTAGGACCCACGTAAGCCAGATTCACAAGGTGGCCCATGCGTCTCTTTGCAGTGGCTCAAGGCCCTGGTGTGCCCACTCTATCTGCCTCTCTATCTATATATTTTAAATAATGTTAAAATATATTTCAAAAAAGAATTAAGATTAGAACCTTACATTTCATCATAATTATTTAGCATGATATACCTGTGATATGTTGTTCTAAATATATGCTCCACCTAGTTATACTCAAATTGTATACATTAAAACTCATACTTGGGCTGGAGAGATGGGTTAGTGGTTAAGGTGTTGCCTTTGAAGCCAGTTTGATTCTCCAGGTCCCACATAAGCCAGGTGCACATGGTGGCACATGCATCTGGAGTTCATTTGCAGTGGCTTGAGGCCCTGGTGTGCCCATTCTCTCTCTCCCCCTGTCTCTGTCCCAAATAATAAATAAATATCTTTTAAAAATTCATACTTATCAAACTAATCAATCTATGATTTTCAGAATGTACCCACTCAATTCTATTAATCATACTAATTATGACAAAAATTACATTTCTTTTGTTTGTTAAAATTATTTTCCATTTTATTATTTGTTCTATATTTGGACTTGTAATAAATATATAGAATTAGAAGTTTCACATTCAAGCTATATCTATTTTTAATCAATTAATTATTTTTTAATTAGCTGGGATTAAATGCATGCACCACCACACCCAGCAGGCTACGCCTGCACTTTTTGTTGTTTCCTCTCCTTCCTATTTCCCTGCACCCTGTACTCTACACTCAGTATTCTCCTTTTTACTTTTATGTCACCTTGTTCCATTACTCACTCCACCCCCTTCTCCTTTTTTTTTTTTTTTTTTTTTTTGGTGGGGTCTTACTCTAGCCCAGGCTGGCCTGGAATTCACTCAGTAGTCTCAGAGTGGTCTTGAACTCTTGGTGATCCTCCTACCTCTGCCTCCCAAGTGCTGGGATTAAAGGCGTGCACCACCATGCCCAGCTACCATCTCCTTCTTTTAAGCTTCTTTTTTTTCATCTTATCAGACACTTTCTAGTTTCATAACCTATACCCACACTGATTTTCATATAAATATATAAATATACAACCATATATCTTAGAATATATATTATGTTTATCAAAGATATATTAGAATAACTGAGATTTTAGATTTGTATATAAGATAAAAGAAAGTAATGGGAAGGGATTATGATCAAAGTACATTATGTACATGTATGAAAATTGTCAATTAAAAGTTTTTTAAAAGCAGGGGAACCTGTCCAGATGCAGGGGCACATGTCTATAATTCTAGCACTTGGGTGATGGAAACAGGAGGAATTTCAAGTTCAAGACTGCCTTAGACTACATACATAGTAAGACTTTATCTTGAAGGAAAAGAAGTGATCCTTTCATTCAATAACATGGATAAAATTGCAGATTATGATAATTGGAAAAAGTCAAACATAAGACAAACAGCATGTAAAATCACTCAAATATACAGAGATAGAGAAAAACACTGGTTAATGGGGATGAGATTGTAGTAGGAGGTCAGAGCACACAAAATAACAGATATTGAAGATGAAAAAGTCTCGAGTTCAGGCACAGTATGGACTATAGGTAATGAAATTGTACTATATTTGGGATTCCTTTATATTCATAAATTTTGCTGGCCCTTGGAATAAAAATGGGTAATCTTGAGCTAGTGGACATGACATTTTGCTTCACGACCACAAACCATTTTTCTGTCTATATGGATCACATATCTTCAGTAATATCCCTTGAGTACATAAATTCATTGTTAAAGTGAAATTCACATATGTGGTCTTAATTTGGATTACTATTTTGCAAATATTGAACATGTATGTCACATTTAACCATATATTTCTGATGAACATATTCTATGACTAGATAAATTGAAAACTGGTCTCAAGAAGTTAGAAGCTAGGATCTACATATGAGAGAAAACATGCAGTACTTATCTCTATGAGCCTGGGTTAGGCCACTTAATATTTTCTAGTTACATCCATATTCCCTCAAATTTCATTTCTTCATGGTTGAATAAAATTAAATTGTGAATATGAACTACATTTTCACTATCCATTCATTTGTTGATAGACATCTACACTGGGCTACTCTATTTGTATATGTTACCTTAGCTTAAACATAGTAAAATAATGCTTGGTTTATTAAAAGTCTCAATGATTCTGTACTAGATTTTTGTAGAACTTGTTTCTACATTATGGCATTAGGGGGTCAGATGTTCCCCATAAACTCCTGTGTTCTGAATGCTTGGTCCCCAGCTGATGGCAATTTGAAAAATGGAGCCTTGCTTGAGGGGATGCATTGTTGGGGGTGGGTTTCGGGGTGTTACAGCCAGTTTCTGCTGGCCAGAGCTTGGCTCATTCTCCTGCTATTTCTTTCCACCTGCGGTGGCAAAAGTGATGTCCAGCCTCAGCTCATGCCATGCTTTCCCCCCACTATCATGGAGCTTCCCCCCAAGGCTAAATAAAAGCCAAAATAATAATAATAATAATAATAATAATAATAATAATAATAAAACCTTTTCTCCCATCAGCTATTTGGGGCAGCTGCTTGTTCCAGTAATGAGAAATTAAATACAAGCAAAAATTAGTCCCAGTGGAATGGGATCATCAGTGTTAGAACCCGAATGTGTGGCTTTTGTCCTATTAGAAGTGATTTGCAGGAGGATTGTGGAAGGATTTAAAACCTTGGAGGTGAGATGCCTTACAGCACTCTAAGGAGAGCTTGATGGACTTTTTTTTTTTTTTCCTTTTGCCAACTATTTATTTAAACACTTTAAAATTTCATGAACCTAAAACAATAAAAAGAAAGAAACAACTGAGTAAATAAACTCTATTTGTTCTCTTTTTTCTTTGTTTTTTTATTGACAACTTCCATAACTATAGACAGTGAACCATGGTAATTCCTTCCACCCCCACTTTCCCCTTCACAACTCCACACTCTATCATATCCCTTCCCCCTCTCAATCAGTCTCTGTTTTATTTTGATGTCATCATCTTTTCCTCCTATTATGATGGTCTTGTGTAGGTAGTGTCAGGCACTGCGAGGTCATGGATATCCAGGCCATTTTGTGTCTGCAAGGGTGCATTGTAAGGAGTCCTACCCTTCTTTTGGCTCTTACATTCTTTCCACCACCTCTTCCACAATGGACTCCAAGCCTTGGAAGGTGTTATAGATATGTTTCATTGCTGAGCACTCCTCTGTCACTTCTTCTCAACACTGTGGTACCTTCTGAGTCATCCCAAGGTCACTGTCTTTATGGACTATTCTTATGAATGTTGAAAGATCTAAATGCAGAAAGATGTTCTGTGGGTTTTGGCTTATCAGGGGAAGAGAACTTGGTTAGAACTGGGTAAAGGCAATTTGTGGGAGAGGCCAGCTATGACCTGCCCCTTTTTAGAGAATGTGACCAGTGTTTATTTTTGAAGAAATGGACTGGTATAAGCAGGAAAATATGGTACATAAAAAAATGATAATTTGAAGCTAGAGATGCACATTCAGCTGCAATTGTTTGAGAGATTACCACCATTGAGATTGGGTCAGCTGTTCTGCCTTGGGATAGTAGGAAGAATGCTGACTCTTGAAGGTAGGGCGCCTGAATGCTGAAGTTTTCCTGTTATTCAAAGATGGCTTTATTCCCTCCTGGGTTAATGAACTTGGTAGCTCACCTAGTACCATGGGGAAAAAAATGCAGTAAGCAGGGGCTCATTTAATTTGTAACACCGCTTTTTGGAAATGGCCACTGAGCAATGTGAGGCAGGGTTGTTGGAGTCCCTGCATGGAGATCCAGTGTAGCCATGAGGAACACCAGTGAATTGCAGTGGCAACTTTAGGATTCTGGAAATGCTAGGACTGTAGAACAGCAGCCAAGGAGAGTTGCTAGTTTAGGATAGACTTTTCTCCAGGTTGTGAGTAGTCCAGCTGGAGAGACAGAATTGGAAACCCAGAGACTTTGTCACTGATAACAGATGCCTGACTTGGAACTACAGGATTTGTTTATTTTAGATCTTGCATTGGTCAATCTTTCCTTGTAATGCTATCATTTGCAGTGTGAATGTTTACTCTGTGCCATTATATGTTTTTGGTTTTACAGGCTCATAGTAAGAGAGTTCAGACTATGGGGAGGTTTGGACAGTGTTGGGATTGATTAAAAATTATGGGGACTTTCATAGTTGGGCTGAATACATTGCATTTTACATCATGGATAGTTGTGAGTTTATAGGGGTCAGGGGTGGCATGTAGTGGTTGAATCAGTTGTCCCTCATAAACTCATGTGTTCTGAATGCTTGGTACCCAGCTGATGGTAATTTGAGAAGTAGAACCTTGCTGAAAGAGATGTGCTGTTGGGGCAGGTTTAGGGGTATGATAACCAGCTCCCCCTTGTAAGAACTTGGCTCACTCCCTTGCTGCTGTTTTCCACATGCTGTGACAGAGATGATGTCCAGTCTTTGCTCAAGCCATTCTGTCCCCTGCAATCATGGAGCTTCCCTTCAAAACTGTAGGCCAAAATAAAAACTTTTCCTCCCATCAGTTGTATTGGTTGGGTGTTTTGTCCAGCAATGGGTAGGTAGCTACAACATACATTTTCTGCTGCCTAGGTTTAGTGTTTCCATTCTTTTCCTTCAGAAAGCCCTGTTATTCTACAGTCTACAGACGACTTAAGCTCCAGTCTTTCCTGTTTGGTTGGTAGCTGGGCTCAGGCCTCAGCATCCTCCTCTGTGACATGAAGGAGCCAAGTGAAATGATCACTAAGGTCCCTTCAGGCATGAATTTTGCATTTGACTAATCCATTGCAGAACAGGGTGAAAAGAATGGTTCTTTTGTGTTTCTTGGGGCTGTTGTTGCTAGTGCTGGGAATCACGCTGGACAGATGCTGGCATCACATGAAATGCATGGGGAAGTGTAAGTGAATAATACTCATTTTTTTTTTTTTTTGAGGTGGTGGTGCCTAAAAGAGTGAGAAATGGCCTTTGAAGATGTTTTGTTTTGAGAAACAAGCTTGGAAGACATTGAATATTGGGGGTTTAGAAAAGCACAAACAGATAATTCCTTCTTTAAGTCCTTCAAGCACTTTCCCTCTGCACCCTTCAGAAACTAGTTCAGGCGGAGTCTCTGGCACAGCCCAGCAAAGTGTGGCGCTTAGGGTCAAAGCAAATTTGGATGCTCAACTTAAACCTGGGCAGCAGAACCCTTAGCTGGAAGGGCCCCAGGCCGGGCTGCTGGCTTTGGGCCTCACAGTCAGTGCCACCCAGGAGCACCCAGGGCGATGGCGCTTCCTCCAACCAGGACACAGATCAGGTGATTTGGCAGCCTAGGTGGCTCCGCGGTGTGATGTGACTTGTTCACTTATCTTTCCTACTTGGGGCTCTGGATCCTGCTGGCTGGGTGCTCGCGGGCCCACAGTAAAGTGGGGGTGGACGTCTGTGTGGTGGCCCAACCTTTAGCTCTCTCTCTGCCCAATGCTGGGTCCCAGGCAGGGCAGGGCAGGACAGCGCAGCGCTGCGTGCAGGTAGCCCTAAAAGCCTGCGTTGCCTGGGACTCGCCTTCCCCTCCCCACCCCCGGCAGAGGGCGTGTCCTGGGGTCGCGCACCCCCTCGCCTGCCACCTGCGGGGCACGACCAGCAGGGCGCGGGGCGCGAACCCGCGAGGAACGCGCGGCAGCGGGGCGGGCAGGAGTGGTGGCCGCTGGAGGAGGGGCCGGGAGCGCGGCCGAAGGACGTCCTGTCCTCCAAGCCCTGCCACTTGACCCAGCCGAGCGGGCCCCAGCTCCAGCCCGCCCTGACGCCAGCAAGCGCCGGCCAGGAGCGGCGCGGGCTCTGGGAGCTTGGGGGACCGGCCCCGGGCATGACGGCCGCCCCGCGCCCCGCTGCCTCCGCAGCCCTGCGGATCGAGGATGGTCTGCGATGGCCGCGCGGAGCCGTGTAAGTGAACATCTGGGAGGTGGGCCCGGGGCGTGTGCGTCCGGCGGCCCTGGCTCACCGGCCGTGCCTTTTGGGTTTTCCAAAGGGAGAACCCGTGAGTTGCAGGAGGCTTTAATGATATGTAGCGTCTCGGAGCCAGCTGTGTTGGATGGAGCCTCACATCCCGGGTCAGCTCACTCCATCCCTGCCCTCTTGTCCCGAGCCCTCCCTCCGAGATATTGACTTCATTAAGAGCTGCCGATTCACCGTCCTTCCCACCTGAGGAGTGAATGAAGATTTCAAGGTAAAGAACATTTTATGCGCACGCCAAGCTGTCTGGCTTGTGTTCTGAGTGGCAAATGATGGGCTAAGTATTAGCGCTTTGTACTTGGGGAGCCGTGGGAGGCCGCATCTAGAAGGAAATAATGCAAATGAGGAAAAGATCCAGGCTGAGTAGTTGGTGAGCAACCCCAGAGGTTCTGGAAGGCTCTGAGAACTGGAGCTGTTTCTCTTGGGTCTCTGGTCTGATTCCCCTCTCCCCATCCTTTGTGGAAGTAAGTTAATAAAATTATAAATTGGGAAACAGTCACGTTAAAACTCCATCTGCTGAAGATCGGGTGTATTTATATTTATCCTACGGAAATTCTTAGGTAAGAATTGAGGGAATAAATCATCCATTTTTATTAGGGCAAAGAGTAAGTCAACATCAGCTGTTAGATATTCCTGTTTTCTTTCCTGTGGGGTTGTTTCTTCGTACCTGATACAGCCATCATATAGAGATGGGAAATAACGTTATTTAGGCACAGCAGAATAGTCTGGAAAAACAGTTAACTATATCTTCACCTTTGTTTCTCCATCAAGCAAAATAACTTCTTCGTGTCCATTATCTATAGTATAACTGTACTTTAAAGTCACTGTCCATCCTCCAGTGCATTTTAATATCTCCTGAACCACACTCTTGAGGGGAGCAGACTCATTTTGATTGGCCCCTGTAGTGACAGGAAGCTTACTGTGTCTTGAGCTATCCCTCATGTTAGCAAGACCTTGTTTACACTGAGCTGACAACTGCTTCCTTGAACCTGTTTCTCGTTAGTTCTACTTTTGCGAAAAACTCCAACTTTTGAAATTATATGCAAGATTTTTCTGCAAAGAAAATCTAAAACTTGTTTGGAGTCCATAACCAAAAAAAAAAAAAAAAAAAAAAGAAATGAAAGGTCTGAAGTGATAGAAAAAAATATTTTTGTCTACTTGACAGATAGCCTTTTAGATCCCAGGGCCTGAGTTTCATTATCCATAAATGGAATGCTAGAGACTCCACTTGCCCAGCCTGTGGTGAGGATGAAATGACTGATCTTGGAAAAGGACACAGATAGGTAGAGATGCAGCACATGTTAATTTTCTTTGATAATCATTTTGTTTCCTTCCTTACCTAGTAACCATCCTCCTTTGGGCTAAAGCCCTTAGTGTAATGTTGAATTCAATAAATCCGTTGAATCTGAGCCATTAGAATGAGTTCCCACCTTCACATACATACTTTACAGTTGACTGAAAACATCATACTATACCCCCATTTTGCTGTTAAGGTAGGGTTGCTCAATGTTTAAACTGTGCAACTGAACATTTCTTGAATTGGATTCTTTTTTCATTTGGAATATATTACTTTAAGCCTCATTCCTTGTTAGATATGTTTCAACCTTGACTCTGACACTAGTGTTAATTTTAGCTGCACATTTGAGGAGTCCATTCATCAAACACTCATGTCAGTGATAATGTAGGGTCCTTCTGCTCTCTCTGAAGGCTACACAGCTCTCAGCTTGTGGCACAGTAGACATGACCCTGGAGTTTTGGAACTTGGTCTTTACACTTCTTTTCTGTGTCAATAAGCTAAAGCTAGCACTATTGCTCTTTCGGATTAAGTGCTGAAATTAAGGCACTGAATAAACCAGATGCAATTCTGGCTGGAAATCTACTTTGTCCTCAGTAGAAACTGCTAAATTAATGAACCAGCTGAACTTCAGCACTTACTTCAAGCTGTTCTAGTCCATACATTGGTCTGCTCTATAAGGACACGATGAAAAAGAATTAATCAAGTTTCTTGAGTATTTTTTTATTTATCACAAAATTGACTTCAGTTTTAAAATAAAGGATTCTCAGTGAATTAATTTCTAGAAATCTCTGATCTTTTCTCCCCTGGTGTTGCCTGCTTAAGTCTTGAATTTTACCAGATATTGATGTCTAACAAACTGGCTTGCAATGCTTAGGAATGCAATATTCCCAGTTTTGAGAGTTAGAAGATGAAAACAGTGGGGGAAAGTGGGATGGTGCTGTATGGCTTCATGGGTCCTCCCTCCTGTGGGCTTCCAGACAGTACCAGGACTCTCCAGCGCCCACACCTGTCCTTCTGTTGGAAGCTGGAGTCCAATGGCTACAACCAATGGCCAGTGACTTTTGCTCACACCTGACTTGTCTTCAAGGCTTCCAGTGTGAAGTTCATCTGTTTTTGAGGCAGAAAAACAGCTGCTGAGCAGTTCCGCTTTCTTTCTCAAATAATTAATAAGCCATCTGTCTTTGGACTTGGGAGCTGTTTAATTGGAGTCTGTTTTCCATAGCAAGTGTATAATGAACAGTAGGCAGCAAATTGGAGAAGACGGAAAACCACTCATGGAACCACAGTGTTGAATTCAGCAATATTAAATAGTTCCCAATAGTATGCTATATGGAAAGGGCTTTGTATTTTAAGATGTAATTTATTCCTTAAATATTAAGAGTTAAGGATTGGGAGATTGCTCAATGGGTAAAGCACTTGTCACATAACTATGAGGACCTGGATTAATATTCCCAGGCCAACATAAAAGCTGAACATAGCGGCACACAGTTACCCAACTGTAATCCCAGGGCTGGGAAAGCTGATACTGGAGACTTGCTGGCTAGTCTAGCCAAATTGGTGAGTTCTGGGTTAAGTGAGAGATTCCTTTCTCAAAAAAGTAAGATGGAGAGTGACTGAGGAAGACACCTGATATTGACCTCTGTCCTGCACACACAAGCATCCCTTCATACAAATGAATATATGTATACCACACATACAAATAATTAAGAAACAAGAAGTTAAAAATTGGGGCTGAAGAAATGGGTCAGTGGTTAAGGTGCTTGCCTGCAAAGCCTAACACCTTAGGTTTGATTTCCCAGTGCCCACATAATGCCACATGCACAGTGGCACATGCATCTGGAGTTCATTTGCAGTGTCTAGAGGCCCTGGCATGCCCATTCTCTGTCTCTTTCTCTCTCTTCTTGCAAATAAATAAAAATATTTTTAAGAAGAAGTTAAAGATTTTTCAAAAGAGGCTGAAGATAACAAATCAGTGAAGTTTGGTGACAACAGAAGGCAAGGGTGTAACAGCATCTTGTGAAGCAGAGAGTGGATGTTTGGAGAATCTTTATGTAGAATACTCCAGCCCTCACTCAGGACCAAAACACCCTGCCAGCCTGCAGCCTTTGTATGGGAGCATGTGAACAAGACAGTGTGGTATGAAGCTCAGTTGTATTCCCAGCATCTAACCCTTGCACGTACATGGGTGTTTGGTAAATAGCCAAACATTTCTGAGCATTTCTTAAGTACCTCGATGTAGAGAAATGTTCTGTGCAAAATGATGGGGGAAATGACTCCTGCCCTTGAGGAATATTTATTCACATTAGAGAAACAACACTTATCAATTAAGTACTCGAGAGAACAGTTCAAAGGATTCTGGGGAGGGTCAGAGGAATTCTGGGAAGTCTGTAGGAAGAAGATGGGGATCCTTTATCCTTGAAAATATTACTGTGTTTTAAGAAGGGAAGAGATGGAAAAGGGGCAGGGTAGAGATAAAGATGAGGTAGAGTGTTCCATGAAAGGCAGGGTGGAAGGAGGAAGTAGGCAAGGGTGAGGCAAGGATGCCTACTACATGGGAGAGGAAATTTCCTTATTTATTGAGAAATCCAATGCGTAAATCCAGTGTTTTTAAATGCAGTCATATGTACCTTTCTTTCTGCTGAAGCCCTGCTCCTTTAGCCACAGACATCAGAAGACGTAATACCTCCTCAGGGAAAAGAAAATGTGGTCTAGGTATCATAAAAAGTTTTTAAATTTTAAACAACAAAAGTTATTTGAATTCTTGGTTATTGACCCAAAGTCCAAGTGCATTTTAACACTGAGTTCTCCCATGCCTCCACATGAGAGCAAACTTTTTTTTGGTGTTGAAAATTAAATATACTGTTGCCTGGAATTTAATTCAGCACACAGCACTTAGGCCTCTTTTATTATTTATGCCACCTACTTGTTCTAAAGTATCTGAATTGGTTTCACTATATAATATAATGAGGCAAATTGAATTGAGAGGGGAGAAAAGAAACTCTTCCTCTACCCTCCTGGTTCAGTGACTAGTGCTTAAGGATCACCCAGACACATGAATCCTAAGACTCCATCACACACAAATGCACAGGCGTTACCAAGAGGGTGGAAGAGAGGAGCCCGTTAGAACTGGGGCTTACTTACCTCTGGGCAACAGCAGGCAGGGGTTCTTAATCAGGTTCTCTTAGCTAATGGTCAGAGGTGCTTCTCCTCCTCTAGGACCTCCACACAGGAGGAATTGCTTCAAGTCTAATATTGTCCTCCAAGTGGCCAGGTGAAGGCCCATGGTGCCCAGGGCAAAGCCAGGAAGATCTGTTGGTTCTTACTTTATGTGGATAAGTGAGAGAAGAATCCACAACTGGCAAAAGAAATGGCTCACCTGAGTCAATCTTCCAACTCCTAAATTACTGTTGGCATTATCAGATTATATTTCTCTCCCAAATTACGATATTAAGATAGAAACCACTTACAGTAACTAATTTATTTATTTATTTATTTATTTATTTATTTATTTATTTATTTATTTTATGAGAGACATAGAGAGGGAAAGAGAGAAAGAGCAAGAGTGAGGATGGGTACACCAGGGCCTCTAGCCACTGCAAACGAATTCCAGACACATGTGCCACCATGTGCATCTGGCTGACGTGGAGAATCAAACCGGGGTCCTTGGGCTTCGCAGGCAAATGCCTTAATCGCTAAGCCATCTCTCCAGCCCACTAATATTTTGAGGTTAGATTTAGGGCAATGCAGAGTGAAAGGGGATATAGCAGATCCACTTTATGACAGCTCCTTATCCCCTGCCTATAGGATCACACTCACTTTCCGTGACGTCTGGCTCACTTACATGTAAGGTCAAGCTCACAGCTCTACTCGCAGCTCTACTCAGGCTGGCATAAATTTCACACATTGTCCTTTCACTTGCCAGTGCTATTTCCTATACCCGTCGCAGAGAAATGTTGGTCCTGAGTGTGACCACATTAGGAGGCGTTCACAGGGCTGCCCCATGGGTGAGCAGCTGCACGCTGCATGTGTTCTCTTTATTGGACAAGGAAAGCAGCCACGTGTTTCCTATGGCCCTGACTGGTGTTTTGCTGGTGACCTTCACGCAGATCAAAATCATGTTCATGCATTTTCCAGCTTTGGCTTTTTGGTGAAAAGAGAAGGAATGCTAAGTGAAGTCTATTTCTGTTTGATGTTTAACTGGTGTCATTTGATCTTATTATGAATTTGTAGTCTAAGTCAGTGATCCTAAATATGTCCACAACAAAGACCCTACTTTATGTCATTTTCCTTACAAAAAAGAAAATATATCCTTTGTACCCATTATCTGAGAATAATGACAAGCATGCTACTAGGAACTCAGTCATTTAGTTTTAAAAAGAACCCATTGATGGGTTTTTAATGAATTGGCATTTTATTAAGCATATCTACATCATAACTGATCATATACATTTACATTCACATAAGACTTTTTAAAAGACTACAACATGGCTTGGGAATGTAGCTCAGTGGTAGAGCATTTGTCCAGAATGCAAAAAGCCCTAGATTTGATCCCCAGTACTGAAAAAAAAAAAAAAAAACTATCCTGTTTTTTATTCTATGAAGATTTGTAGTAATTTAGGTGGTGCTCATTTTAAGCCATGGTCATAACTTGAGGTAAAAGGCTTGATAGAAGTGTGGGAAAGTGTAGAGTATGACATAACATGAGACAACCGTAAACTTATCTCTGTTAATCTAGTATTTAAGATAGCCTTTGAGATCTTAGCTGCCTGTCCATTTACCTGGCAGAGTTTAGATTTTATTTATTATTAGTTTTGTTTTTTATCTTAAAGATATTTATTGCTTAGACTTGGTTCTACCCAGTAATCATCAAATATAAAGCTTTGGTAATGTCTTTTAGTAGTTCACATTTACCCAGAGCTTAAATTCAATGACAACATACAGTTAGTCATTATAAGAATCATCTGCTGGGTTTATTGTAAAGGAACAACTTAAATTGAACACATCTGGACACAGTAGACAACTTGACATGAAAAGTCATTATCAGAATTGGCATCAGGAAAACAGTAACTCATCTGAAACATAATACCTAGAAAATATTATTCTATATGATCACTTAAGTGTTGCAAATCCCAAGAATGTTATTCATTAAACAAATTAGGCACTGCCTTAGAACTAACTGACTTGGAAAAAATTCTTTTAAAAATGCTCTGAAGTACAATTCACCTGGATATTAAACATGAATTTATTATTATTTATTTATTTGAGAGAGAGAGAGACAGACAGAGAATGGGCACACCAGAGCTTCCAACCACTGCAAACGAACTCCAGATGCATGCACCATCTTGTGCATCTGGTTTACGTGGATACTGGGAAATTGAACCAAGGTCCTTTGGCTTTGCAGGAAGTGCCTTAACCACTAAGCCATCTCTCTGGCCCCTTAAACATGAATTTAAACATTAGGTTTTTACATTTTACAAAGAACTTAAACATATCAAACAATTACAGTTCAATGGCTCTTTGTCATTGATCTGCTTGTTTATGTCTTCTTCTGGTGAGTGGGTTCCTTCAGAAATGTAGGAACACAATTAAACTTGTGTTTAAATGGCAAACATCGTTGAAGCTTCACTTTTAAGCATAGCCCCATAAGAGTTGCCAAAGAGCGATGAGGTACTGTTGGAGTGAAGATGATGATGACCAAATAGTCGTCTTCATCTGTCTTCTGAACCTCTGCACAACTCTCCAATTCTTCTAACGTATTTGGTTTTTCCGGGTCCAGGATAGTTCGGATCAAATCCTAAACCTCTAGCGCTTTGTCTTTTCCTGATCCAAGAAAAACTGCCCAGCAGCAGTGTCTCAGCCCAGGCCCTGCCCTCAGGCTGTGCAGGAGACTCAGCGCCATCCTCCTGTCTCAGCCTTTCCTCACCACCATGCCCAGCTCTTTCATCACTAGCTTTTCCTAGGAGTTTTATCAACTTCATCATTTTGTCTTCAAAGAGGCCAAGACTTGTGCAAGGTTCAGGGGAGCAGAAAATAGGTGGGACCGCAGGCAAGCACCACTAAGCCATCTCTCCAGGACCTTTGTTGGTCAGGAACTGGTCTATTCCCAAAGGCTGACTCCAGATGACTCTGGATGACCTAGGGTGGAGGAGACCAGCACCAGAATTCCTATAAAGATGACAAGAAAAACTTTTTTTTTTTATAAGGTTTAGTGTCCAGTGGCTGTGTCTTGAGCCTGTCAGGCTGAGGCTTCAAAGGCTGTGGCCTCAAACTCACAGCCATCCTCCTGTCTCAGCAAAAGCAGGAAGGGTTCAAGATTTGATTTGGGGATTAAAGATAATCAACACCACCATGCCCAGCTAGACTTTATTTTAATTATTTATTCATCACTAGACTTTTGTTTGGTCCCAGTTCATATCCAAGCTGCATCATTTTGTAAATTAATTTATTTTTGAGAGAGAGAGCAAGAGTAGCTGTGTCAGGGTTTGAGGCATGTACCATCTTGTGCATCTAGCTTACTGGGGAATTGAACCTGGGTCCTTTGGCTTTGCAACAAGTGTCTTTAACCACTCTCCAGCCAAAAAAAATCTCTCCAGCACTCAGCCTTTATAAAAAGCAAAATGTTTCATGTTAATACCCATTCCTGGTCTATTCCCAACTTGACAAATAAATCTGACTCAAGATTTACTCTGGATGACCTAGCTGCTGTCCCATAGGAGGAGACCAGCACCAGAATGAACTATAAAGATGGGCTGAATGAAATCACATTTTCCCAATAGAGGACTTGTTATAAGTCCAGTTTATCTCTGATGGAAATGCCAGTGGCTGTGTCTTGACATGCTTTGCTGTCCCTAGTGCTTTAGGTCTTCAAAGAGATGCTAAGAAAACATGCCCCAGGGGCTCTGTTACTCAGGCAGCACAGAATGGCGAGTAAGCATGCATCCCTGCATTGGGCACTGGACAAAAGCAGGAAGGGTATCACCAGATTTGATTTGGGCTGGCACTAGCAAGAACAACTAATCAACTTCATTTACTAGGACAAAATTCAATGAATTAGGACCCCCTTGGGCTCGACTTGTTTTTAATCTCATTTTCTCTCCCCACTTTTGATTGTTTCAAAGCACATTCTGATGATACTGGTCCTGAGCACACAGGAGAAACCCACACAAGATAGTGGATGGCTAAGAGAATGCTCTCACTCTTGGCTCTTTTGCTTACTTGGAGTTTACGTACTAAGGTATACAATATATTGATATAAATATATTTATTAAAAATTTATGTATTTGAGAGAGACAGACAGAGAAAGAGGGATTATGGGCACACAGGGCCTCCTGCCACTGCAAATGAATTCCAGACACATGAACCACTTTGTGCACCTGGCTTTGCGTGGGTACAGGGAAATTGAACCTGTGTCATCAAACTTTGTAACCAAGTGTCTTTAACTGCTGCCCCATCTCTCCAGCCCCCTTTAAAAAAAATTCTAATTTAATTATATATGCAATCAGCCAGTTAAATGATATAAAAAGCAAAATAGGTTTCATGATTAATACCCAGCATTTGATATATCATTCCTTCAACTAACAGGCATACTGACTTCCCAACTTGACAAATAAATACGATAGCTCAAGGGTTTACTTGGAATAGCAAATTCTGGCTGCTGTCCCATAGCAAAGATATTGATCATGTACTTTTTTTTTTAACAAATATTTTTATTTTTATTTATTTGAGACAGAGGGAGAGAAAGAATGAGAATGGGCATGCCAGAGCCTCTAGCCACTGCAAATGAACTCCAGATGTATCCCAGAATGTTCTACAAAAATGCATCTGGCTAAAAATGACAGAAAGATAAACAGGACCTGTAAGTAGAAAATTCATATAGCCCTGTATTTAATGCTCCAGTCAAGACACAAAACATTTATATCAACCAGAAAGCTCTTTCATGTCCCCTTCTGACTACTAAGCCATCTAGGCAGGCAAACCAGCTCTATGTTACTTTTGTTCAGTCTTGACATTCATTTAATTAGATCACATATTTGCACCTGGTTGAAAATGTCTGTTTCTTATATTCATTCATGCTATTGCAAACATCAGTTAACTCTTGCCTCATTACCAAATACCATTCCTTTTTAAAGATATCCCCAATTTGTTTATCCATCTAGCCAATGATCTGTTTATGATTGAACTATTTCATTATTTGTGTAGATAACTGGCTAAATTATACAAAGATTAGTTTTCTTCAGTAATAAACAGGCATACAGTGTAATTGCCTTGAATATAAATCAAGAATCTGAGCAGTAGATGCTATGGATAAACTTTCCTGAGTACTGGGGCTAAACATGCATTCTTAGCACTGCACCTTAACCCCTAAGCTATGTGAGCCCAGTCTTTTTTTTTTCCTCTTGTCTTATTTTAATAAATACTTTCACAATGCAGAGAACAGACAGAGTTCCTTAGAGAGAGAGAGAGAGAATATATGATTCCCTTTTCTCAGACAGAGAGTGTTGGCAATCTTGGGGAATGATATTATGCAAATGAAATTTCTTATGCATGTTAACCCTAACTTTCCATTGTGGATCTGGCTTTAATGTGGGTCCTGGGTTTTAAAAAACAAAGAACAACTCAATTCCTTCCAAAGGCTCTTTCTTTGGCCCTCTGCAGTCAAACACCCTTCCTAAAACTTGTCCTTCAATCTCTCCAGCCTGTCTTTGTAGTTGTACCTGACACAGAATGGGATAAATCATACAAACCTAAATAGTTCTTCAGTCAGAGTTAATTTTATGAGAGATGGGGTGAGTTCATGCCAGGGCCTGTAACCACTGCAATCAAACTCCAGATGTGTGTGCCCCTTGTGCACATGTGTGACCTTGCACAATTGTGTCACTGTGCAACTGGCTTACATGGAACCTGGATAGTCAAACATGAGTCCTTAGACTTCACAGGCAAGTGCCTTAACTGCTAAGCCATCTCGCCAGCCCCCAACATACAATTTTAAAGATCATTGGTATTAGTGTATATTATCACTTTTATTTTTCCTATTTTTTTTCAATGACAAAGCTGTGACACATTGGTACAAAAGCTTTTATATGAACACCAATTTTCAGTTCTCTAGGGTAAATATCTGGGATAAG
Source organism: Orientallactaga sibirica (assembly GCA_036365145.1). Taxonomy (NCBI): domain Eukaryota; kingdom Metazoa; phylum Chordata; class Mammalia; order Rodentia; family Dipodidae; genus Orientallactaga; species Orientallactaga sibirica. The sequence continues at coordinate 28,177,733 of JAEOAD010000004.1, read as the reverse complement.
ATCACTGAATCATGGGCTAGAGAGATAGATGGCTTGGCAGTTAAGGCATTTGCCTGTGAAGACTACATACCCAGGTTCAATTCCACATTATTCATGTAAGCTAGATGCACAAGGTGGTGCATGTGTCTGGAGTTCGTTTGCAGTGGCTGGAGGCCCTGGAGGCCCATTTTCTCTTGCTCTCTCTCTCTCTCTAAAATAAATAAATCACTGAATCACATGGTAAGTGGTTGTTCAAATTTTATAAGAAATTTCTGGGGCTGGGGAGATGGCACAGTCAGTAAAGTGCTGGCCAAGCAAGCATGAGGACCTGAGTTCAGATCCTCAACACTCATGTAAAAGCAAGGTGTGGTGGTACATGCCTGTAACCGCAGTGCTGGAAAGGTGGAGACAGGGAGATCCGTGAGGTTTGCTAGTGAGCGAGACTATCCACTATTGGTGAGTACCAGGTATAGTAAGAGGCCTTGTCTCAAAAAATAAGGTGACAGAAGTGGTCCCCCAATGTCAGTCTGTATACACACACACACACCCCTATTCTGTTTTTTCAGTGGGGGGGGGGTCTCGTGAATATCAAGCTGGCCTTGAGCTTACTATGTAGCAGAGGATGACCTTGAACTTCTTGTTCCTCCTGCCTCTACCTCCCAAGAGCTGGGATTGCAGGCATGAGCTGAAAAAATGCTCACTTTTATATATTGTGGGGATTGAATCTAGGATTTCATGAATGCTAGGCAAGCACACAGACAATGGAGCCACCTCGCCAGCAGAATTTAGGGGCATCTTAGGACTTTAATATACTTTATTTATTTACTTATTTGAGAGAGAGAGAGAAAGAGGCAGAGAGAAAGAGAGAAAAAGGAGAGAGAGAGAGATAATGGGCACATCAGAGCCTTCAGCCACTGCAAACGAACTCCAGATGCATGGGCCCCCTTGTGCATCTGGCTTACATGGGTTCTGGAGAGTTGAACGGGGGTCCTTTGGCTTTGCAGGCAAACACCTTAACGGCTAAGCCATCTCTCCAGCCTCTTCACCTTAGGGCTTTAATAAGCATTTCTGTAATGACTAGTGATGATACCATGGCAGCTTCTGTGAGCTTGTTTGCACTGAAGATGCTTGGCTAAAAGACCAGTCTACATCTCCATCTTAACAACTGCTTTGTTTTCTCATTGTTCAGTTTTTTCAGCATAGCATTGTTTTTGCTATTTGAAGTTTAATGATACTGTGTGTGTAATTCCTCAGGAACACTGTCCACCTCCATTGAGACAGGAATTCTTGTTGGCCTAGAGCTTGCCAAGGAGGCTGGACTTTCTAGCCAGCAAGCCCTAGGGACCCACCTGTCTCCCATCCTCCACACTGAGATGATAAGTGCCTGCCACCGTGCCTGGATTTCTTTTTTTAAATTTATTTATTTTTATTTTTGGAGAGAGAGAGGCAGAGGGAGACAGATAGAGAATGGGCACGCCAGCAGTCTCTCAGCTGCTGTGAACGAAATCCAGATGCATGTGCCTCCTTGTGGTCAAGTGAGGCATTGTGCCCTTGTGTGACTGCATCTGGCTAAACGTGGGACCTGGAGATTGGAACCGGGTTCTTAGGCTTAGTAGGCAGGTGCCTTAACCGCTAAGCCATCTCTCCAGCCCTGGATTTCTTTATGAAGGTTCTAGGGATTGAAATCTTCATGCTTGCCAGGCAAGTACTTTACCAAGTTATATTTCCAGCTCTAAGATTTGTCTATTACTTTTTCTTTCATTGTTTTTTGAAAGAGGATCTTGTTTCATATCCCAGGTTAGTCTTGAACTCTGGATTCTATTTCCTCGGCTTCCTGAATGCTCAGATTACAGGCATCTGCATGATGCTCAGATTAGAAGATTTTTTTTTTTTTAAAAGAAACTGCATTGGTTGCATTGTTTATTGAATTCTGCTCTTACCTATATTATTTACCTTGAGTTTTGTTTTTTTAGCTTAAAGCAAAATGATCGATAATTAAATCTTTTCAGTTATAAGCATTTATAATATCTCGGTAGCTTTAAAGATACATTTCAAAACTGATAAATTGTAGCTTTGTTCTTTGTGTGCATGTGTGCATACGTGTGTGTGTGTGTGTAAGGCCATGACAGGGTCTCTTGCAAAGAGCATCCAGCTTTACATGAATACAGGGGAATCAAACTCAGGCCAGGCTTTGCAAACAAGTACCTTTTACTACTGAGCCATCTCTTCAGCTCTAAACTGTAGCTTTTATTTAACAGAAAATATAATATAATCTTCACTGTGATTTCTTCATCCCATGGAAAGATATGTTTAATGGTGTCTCAATTCTTGGTAGGAGGGAGACCTTGGCCCCATCTAGAATTTTGGGGAGACTGGCATTATTTCTCAAGTGTTCTCTAGAGAATCATTTGGGCCTGAGGGTGTTAGGGGCTACGACAAAACTTGATGTTTACTTTTTATAAATTACTTAGGACTTTTCTGAATATTACTATCATTTATTTTTAATTTAATTCCAGGGTGCCTAGGATATTCAAAGTCTGTTGAGACCATCAGGTACTCAGTCCATTTTGGTGAATGTTCTATATGCACTCGAAAGAAATGTATGTAATTATTGTTTAGTATAGTGTTCTGTAATTGAGTTAATTCATGGGATTATGTTATTAAAAATCCATATCCCTGGTTTTGCCTTTGGGTGCTCCATCAGTTATGATGAAGCAGTGTGAATCTCCCAAGTAGGCTTAAGGAATATTTCTTTTAGTTCTGTCAGTTTTTAGTTCTACATGTACTTTTGAAGCCATTAGTCACATACTCATTTATGTCTAAAGCACATCACTTATAAAGAGAATACAATTGCTACTTTAAGACTTTTAAAGATCAGTTTTAAGTTCACAGAAAATTGAGCAGAATTTCTGAGTCCTTGGGGACCCCAGGCTGGATGCGCTCCCTCAGCTTCCCACACTGCAGCACTGCATGGAGTAGTGCGTGTGTTACCAATGATGCAACTCCACTGACACATGATAGACCCCTAAAGCCCATGCTCTGTATTAGAGTTCACCTATGCATAATGGTGTGTATTCATAATAGTATCATGTAGTTTCACTGCCATCAAATCATCTATGCTGAACCTGTCTATCCACCCTCCTCCATAATACCTGAAACACTAGCCGTTTTTACTGCCTCCATGGTTTTGCCTTTTCCAGGATGTCATGTAATCAGAACCATACAGTATGTTGTGTTCTTTCACGTTGGCTATTATCACTTGCTAATATGTCCTAAGGTCCCTCCTGTTATGACCTGGTAATTCAGTTCTTCTTTTTGTTTGTTTGTTTTGTTTTGTTTTTTGAGGTAGGGTCTCATTCCAGCCCAGGCTGACCTGGAATTCACTATGTATTCTCAGGCTGGCCTTGAACTCACAGCAATCCTCCTACCTCTGCCTCCCGAGTGCTATGATTAAAGGTGTGGGCCACCATACCCGGCTTCATTTCTTCTTTTAAAAAACTTTTAAAAATATATATTATTTATTTATTATTTGAGAGAAAGAGGCAGAGAGAGAGAATGGGTGCACCAGGGCCTCCAGCCACTACAAATGAACTCCAGATCCATGCATCTCCTTGTGCATCTGGGTTACGTGGGTCCTGGAAAATTGAACCAGCATTCTTTGGCTTTGTAGGCAAATGACTTTTAACCACTAAGACATCTTTCAAGCCCAGTAATTCATTTCTTTTCAATGCTGAAATACTTTCCCTAGATGCACCACTGTGGTGGTTTGAGTCCGATGTGCCCCATAAACTCAGGTGTTCCTAATGCTAGGTTCCCAGCTGATGGAGATTTGGGAATTAACACCTCCTGGAGGCAGTGTATTGTTGGAGGCAGCCTTAAGGGTGTTATAGCCAGTTTCCCTTTGCCAGTGTTTGGCACACTCTCCCACTGCTATTGTCCACCTTCTGTTGGTCAGGGGGTGATGTCCACCCTCTGCTCATGCTATCATTTTCTCCTGCCATTGTGGAGTGTCCCCTCAAGTCTGTAAGCCAAAATAAACCCTTTTTCCCCCACAAGCTGGTCTTGGTCGGGTGACTTCTGCCAGCAATGTGAACTTGACTGCAACAACCAGTGTATCCATTCATCAACCAAAGGACTCTTCTAAGTTCAGTAAGTTCTGAAGGACAGGCAGTGAGTGTAGGCTTTTGTATGGACTCAGTTTTCAACTCAGTTGGGTAATACCAAGCATGACAATTGCTGGACCATGTAGCAAGAGCATGTTCAGTGATGTGAGCAACCACTAAATTGTCTCCCAAAGTGACTGAACCATTTTGCATTCTCATCAGCAATACAAGACTTCTGTTGTTTCAAGTCTTCACTGGCAGTGGAGTTGTGTTTTGGATATCCATTATTCCAACAGGTAACAGTGCCACAAGTTTTAACTTGCAATTTCCTATTGAACTTGCCAGCATATACTCATTACTGAGTTTTAAGAGTTATTCATATTTTTGGATAACAATTCCTTATGAAATACGCTTTTATAATGTTCTCACCCAGCCTGTGGATTGTCTTCGTTTTATCAACAGTTGTCTTACAAAGAGCAGAATTTACAATTTTAGAGATGTCAAACTTATCATTAATACTTTCATTAATTGCTCATGCCTTTGGTTGGTACCTTAAAAGGTGCAAAACCAAGGATAGTAGAAGACCCAGGTACTAGGATGTTCATGACACTGAGTTCTCGAATTTTTTTCTTGTTAATTATGTCTAGTTCTTAAAACTCTCTCTTGGACATTGTTAAGACATTACTCGCTGGAGACGCACAAGCAGGATAGGCCCCTCCTTTCCGCAGTTCAGTCTAGTAGACAAGAGAAACTGCACACATTCTGTTCTCCCTTTTGAAAGCCCATCTCTGAAATCTGGAGCATAAAGCAAGGTACTCAGGAATAAAGGGAACTGAAAACACAAGGCAAGAATTCCTTTGTTTTTGTCCCTAGAATTATTCTTACTTAAGGGTAGGGAGTAGATTAGTATTATGAGAAAAATTGGGTATTAATAGAAAAACTGTTAACTATAATAGTGGGTCTGAAAAAAGGTTAACTTTTCTAGAATTCTCTAATCACAAGTTATTAAAAATGAATTAAGCATATGTAAGCTTTCATATTGTAGGGATTAGTGGTTATAGAAACAATCAACTGAGTTTCGTGACTTTTTAGCTCTATATCTGAGATCTAAGCTGAAGATGTAATCAGGGGCCACTAACCTCATCCATAGAGAATTTGCCTATGGCCTCCCACAGCCAGTTCTCCTTTAAGTGAAGTTGTTGTTGTGTATAGTCATCCTGAAGTCTGAGCTTAAGAGCAGTGCATCGAGTGAGAACATCTACTTAGGGTGCACAGAAAGGACACCACAAACATGTAGCCGACTTCTTTTCCAAACATCAAATAAGGGTAGGGATGTAGATATTTCTGTGGAGAAACCTCTAAATTTATTTTCAATTAATTTGCGTTTTCATATAAGTTCATAGATAGTATTTCATTAAGAAGGAAAAAATGCTAAGTGGCTTTGCTGGGTCTAAGCCATGCTCCTGAGAGCTGGAACTAGTAGAAAGATCATTTTCTGCTCCCCCCTGAGCTATAAATATCTGATTAGGTAAAAAAAAAAAAACCTGATTGGAATAGTGATCCAAAATGTATAGGCTCATGGGATTGGTGGAAGGAACACAATTTGCTGTCTTTCCCTTGACAGTAAAGATAGGGGTTTGGGAAATATTTTCTTTTAAAGGGCCAAAGAGCAGGTATTTTAGGCTTTGTGGGCTACAATCTATCCTAACTATTCCGTCTTTCTATTGCTACCATAAAGCAGCCTATATACACAATACATAAACAAATGAACACAGTTGTGTTCTGATAAACTTTACTCATAAAAGTAGGTGGCTAGGGGATGGAGAGATTGCTTAGTGGTTAAGCACTTGCCTGTGAAGCCTAAGGACCCTGGTTTGAGACTTGATTCCCCAGGACCCACATAAACCAGATGCACAAGGGGGTGCATGCATCTGGAGTTCATATGCAATGGCTGGTGGCCTTGGTGCACCCATTCTCTCTCTCTCTCTCTCTCTCTCTCTCTCTCTCTCTCTCTCAGATAAATAAATAAAAATATGGACTGGAGAGATGGCTTAGCAGTTAAGGTGTTTGCCTGAGAAGCCTAAGGACGCAGGTTCGATTCTCCAGGTCCCATGTAAGCCCGATGCACATGGTGGCACATGCGTCTGGAGTTCATTTGCAGTGGCTGGAGGCCCTGATGTGCCCATTCTCACTCTGTCTCAAATAAATAAATCAGAAAAATAAATAAAAATATACAAAAAAAAGTAGGTGGTTGTTATTTAGCCCAAGATCTAACACTAGCTGGTATAGATAAATTTTAATGTCAGTTTACAAAAATTTCAAGAGCTAGAAAAAGTTTTTTTTTTTTTTTTGGCTAGCTGTCAATTGAGTCTTTTTCCTCTTTGGTTAATAGTTGTTACCTCAGTTTCCCTCCCAATGACCAAAATCGAGGAAAGAACCTGTTACGGTGTTTTTCTACACCACCCAATGACACAGAACTTCAAAGTGAACACTCTCTTCTCTTGACAGATAAACAGGAGGCTGTGGAGAGTCGTGAAAGGCCACTGACTGCCGACAACGTAGCCTGACCCGACAGGGAAGAAGTCCTGGTCAACTCGGTGTGGACATGTGGCTGAATTAGTCTTCCTTGGTACAGCTGTCTGCCACTCGCCCAAAGCTATACAACATGGGCTGCATGAAATCCAAGCAAACTTTCCCATTTCCTTCCACATTGGAGATTGAGAAGCGACATGAGAATGAAGAGACCTTTATGACAGAAGACAGACTTCTACCCAGGCTGCTGTATCCAGTTAGGGAACAAGTCCAGGAGGAAGGGAAGGAAGTCCCAGGGTCCAATCCTGTGATCTTAAAGTATGCAGAGCACCTGGCCGAGGAAATCTTGTGCGATGCCCTGCAGCAGTGGGCAAGCAATCACACAAAGTACTGCAACATCCCATACATTGAGAACGAGAGTCCCGATGCGGTGGGTGACGCACCTTGTGCATCTGTGGGTAGAGTTGGTGCTAGCTTAAATACATGAATCAGCAAAAGCAAAAACTGGTGTGGTTACATTTAACAACCTTAACTGGATGCATCAACATATCTATGATAATCTGAGTAGTGTAGGAATACCTATGACGAAATGTGATTTTTTTTTTTTTTTTTTTTTTTAAGCAGCTCTGTGTTAACAGCAATTTATCTGCTTGGTCTTGATTTTTGGTCATGGAAGGTTTGGTCCTGTGGTACCCAGTAATTAGCTGTATGTCATACCACTTTGTTCTTGGGGGAATAGTGGCATCACCAAAGAAAATGTTGATGAATACTAAGTTCCCCAAGTTCCAAATCATTATTTTAAAGGACTGATTTTAAAATGACTATTTTTGTTTAATATATGCCAAAAAAAAAAAAAAAAAAAAGCCCAGAAAAGGATTTTTCTTAAAATGTCTTGGCAAGGGAGTGAGACTCTGGCCACAATGACTCATACCAGGTCTTGTTTGTTGAAACCGTGTGTGTTAGGGATTCCTACTTCTTTAAAAAATTTTTTTTTGTTTTTGTGTGAGAGAAAGAGAGAGAAAAAGGGCATGCTAGGGTCTCTAGTTACTGCAAATGAACTCCAGAGGCATGCACCACTTTGTGCATCTGGCTTATGTGAGTACTGGGGAATTGAACCATGGTCCTTAGGCTTCACAGGCAAGCACTTTATCCACTAAGCCATCTCTCCAGCCTGTCCCTACTTCTTAACATGTGTACCCTATGACTAGAAAACAGCCTGAACAGAAGAGGTCCACCTTGAATCTTGTTCTAATGGAGAAATTTATTTTTGTAGATGAAAAGTATAACTACCCCTTTGAACCTCAGGGTCCTCTCTAGGCCGTTACTAGATGATTTACTTTGCATACAAAGCCATCTTAAAAGACAAAATTCATAGAAGTTATGACATTAATGTTCATTGCATTGAGTTAAGCCCTTAAGTACCTTTTATGAATAGCAACTGAATAAATTTTAAAAACAATGGACACCAGGGAGTAATGGGGCATAAAGCAGGGCTTGGTGTCAGGGCTAAGCTTTCCTGTCCTGGGGTGTTGGGACATGGGCATTTGGTCTGAGTTATGTCAATGACTCATGTGGGCCTGGATAACACGTGGAGATGTGTAATTCTATTACAAAACAGAGAACACTTCTCCAAAGGGAATATTCATGGGTTTTGCACTAGCACATGCCCATAGCACATATACTATTTTCCTAAGTTAGCCCTATCCCCTTTTTACTGTCAAAGCACCACTTTAAAAAGAAAAGGTAAGTGCTACTTAAAGAGCTCTAGTAACAGTTTAGAGAGGGAGGAAATACTGGACAAGATTTATAGAAAAACAGGACCAAACTGATTATTATCATCATTATTGTTGTTCAGTTTTTCTAAGTAGGGTCTTGCTTAAGCCCAGGCTGACCTGTAATTCACTATGTAGACTCAGGCTGGCCTCGAACTCAGTGATCCTCTTACCTCTGCCTTGCAAGTGCTGGGATTAAAGGCACGTACCAACATATCTGGTGAGAATTTTTTTTTTTTTTCATCAAAACTTGCTAAAGAGTTTAACTGGAAATGAAACTAAGGCCATTTATTCTAGATCCTTTTAAAAAGTTTTACTAGCATCCCTGAAATCTAAATGAAGGGAGAAAAGGGCTTATGATGTCTTTCATGAACTAAATCATTTAATCTTGTCAACTAGGAGAAAAACTACCTCCCCATTTTCACAGTAATACTTCAAAACTCATGAATGTGTGATTCCTCCACATTCCAGGAGCAAAGACGCAGGTAATTGAAGTGAGTGATGGGCCATCTCTCAGTTTTGTTTTTGGACACCTGTCATTCCATTTTCACTTTGCTGAGCCCCAGGACTCACAATGCTCTATCACACTTGCCATCAATCTAGAATCCTGTATAACTGAAAACAAGCATGTCCATTCCTATAAGGATCTGCAAATAGACCAAGTGCCGAGTTTTTAAAAAATTTTTGTTTACTGTTTATTTATTTATTTATTTGAGAGCAACAGAGAGAGAGAGAAGGAGAGAGAAGGAGAGAGAATGGGCACACCAGGGCCTCCAGCCACTGCAAACAAACTCCAGGTGCATGCACCACCTTGTGCATCTGGCTTACGTGGGTCCTGGGGAATAGAGCCTTGAACCAGGGTCCTTAGGCTTCACAGGCAAGCGCTTAACCGCTAAGCCATCCCTTAGCCCCAAGTGCCAAGTTTTTCTAAGAAGGAAGCGGATTTCACCTCACAAAGAGAAGCACAGGCGTTTGAATGCTTGAGCGAACATTTCCATGAAAGCCCACGTTTGCACGGTTTTTCATCCACTTTGCACCTCATACGAGGACAACTGTTGCAAAGTTTCCTGCTATTTAAAACCTATGTAAGATACTAGTTTGGTGAGACCACAGTGACATAAAAGACAGCATGTCACATTAACTACTTTTGTATACAAAGGGATATAGACTAGTAGTTTGGGTTATATCTAAATATTTTAACTTCAAGTTTCTTCTTTGTCCCGTGCTGATTCCCCAGTGAGAGAATGGGGAGTTCTGCCAGATCCACATGTAGCTGAGTCCTAATCCCTGCTGCCACCCTCTCTCAGTGACCATGGTGGCCCAGTTTTATATCACTAAGCAAGCGCTATGTCCTTGCCCTGTGTCCTATTTTAGTAATGATGGCTATAATATATCCCAAGGTCTTTGAAATATCTGCTGAATTCTATGTCAACCCATGAAGAAGGAAGCCCCTGGCCTTACACATGAGTTAGTAGGTAAACTAGGCAGGAGAAGAAGAAATTTACACTGCACTGGTAGGTAACAAGATATAGTTTGGCCCTGGTGCCAATGATAACACATTTCCTAAGCCTCCTTCATTCATAGTCAAACACATGACTTTGGAGGTCTTTCCTGCAAAAGAGAAAGACTGAGGGAGAAGCAGCTCTATGGAGCAATGAGAGTCCATAGCTGCTGGCAAGGGGACACTTGGGACATTAGTGTACGACAGGCAGAGGAACCTTGACCAGCAACTGGGAAAGCAGACCTGCAGAGGAAATAAACGTGCCAACTCCTTACGTGAGACTCACAAAACCCCACATATGTGCTTCACTTCCCCTGCCCTGTGTCTCTTGTACTATTGTTACCTTTGAATTACAGTCCTTTCATCCTAGAATTCCCCACTTACTTGCCTTATAGTTCTGGGCAAACTGCCAATGGTGATCAGCACTTAAAGCACAATTTTGAAGGGGACAAAAAATGATTATCCTAATTCCAAAGGAATAATTTGTGTCAAATTGCCTTATAAATAAACACAGAAATAGCATGAAACATTCTACTTGTCAATGGCATTTTAGAACACAGGACAGAAGTATACTTTTGCACTACGTGATTTTAGAAATCAAAACTTAAAAACATGTATGATATAGAGAAATGGTCACTTAGAAACAAAGTTCTAAGCAATCTTGTGTCTAAATGAAATCCCCTTCACCTGGTCTTGAAAGATCCAATAAACCATGTGTTCCTTGGAGCCAAGAGCACTGGCTCTGAAGAATTAGCTACCTTTTGGTTTACAAAATGAGTTTTGTTAGCAAATTCTTCCCTGTAAGAGTTACTCATGAAGTAAATTTTTTTCCCAAATATTTTTGTGAAAATATTTTTTGTAACTGTACAATAAAAATCCAGCGGCAATTATCTGTCAGTTCTCATTTAATTGAAGCAAATAAACACATTACACTGACTTTTTTTAAAAAATATATATTTATGGGGGGGGAGAGAATGGGCATGACAGGGCCCTTAGCCCCTGCAAACGAACTCCAGATACATGTGCCACCCTGTGCATCTGCCATACGTGGGTCTTGGGGAATCAAACCTGTGTACTTTGGCTTCACAGGCAAACATCTCAACAGCTAAGCCATCTCTCCAGCCCTACACGGACATTTTTTAACATGATAAAAGTTGAATTCTGTACTGCTAGCAAATGTAAAGTGGCTAGAAGTCCATGTATACAGGTAATTTCTTGAATCACTGAGGTCTAATTTAGGAGCTTTAAGAATATGAATGTGAACATGTGCAGTGCCATGACATCTTGATTTCAGACTTCTTCCTGAAGTTTTTCTAAGAAAAGTCAGTTCTTCTTGCCAAATAGAAATTGAGAAAATTTAAAGCAATGTTTTCCTGGCTACAGTCTCCACCCCAACCAGACATCATCTCTAATGCTTTTAGTCCTATTGGATTTTTGTTTTTGCACACCTCTCACTCTCTTAGTGTCTGGGGGGTGTGGAATGAAGAAGGAACCACATAACAAGTTACACAATAAATAACAGGCTGACCTTTAATATAAAATCATTCTGATTGGAGCTTTAAGGTCTGTATTTCTTGCAGTTTGTTGAAAGCCTTGAATATATCCTGTCAACAGTCCCAGTTTCTGGAGATTTTTATATTTGAAACTTTTTTCCTGATCACACAAAGGTTTACTGTAATGTAAAAAAAGCAGAGTGTGTATGTATATCTCAGTGAGTGGAGCCTCTTACTTCTTCATTGTGCTATTGTAAGAGTATTGCAAGTAACAAAAATAGTATTTTCCTTCCCACAAAGGGAAAAACATTCTGGTTACTTTAAAGAAAGCTGAGTGAACATTCTTTACTATAGATCTTTTCAGTTATTCAAAACCACAATAATAATGTAGTGATATAGTAACCCTTCTTTCCAGATTTTAGTCTTTGTTTTTCATATTTTTGATCATCTGTACATAAGTTTGTCTATTCTATATATGAAATTATTACTGAAAGCCCCAAGCCCCATTAGTTAGATATGGCAACTCAGTAATCTCTAGAGACCTCTGCGTTTTCTCATCTCGTGAAACAGAGATTGGCCGACCTTTTCAGATAGACATCATAGTTAATATTTGTTGCGTTATAGGCCCAGCAGTTTGGGCCACACCTACTTGAAGCAGCCATAGGTAAAAAGTAAACATGAGCTCAGTTACACTGCAAACATGCCTAACATTTGAACTTCTGTCCTAGTCTTGATTTCTCTTCCCAATCATTTAAAAGTGGAGAAAGCATTCCAGCCTTGTAGGCTGCATCGAAACAGGCACCAAGCCAGATCTGGCCTCTGAGCTGATGTGTGCCCTACCCCTGCTCAAAAGAGACCTCAGAATTTCAAATCATTGCTGCCCAGAGACTTAAAGTAACGGTTCAAATCTTCATCAGTGACTTCCGCTAGATTAGCTGGTTTCCACTTTGGATTCTGGTCTTTATCAATTATAACTGTTAAAAGAAGATAGAAGTATTAACACATTTTTTCTCATGTTATCATATTTCAATTATTGAACTGACAGAAACTTGTACTAAGCGTATTTTTCCATAGCACATTTTTCTGCATAGCTTAAGTTTTTGGATATCTGTTATTCTTCTTCTAAAGTAAAACTCTCAAATCTGCAGAGCAGCAGCCTGCTTTAGATGAATGGTATGGAGGTTTTCTCACCTTGTGAGTTTCATGTCCCTAGCTTTCGTAAAGTCCACTAAATTCATCCAGGGTCTTTTTTCCCCTTCAGACAAAACTGTAAATGAAATCTGCATGTCACAGATAGCTAAATCTAGTGTTAGTATGGTTGAAAGGGAAAGCAAGGGAGTGCGATGGGCCCAGATCTGCCTTCTAAGCTTTTCCACGTTTGGTTCTGAGAGGAAAATTATCACTTTAGATAGAGGGAGGGAAGCTTGATGTATAATTAAATGTGAATGCTCCTGTTCCACTAAATCCTCTACTGCAGACAGCTCTGCACTTAGAAATCAGACCAGTCAGGTAACCATGAGACCTTGGACTTCTATTTCAGTGTCGTCATCATCAGGAAGTGCATAATATCCCCACAGGACTAAAGTGTGAGGCAGCATGTAACCTCTTAACACATGATGAACAATGCTTCTTTCACACTTTCAATAGCACACCACACTTACACAAATTAGGAAACTGGGCCCAGGCTATGTAGGCTCTCTGTATTATTTCTTAGAAGTACATATGTGTCTACAATTATGCCAATAAATTAAAAAGAAAAAGCATGACCATGGTAGCAAATTAAACCATGCTTAAAATGTGTATCATTTACCAGGAGTGGTGGCGCATGCCTTTAATCCCAGCACTCAGGAGGCAGAGGTAGGAGGATGGCCATGAGTTCAAGGTCACCCTGAGACTACATAGTGAATTTTGAGGCAGAAGGATCACAAATTTGAAGCCAGCCTGAGTAACATAGTGAGAATTCATCTCATAATAAAATTTCAATTTAAAATCAAAAGCATCTTGATAAGCCCTTCTTTGTGATTCAGCACTCTGAACTCTCTTTTTCTCAAGTAACTGTAAGTACTTATCCAAACGTAACACCTTCTTTTTGAAAATAGGGCTTTCATGATACACAAGGAATATTTAAGCAACAAAACCCAAGTAAGACACAGGTCCCCCTAAAATCATAGACCAAGGCTGTGACCTGCATGAAGCAGAAAAAATCTACAGGGATAGTGAAAATGTATTTTTGCTTGTTTCTATAAACAGAATCATCTGTTAGGACTCAACCCCGTAAATCTTCTTAAGGGATCTGAACCTTGGATTATTTCTGATATTTCACCATGCTAGAAATTAAGAGTATTCTACAGCAGCAACTGGTATTTATCACATCTAAGAGCACAGAAAACATGGCCACTTACTCAGATAAAAAAGTATTTCTGAGGTTCTGGGGCAGGTGTAGAGTGCTTGCCAGGCACAAGACCCTGGGTTTCATCCTCAGCTCTACACACACAAACACGCATTCAAAGGTGATTCTTTAATAATACACAAAAAATTATCCAAGTATGGATCACACCTATCTAGCACTTGGGAGGCCAAAGCAGGAAGGTAGTGGATTTGAGATCAGCCTGGGCTACAAAGAGACCATCTCAAAAAGCCAAGGATTAGATATAAGTCAGTTGTAGGGCACTTGGCCTGGCAAACACCCAAGACCCTGGGTTCAATCCTCAGGATGCCCTACCACCAGCCACGCAACCAAGAAAAACATATGTGTAAGATACGGTGACAAAACAGCTCATTTTATACAAATAACAGTTCTTTATACAGATAAGGTATACATTACAAAGGAATTGTTTTAAGTTTGCTAGAGAAAATACAATCCCATGCTTTTCCTAACCTAATTTTCTAATTCTGCCTTTAGAGAGGAGAAAGTATAATGTCATGCTGTCTTTAACTGCTTGGGTATAGACAAGAAGGTAGATGGTAGAGTCTGACCACTGCCAACTGTACCAGGCCAGTACAAAGGAAGGAGAAAGGGAAGAAGAGAGCATTTGGCATTTCAAAGGCCTCAGCAGCAGAATGGGTTTACAAGAGTATGAGGCAGTCCTTGTGGCGGGAGGGGCAGATTTACCTCTGACCCATGCAGCATAGTGCAGTGACTTTCAAGAATATTTGTTTTGAAGGCTGATCTTCTGGTACATTCCAGATGGTTATGTCTAAAGCACACATACAGCTTTGCAATCTTTATAAAAGTTTAGTTTTCACTAAAACAATTGCCATTTTATTTATTTTTAAATATTATTTATGTATTTATTTATTTATTTGAGAGAGCAAGAAAAGGAAAGATGCAGTCAGAGAAATAGAGAGGTGGGAGAGAGAATGGGCGTGCCAGGGCCTCCAGCCAGTGCACATGAATTCCAGACACATGCACCACCTTGTGCTTATGTGGCTCCTGGGGAAATGAACCAAGGTCCTTTGGCTTTGCAGGCCTTAACTGCTAAGCCACCTCTCCAGCCCAACAATCGCCAATTGCCCTTTTTTTAAAAAAAAAATATTTTATTTTTATTTATTTATTAATTTGAGAGAGAGATACAGAAATAGGCAGGTAGAGAGAGAGAGAGAGAGAGAGAGAGAGAGAGAGAGAGAGTGTATGGGTGCGCCAGGGTCTCTAGCCACTGCAAATGAACTCCAGATGCATGCACCCCCCCTTATGCATCTGGCTTATGTGGGTCCTGGAGAATCGAGCCTTGAACCGGGATCCTTAGGCTTCACAGGCAAGCATTTAACCACTAAGCCATCTCTCCAGCCCGCCAATTGCCCTTTTAATATTGAAAGCCCACAGGTCCTGGTCCCTGACAGTCAAGAAGGAAGCAGAACTGTTTGTCACTTACCAGCTCTAACGCCTTCATGGAAGTCATGACCTTCCTGAAAGAAAATCAAGACTATATGAGGTGATTTCTGGGCAACCTTCTACCAGGTGATCTCTGTCTTCTATCCACTTCAGCCTTCACTCCCAAGAGCACAACCTGACGACACTTGAGCCTGGACCATCTCAACCCACTTTCTAATCACCACCTCCCAGCTTTATTGCCTCAATATGTCCAATGAGGCCCAAGAAGGCTTCTCCTATGACTGATCCTACAACTCTCTATCGGTGGTGCTCTCCCCTGGCTCTTCTAGCACTGCCTCCTCAGGCCACTTGCCCCAGAAAATGTCCTCATTCATCTCCCTCAAGTCTTTATTTATTTATTTGGTTTTTCAAGGTAGGGTCTCAAGCTAGCCCAGGCTGACCTGGGATTCACTATGTAGTCTCAGGGTGGCTTTGAACTCACAGCGATCCTCCCATGTGCTGGGATTAAAGGTGCATGCCATCGTGCCCGGCTCCCTCATTCCTTTTATACTACCAAGGCAAGTTTAATCTCGCAGGAGAAATTCACAGAAGTGCGACTAGTTTCATTTGATCATAAATCTCAAACAGGCACAGAAAACTGGCCACGATCCGTGATTGCTTCTCCACGTTCCACAGTGATGACTTATACTCATCTGTGCTTTCTCAGCCTCTATCCCTCACAAGCGCTCTCTGCTTCTGTGGTACTCTCAGTGAACGACCAAACATCCTTCATAACAAAAGTCCTCTGATGTGAACATTATGTTCTCAGCAGTAAAATATGTGCAGCCAGCCACACCTGCCTTCCCTTCCATGTCTCTGGAGTAAGGGGGCCTCTCCCTTCCCCTCTGAATCCCAGCTCATAGCCACGGTGCCCTCCCAGAGGTCTGTATGACTGAGTGTCAGAGTGCATGCAGTTCAGATGCTTGGGTCACATCCTGGTTCTGCTATGTGGTGACTGTGTTACCTTACATGAAAGGGTCATGTTGATACACCCATCACAGGACGATTTTAATCCATGTCCCAGTACACTGTCTGACAGATACTACATGTTCAGTAAAGTTAGCTCTAATTAGTATCAATGCCATCTCTTTTCTCTACTGGATCATTCCTAGGCATTTATAAATCTGTTCCAGTCTCTCCCCGGAGTCTACCTATTCCTTTTTCAAGAAGAAAATAAATTGTGTCTATACATTGTCTCTGTTTCTTCACATCCTATCTTCACTGTTTTCTTTCCAACTCAGGGTGCTCTAACTTCTGCCCCCTCCGCTCCTCTGAAGTGGCTTGCCAATCACCAAATTCAAAAGATACCTGTTACTCTCATCTAACAGACAGGTTGGCAGTATCTGACCCTGTTCATCCCTCTCTCTACTCTTCAAATGTGTTACAGTGCTAGGTTCAAGCCTATGCAGGGCAAGGGCTGTATTATTGAATTACACCTCCAGACCCAGCCCTTTCCCACAGTTTCCCCTCCAAATCTGCCTCTCCCTTGCCCTGCCCTGCTTCTCACATATCCTTAGCTGTCCCTAGCAAAAGCAGCGGCACCGCTGGCACAGAGCTGTGTACTTGCAGTTCCCTCTGCCAGGAATGCTCTTCCTCCAGACACTTGCAAGGCTCACTGCTTCCCTGCTTTTAGGTCTGCACTCAAACAACCTCTGTGAGTTCTTCCCTGGTCACCCTGTCCACAATTCATTATTCCCCTGGATGCCATTACCCTCCTTCTTGGCCTTGGCTCTCCTTAATATTTTTAAGCATATACTGCATGTTTATGTACATTATTGATACTTAGGTTATTAGTAGTCCATTAAATAAGTTCCACTAGGGAAGGAGTTTGGTAAACCTTGGTATCACACGCTTGGTAACACATATATCTGTTGACTAACTTCTCAGCTACATTTTAAAGGGATGCTACTTGCTCTTCAGATCTAAATCTCTAACCTTAACCAAGTTCCAACTCACCTTTCCTCATATCCATCCCCACGTTCTATCAGCTCCAACTTCTGTACTTGTCTCACATCCAAACTGTTCCCACCATTGTCACCCTACTATTCTAAGCCACCACTATTTCATATCCAGATCACTGCAGGAAATTCCTACCAGCTCTCTCTGCCCATTCCTAAACCCTTACTACCAGCACTCTACACCCACTCCTGAACCCCTTCAATCCCATCTCCACTCAGAAGCAATAATTATCTTCTTAAAGTAAGTTTAATCAAATGCAAAGTCAAGTCATGTCCAGCTTAAACGGCAAGAGGCTGGAAGATGTTCATTTCCGTGATTCAAATCACAGATGAGGCCACCTGAGTGGTGTCTTCCTTGCTCCCTTGATCTATTTATTTGAAGCAGGTTCCTGTCCATGAGTCATTACCTTTTATCACCACGCTTATGTGCCTTTTAGAGCACTTGTCATCGTTTATAATTATTTGGTGTAGTTGTTTTATAACTCAGTATACTAAAGCCCATGAAAATAAAGGATTATGCCATTTTATTCAGCAATAATAAAGTGTCTGCCACATAGTCACATGTTTGGGGAGAGGAGGGAGGCAAATTAAACTAGAACAAGCAATAAAAGCACAATGAAAAACGTAGTTTCTGTGAGGTACACAGGTTTACTACTGGCCATACCTCCCTCTCTCTCTCTCTGCCGGGCAGAAGCTGCACAATCTCAGGCAACGCTTCTGTTACATCCTCCTTAGCTGTAAAAATGGTACAGTAGTACCCATCCTTCTACAGCATGTCAGAGCTAGTGGGAAAAACATGGCTCCAGCGACTAGTAGAGCATGTGTTCATAACAAGTTCTTAATAGAGTTCAGCTGTCAATGACACCCTCAAAGGAACGACTTCAAGACAGAGCGAAAGAGCTTTGTTTCTAATTAGGTGACCCACCCTTAACTTTATCTTAATAACTCTTCTAAAACATTGAAGCCAGGGAATGCCTGCTTCCTGCTTGTTAAATCAAATATTCCCCCTTGACCTTATGCTTATTTATTGAAATGATAACAATGCCTGTTAAGGATCCTCTGAATTTAGTGGGTCTGTGTTTAAAAAGTTTATCATAAGGAAGAAGAAATGCCTATGAACCTGAAGTATTTCATGCAATTGACAATGCCTGTAATTACTGCCTACCTATATTTACAATGGTACCAAAATACCGATCCATCAATCAAAACATGCACCAGCCTAATAGCTTCCATTTATGTCTTTGTTTCGTATGCACACATGAGGGTCCAGGGTTCAGGTCCCTGTTCAGGTGCCAGATGTTGGGGTCCCCCCCAAGGCCAGCTCAGGAGGGACGATAGGTTCTCTGCCGATCACCACAGACTCCGGGAGTTGGGTGAAAGTGGAGCGAGAATCCACAAACTCATTTATTCAGGAAGTACACATGGGTTTTAAGGGGCTGTTAATCCTTGTATGGGGCGGTCCCCTTTGGTGACCAATGACAGCTTGTCTCTGGACAGGACATCTAGTAGGCTTCTCGCGAGCATGGGGCTGTAACTGTTGTCACATCGAGCCTCTTTTTACAGAAGCCACTTCCTGTTGTCTTTTGCCATGCGGTCTGGCTAGGACCAGGCCTGTATTGTGCCATACACACACACCTGCTTATAGTAATAGTCCTCATCTTACCACTGAAGGAACTCAGAGGGCTTATGCTCCTTACCCACACTCAGAGATCATGCCCAGAAAATAGTTCATTTTTATCTTGAATCCCACAGAATTTAATAATCTAAGAGCAACACTTCCACACACTGAAAGCTAACTGACCTTTTGGTTTTCATAAAATAGACTTACATGTAATTTTAAATTTGCTTGTCCTGTTCTGTATGTTACGTGTTCTACAATGAATACATATTACTTTCCTAACTCTGAAACAGCGATACTCTTTCAACGTTTCTTACCATACACGCTTGACTTAGCCGATATTCCATTGTTAGCACTTCCTGCAAGGTCTTTGAAGAGCCCTCCTTAAGTTGCCTTAGCGCAATCTTCAGAGATGTTGGAGACATTTTATTAATTACCTTTTGGGGAAGAAATGGGTTGTTATCCAATCATTGTTACCTTAGCTGAATAATTATGTAAGCCACATATCAACAATTCATTAAAAGTTATTCTTTAGCCTGATCCTGCCAGTGCACCTTATGACAAAATCCATAACAAAAATAAAACAGATAGGATTGGGGAGATGGCCCAGCAGTTAATATGCTTGCCTGCAAAGCCTAAAGATCTAGGTTCGAGTCCCCAGTACCCATGTAAACACAGAAGCACAAAAGGGTGTATGCATCTGGAGTTTGTAGTAGCTAGAGGCCCAGGTGCACCCATTTTCTCTGTCTCTCTCACTCACTCTCCTTGCAAATAAATAAATTGATAAAATAATAAAACAATTTCATAAGTGGCATAAATTCTGTACATATGACTTAATAAAATAAACTTACATTTAGAGTTTGTCTGACTAAAATTATAATTTCAAATAGCTAAGCAAGCAGTGGTTACTGCGAGTAAATTAATACACATGTTATGAACCACAAAGATTAACAGAGGACCCTTGATCTTGAGATGGAAAGGAAAGAAAGGAGGACAAAGGCAGAAGCTACCCCTTGACACTGTTACTTGGGACAGGTGTTACAACTGAAGTGGACTCTTCACCTGTGACTCCACTTACCTCGAATGTAAAAAAAAATTGTTACTCACTATGAGGGAATCTTCTATAATGTTTAAATGTTGTTTAAAAAGGAAGGATTACAAGCTGGGCGTGGTGGTGCACGCCTTTAATCCCAGCACTCAGGAGGCAGAGGTAGGAGGATCGCCGTGAGTTCGAGGCCACCCTGAGACTACATAGTTAATTCCAGGTCAGCCTGGGCCAGAGTGAGACCCTACTTTGAAAAAACAAAACAAAACAAAAAAAAAAAAAAAAAAAAAAAAAAAAAAAAAGGATTACATATCTGACATTAGCAACAGTACTATGCATGTAATGTGTTTTGAATTTAAAGATGCTGTTTCTAGTGCTCCAACTCACATGTGTGACTGATTAGCTGAGAAGAGAGGCTTGTTGCAAGCCCACACACTATCCTTTACAATCACAACATGCACTGTGCAGGCTGACTCCTGACTATCTCAAAGGTTTAAACCTTATGAGTTCCAAGAATTCTTGCTTCAAGATTCTATGTCCTTTGTGGCGTCCTCAAGTCTGGCCACACACAGTCAAGGAATGGACAGATTAGACAGTATCTTACCTCACACTTGCTTAAATAGATGGTTTCTATACAGGAAGAGTTCAGGAAAGCTCAGTAGCCTACCTACAGCCACAGTACTGCTGAAGAAAAGACAGTGATTGATGGCCTTTCTGAAACTGCTTTTCCCAGGGACCGCCTTCCTATGATGGAGGTTATGGACACTGTGCATGGACTGGCCCTGACAGCCACGCTGCTCCGGGTTCTCATCACCATGAGGAAGAGCCCGTATTCCTCAGGTGGCAAGCACACAGTGGGTCCATTTCGCCGACTAACTAATTTTCTTTAGTGGAAGAAACACCTGCATTGCCAGGCGTGGAGTTACATGCCTTTAATCCCAGCACTCAGGAGGCAGAGGTAGGAGGATCGCTACAAGTTCGAAGCCACCCTGAGACTCCATAGTGAATTCCAGGTCAGCCTGGACTAGAGTGAAACCCTACCTCGAAAAACCAAAACAATAATAATAATAATAATAATAATAATAATAAAAAATAAAATTTAAAAAAGAGATACTTGTATTACCTCAGGTATGAATTCTTGGATGAATTTAGCAATGCTAAAAGGTGTATTTAGAGGATAAAACAGTCTCCAAAGTCAAGACAGTCAAGTGCCTTACCAAGAGCATTGTGCTGTGTAAGCCAACACATACTCATCACTGCTATTATAATTTAGTGCTTAACAGTTTCCAGGTCTTAGTTCCATTTGGACTTTATAAACAAAACAAAAATCTGTCTCTTGTTATACTTTCTCAGTTGGCCACCAATTGATTTAATAAGAAAAGCCACTTAAAGCCCCATTTACTCATGCTTGTCATTCAAAAAGCTCTGCTCAATTAGACATTTCATGAAATATGAACTGTTGAAAGATGTTTTCATACAACATCCTTAGACGAACCTGGTAACTGACAACCAAATCCTTATAGCTTCTGACATCTTTCAGTGCACTGGAAATTTAGCAGAGGCTTAGGATCAGAGAGCTCTGGGCTGCGTACAATGCTCGTTTGTAAAGTGGGGTGATGCCACCCCTCTACTCAAGAATGGTGAGGCAGTAAAGGACAGAGCAATGTGTCAGAACCCAACAAAACTGGGACAGGAAGGAACATTTACTGAGCACAGGTCCCTCAAGTCTCAGGAGAGTAACTTAACACATTAATCACTACTCTGGAAAGGGGGGCTGGCATGTCCATTTCACAGATGAGGAAAGCAAGCCCTGAGAGGAACTGGTCCAAGGTCACACAAGACAAGAAGGAGCTGGGATCCAGCCTAACACTGCTAACTCTAAAGCTCCCTTCCTCATACTGACTAAAGCTATAGAGATCAGAAATGTCAAAAAGAAGCCCTAAAGAAAAATGATAAAAGCATGCCATGTCAGCTAATCAACAGGGGTGACTAAATCATGTCTGTCATTTTGCTGGCAAAAGGGAAGACAGTGTTAGAATGGCAGCCTAAGGAAAAAGGTCAAGGGAGGGCTTTCTGTTTTCTTGAGGGGGTAAGAAAACTTTGAAAATAATACTGCAAAATGTGTCACAAACTCAAGATGGTAAAACTGAAGACAGTGAAGGAAAAACAAGAAGGAAGTCAGTAAATACAAGGGGTCAGTGGCCTTCTTAAGAAATGAAGGGCTGGGACTATACATTGAAAAACACTATCAGATACAGAAAAGCCAATGTCTTTCAGGTATAAGGAAACCTACTTCTTTCCTCTGTCCACAGTTCTGAAACCCTCCAGGTTTCACACTCCTATGCTGAACTCAAGAATGTCAAGACCCAGTGTGCACTTCTACAAAATGGCTTTTCTTTGGCTACTATATTGCAGAAAGTCAAAAGCGTCCCTGACTCTGACAACATTATTTATGACTTGGCTATGGAAATTGATAATGGGTTGCTGGTTTTAAACAGGACCACTTTTTCATTAAACCCCTTGCTTTAAAAAAGACCAGTGCATATTAAACAGAATTTATAGCCTAAATCACCACTGCAATATATCATTAGGTGACTATTTTTCAGTGACTCAAACCTTCTAATGACAATGTTCCTAAAAGCCGCCACCACAAGACAAGAGGAACGACTTGGAAACCAGCTTCACTTAGCCAGCAGGTAGCCACTGCACTTGGGTTTATATCAAGGTTGAGTGGTGTGGCTTTCTTAGGCTTATTATGTCACCATAATGGAGAATGACAACTCTCAGAGGGACATGCTTGTCCTGAGATGGCCACATACTCAGTGAGGACAGAAAGGGTCCATGCATTTACCTTCAGCTGCTCCAGGGCAAAAGGTGAGCCATCTTGCCGTAAGTTTTCAATAATCTGTTCCATGGTGTTGGCTGAAAAACACCTGTGAAAGGAAACATCATATCACCACTGTGCAAGTGAGCTTCCAGTCCCAAGATACCACTGACTCTAACGCTGGCTTCCCCCAAGCTCTATTTCTACAATGAAAACTTCTCAACCTACTTCACAAGTGAGAAATAAACATTCCTTTCCCAGGTAAGAGCGTTTAGAGTTCTTTATCACTAGTGCAAAATGAAATCAAACTCTCTTTGCTTTGCTTTCCTGCATTGATGACATCCTAATTTAAATAAGCATCTCTACCATGAAAACATGATGCTTTGAAAATGAAGAGATGGATGCAAGATTTCCCAGTTGTTTTCTTCCTGTTCTTTCCCGAGCCATTCTGCCAGCTTCTCAAATCACTGAACAAGCCCTTTTGCTGACTGGCTTAATATGACCTTCAGAGAAGATGACTTTGTGAAGATAAAAGAAAAGTTAATTCAATTTTTATTTTCTAGCCTCTCTTCCACACTTTAAATGGAGACATGGTGCATTTAGCTGAATTCGCATGGGAGATCACTGAAATATAATGATCACTCACCCTTGAAAGAATAGGTGAGAAGTTCTTTGCAAAGGTAAGTGAAAATAAAAGCCTGATGCTGCCAGATTCAGTGTGTGTGGCAGTATCAACTGCTATTATAATGCCAGCAAACTAAATTCGGTATCGTTCCCCCCCTCCAGGAACAAATGTGATTGATTGAGCTCTCTTTGAAATACCTGTTTATTTTGTCCATGTGTTCCTCAAGTATAAAAGGCTTGTCTCGATCGATCTTGGACTGATTGAAAAGAAATCTTTTGAAGTAACTCAAATATCTATAAAAGCTTTAAAATTTTCATTATGTTTAATGATATGCCTTATGACAGATTATCACTTTCAGTCAAGTTATATCTAACAGTCTCATAAATTTATAACTACCAACAGATGCTCAAAATTCAGAACAATACGTAGTAATCTACATTAGTTCTTAAAAATGTCAAAGCCAAAGATGTGCTTATATTTTTTTAATATGTCATTAAACTGGACACATTATTATACAAATGTTTCTATGGTTTTAAGGATACGGAACGTAGGACCCAAGAGGCTATCCTGCCATATTTTCATCTGAAACCCCCAAGTGTACTTCCCTCGGCTCCACCTCTAGGGAGAGAGAACTACCTCAGGAAGGAGCTCACAAATCTTGACAACTACAGTAATTAAGCTCTTAGGGTTGTCTGAGCTCTCAACAAAAAGCCAGTCTTCTGATGTTTACAATTTCACTTCATCTCTTTGCACCTGGCACAATGTTGTGTTCCCTCACAATCCAGGCCTTCCTAGGAGCAAGTCTCAGTTTACCAAGGTCATTCTTATACTGCAGAGCATAGACCTTATCTGTAGGTGAGGCTGGTCACAGCAAAGGACAATAGGGTTATGTAAGCCCTGTTTGTTTTGGATGCAGTAGCTTTACTGTTAGTATTGTAAGCTGAGTTTCCAGGCAGCCCCATCATACAGCTTATTTACACTGAACTCCCATCAAAACTTTCTTTAAAAAAAAAAAAAAACAAAAAAAAACAGCCTTCGTGCTGTCGGTTATATCTCTCCCTTCCTGCACTTAAGATTCAGTATCCTTGCATGGTTCCCATTAATCACTTACCTTTCATAAATTGTATGTAATGTCAATCACAGTTATTTATCATCTGGTTCATTATATGACCAGACAAGTACCTGGATGAGCCACAAGAGCTCCATGAGTGCCAGTATCTACAGGAATTTCCTACATGGTTTTACTCGGGAGGATGCTAGTATACATTGGTTCTGCAAGCTGCTACTCAAATGGGCTACAGGTCTTCCCACCTAAGTCTGTTCTTTTCTTGTCTGAACAGCACCTCACTTAGCCCTTGCCTTGGCTAGACCTGCTGGACTTCAGGAAGTCTAA
The DNA here is from genome assembly GCA_036365145.1 of Orientallactaga sibirica. NCBI lineage: Eukaryota > Metazoa > Chordata > Mammalia > Rodentia > Dipodidae > Orientallactaga > Orientallactaga sibirica. Next base: position 28,153,019 of record JAEOAD010000004.1, on the reverse strand, counting down.
CTGCTTATAAAAACTTCCAGGAAATCGACTATTTTTCTGCCGGATACCATCCTCCAATCTTCTCTTTTCTTTTTCGTAGTGTTGGAGGCAGACCCTTGCACATGCTACCAGACACTCTACCACTGAGCTACATTTCTTCCTTCCCACACCACCCCAGTCTTTGGAGGTTCCTGGCTCCTTGAAAAGGTTCCATAGCAGAAATCAGCTTGCTTTATATTGGCTTCCCACACTGAAACATGACTTCAACATTCTCATGTCTGAGTTAGCACCTTCTGCTTCGAAGCTTCCCCCATTCTGACAGAAATTAGGAGTAAGGAATTGTCTTGGGTAGGAAGTTAGCTAGGGACATGGGCCAAGAGAACATAAATATTAACCCACTCCAGCAAGACTAAAAGGCAATTCCAGTCTGAACCTACAGCAGACTCATTAAGGTGGTGATCAGAGGTCAGACTCTCTTATTTTCTTCTTCTTTCTTCCTTCTTGGAACCTTTTGGGGTCATTTTCCTACAGGCAGGAATCCACATTCCTTTGTCTAAATCATCAGTCTCCCACACACACACACACAAAGTAACCAACTTAATCTACCCCAGCTTGATGCCTAATTTACAAAGTCAAGGTTATAAGGAACCTGATGGAAGTCACCATGGTTTACTCACCCAACTTGAAAGCTTTCTGCTTTACTTTTCCCCTAAAACTTGCTTAACTTGCTATCCAGCCATGCCTCTACTTACAGTTTTCCATGGGCCATAAGACAAGAACTCAAGGAAAACTACTAACAATATTAACATCTCAATTCTGCTTTTGTCTCCTCTTCCATTCTATTTGAGTTGGTGCATTCATTTTTCTACTATAATTTTAGTGGGATTTTAGGAAAAAGTACATATTCAACTATGGAATGTAATTTGAATTTGTGTGGTCTTATAGATTGTGTGGCTTTTATAAGAAAACTTAAGTGGGATAACATAAGACTGAAAACTGTAATACATTTGATTATTAAAGATACATCCTAGAGTTTTACACAAATCGTGTGCACATTGAACTTCTGTTGTAGAAACACCGTGCACATTGAAAAAGCCCTCGCAAGGGCTCCTCCTAAGGCCGAACGCGGAATTCAAAAGGCATGTTGTTTAGCTGCATGGTAAGAACTCACCGAATCACGTGGCTGGCCTAACAATCTTCAAGCTCTGCTCCTCCCACCCAGCTTTAAAAGTACATTTCTCTGCACCCATGAGCCATGGAGTTTACCAACTGCTAACTGCTGAATCACTTTGCTTCACCCTGGAATTAAAACCCAATTAGGACACTGACAAGGTTACCTCTCCGTGGTAGGTTTCTAGGATGCCTGCAATATTTTCTTCTGAAGGAGATTTCAAAGCTATCAGATCTTCCTCTAACATGCTTAACTGAAAGGAAAAGAAAAGCCACATTTGAAACCCACAGGAGTACAGAAAGCGTTCTTTGAGAACCTGTGTCATGGTTGTGATGCTTGCCTCAGCTGCACCACTGGACTGTAGGTGAAAGTTCACATTCCCAACTCATCAAGTGCTGCCTGCCAAGGAACGCACACAGATGGAAGTTTCTAACAAGCCCATGGACGTGGTGCAAGCCGAGCTTGCCTTGTCCTCTTATAAAATTTTACCTCAGCTTCATTTTAAGTGAACCTGCCACATAGAGGTTTCTGTAGTGCACCACACCCTCCTCAGCGCACCCTCCTCCAGTATGCTTGTCTAATCCACATGTACCTATTCTGTAGCCGCAGAGAACTTTCTACTCCATCCAAAATACAGGCAATGTTTTGCAGTCCTTGTGGGTTGCTTAAGATGCTTATACTACTTGGAAGGCCGTTTCCTGACACAACTCACCTTAAGGCTTAATTGAATCTGTGGGCAAAAAGAGTCTAGACCTTTCTTACAGGTAGCTTCCACTCCTTCTGAGACCAGGTCTCCAAGCTTCTAATTGAACCATCTCCTGAGCCCCTATACAAGAGGCTCTCGATGCAAAATATGGTCACCTCTACACACACACACATTCTCTCTCTAAATAAAATAAACTGTGTTAAAAGATGGAAAGATGGCTGGGCGTGGTGGCTCACGCCTTTCATCCCAGCACCCAGGAGGCAGAGATAGGAGGATCACTGTGAGTTTGAGACCACCCTGAGAACACAAAATGAATTCCAGGTCAGCCTGGGCTAGAGTGAGACCCTACCTCAAAAAAACAAAACAAAAAACAAACAAAAAAGAGATGGAAAGATAGCTTAGAGCATAAAGGTGCTGGTCTATAAAGCCTGCCTGCTGGGGTTCAATTTGCCAGCACCCACATAAAGCAGGACAGGCACTGCTTGCAGCAGCAAGAGACCTTAACATGCCCATGCACACATGCAGGTGCACATAAATAAAATTTTTAAATGTTAACATTTAGTTGGAAGTAAAGACACACGCTTGTCATCCTAGCCAGCACTTGGGAGAGTGAGGCAGGAGGCCCACAAGCTTAAGGCCAGCTGAGACTACATAATGAAACTATCGCAAACAAATTAACAGCTAAAAATTGAAGACTTACTACATGTCAGTTATTGGGCTAAGCATGTAATATACATTTTCTAATTATACTTTTATGACATTCCTTTCCCTATCCTAAAATACCCTTTCTGAGATCAGCTATTCATGCAAAGACCATGTGCTTCCTGGGAAGTAAGCTTCACTGCATGGTTCCAAAGAGAGAGAGAGCATTACGCAGGGCAGATGGGCCAGTCAGTGTGTGAGACTCACTCAGGTGGTTCCCAGGGAAGGTGAGCCAGTTCAGTCAGAGGGAGCTAAGCCAACAGAAGGAGAATACATCCTGGGTCTTCAGCTTTGTTATTATGGCTACATGTAATACAAAGACTTTCAACTATTTGTGCTATTATTAACATCCTCCATTTCTGAAATGTGGGAAAACAAGAAGCCAAAAAGGCTAAATTCGACCTTGGATTTAAACTTAGGATGCCTATGTAAACTTGTTGCCAACACACTATCTTGTGTAAGAAACCTGGGCAGACTGTTAAACACAAAGCGACGATGACACAGGAGCATGCATGCTTCTCAGCAGACATGATTTAGAAAGGTTCCAGGACATAAACTAGAAGAAATCATGACCAAGGGAATCCTTAAAACTGTCTTGATCGGGCTGGAGAGATGGCTTAGTGATTAGGATGTTTGCCTGCAAAGCCCAAGGATCCCAGTTTGATTCTCTAGGACTCACGTACGCCAGATGCACAAGGTGGTGCATGCATCTGGAGCTTGTTTGCAGTGGCTAGAGACCCTGGAGTGCCCATTCTCTCCCTCAAATAAATAAATAAATAAAATATATTTTTAAAATGTCTTTATCAAAGTCCATCTTGTCAGGTATGGTGGTACATAGTTGTAATCTCAGCACCTGGGAGGTCGAGGCCAGAGTTAAAGGTCATCCTTGGCCACACAGCCAGTTCTAGGCCAGCCTAGGTTACTGGGGACCCTGTTTCAAGAGAAAACGGCTATCTTTTATATATAAATTTATATTTTGTACTATGAGGCTTTCTTTTTTTAAACTTTTTTATTTTATTTTAGACACAGTGAGGGAGAGAGTGTGAGACAGACACAGAAAGAGAATTGGTATGCCAGGGCTCAGCCATTGCAATTGAACTCCAGATGCTTGCACCACATAGTGGTCATGTGCGACCTTGCACTTGCCTCACCTTTGTGCACCTGGCTAACGTGGTATCCGGAGAATCAAACATGAGTCCTTAGGCTTTGAGGCAAGCACTTTAACCACTAAGCCATCTCTCCAGCCCAAGGCTTTCTTAATATAGGTATTTTTAAAAAGTTTTAAAGATTAGCCACTGCAAATGAACTCCAGATTCATGTGCCACCATGTGCATCTGGTTTATGTGGAACCTGGAGAATTAAACCTGGGTCCTTAGGCTTTGCAGGCAAGCATCTTAACCACTAAGCCATATCTCTAGCCTAATACAGGTTTTTTTTTTAATTAAAAAAAAACACTATTCATTATAAAGTATTCACCGAGGGTACCATGCAATAAAGCCCTGCATCTTAATATCATCATCTACATCTTGTGTGAGGAAACTCAAATGAGAAAGCTCAAGCACTTGACTGGACACAATGATGCATGACTGTCATCCCAGCACTGAGCAGGAAAGGCAAAAACAAGATGGCCTTGAGTTCAAGGGTAGCCTAGCCAACATAGTTAAGACCTTACCTCAAAAGAACAAAAAAAGAAAAGACAATGCCGGGCATGGTGGCACACGCCTTTAATACCAGCACTTGGGAGGCAGAGGTAGGAGGATTGTTGTGAGTTCGAGGCCACCCTAAGACTACATAGTGAATTCCAGGTCAGCCTCAAAAAGCCAAAAGCAACAACAACAACAAAAAAAAGCCAAAACCATCCCCAAGGTCAAGCTGTAAACATTCACAAATCATTCAAAACATCTGATTACCTTTTCAACACAAAGTGTGTAAAAAGACAACAACAAATGGGGTAGAGGAGAAAAGCTCAGGGAATAGTCCTGTGATTAAATGTAACAAAAAGCACCATCCCCAAGGTCACTCAGCTGTAAGCAATAAATGAGCATCTGAATCTCTCCAGGTGCCAATCAGATGCAAAGTGACGCGCAAAGGGTGCACACTCCCTCTCCTCTCTGTCTGTCTGTCTCTAAATCAAACACCAAATGTTAAATCATTCAATAGTACAAAAAGCTTGCTATAAATTGTGCTAACTTAATATGGATTAAAAAAATCTAAAAGGAAACATCTGATTACCTTTTGCAGAATCCACAAAAGTGTCTGTTTGCAGTGGCAATCTCTCCTCTGGTTCCAAATAAATAAAAATATTTTAAAAATCCATCTTTCCTCTAGAATTCAGTGATACAGAATATTCAAAGTACTAAATAATGCTATCTAAATTCTCTTACCACTAATTCATTAAGAATAAAACATAAAAGTATTTTCCTTGATAAGGAGAGGGAATGCATACATAATCTAAGGTTTATTATATTATGGAAAAACTTATTATCCCATTTAAATAATTCTTGGCATCAATATTTAAATATCCTCCACCCAAATTAAAAGTACATCAGGGAATAGTCCTGTGATTAAATGTAACAAAAAGAAACAACAATAACTCAAAAGATGAATATAAGGGCTGGAGTTTTATACTTCATGTAGGCATTCTTTAATGATGCTGAAATAACAAGTGTTCAAATCCTTGCCAGTTCTACATGATAGAAAGTTCCTAGATTAAGAACAGCAACAGGCTATGTAAACAGAAGCACTGCTCTCAGCCTGTGCTGGAACAGCCTAATCATCACCCACTGCAGTTCCAACTCCAGCTGTTTCAATTCTCCAGGTCCCACTGTTTCACTGTTGTCTTGAAACAGATGCAAACTTGTGATCTCCTCCCTCAGCCTCCTTCATACTGGGACTTGAGATATGGTGCAATGCTGCACAGAAACATATACCATTTTGTGCATGTGGCTTTACGTGGGTACTGGGGAACTGAATCTGGGTCCTTAGATTTTGCAGGCAAGTGCCTTAACAGCTAAGCCATCTCTCCAGCCCCTTCAGTGGTATTTTTAAGCACACTCATCAGAGTCATGAACCTTGTTTCATAAAGTCCTGTGGTGGTTGCTGTTTCCCTCAAGTCAAAAGTCTTCCAAGCCCCTTAAAACTCTTACAAGTCACCCACTAAATTCTAGCTACTTTCCTCTCCTTTCATTTGCTCAACACTCTGTGTATGTTTCCTCCAGTCCTAGGTCATGGCAGCACCTGCCTAGGGAAGCATCCTCCCATCTTGAAACAGGTACTTCTTACACCACAGCTGGCCTCCACCATGATTGCTTCTTTCCAGTAACTCTTCCTGTACTTGACCTTGGAGTGCTATAGAGACTACACTTAACATTATGATACCTACGTATAGTTTGCTTATCTTCCATGGCTGTGAATAGCATCTGTATGCTGATCATTTACTATTAAGAACTGAACTGTGGGGCTGGAGAGATGGCTTAGGGGTTAAGGAGCCTGCCTCCTAAGCCTAAGAACTCTGGTCCCAATCTCCAGCGGTTCCAATCTCCAGGTCCCACGTTTAGCCAGATACAAAATGACGCAAGGGCGCAATGCCGCAATTGACCACAAGGGGGCACACACATCTGGATTTCATTCACAGCAGCTGAGAGACTGCTGGCATGCCCATCTCTGTCTTCCTCTCTCTCTCTCTCTCTCTCTCTCTCTCTCTGTCTCTCTCCAAAAAAATAATAAAAAATAAAAAGTTTTTTTAAAAAGAATTGAACTGTGTCCCAAACGCGTATTTTTAAGCCCTAGTCAATGATGTACCTGTATTATTTAGAGACCGCACCCAAGGTAGTTATAATAATCAGGGAGAAGTCCTAATCCAGTAAAACCACAGTCCTTATGTGAAGAGATGTACACACAGAGCAAAGAAGCTGGCCACCTACAATCCAAGGAGAAAGGCCTTGGGAGAAAGCAAACCACTGATCTCTTTAGCTTGGGCTTTTCGCCTTCAGAACTTTAAAAAATAAACCTATGTTAAGACAATCAGTTTATGTTGTATTTTGTCTTGGTAGTTAGCAAATACAGTCCAGAATTCACTTATGCCTTTCTCCCTGAATACAAACGTCTAAGATCTGCTTCTGGACATAACCCTCTGACTAATAAGCATCTCCACAGAACACAGCAAAGACATAACTCTGTATTCTCATCCCTCAGTGGTGCCTTTCCAGCTCAGCCTCTTCCATCCAGTAGCACACACACTAAATACTCTGGAGCTCTTCTTACTTCATCATACCTGCAAGTCAGTGATTACAGATCACTCTCAAAATCCAGTCACCTGTTTAACAATGTATGTCCACACCAGTCCAAGCATGTCCAGTAGAATGTTCTGTGATGCTAAACATGTCTGTAATTTGTAATGCCCAGGCAGGTAGTCACTATGATATGTGACTGTTAAACAACTGATTTGTGTCTGGTGCAACTGAGGTATAAAATATATTTTGTTTAAACTTTATTAGAACTGTTACTTAAATTTAAGTGGCCACATATAGCTACAGGCTATACTACTGACCGCTGTAGCTCTAGACTGAGGAAAGGACATGCTAACCAGTTTCACTGCTTCTGTTCTAGAACCTCTGCAACACACTATCCTCAAGGCACCAGTGATCATACCACTCCCTACGTCACATTCTCCACAGCTTCCTGACATGCTTACTAAATGCGATCTCTTCATCAAAGGCTGCTGCCTTCCTCTTTCGAATCACATGACATCATTCCTGTGCTCATTCAGACACAGTGACCTCCATTTGGTTCACTGAAGAGAGGAAGGTCAATCCTACTTCTGGGTTTTTGTGCTAACTTTTCTCAATGTCCGGTGTTCTACTGTCAGATCGTAATATGGCTGGCCCCATCCTGCTATTCAAATCACAGCTGAAAGGATGTCTCTAAGAAGCTCTCTACTAGCCAACCTAACACAACGATCCAGAGCTGGTTCCGGATGAAACACTGTAACAGGGAGCACACTTATCCCCTAGCTGAGCCAGCTGTAAAAACAGAAACAATATATAAGACAGTAGTGTTTTCAACATGCTGGGCATTATAGAGCAAAGGATGGTGATTTACGCTTATCAGAAAATGGGCATGGTCAACCTTACAACAGCTCCAGCTTAGTGCATTAGAGTTTCTCCCTTGAGAAAATGATGCTGAGTCTAGAGAGAGCACGGCATCGAGTAGAATTCCCAGAACAGAGCACCAGAGAGGAGGTGGCTGCTGCATGCTGGAGGTGTCAAGGACTCCATTCAGTGCTCACTTAGGACTGGTCAGAATTGGGTGTGAGGAACTAAGAATATCATGAGAACAGAACTGGGGAACCAGAGGGCTGAGTACAGATAAACCCATGAACATGACTAGAAAAAGTCATGACTCTGGGCACCAGTAGACACAAGGAAGAGCTTACCTCAGGACTGAGAAGTAATCGGCCCTAGCTTCAAACACTGCCCCACCCTGCATTACAACAACAAAACCTAAAATACTGAAGCATCAAAGTGTGTGCAAGCAGCTTACACTTGTCCTAGACAAAAGCTCAAGACATTGAAAGAAGCCACAATATCCAACACCCAACAAAATAAAATTTACATAGAAATCTAATAACAATTGGAAAATACTACTTGTAGTAAAAGAATAATCAATTTGAATTAACTCAGAATTGATAAAAAGTAATAATCAGGGATGGAGAGGTGGCTTAGCGGTTAAGGTGCCTGCCTGTGAAGCCTAAGAATGCCCGTTAGATTCTGCACATCCCACATTTAGCCAGACGCAAAAAGTGATGTAAGCACGCAATGTCACACATGCACACAAGGGGGAGCACACAGCTGGAGTTTGTTCACAGCAGCTGAAAGGCCGCTGGCACACCCATTCTCTGTCTGTATCGCTCAAATAAAAAAAAAAAAAGTAATAATTAGCTCATGTTCAAAAGTTAAGTAGAGATAAAAGATATCTTTTTAAAGACTCAAACCATATTTCTGGACATGAAAATGGAAATGAATGCATAAGCTTAAAAATATCTACATAAACTTAAGAGCCGAGTAGACTTTGCAGAAGAAAAGGTTAATGAATTTGATTGAAAATGTAGGAATAGAAATTAAATGAAAAAAAGACAAAAATAATCAAGGAATAAAGCAGGTGGGCCTGGTGTATAGGCCTGCAATTCCAGCTACGAGGGAGGAGACACTGGAGAACTGTGAGTTCAAGACCTGCCTGGCTATAGAACAGGCAAACCTGAGTCACTTAACAAGACTCTATCAAAAAAAAAAAAAAAAAAAAAAGCAAGAGTAACAGTGTGTCTAAAATTAATTATAAATGGAGTTACTAAAAAGGAAATGGGTAAAAGAAAAAACTATTTGAAGAAATAATTGTAAAAAATTCTGAATATAAGACTATGAACTTGAGAGATTAAATAAACACACTCATAAGAAATAGGAAGAAAATGTATTTACAAGTCATAATGAAATAGCTCAAAACAGCTGAATGGAGAAAATGAGATAACGCTTTGTCACAGAGGAATAGAGAGAGAAGAGAACATATATATATATATATATATATATATATATATATATATATATATATATTTTTTTTTTTCCCCATAGGAAACAGTATAAGCAAGAAGATGGTGTGGCAACATCTTTAAAGCACAGTTGCTTCTTCACTCACAATACATTACATCCCATAAAACCAGTATCAAAATGTATTTCAACACACTTCACCCACCACACAGCATCATCGTTGCTTAGCAACACGGCACTGTGGAGCATCAGTTGTCTCCTCTCTCGTGGTCATGTGGCTGACCAGCAGCTGCAGCTCACTGCCTGCCACTACCCAGCATCACAACAGGGTATCTCACCACACATCACTTGCCTGGGAAAAATTCAAACTTCAGAATATGAAATGTACTTTCTACTGAATGTAGACAGAAAAATGATGACCACATCATCAGAAGTCTCAGACTATCTACTGAAATTAAAAACCAGGTTAGTACAGAATTCTAAAGCCTATGAACCCAGCTTTTATCTAAGTAGACTAGGAAAAAATGGAAATGAAAACTAAAGTATCTAAAAACCTAAAGTAGAATAATAAATATCATAGCAAAAATCAATAAAGTAAAAATAAATGAAAACCAAAACCCTACTTTTTAGGTCAATACAGTTGATGAACCCTAATCAGAATTAGGGGAACAAAAGAAAAGAAAATATCTAATATCATGAATGAAAGAACCAGATAGCACTATAGATTCTCCATATACTTAAAAGAATATTATTGAAAAACTTGGTAAATTGCACATATTTCTTCAAAGACCCAATCTACCATAGCTTATGCAAGAGGAAAGATAATTTGACCAGCCAAGTACTTAATAGAAACTTGGAATTTCTAGCTTAAACTATCCAAAAAGTAAACTATGGTAGTTTAGATGGCTTCAATAGTTAATTCTACCAAAAATCAGAGAACAGAAAAAAATGGTACAAAGTCTACACAAACTTTTATAGGAAATGAAGCCAGTGTTGACTCAATACTTATAGAAAGAAGAGACATTACAGGAAAATTGCAGACCTAATCTGTACTAACAGAGCTGGAAAAATTACAAATAAAATTTTAGCAAATCAAACATATAAAAAGGATCACACATCATATCAGAACAAGGTATGTTCCAGCAAATGCAGGGCAGTTTCATACTGAAAAACCAATCAGAGGAAACACCATTAACAAACTAAAAAGAAGCAGAAGTATTTGACAAAATCCACAGTCTATTCCTGAATGATACAGAAATAGGAACTTTCTTGTTCCAACAAAAGGCACTTCCATCTTCACATCACACCTAACTGGTGAAGGCGGAAGGCGTTTTCTGAAGATCAGAAACAGAACGCCCACTTTCTGCTTCTTCTACCCACTTAATAAAGCAATAAAAGGCATAGAGAAATAAAAGGCACACAGGGAAATGGAAAACTGGTCTTATTTGTAACTAATACAACATTATTATTACTTCCATCTAGAAAATGGAGTGAAATCTACAAAAAAATCAGCTAACAATAAAAATTGAGCTTGGCAAGTTTACAGGACACAAGATCAATAGAGAAGTCAATTATGTTTCTATATAATGGTGACTATCCACTAGAACTGGAGGATATTTTTATAATATTTATAATTTGGAGCAATAAGAAATAAAGATAATATAAGACAGATCTAAAAGGTAAGTTTTACGTCAAACCTATACATGATAAACTACAACTCTGTATGACAATAGAGAATTATACTTATATATTTACTTAGTAAATAGAGAAATATACTTAGCTCACAGGTCAGAAGACACCACTTTATTAATATGCCAACATTACCTAAATTGATCTATAGATTCTAGAAAAGCCATTTTTGTTGAATTTTACAAACTAAATTTTTTATGACAGAAAGTGAGAGCAAGAGTCGGGGGGTGGGGGGAAAGAGAAAGAATTGGCATGCCAGGGCATCTAGCCACTGCAGTTAAACTCCAGACACATGCACTAACCTTGTGTGCATGTGTGACCTTGTGCGTCTGGCTTACATGGTTACTAGGGAGTCAACCCTGGGTGTTTAGATTTCACAGGCAAGCACCTTAACCACTAAGCCATCTCTCCAGCTCTACAAACTAAATTTTATGTATAAGCACAAAGGCTCTCTCCAGCTCTACAAACTAAATTTTATGTATAAATATAAGCACAAAGGCTCTACATAACCTGAACAAGTGGGAGGGGGAGGGACACAGCTAGAAGGTTATCACAGCCTCTTTCAAGAATTATTGTAAGGCAAAGTAATTAAGATGATCTGACTTGGCACAAGAGCAGCATTTGCTATACTGACATCTAACAGACACAGTGAAAAAACAAGAGCCCTTTCGACAAATGGTGCTGGAAGGACTGTCTTTCCATTTATACTTTCACAAACTTTAATCTGTACTTTCAATTCATGCCTCACATCACCTATGAGCATTTAAATGGCTCACAGATCAAAATGCAAGGATTATTTTCCTTTAATCAGTCCTCATCTAAGATTAACTACACACTGTTAATGTCTCTAGTTAAATATTTTTGCTTTTTAAAAATAATTTTTGTGTTTTTTAATATATTTTATTTATTTGACAGCAAGTAAAAGAGGCAGATGAGAGAGAAAGAGAGAATGGGTATATCGGGGCCTTTAGCCACTGCAAATGAACTGCAGACACATGTGCCACCTTGTGCTTCTGGCTTATGTGGATGCTGGGGAATTGAACCTGGGTCCTTAGGCTTCACAGGCAAGCACTTTAACCACTGAGCCATTTCTCCACCCCATGCTTTTGTGTTTTGACATAATTATTGAGTTAATGTAAACTTTTACATTTCCTCTAGCTTAGCTTGCTTTTTAAAAGTTCTTTCCTTGTCCTATCTCATGTGAGAATCCCAGACTTCTTCAACAACAATTGAAACTGAAATGTACGCAGGAAAGATGATTCAAAAGCAAGTACAAAGCCGGGCTTGGTGGCGCACGCCTTTAATCCCAGCACTCGGGGCAGAGGTAGGAGGAGCGCAGTGAGTTTGAGACCACCCTGAGAATACAGAGTGAATTCCAGGTCAGCGTATACTACAGTGAGACCCTACCTCAAAAAAACAAAACAAACAAAAAGCAAGTACAGACAATTTCTGGTATTTTTACCTATTCCTGTTTCTGGCATTGCAAAAAGAGACCTTTCAGTAGCCACACGAAATTTCCCATGAACTGAGACACCAACTCCCTAGGAAAATAAGAAAAAAAAAAAAATAGTTCAAAGATGTTGTAAAAATTAAAGCATTAAACTTAAACTACAAACAATACATAGCAAGTAAATTATTTTTATATTCCATAGAAATTGATTTCAGGATTTGGGAAAGCCCTAAGCCACCCAATTTCAGATGAATTTTCTAGACAAAAGTATAAGGCAATCCCTGACATGTGACATTGATGTGTTTTAATGAAGGGGTTTCCGTCAGTGCTGTGGTCTTTCCCCCACATCCTTCTCCCTTCAGAACTGATATAGTGATGGAGAGAGAACACTGTTTCTTCCCAGAATCTCTAAGTGCTTTTGAATGGCACCAACAATCCAAAAAAAAAAAAAAAATAAATAATAAATAAATAAATAAATAATAATAAATAAATAAAAACCACACACCCCCCCAAAAAAAATCACACAACCCAGACATTCTAGCAAATTTCAGTAACTCTGAAAAAAATATTTAACATTTACTAAATTTCATCAAATAAAATTAGCAACATCATTTTTTCTCATATACAACATTTAATGATGAAACTATAAAACTTCTAAAAATTGACTACTAAAAGATTTGACTAAAACTGTCTCAAACCTGCTGGATGTCATTGACAAAAGCAAAGTTAACAGTCATCTTTGAATAAGGGAAATACTTAAAACAGGAAGTAGATATGAAGACAAATTGTCCAACTGACAGTTGATAATAGTCAACCGACATTAGCCCAAATTAAACTGTCCATATATGTCAAGACTATAGTGAAATCATGTAATTTAATAAAATATTAGCTATATTAATAATTCCCTGTGTTATTTTAAGAGACTTTGCCATGTGTTCTAGTCTCACTTTTGTCTGTCATCGTGCAATGGAGTTTATAACTACTCAGGAACATGTTGTCATGTATCTAAATACTATCAGGCTGAATTAGCAGCTTCCAGACATGTCCTATTGAGCCCCAGGACTGAGCTGCTTCTGTCTCAAGATGCCTCACAAGCAGGTCTCCAGGTCTCAACTCATCTACTCTGCCTCAACTCTAACCCCTAGTTACTGGCCCTCCTTTTGTAGGTAGCTGAATTCCACATGCATACAGAACACAATTATATCCTTTATTACATAGGCAAGGTCTGACCACGGTTCTCAAGCCTAGCCTTGTTACTCTCGTCCCAGAGTCATGTAGCTATTAACAGTTTGGTAACCTTTCAGAATTTTCCCTTCTTCATCATTTATATTAAAACAAATGTGTACATTTGGTATATATATAGTTTGTTTTTTGTTTTTTGAGGTAGGGTCTCACTCTAGTTCAGGCTGAACTGGAGTTCACTCTGTAGTCTCAGGGGAGCCTCGAACTCACAGCAATCCTCCTACCTCTGCCTCCTGAGTGCTGGGATTAAAATGCGTGCGCCACCACGCCTGGCTTTTACATAATATATATATTTTTTCCAAACTCTATTGCATGGTAAAGTTCTATAATCAAGTAGGTCCAACATGTAGCTCATGGCCTGAATGCCCCAGGATACCTGTGAATGAAGCTTGACACATTTGTAGATGACATTATGTCAAAAGGTTGGACACCTTGCTAGCCCAGCCTACCTGTATGACTTTAGCTTCCACTAGTGATCCAGTGTGCTCATTCTGCCAGCCACAGGCTACGTGCCATCCCCTCAAAACCATGAGCTCTCACAATTCCAATTAACAATATAATTTTTAAAATGTAGTTAGCATAAAAATGATGGGCTTGTTAGGACATTTTCACACATATACTACTGCATTCACCCTATTCCCACCCTTCTCTATTCCTCCTTCCTCCTTACTGGTCCCATTCCATTCCCCAAATCATCACCTTTATATTTTGTGTGTATGTGTCAAATATGAAGAAACAGATCAATCTAGTTAAACATATAACATTGCAAAAGAGACCTTTCAGTAGCCACACTAAATTTCCCATGAACTGAGACACCAACTCCCTAGGAAAATAAGAAAAAAAAAAAAATAGTTCAAAGATGTTGTAAAAATTAAAGCATTAAACTTAAACTACAAACAATACATAGCAAGTAAATTATTTTTATATTCCATAGAAATTGATTTCAGGATTTGGGAAAGCCCTAAGCCACCCAATTTCAGATGAATTTTCTAGACAAAAGTATAAGGCAATCCCTGACATGTGACATTGATGTGTTTTAATGAAGGGGTTTCCGTCAGTGCTGTGGTCTTTCCCCCACATCCTTCTCCCTTCAGAACTGATATAGTGATGGAGAAAGAACACTGTTTCTTCCCAGAATCTCTAAGTGCTTTTAAATGGCACCAACAATCCAAAAATAAATAAATAAATAAAAAACCACACCCCCCCCCAAAAATCACAAAACCCAGACATTCTAGCAAATTTCAGTAACTCTGAAAAGAATATTTAACATTTACTAAATTTCATCAAATAAAATTAGCAACATCATTTTTTCTCATATACAACATTTAATGATGAAACTATAAAACTTCTAAAAATTGACTACTCAAAGATTTGACTAAAACTGTCTCAAACCTGCTGGATGTCATTGACAAAAGCAAAGTTAACAGTCATCTTTGAATAAGGGAAATACTTAAAACAGGAAGTAGATATGAAGACAAATTGTCCAACTGACAGTTGATAATAGTCAACTGACATTAGCCCAAATTAAACTGTCCATATATGTCAAGACTATAGTGAAATCATGTAATTTAATAAAGTATTAGCTATATTAATAATTCCCTGTGTTATTTCAAGAGACTTTGCCATGTGTTCTAGTCTCACTTTTGTCTGTCATCGTGCAATGGAGTTTATAACTACTCAGGAACATGTTGTCATGTATCTAAATACTATCAGGCTGAATTAGCAGCTTCCAGACATGTCCTATTGAGCCCCAGGACTGAGCTGCTTCTGTCTCAAGATGCCTCACAAGCAGGTCTCCAGGTCTCAACTCATCTACTCTGCCTCAACTCTAACCCCTAGTTACTGGCCCTCCTTTTGTAGGTAGCTGAATTCCACATGCATACAGAACACAATTATATCCTTTATTACATAGGCAAGGTCTGACCACGGTTCTCAAGCCTAGCCTTGTTACTCTCGTCCCAGAGTCATGTAGCGATTAACAGTTTGGTAACCTTTCAGAATTTTCCCTTCTTCATCATTTATATTAAAACAAATGTGTACATTTGGTATATATATAGTTTGTTTTTTGTTTTTTGAGGTAGGGTCTCACTCTAGTTCAGGCTGAACTGGAGTTCACTCTGTAGTCTCAGGGGAGCCTCGAACTCACAGCAATCCTCCTACCTCTGCCTCCTGAGTGCTGGGATTAAAATGCGTGCGCCACCATGCCCGGCTTTTACATAATATATATATTTTTTCCAAACTCTATTGCATGGTAAAATTCTATAATCAAGTAGGTCCAACATGTAGCTCATGGCCTGAATGCCCCAGGATACCTGTGAATGAAGCTTGACACATTTGTAGATGACATTATGTCAAAAGGTTGGACACCTTGCTAGCCCAGCCTACCTGTATGACTTTAGCTTCCACTAGTGATCCAGTGTGCTCATTCTGCCAGCCACAGGCTACGTGCCATCCCCTCAAAACCATGAGCTCTCACAATTCCAATTAACAATATAATTTTTAAAATGTAGTTAGCATAAAAATGATGGGCTTGTTAGGACATTTTCACACATATACTACTGCATTCACCCTATTCCCACCCTTCTCTATTCCTCCTTCCTCCTTACTGGTCTCATTCCCTTCCCCAAATCATCACCTTTATATTTTGTGTGTATGTGTCAAATATGAAGGAACAGATCAATCTAGTTAAACATATAATTCTAAGCCAGGCGTGGTGGCACACGCCTTTAATCCTAGCACTTGGGAGGCAGAGGTAGAAGGATTGCCGAGAGTTCGAAGCCACCCTGAGAGTACATAGTGAATTCCAGGTCAGCCTGAGCTAGAGTGAGACCCTACCTCGGAAAAGCAAAAACAAACAAACAAACAAAAAACAAAAAACATAATTCTAAAATAGGGAGACATATAAAAGAAGGTCACCGCCTGGCCACTGGTGGTGATTTTCCTAAGGAATTTTCTCTGCCTAGAGAAATTTTCCCCTCTTCTGGCAGTGGCTGAACAGTATGGCTGGAGAATGGACCTCAGCACATCCCACTGGGGAGTAAGTGAGGGGGCAAATTAAACAAGGTCTTACTCTGAGGTGTTTGAACTAAAACACAGTAGGCAGCAATCAGATGACAAGCAATGAAGCTTAAAGTTGATCTGAAATTTGAGTTACAGACAACATTGCAGTCAAGAAAAAACAAACTATGCAGGGCTAGAGACTGAAAGCTGAGCTGGGCACAGCTGGTACACCTCAGAGAACAAAGCAAACACAGAGACAGTTGAGGGGAAAGAAATAGAGGCAAAAACACCACTTAAATTTCCCTTAAGTCCAACTGCAGACAGATAAGTTGGACTCCAGTCTATCCATTCTCATTTGGTCCCTGTACTTGTCTAACAACTGTTCATTCTCTTTTGTGGACTTGAGTTAATCTCTGTTGCTTTCAATTTAAAAAATCTTTTCACCAGGTATTCATTCAGCTTCCCATAAAACAAGCCACTTCACTCTGCCGGCCTGAAGTATACACACATTGCAATACTCTTCTGTCCTTTCTCTCCTAACACCACTCTCCCTAAGTAGCCATTCCCAATACATCTGGAATGCAACTTGCTTCACAAGTCACCACATCTACTTCTCTGCAGAAGGCCTTCTTCACCTCCTGAAGTCTACATGAGAGAAAAATTTAAAGCCCCATGCTCTTTCATATAGAAACTATAGATCCAGTATTTGCTAATTGATACTCTATACTATACAGCACACTTGTTTCAACCACAGCTGAGTAAATACTGAAATAAAAGTGTATGGTAATGCACATATGTAAGTAGAAGAACTGATTACAGGGAGGGGAATGGCCTAAGCGAGGCCATGGGAAGAGAATGCATACAAGAAGGGCAGGGGGAGGGTCAATCTAAACTCAAGATATTATGAATAAGACATATGTAAAATTACTTTTTTGAATAAGGGCACGTCTAGAAGCTGTAGACTGTTACTAGAAATTTTTCAGTACCTGGGATGGGATACCTTCCAGTGAGTTGTTGGCCAAGGAGGTCCCGGTAGCCTCCAAAACATTAAAGGCTTTTGCCAAAGCCCTTGGTTTCCCTAGAGAAACAGATAGTAAGACCCTATTGCTGAAGACATCTCATGCCTGAGAAGCATGGTCACTGAGAAAGCAAGCTGGTGTGGAGCAGAAAACCTTCTCCCTGTAGACCAGCCAACTGAAAGCTGGAAAAAGCTGCATTGCACACAGCGTATGGGAGACAGAAGCCATCAACAGTGAAAACAGTGGACGCTGAATATTCAAGCTTGGCCAGACAGGCCCAATGACTGAACGGGTGCAATAGTGGCATGTCTACTCTTGGGGTAACCAACTGCTCCATAATTGGACTGAAGGCCCTCTCTACGGGAGGGAATACATACCTGGTACTGAAAAACCTAAGTAAAAGTCTATGGTAGGTGAGGTCATGAGCCTTAGGGGTATAAGCCTGCTCTTATCTGACTAAATGTATATATTATTCCCACCAAGCTGTCCTGAAAGCACTACACTTAATGTTCATATTCACATATTAACGCTACTCTCACTTCTGGTTAGAGAAGCTTCTCTTTTCAGATGGTGATGACCACTGGGATCACCCAAAAGGCAACATAGTGCTGAGAAGAAGGGATGGAGGAATGCCCAGCACTGAAACACCTCTGTCACACCCTACAAGGCTCAGGGACCATTGTGGAAGAGGGGGCGGTTAGAATGGAAGAGCCTAAGGAAGGGTACGACCTCTTACAATGCAACTGCCCAGACAGAAACTGGCCTCGATATCCATGACCTTGCAGTGCCTAGCAATACCTTCGCAAGACCCTCAAAATAGAAGAAAAAGATGATGACATCAAATTAAAAGAGAGACTAATGGAGAGAGGGAGGGGATATGATGGAGACTTGAGTTCTAAAGTGTTAAGAGACTAAATAAAAAAGTAAGCCCTTTTAAAAAAGAGTCCATTTAGAAGCCTTTCATAAAGCAGCAGCCTGGAATTAAGCAAGCTACCTGACTTGGAAACCCTAAAAATATAACCCTGATCCACACAGATTCAAGTGTAGAAGCTTTGTGGCAGTCTAATTCTTTATTTTACAACCAAGGATAGGATGCCCATATTCTTATTGTTAATATCGGAATATCAGTACAGTTTTGTTCTCCAAATACATTATATTTCAATCCCTAACTTCAAATGCCTTCCCTGCATTCTCCCAAACCCAGCCATCAGATCTTTTGCAGCTAGTAGCAGTCCCCTACTATCTGAGACAGTTCCCTATGCTTCCAGACACCATGCTTCTTAAACCCCGGGTGGTTTTCCTCTCGCTAGTTGCTCTTTTTCTTTTAACATCAAAATGTTAATCTGATTCCCTCGTCTGTTAAACCTCACCTGCACATTGTCTTGTCTCTGTCATTCCCTGGGGGAGCTCCTCTAGCCCCAGGACCTCCAGCTCTATCTATAGATCACAGACTAATTTTCCCATCCTCAAGTTCTCTAGACTCAGCTATTGACTTATCATCAAGTTGGATGTCTGTTAGGTGTCTCAACCTTCACACATCTCTTGAACTGGAGATTAGCTTGATACTCATTCTTGTATGACAAATGCTTTTTATCCACTGAGCCATCTCCCCAGCCTCTGACCTGCATGTCATTTTTGACTCCACCAAAATTTAGCTGCTATTGGCCAGAAGCCTCACTAACAACTCAGCACATTGTGGTAAGCCAGGTGTTTACTGGCTCACAGTTCTACCAGGGCACGGTGTGGAATGGGACAGGCACAGGGGTGGTGGGGGCTTTCCTCCTGCATCACAACATGGAAGAAGGTGTCACGTGGCCAGACATAGCAAGCGTTCTGGTTCAGTCTCTCTTCCTCTTCTTAGAAAGCTACTAATGTCACCATGGGGACCTCATCCTAAAGATTTCATCTCAATCCTAATTTATTTCCCAAAGGGCTCATCTCTAAAGAATTAACTAACATATGGATTTGGGTGGGTCCTCACTGCTCCCAGGGGTCATTGGCCACCGATGTCCTGTGCACAGGAGGAGCTAAGGGGAGCAGGGTCTTGGAGCGGGTGAGTGAGATGGGCAGTGAACCACCTGGGAGACAGCCTGATGGATAGCTGCTCTCGTTTATTCAAAAGGGGAGTGGGATTATAAACACTTGAGAAAGGATGAAAAAGCACAAACAGATCATAAGGTGATTGGCTACATACTATCTAATTGGCTGGTATTGGAAGGCAGAAGTCGTGAGGGAGAAGCGGCAAGGGAGATAATAGAAGTTGTAGGAAAAGCTACGTGACTTCAGCCACACATTGGGTGGCTACAGCTGCAGGGAGACTGTTTACTACCATCTAAGGGTCTCTTGGGCAGCTGGCCACAAGGACAGGAACTGTGGGGGGTGTTGCACAAAACCTGACTATGGAATGGTCAGGTGCTTTTGGGATAAGGGGGGAGGGCCTGCCGGTTCTGCCCACTCGGGGTGAACCTTGAGAAAGGAGGGCCAGCTCCATTGCGAGTGGGTTCCTGATGATAGGGCCAGCTGCAAAAAGCCCAAGGTCCTCGGCCATATCCAACAGCCCAGGCCAGCTTCCTCACAGTCCCAGGCCGTGTTTAGCAATGCCCAACAGATCTGGGGGTTGTTTCCAACACTGAACTAGAAAGGCAGAAGCCACAGACTGTGTACATACATCTTTAGACTAATATATCTAAGTAGCTCATATTTGATATATATTCCATATATGTATAAGCTTCCATGTATAAAGAAGAGGAATTCACCTCTTACAGTTGAGGAGGCTCAACAGACAGAAGGACCACATCTGATCCTTCTGGCTGTTCATCACACGGCAAAGGGCATCACGCTAAGCCAATGCACACAAGACTAACACTTCAGTCTTAATGTGGAATCTTTTCATTTCTTACAGAGTTATACAGTGTTTTGTTTTTTTAAGGCCTTATAACTGTGGGGAGTGGGGAAAAGTATACCAAAGGAAGCAGAATTCAAAAGTTCCTCCAAAGACCTTTAGTTAATAAAAATATTTCTTCTCTTCTTTCAGGTTCCATTAAGCTTTCAGTATCTACTAAATGCTATTAAGAAAAACCTAGTGCTTTATTATAATAAGAAAAGGTTTCTTAAAATGTCATCTTTTCAACAGTCATGATAAGTAGCAAAAGCAGAAAACTGAAAAGGCAGCTATTATACCTAAAAGACCTTTGCAATAAATTAACATAATTTGATCTGGAAGACTGTTCATTTTCTTTGTAAAAAAAAAGGGACATGTCTCAAGTGTCACTAATCAGTAGCTAAATATAATCTGACCAGTGTCTCCCATTTAACTGAGCACAGTTAAGTTTCTCTATGGCTGGTCTGGGTCCTCCATCATCCAGGTGCCATCTATGCTCCTGTTTCTATTCCAGCTCCCAGTGCCCAGTTAACCAGAACATACTAGCAAACTCATCACTGGCTTAACCAAATCAATTTTGCCCTTCTCTGGCTCTATGCTGCCTCTTTAACTCTTTTCTTCTTGAGTTATTCTCTTCTGTAGTCGCCATGGCTTCTAGGCATGGCAGGAGCATTTCTGATAAGCAACATTATAACAAGGGATCAAAGCTATCACCAAAGCAGCTGTGAGCTTTGTAGGACAGACCACCCCCAAGTGGCAGCAGTTACCCCATGATGGGAGTGAAGACTGCACCCAAGAGCCGAGCAGGAACACTTTTTGTGGGAACCAGATTGCTCCCCTCAAGGAGTGACAGAAACAGCAACATCTCTAGAACACTGCACAGAATTGTCAATCACCATACCACTGGCCTGATCAAACACCTACTTTGTCAGCCATGCCAACACCAGTATGGAACCCTCTTCAGTTCCATTTCCTGTACAATCGCAAAGTTCCTGCCAGTCCCTGGAAGACAGATCTGTCACTAAACCTCTTTGATGCTCCTGGTATATCACACTGATTAAAACGCCCTTCCCTCCCACTTATAGCTGAGCCTAGTGCACTGAGATTCCCAGAGCCCAAGCTTTTGCCTTAAAACTTCAATCACAAACCCTCTTAAGATATGCTTTAACACTTTTATTATTTTATTTATTTATTTACTTTTTTTTTTTTTTTTGGAGTCTCAGGGTGGCCTTGAATTCATGGCGATCCTCCTACCTCTGCCTCCTGAGTGCTGGGATTAAAAGCATGTGCCACCAAGCCCATATGTTTTTCTTTTTTGAATTTATTTGAATTTTACCTTTTAAGCAAATTTGTCTTGTTGTAGATTAGCTTGAAAAACTGATTTCAGATGTTTGTAGTTGAAAAGAAAATTTTAAATTTTAGTTCCTTAGAAAAAGGTATAAGCTTTTATTTCAAGCATGTGTTCATGTTTATTTCTTTTCAGAAACCCTGGAAGAACAATATTTTTACACAGCTTTGATCGCCTAAGTGAAGAGTAACACATTCCTTTTTTTTCGAAGTAGGGTCTCACTCTAGCTCAGGCTGACCTGAATCTCATTCTGTAGTCTCAGGGTGGCCTTGAACTCACAGCGATCCTCCTACCTCTGCCTTCCGAGTGCTGGGAGTAAAGGCATGCACCACCATGCCCGGCCATTTTTATTTCATTGTATACAAAAATATTAGGTAAATGCTTGAATTTGAGACACCTGAAGCACAATGGAACTTAGCATCTCCTCCACAAAGGGCCGTGTTACTCTTTAAGGTGGGTAGCATGATGGTCGAACTGTTACTTTCTGTCAGAAACAAGTGCTTTCCTTAGCAAAGCAAGCAGGAAGACTTCAAGCTCCATGCTGCCACCTATGGACTCTTCTAATTCTTAACAAATTCTTTCTCAACATTACTAGAAAAAAAAAAATTGAGCAGAACTAAAACAAAGAAAGATATAATTACTAGTCATACACCAATTGCCCCATATTGGTCTCAGTTCTGGAGTGGGTTTGTTAAACAAGCACTCCGGAGGTGGAGGCAGAGGCAGGATGATTGCAACCAGTTTGAAGCCAGCCTGGTCAACAGAGTGAGTTCCTGGCCAGCCAGGGATATTTAGTGAGATGCTGTCTCATAAAATAATAAATAAAATAATAAATCACATAGGTCTAACTTCAAGTTAATGGTTATGGAGGTGAAAAGGCCCTGGCACTGAATTTTTAAACACTCCCAAGCGCTTTCAAAGTGCAACCAAGTTCTGTGTGGTAGCTCACACATGTGATCTCAGAACTTGAGAGAATCAACTTTGAGATCAGTCTGAAGTAAGTAAAGACAGTAAGAACCTGTCTGGAAAAAAAAAAAAAAAGAATCATAATAAAATTAAAATGAAGTGCAGCCAAAGTTGAGAGTCACTTCTCTAGAGAATACCATCTTTAAAAGCAAGGTGCATGAAAAGCCTTAGACTGAGTGTGTGAATGAGACATGAAAAACTAGTTTTCAAAACACAAGAACTCTATATGAAAGAGCCAGTTTGCTCCAATCTGTTAATTTTAAGTGTCTAAAACCTACATAAGATGTCCATCATTAGCACAGAACTATATTAATAAACAATGCATTTTTAAAATTTGTGTATGTATGTGTGTGTGCATGCCACAGAGCACATATGGAGACCATTGACAATCTTGTTTTGACACAGGGAATCTCTTGTTTCTTGTTTTGTTTTGTTTTTGCACTTGGGAAGGCCAGTACAGCACCAGTCATTCTTGGAGAATCTTACTGGCTCTGCCACCCAGTGCATCCAAATTACTCATGCTTATGCCACTTTGTATCCAGCTTTAGATGGGTGCTAGGGATAGAACTCAGGCCATAGGCTTCCAGAGCAAAGACCTTTAACCACTAAGCACTGTTTAAACAGACTTGGGGGAAAAAGAACTATTACAAAGAAATAAAACACAAATGCAAAATTTAGATTTCAGAGTGAATGCACTGATTCAGTGGAAGAAGAAATCCTATCTTGTTCTTATAACATAATTTGGTTTCTATGACTATCAGAAGGGGAAAAAAGGCTAGCCCTTTCAGTTTGTAAGGATGTATGTTAGTGGACACACCAAATGGGAGAAAAGACAGAAACAGGTTTGGTTTTGTTTCAGGGAGCTGATAAAATGTAACATATGAACACATTTTCAATACCAAGTACAGTGTGGCCTGTAATTTCAGCACTCTGGAGCTGCCAGGCAATAGAATCAGCAGTTCAAGGCCAAACTGGCCTACATAGTGAGATCCTTTCTCAAAACAAGGGAAAGAATGAAAGAACCACAGAGGAGGTTCTTCAAGGGGGAAGGAGAGGTGAGGGAGAGAAAGAAAGAAGGGACAGAAGGAAGAATTTTCTCATACAGGGGTTCCTCATATGATCCACAGATGACTAAATGATGAGGACTTCTCAGTTTTCCCAAGGATGAACAGAGCTGGTACCATTCTATAAGCCTAAGACAGACATACGGCAAAGTTACTTCATTGCCTGCCATTTATGCCTCACGGAGACGGTGCTTGATCACTGCAGTGGCCAGAGGTCAGATTCCTGTTCAGGCAGACTGCTTCACCTCACGTCCAGGCTGGATTCTGGGCAGGACCCCAGAATGGGTATTTCTGTCAAGTTCCCAGGGCTGTTACTGTTTCTACTGCAGAGAACACTTTGGAAACCATTACCTCATGGAACTAAGACTTCTTCATTGTTGGCTGTTCTGGTTAAGAAAGACTAATAAAAAGTATACCTCCATTCTGAAAGTCATTTGTGTGCATTCAAGTGAAAAGAGACCAGTAGGGAGAAGCAAATCCCCCTTAGCTCCTACTCAAGAAAACAACAACTTGATTGGGTTTACTGCAGTCTCATATTTAGAAATAAGTGGATTGTTCTTGGCTGCCATACATGCAGAGAAGTATGTGAACACCACACCAGCCTGCACATGGCACACACTGCTGTACATGCAGACTGGTGTGGCACAATGCTTCTTCACAGGTCCCATATAAAGGTGGATGCTCTTCCCACTGAAAGCACCAACAAGGGACTCACCAATCCTTTCATATCAAAATGAGTCCCGTTTTTGGGCTGGAGAGATGGCTTAGCGGTTAAACGCTTGCCTATGAAGCCTAAGGACCCCGGTTCGAGGCTCGATTCTCCAGGACCCACGTAAACCAGATGCACAAGGGGGTGCATGCATCTGGAGTTCATTTGCAGTGGCTGGAGGCCCTGGCGCACTGAATCTCTCTCAAATAAATAAATAAATAATAAAATATTTAAAAAAATGAGTCCCGTTTTTGCTGCTTGTGTGCTACAAACTGAATCTAGGACCCCAACCAAGCACACTCTGCACACATTGTACCACTGAGCCATACTCCCAGGCCCCATTCTCATCCCTTACATCCTACTTCTTTTTTAGTTTTTGGAAGTTTTTTTTTTTTTTTTTTTTTTTTTTTTAAGAGTGCCTCGAGTTGACTTTCACTCCCTCAATCTTTATAATACTAAAACCAGAAGAAAAATGTAACCATTTTAACTACTGTAATTTCTTTTTTTTTTTTTAATTTTTATTTATTTGAGAGAGGTAGAAAGAGGTAGAGAGAGAGAAGGAGAGAGATCAAGAAAGAATGAATGAGCATGCCATGGTCTCCAACCACTACAAATGAATTTGTGCATGTGGCTTACGTGGGTCCTTTTAACTTTGCAGGCAAGCACTTTAACCACTAAGCCATCCCTCCAGCCCATAACTATTGTATGATCGATACAATTTAGTCAACACCTCCACTACTGAAAGTCTAAAAAAAATGAAACCCAGCATTCCTATTTTCATGTGAAGCTCTTAGAAGCAATCAGCTTTGCTGGGGGTATAGCTGAGTTGCTTGGTAGGAAAGACCCAGCACTGCAGAAATTATTTCCCAAAGTTCTACATACAAACAAAAAATATAACCTTAGTTTCATTGCCTGACAAACCATGTAAAAGTTGCAGTTTAATTAAAAGTCTACAATATTCTTTGGGTTGAGATAGTCCAAAAGTGCTAGAATCATGCATAGTATCCAAAAATCAAGTCACACAATGTTCTGCTTCAGTAAGGCCCTCCACATCATGTTCACCACTCTCTTCAATAATTATGAACTTTAAAAAAAAATTATCTTTATTTATTTATTTGAGAGAGAGGGAGACAGATAGAGAGAGAGACAGAGAGAGAGGGAGAGAGAGAGGGAGAGAGAAAGGCAAAGAATAGGTGTGCCAGGGCCTCCACCTGCTACAAACAAACTCCAGACACATGCACCACCTTGTGCATCTGGTTTACATGGGTCTGGGGGAATCGAAGCTGGGCCCTTTGGCTTTGCAGACAAGTACCTTAACCACTAAGCAATCCCTCCAGCCCATTAACTGGTTTTAACATGGCCCACTCACATCAACGAACAGCATAGAAAGTCTACTTACCCCACCCATTGTAATTCCGTCAATAAGGGCAACATATGGTTTCTGGCAAGAACCTAGAAGAAACAATAATTTTAAGCTGTAATTTGTAAAATATAGAAAAACCAAAAACCACAATACATGGATTCTATTTTCCTAGAAAACTTTTGTATGAAATACCAAAGACTATTATATATGGCTTGTGATATATATTATTTTTAAATGTCAATCCATACATTACCATTAACCACTTAACTGTCAATATGAAACAAATGGAAGTCTTGTATAATTCATTAATTGAGAAAAATTATTAAATATCTGCCTTATAAGCCACCCATGTTTACATATACAGCAGTGTTTCTTCTATTCCACTGTAGCATCTGGACATATACAGAGGATTATATCACATTAAAAATAAAGAGTGGAGCTACAGAACCCAGATTCTCAGTTTCATTATAAATAATTATAAATTGAAAATTCAACTAGGCATTAAATAAAATATATCAGTTATAAGTGATATATGTGTACATCATACATATGTCATGTATAAATAAGTGTCCCTGTCTATAAAATAATACTTAATATATGTCCTTTCCAGATATCCTTTCCAAGTTTGAACATTCTATTAATCACACAAACATTCATTGTTTCCCTGTTTTTGCATCCAGAAGGAGACTTAGCCAGAACGTAACAAAAATATAAATCACTGGGCATCTATTATAGCTTTATTATATTCTTTATTGAAGACCAACATAAAACTGCACTTCCAATCCAATTCTGAAAGTATTCCCATTATCCAATGAGCAACTAAATTTCACATTCACAAGGACTTCTACCACTTCAGTTCTGGACTTTTCTAGAATCTACAGAAAGAAACTATTGATTGGGGTGGAGATACTACTTACACACAGACCCCATTTCAAATACTACAGAACATAGATTTCAGGAATAAACTCTGAGATATAAATGAGCACAGGACATGAAGCCAGAATCTATCAAATTCTTAGTATATTATTACAATGCATAGAAAGTATATCCTGAAGACTATCTCTCTGTATGTTGTTAACATTTTATCAAGTTGTCTCCTCCATGTGGTTTGGGGTTTTCTCTCATTTCTTCCTTACTTAATAAAAAAATACAAAATAAAAATAAACCTGCATTAATATAGTAGTTCCTGGCCATGTAACCATTTAGATTTCAAATTCATAACAAATAACATTTAAAATTCAGTTATTTGGTTACATTAGCCACATTTTACACATTCAGCAACAAATTGAGTGGCTTTTGTACCAGACAGAACACATATAGTATGTTTTTGTCTCTGCAGAAAGTCTTATCTGAGAGTACCAATACACAAAATATTTCAACAAACAAAATATTCTAAGTAAGTTTTATATATGGCATTTTTAGACTGAAAGGACTCACAGGTGTTCACTGAACTGAATGGTCAAAAAGTTCCCTTTCCCTACTCTTACTTTAAAACCATACAAATTATTTTTTAAAGTAAATTCTAAATTTTTAGCCAACTTCAGAATCAAACAAGAGAAATTCCTATGTGTCAGAAACACACAAAAAGCTTAAAGTCAATAAATGAATAGTAGGTAAAGCCAAAGATTATGAGCTGTGAAATCAACTACTGCATTTATAAAACAAGATGAGAAAGTGTCCGTCCACTGATACTGGAGCTTGATGAGCCTTTGCTCAAGAGGGAAGATCTGAGAAAGCAGAAGTGACAACAACTACTATTAAAACCGAACGAACAAAACACCCTTAACCAAATGCAACGTACACAGGGCATCCTTAGCTTGGTATAAGAGGACATACCAAGGAATACACATGAATCTCTTCTGCAAAGAAATTTGTCCCTGAGTGACATTTAGAAGTTGTTCCACAGATGCATAGAACTAACAAAATGCACTACATTCATTCACTACCATAACAGACGTTCTAGCTAAATTATAACAAGAGAGGTCATAATCATGTGACTGGGGGAGATGAGCACAAATGATGTGCAGGGGACAGAGATGGCGTATGCAGAAAAGTGAAAGAAGGACAACTACAGAAATACCCTGTGAGTCAACAAATTTCAGCAGAGTTTGTGAAGCTACTAAAGTCAAAAGCATTTCTCTACACCAGAAGTAATCATTCCAGAAATGAAAAGGGTAATAACCACCAAATGTAGCAATAAAATCTCAAGCTATCTAAGTCTAAATCTTTTTAATGAATCATTAATCATTTTAATGATAACATTTTGAATACCCTTATGGAGAATATTTTTAAAAACATTATGGGGCTGGGGAGATAGCTTAGCAGTTAAGGCGCTTGCCTTTGAAGCCTAAGGACTCATGTTTGACTCTCCAGGTCCCATGTAAGCCAGATGCACAGAGTGATGCAAGCACACAAGGTTGCATATGCACACAGGGGGTGGACACATCTGGAGTTTGATTGCAGTGGCTAAGACCCTGGCACGCCAATTCTCTTTTTCTCACCATCTATCTTATTTAAAAAAGGGGGGGGGCAGTCTGTTGGGCTTGCCTAAAAAAAAAAAAAATTATGGAAGACCATGAAAGTCAAATAGAACAAAAAAGCCCTAAAACTGATTTGTGGTAACAGTTACACAACTTCTTAACTTTACTAAAAACAATTGGATTGTACATTTGAAATGGGTTAATTAAATGATATTAATTGTAACTTAAACTCCATAAAGACTTTCAAGTCTATATAAGTAATTGAAGAGAGAGGCCATGTTCATGGACAGAATACCAGAAGTATCCATTCTTTCCAAGTGACTCCACAACAGAACAGCCCATCAGCAACCCAAGCAGAGAGTCAACGTCTACATGGGAAGGCTCCCTTCCCACTCCCAGGGTCTGCGAGTTACATATTCCCAGTTTCTTATAGGATTTTTTCTGTAACTAGACAAACATTACTTAAAATCAAGTACCCAAAAATCCAACAGTAGTTATGCAATGCATTGGAAAAGGAAGTCTCATTTTTCAAAAAATATTTTTTTATTTTTATTTATTTATTTGAGAGAGACAGACAGACAGACAGAGTGTTGTGCCAGGGACTCTAGCCACTGCAAACAAACTCCAGATGCACGCACCATCTTCTGCATCTGGCTTACGTGGGGCCTGGGGAACTGAACCTGAATCCTTAGGCTTTGCAGGCAAACACCTTAACTGCTAAGCCACCCCTCCAGCCCCAGAAGTCTCATTTTTTGGGTGGGGGGAGAAAATCTGGAAACACAGTAAAAATGTATAAAATCTATGACCCATCCATCCATTCCACATATTATTTCTAAATAAACTTTAGCATATGTCACTAAAGGAACATATTCAAGAGTGCAACTATCTGTGTTAACTAAAACTGGAAGTAGGGGCTGGAGAGATGGCTTAGCTGTGAAGGCACTTGTCTGCAAAGCCTAAGGACCAGAGTTCAATTCCCCAGTACCACATAAAGCCATATGCACAAGGTGGTGCGAGCGTCTGAATGGAGTTCATTTGCAGTGGCTAGAGGCAGGGCACACCAATTCTCTCTTCCTCTCTGTATCTGTCTGTTTCTCTATCTGACTCACTCTCAAATAAGTAAATATATGAATAGAACATTTAAAAACTGGAGGTAACCTAAAATATCCATAAATGTACAATATATAATATAATATAGTAACAATATGAATGTACAGAAGAGTTACACTCTATCTTGTTAAAAAAAACAATGCTCCTTGATTTACGACAGGTCTGAAAATACAAGTCAACAATGCACTCAGAGGTGGGAGGGGTGGCTCAGTGGTCAAAATACTTGCCATATAAGCATGAGGACCTGAGTTTGGATCCCCAGAATCTAAGTATTGCTTTACAAATATTAAAATGTAATTATTCTAAAAAATTAGTCAGAATAATAAGCATGCCCAACACATAGTACATAAAAGTTTCAATAAGAGTATCTGGTAATTATATCTTAACAAATCATGGTGCTCCCCCCACCCCCATTTTTTCTCTCTTTAAAGCTTTCAGCAGGGCACACACATACCAATGGCATTATTCATTATATATTCTTCTCTGAAGAAATCTTGAGTCAACTTCTGTTTTGTCTTCATAGCTTCTGAGATCACTGAGGAAAGAAAGAGAAGATGGAGCAATTACAAACCATAAAGATGTTTCCTAGTCAAAACAAGTAAATATGTTAAAAGTACTGTGGTGGTTAAGTACTAGAGGGAAGAGGGACTCTAAGTTGGCTTGAATGCTTTGAAGTTGCCCATGTCGGACATATTACACTTAGGCATCCACAGTCCAATGTCAAAACTTCAAGGCAAAAATTCCTATTCTTAGTTCATTTATTGTGATGTTATGATAAATATACAGATTTTTACCCCCAGTTCTTGGCTCCTTAAATACCTTCCCAAGGCAAGCCACTAAAACTTCACTCCCCAAAGCAGGTCACGTTCTGTAACCCTTTCCCTCCCCCTGTCTTGGAGCTACTTTATGAAGACTTTCTCTGACCCACTTCTGATAAAAGTCATAAGATCTTATTTGATGAGACCTGCCCCAGAGCTGGAAGAAAGGAATGCTGCACAGAGAAACCAAGAAGAATTTGAACAGATGGGATTCCCCACTCAGTCTATAGCATTAGATCCTTTTTCTTTCTTTTTAATTTTAAATCATGGTTACTTTATTTTCATTGAAACAAAATGAAAGGACATTACTACAAAAAGTTAATTAACAGAAATTCCTTGGGCTCTGAGCACATATCAGGTAAGGGAGAAAAACACCAATTGGAATAAAACTATGGAGGCACTGTGGTTATAAGTGAAGCGATCTCATATGATCTAAATATTTGAATCAGCCCCATATCCCAAAGCTAAACTTCTATTTTGTGTGTTTTTATTTTTATTTTTTTGAGGTAGGGTTTCACTCTAGTGCAGGCTGGCCTTGAACTCACAGCAATCCTCTTACTTCTGCCTCCCAAGTGCTAATAATAAATAAATAATAAATAGATAAATTAAAGTGCACAGTGACCAAGGTACACATCTCACATCAAATTCTGGCCTCCACATGTATGTGCACACATGTGCATGTGTACCCCCCACACACAATGCTCCCACATGCATGTATACACACACACACACACACACAGAGAGAGAGAGAGAGAGAGAGAGAGAGAGAGACTACACAGACACATGCAAAAACAATTCTCATTACCCACCTTTTTTGTTTGAATTTTCTGGAACTGAAATTCACATTTTACACAGGTAAACTAGAATAATTCTAGAATTTTTAACCAAATTTCCAAACAGCAATATAAGGTCAGATCTATATGTTGAAATAGCTCATAATCAAGAGAAGCTAACTTCTGTGTATTGGGATATTCCCATGTGTGAACTGATAAGAATATAGGACCAACTCTACAGGAAAAGCTGCGCCTAGGGTGAAAAACAATGTTTTAAAAAAATATTCACATTGGAACTACAGATGTAGCTCAATGGTAGAGCATAACTTGTGCACATCGAGGCCCTGGATTTGATCCCTAGTGCACACACACATGCACAAACACCCACACACACACACACACACACACACACACAGAAATTCAACTTATGGGCAAAACAATAAACTCAAAAACAGTTCTGTTAACAAGTCAGTTGCAGTAATCAGTCTCCATTATGCAGCATCTTCGGAACTCAGTTACTTGAAATTTAACAGGCATTTGCAATTACCCTGAATTAAACTTTATTTTCTTCCTACTTACAAACATGGTGAAAAAAAAAAAATCCAAAGATTATTGCCTCATACCAATAAAGCAAACAAATAGACAAAAATCATAACATGAAGGAAAAAAATACCTGGACCCTATCAAATCCATAGAAAACAAAATACAAATGTAAAAATGTTTTTCAGTACAGAAAACCCCAAGTCTGTCCTGAGAAGGAACAGTTGTTGTCCTTAATAGTTAAATATTTACAGAATGACTTGAATAATGGCTAAAAGTAAACTTTTGTTTCTCCCTTTATGTTAAACATAAAAATGTATATACCAGAGGATAAAAGCTATAACCAAGTCCACAGAAGGTACTCACTTTGGATCATAGGGTGGAAAGCAGGTGAAAAGTGACAGAAATATGTGAGTACACATCGTGCTTACAGAATGGCAACTTCCTCAACATGGCCAGATTAGCATGCTATGTGACCAACAAGACTTCAGGATATTACCAATGCTGAAACACACAGAGGAGCTGCACACACAACTGACAGGTGTTTAAGATGACTGGGGAGAAATGAAAGCCTTAAATTTCAGCACCATACCGGGAAAATCCTTACCTCCCTCCTTTTCTAATGTTAAAAAAGGTAAGTAAGTCTCCAGGCTGAGGAGATGGTCCAGCAGCTAAAGGTGCTTGCTTGCAAAGCCTAATGGACTGGGTTAGATTCCCTAGCATGCACATAAAGCCAGATGTCCAAAGTAGTGCATGCAACTGGAGTTCATTTGCAATGGCTGGAGGCCCTGGCATGCTCACTTTCTCTCTCTCTCTCTCTCTCTCTTACAAATAATTTTTTTTTTTTAAAGTTAGTCTAGGGCTGGAGAGATGGCTTAGCGGTTAAGGCGTTTGCCTGCAAAGCCAAAGGATCCCGGTTCGGCTCCCCAGGACCCATGAAAGCCAGATGCAAAAGGGGGCACATGCATCTGGAGTTTGTTTGCAGTGGCTGGAGGCCCTGGAGTGCCTATTCTCTCCCTCTCTCTCTCTCACTCTCTCTCTCTCTCTTTGCCTCTTTCTCTCTCTCAAATAAATAAAATATTTTTGAAAAAGGTTGGTCTAATTTTTTCTAACCCCTTAAGAATTTATGCCAAAAAATTCTAAAAAGTAAAGCCAACAAAAATATATATCCAACATTTACCAATATTTTATCAATTTCAGTAGAGATGAATCACTTATGGGGAGAGAGATTTTACCTTTAATATCACCCCCAGCACAAAAAGCTTTTCCTCCAGCTCCTTTGATAATGATTAGGAATGTTTCAGGATCTTGTTCCCACTTCTATGTAAACATAAAAGAAGACAGTTTCAATATGCTACAAATACAAGTCCATGCACAAATACATACACATTCATATATACACATGCATCCTGAAGATAGGGCCCATTCATTCTATTTGTGATAGAATAAACTTCATTTTCTTTTCAGATGTTAAACCAACAAGGTAAGAGATAAGGACACTTTGTGGTGCAAATTTCAAGATGGCAACTGAAGTACCTGCTAAAACTGACAGCAAGATGAAGAAATCCGGGTTTAATGGCATTATGTTACCTCAGTTTATAAGTCTAGTGAACAAGTCATCCAAACCTTTCTATCACAGTGATACAGGACTCTCTTCTGCTGAGAAATCTGTGCCACAGGAAAGTCACTTATGATGGGGAGCAAATAGGAAAGTGACATGGGGTTGGTAAAGACAGGAAATAAATAAGCAAGATGAGGGGTTAGGGTGGAGTTCAGTGATAGATTGGTTTACAACTAACTCTTGAAGGATCATCATGTCCATGTTACAGTTAAGGAATGTGAGGCATAGAACTCAACATTCTAGCCAATAGTTAATATGTAGAAATCTAAGTTTTGAATCTAAGTTTCTACTGTCACATGCATTTGGAAGTTAATAAATAAGCAGTAAGAGAAGCTGGGGCGTGCCTCAGTGGAGCACTGGTTTCGCATGTACATGCACCAGGCCCCGAGTTTGACCCCCAGCACTAATAATGATAAGAAGCCAGGCGTGGTGGTGCACGCCTTTAATCCCAGCACTCGGGAGGGAGAGGTAGGAGGATCACCATGAGTTCAAGGCCACCTTGAGACTACATAGTTAATTCCAGGTCAGCCTGGGCCAGAGTGACACCCTACCTCGAAAAACCAAAATAATAATAATAATAATGATGATGAAGAATGATGAGATGAGAGGGGAAGAGGAGGAGGAGTAGAAGAGACAAGAGAGAGAGAGAAGGGTGGAGGAAGAGAAAAGGTGTCAAGCAACCTAAAAATAGCTGTTTTGTAGGGTGTAGTGATGCATGCCTATATTCCCAGCACTCAGCAGACAAACAGGCAGGAGGATTCTAAGTTTGGGCCAACCTGGGCTACCTATCCAGATTCTGTTTCAAGAAAGCAACAAAAGCAGTTGTCTTCAAACCCCAAGGCTGTCCTGTGGAAGCAGATTAGACAGATAGTCATCACTCTCTAAGAGTAGCAGAGCCAGCACCACTGTTTGAAATGGTCAGAAAACCAAAGGATGACAGAACACAAAAAGAAACAAGAAAAATAAAAGTTACGCACAGCAGAAGGCGCTGTCGCATTAGATAATGAACTTCCTATGGCCAAGGGTACTCAAAGACAATCACCCAGGACAGCTCTTGAGGACTCAATCAATGGTGTCAGTCCAAGAGGATCCTGACTCTAAATGAAATACCAGAAAGAGTTTATGGTGGTGTGCTTTACAGAGGGCTTTTAAGTAACGCTGACCTTTAGCTGTGGGTAAATCTGCCGAATCATATCGAGAGACAGTGCGTTGAGGTGCTTTGGTCTGTTCAGCGTTATCACTCCTGCACAACCTCTTCTTTCCAGCAGCACTCCCGGCGCGTCTGTGTGCTTGGACATTCTCTGAGTGAACAAGAATTATGATGATACAGGCATTCAAATTCTGCAACAGGCCCACAGCAAAACATACCTATCAAATGCAAATCTTTTATGTAATGGTTAAAAGAATAGATAATGAGATACAATTGACAAGATGGAAAACTTCCAAAACAAGCTATACACACCACCTGAATTTTTCATATTTCATTTCTGTGTAAACTGAATCAACTGATATAGAACAGAGCCTATTCCTAGAATTCCCCGACTATGAAATACGCTTATGTCTTTAGTTTGTTACTGCTTTTTTGACTTCTATGCTACGTGCTTAGCAAACAAACATGAATAAAAGCAAATAATTCTTATTATAGTACAATTAGACAAAACTAAAAGTGACATCTGAACTGAGTTTTTGACAAGAAAAGGGAAGTGAGAATTCTAGGTAGAGAAGCAGCACAGGCTAAGCCATGAGCAGTGAAGATCTGGAAATGTTAAGATATGAAACTCGAGTGGAACAAGGCTGAGGAATGACGACAGAGGAGATGAAGTTCAGTTTTATATTTGAGAAGAAGTGACTGAAGCACTTAGGATCTCAGACAGTGTAACTTAGTCCCTGTTCATGTACAGTACGAATGCCTGTATGGAGCATGGGTTTAGCTGTATAAAAATGTTACAGGATTTGATCATGAACATTTATCAGAGCTCACCACATCACCATTCTTAACAGTTTCCATAGCTCAAGCATAGAATTTAAACTTACATGGGATAGTGTATGACATTAAATTGGAAGTCAATTCAGCTTAGAAAATTGTAGCTCAGTGGTCGAGTGCTTGCCTGGCATGTGCATATTCCTGCGTTCACTCCCCAGTGATGCCAAACAAATGACTAAACTGAGAACTGTCAGCTAGAGGATGCAACCAAACTACACAGCATGCTTAACTAATATCTAAGAAACCCAGATTTCC
Organism: Orientallactaga sibirica; assembly: GCA_036365145.1. NCBI lineage: Eukaryota > Metazoa > Chordata > Mammalia > Rodentia > Dipodidae > Orientallactaga > Orientallactaga sibirica. The sequence goes on along the minus strand of JAEOAD010000004.1, from coordinate 28,117,610 downwards.
ATATTTTGACATCATTAAGGATTAAATATGTTTAAGTACTCCTTTATATAATCATGTTGCATATTTAATGAAGTTACTTTTTATTAAAATTCATTTTCAGGCAAAATTAAAAACATTCACTTAGAGGGACTTTAGGAGATTTATCTTTTTATTTTTTTAATGTTTTTTTTTTAATTTATTTTCAAGCAGAGAAAAGAAAGAGAATGGGCACACACCTGAGACTCTAGCCTCTGTAAACAAACTCCAGATGCACATGCCACTTTGAGCATCTGGGTTTCCATGGATACTGGGGAATCAACCTAAACCTGCAGGTTTTGCAGGCAAGCACCTTCAACCACAGAGTTACCTCCCCACCTCATATCTTTTAAATTTAATTTTAAGTTCTCACCAGAAAAAGACTGCAATTAGTAAGACTATGCTTTTAGTAACATATATTTCTTAAGTAACTTGATAAATATCCAAAAGTTTGATACCCTGTGTGAAGTAAACACAGACACTATGGAAGCATAAGCCTTGACAGAGCCAAGAAAAAGAAATCTAACAACTTTTGTTTTTCTGGAAAACAGGGTCTTGCTATGTTGCCCAGGCTGGTATAGTTAAATGATTCTTCTTCACCAGGCTCCTGAATAGCTGGGACCACAGAGACATATGCCACCAACATGTTCTTAAAAGCTCACATTAGTTCAGAGATTTACATTGTGAGTTATGCTTGCATACAGGCCAAATGCAATGCATGTAAGGGTGATCAGTGCAATGCCCTTTGCAATGGCAAGAGTGCAGAAGTGAGACTGGGAGTAGTTAAATGGTAGGACATATGCTTAGCATGTGTGCAAGGCCCTGGGTTAAACACTTTGTGGTAATTTATACCAGCACATTCTGGAGAACTTTAGAAAGAACAGTAAACTCAGTGTGCCACTGGTAAAAGAAATAAAACAACCCAATTAAAAAAAAAAAAAAAGGGCTATAAAACTGAAGAGAGAGTTCTCAAAAGAAAAAATACAAATGGCCAATAAACACCTAAAAACATGTTCTGCATCTTTAGCCATTAGGGAAATGCAAATTAAAATTACTTTGAGAGTCCATATCACTCCTGTCAGAATGACTATTATCAAGAAATCAAACAGTAATAAATACTGGCAAGGGTGTGGGGGGGAAAGGAACCCTTCCTCATTGTTAGTAGAAGTGTCAACTGGTACAGCCATTTTCTTTATTTCTCAAGCTTTCTACCTTAAGCATTATAAATACTTGATTACTCAAGCACCTTTTTAAAATTAATTTATTTTTTACTTATTTATTTGCAAGCAGAAAGAGAAATAGAAGAGAGGCAGACAGAGAGAGAATGGGCACGCCAGAGCCTCTAGCCACTGCAAATGAACTCCAGATGCATGTGCCCCTCATGCATCTGGCTTCTGTGGGTCCTGGAGAATTGAACCAGGATCCTCCGGCTTGGCAGGCAAACGCCTTAACTGCTAAGCCATTTCTCCAGCCCCTCAAGCACCTCTTTTAAGTGTTTGCATATTTATAACACCAAAACATAACTATAATTTTAATTCATGATGCATCCATATGACAATAATGTATGTACAACTATTGGAAAACATGTTTAAAAGATTAATGGTGCGGGCTGGAGAGATGGCTTAGCGGTTAAGCTCTTGCCTGTGAAGCCTAAGGACCCCAGTTCGAGGCTCAATTCTCCAGGACCCACATAAGCCAGATGCACAAGGGAGTGCATGCATCTGGAGTTCGCTTGCAGTGGCTGGAGGCCCTGGCACACCCATTCTCTCTCTCTCTACCTGCCTGTTTCTGTATCTTTCTCTCTCTCTTTCTCAAATAAATAAATAAATAATAAACTATTTTAAAAAAAAAAAGATTAATGGTGGGCTGGAGAGATGGCTTAGCGGTTAAGGCACCTGCCTCCTAAGCCTAAGAATGCTGGTTCCAATCTCCAGGTCCCACGTTTAGCCAGATGCAAAGTGAGGCAAGGGTGCAATGCCGCACTTGACCACAAGGGGGCGCACACATCTGGATTCCATTCACAGCAGCTGAGAGACTGCTGGTGCACTCATCTCTATCTGTCCTCCTCTCCCTCTCTGTCTCTCTCCAAAAAAAATAAATAAATAAAATAAATAAATAAATAAAAAGATTAATGATTAATGGTAAATACTAAAAGATTCACAATACAACACCAAATGAAAAAAAGGATCAAAAACTGAAGCTAGGACTGTGGATATGGCTCAGTGACGGAGTGTGTGCCTATGATGGGTGGACTGTGGGTTCGATTCCTAGAATCCTTGGAGCAAGTAGAGGCAAATGCATAAGAGTGGCACTCAAGGAAACAAAGTGTTTAGTAGTTACACTTAAGTAGGACTGCTGGGATTTCAATTTTCTCCTTTTAACATTTGCCTTATTTCTAAATTTACAATACTCTTAGATAATGCTAACGTTTTAAAAAATTAACATGTGAACTTTGTTCTTTGTTATTTTGCAACTTTTCAGGAAAATGTATTTTTAAAGAGTGTGACCAAAGTTTGCAGAATTAACATTTGACCAAAGTTTTATAAAATTAACATTTTTATTTTATTTTATTTATTCATTGGGGGAGAGAAAAAGAGAATGGGCACACCAGGGCCTCTAACCATTGCAAACAAACTCCAGATGCATGTGCTACCTTGTGCATCTGACTTACATGGGTACTAAGGAACTGAACCCCAGTACTTAAGGTGTATGACTGCAAAGCCTAACCACTATGCCATCTCTCTAGCCCTAAAATTAACATTTTATCCAGAGTGTTTCCTCCAGCAAAGTCTTGTCAAGCTCTTCTCTTTTCAATGAGGGCATGACTGTGAAGCTTCTGTGTATCCCTGCATTATGCAACTATTACAGTCCTGGTAATTCAGCTTAGCCAGAACCTTTCACCTAATGCTCATTTACCTCTCCGTATTTGTCCTTTGTTCTGCTCTGCCCCAGGTGATGCTGATCCCTTGGTCTGGCTCCACAAGAATCCTGCTAGGTTGCATCAGCAGAAATACCCTCTACTTCAATGTTTTTAGTAACTTTCCAATTACTACCCATGTGCATATTTCTCTCCTGTAACTTGCCTATAAATTCTCATTTTTCAATTGAATTCTTGGCTCAATATGGTTTCCTACTGCAAAATCTTATTGGCCCTTATACTTATTGTGATGGCATTATGATCATCCACTTGAACACCCTTCAAATCCATTCCGGTTCTATAGAACTAAATTTGCAACAGAACATAGCACCCCATAGGAAGAGGTACAGACCCACTAAAACCAGAACAAACCCTAAAAAATACATTGCCAAAAAAAAAAAAAAAAAAAGCAAGAACGAACAAAAGTAGACCAAGCAAGGACCAGAATGTCATCTGAGCTTATTTTGAACAATAAATATAGTAGGCCGATGTTGAAATTACTTTCCTGGAGTCTCTTGCTCCGAACGGTTATGAGTAAGAGTTGTTGGAACTTTGGTAAAGATTCCAAACTCAAATGTTTAAAAGCCATGATTCCACTCACACCGCAAATACAGATCAATAGATTGGTAGCTGCCAGGACTCAAGAATCAAAGAAATGGCTGACAACAAAAGGGAGGCACAGGGGAAGTTTAGGGGGTGATGGGAGAGTTGTAAATGGTATTGGGGTCGCAGATGCATGATGCATGCAGAGTGAACTTGGGGGAGGGGCATGACTCACTCATCAACACACTTGCTGTGCAACTGCAACCAGGAGAACCTGAGTTTGGATCTGCAGAATCCACCTAGCCACTGGACTGCCACAGCGGCCACCTGAAGTGCCAGAACTCACTGAGGAGGTGGACACAGGAGATTCCCCCAGACGAGGTAGCTAGCTCCAAGTTCAAGTCAGAGGCTCTGTCTCAATCAATAAGGTGGAGAGCAACTGAGGAAGACACCCAACATTAACCTCTGTCCTCCACACACATGTGCACACATATACATCCATACATCAAACATGCATATACACAGGCGCATCACACACATACACATGCCAAAAAGAGCGAGCTTAATGTTCTTAGTTCCTTCCTGCTACCATAATAATACATATTCAACTGGACAATTTCTAAGAAAGAGAAACGAATTTCTAGTAGTTCTAGAGTCTAATAAGTCCAAGATTTAGATAGAAACAGAATTAGTGCCAAGTGAGGGCCTGGTCCTCAGAGATTCTGTGTTCTCGTGTGGCTGGACAGAAAGAAACAGGGCAAGAAGATTAGGACACTCCTCTCACGTTCTCTGATGAGAGTCCCAATCCATTCATGAAAGCAGGGTATTCACAGTTTATTATTTTTAACATTATTTATTTATTTATTTGAGAGAGAGAGAGAGAGAGAGAGATAGAGAGAATGGGTGCACCAGGGCCTCCAGCCACTGCAAACAAACTCCAGATGCATGTGCCACCTTGTGTATCTGGCTTACGTGGGTCCTGGGGAACAGAACCTGGGTTCTTTGGCTTTGCAGACAAGTACCTTCAGCACTAAGCCATCTCTCCAGCCCTCATGGTTTATTTTTAAAAGATCTCTTCCCTTACTGCTTTCACACTGGCTATTAAGAGTCAAATAAGATTTTTGTAGAGACACACAAACTCAAACCTTGGAACAAACTATATGTTTATTTAAAAAAAAATCCAAGATATCAGAGATTCCAACATGGAATAAAGATTATAACAAATGAACCTAGCTGAATTATACATGTATGATATAACCTGTGACATGATGAAGGTGAGTGGGTAGGTAACCTTAGAAATCAGTGGTTTTACTGGAAACGTTAACAATAATTACAAAAGAACCTGTACATTAACAGTGTATCAACATTTCTTCTCATGGGGCATGGAGTTACAGTTCTGTAACTATGCACATACATGGGTTTAAACAGGTAAGTAAGAGAGCCTTGCTATGTCAGGTGAAGAGTTACTAATAAGCAAGAAGAAAAAGAATAAATCTTGCTCTGAGGTACGGTTAAAGTCAGAGACACTGGTATGGATTTGTGTTTAGATTAACATAGGCCAAGCAGAAATTATAAGTACACATGTATACATGGACTACTGTGGGGTATCTGTATTTTAACACAAACACGCCTTTCTGTCCTCTGGAAGTCACAACAGCCACCTACAAAAAGCACTCCCAGAGCCTAGCTCCTTACTTTCAAATGCATTTTCCCAAGGAAAGCAATCAGTGCTCCTTAGAGAAACAAGCTCATTCCAAGGATGACACTGAGCCACACAATACGCCCACAGTGTACCCTGTAGTACCAAAACAAACAAATTTTTAGAATAATAAAAGAACAGGATGATATAAAAGGAAGACATTCATAGTAGTTAAAAGGTTTTAAAAAAGGGCAATAAAACAATATGATTACAATCCAAACAAAATAAATACTAACTCAGAAGCTTCATGTTATCTACCAGCATCCATGACATAGTAAGGCTATCGGCTAATATTATACACTGAACATTTGTGTCCCTCCAAAATTCACGTGCCGAAATCCTAATTCCAATGTGATCGCATTGGGAGGTAGAACCCTTGGAGGGTCTTGGAGATCAGTGCTCTTATAAAAAGAAGCCAAGGGCAACTCCCCCCCCCCACACACACACACTTCCACCATGTGAGACACAGTCAGAAATCAGCCAACATGGCTATCTGATGAACCTTAAAGCAGGCCTACCAGACACAAACCTGCTAGTGCCTTAATGGTGGACTCCTCAGCTTCCAGAACAGTGACAGATACTTATTTAAGCCACCCAATCTTTGGTAACTTATTAAAGCAGCCTGACTGTACTTATACTTGCTCCTGAAGTAAAATAAAATCCTAGGCTCAATATTGCCCAGAGTCTATAATTTGTCCACCGATCCCATGCAATTTCAGCTGCCCCTCTCCCTAAAAATTAATGATGACTTAGTTTTTACAAAAATACAAAAATTGCCAAGTGCATATCTGTTGCAGTCAGGTTCACATTGCTGGCAGAAATCACCTGACTAAAAGCAGCTTGTGGGAAAAAGAGGTTTATTTTGGCTTACAGGCTCGAGGGGGAAGCTCCATGAAGACAGGAAAAACGATGGCATGAGCAGAGGGTTGACATCACCCTCTGGTCAACATAAGGTGGACAACAGCAACCGGAGAGTGTGCCAAACAATGGCAAGGGAAAGCTGGCTATAATACCCATAAGCCTGCCCCCAACAATACACCGCCTCCAGGAGGCTTTAATTTCTAAATTGCCATCAGCTGGAGAGACTAGCATTCAGAACATTTAAGTTTATGGGGGACACCTGAATCAAACCATCACATTCCTCCCTTGGCCCCCATAAACTGATAACCGTACATGATGTAAAATGCAATGCATTCATGCAACTTTAAAAGTCCCCATAGTTTTTATCAATTCCAATGATATTCATACGTCCCTATAATCCAAAGACTTTTAACTGAGCCATAATACCAAAAATATCCCCCCCAAAACCCATTATGGCACAGAATAAACATTCACACTGCAAAGGATGGCATTGGGCAAAGCAAAGAAATATTCAACCAATACAAGATTTAAAACAACCAGGGCAAATGTCATACTCTATAATTCCAATCCAACAACTACTTAGTGACAAATCTCCAAGTCTGATAATTCTGACCAGCAACAAGTCTCTGGAGTTCCAATTCCACCCCTCCAGCTAGGCTACTCACAGTCCTGGAAAACTTCATCCAGGGCCGGCAGCTCTCCTTGGCAGCCATCTCATAGTCCCGCCATCTCCACTGGGTCTCCACTGCAACCCACGGTCCATCCTCATGGCCCCATGGGATCTCCATGCAGGCAACCAGCAAACCTGCTTCACACTGCCCATGGCCATTTCCAAAACACAAGACCATGTTACAAACTCAATGACCCTCTCTTTCCTGCATTTGTTATACTCCATAATACCAGGTAGGGTGCCAATTTGTTAATCCAGGGGGGAATAAATCAGACTTTGAAGAACAGGACACTCCTTCAGCATTCAGTCCCCTTCAAAAGAATCTGCATTCTTCCTGTTGCCCCATTGCAAGTCAGCTGGCCCAATCTCAAAGGTTGTAATCTCTCAATTGCAGCTGAATGGGCAGAGTTCACCCAAAGATTTCATTTTTCCTGTGCCATATCCCTCTGCTCACACTAGTTCATTTCTACACAAAGCAACCCTGCACAACTTCTCAGGACACGGGCATAACAGCAAACTTGTCACACAAACTGCTAGCCCAGTCCAAATAAAGCTTTTTCTCACCCGCATAAGCCAAACCTCACAGTCCATAGTTCTTCCTCTTGAAAATCAGCTCCAAAAGGCCAAAGACACAGTCAGGTGTTTAGCAACAATCCCACTCCTCGGTACCACTTGACTATTGTAGTCAGGTTCACGTTGCTGGCAGAAATCACCCGACTAAAAGCAGCTTGTGGGAAAAAAGAGGTTTATTTTGGCTTACAGGCTCAAGGTGGAAGCTCCATGATGGCAGGAAAAACGATGGCATGAGCAGAGGGTGGACATCACCCTCTTGTCAACATAAGGTGGACAACAGCAACCGGAGAGTGTGTCAAACACTGGCAAGGGAAAGCTGGCTATAATACCCATAAGCCTGCCCCCAACAATACACCACCCCCCAGGAGGCTTTAATTTCTAAATTGCCATCAGCTGGAGAGACTAGCATTCAGAACATTTAAGTTTATGGGGGATACCTGAATCAAACCACCACAATATCCATAGAGTTCATTGATTTAAAAAAAAATGAATTAAATACATCTTTCTAGTTTTTTTAATCTACAGGGTCTTTCTTCTTCCATTCATTTTTTCCCTTTACAATGTGGTGAACAAATCAGATCTTTAACCAACAGTTTTATCAAATTCCCAAGATGGAATTTTGAAGATTACAGAATCAGGTTATCAACTTATTATTATCAGCTGTGCAAAATATTATTACATGACCATGCCTCATGACACATATTAGGTAATCTCCAACTTTTGCCATTACAATGATGTAAAAATACTTATGCTTAGGCATAGCTTGTAACATATTGACACAAATTTTCTTTGCAGAACAATTACAAAGGTCAAGCCTTGAGCAAAAGAATATTAGAGAATCTTCTAATATTAATATCACTAGAATCATGTAAATAATTTTTTTTCTTACCTGAAAGATTCATGGCTTCTTCATAAATCAAATTATTTCTGAGAGAATTGTGTACAACTAAGGATATTTTGGGGATCCTCTATATTAGAACAATTTACTGATCCGGTTTAAAGTCAGGAAGGATTGCAGGGCATTTGATTAACCAGAAAGCATTTACTAAATGTTTTCTGCATACACAGAGTAAGAATTAATGAAAGCCTGATCAAATGTCCTAGATTATGACTTGGTTAATACTAATTCTAGGACATCATTTGCACATAAAAAATTAGAACAGGGGCTGGAGAGATGGCTTAGCAGTTAAGCGCTTGCCTGTGAAGCCTAAGGACCCTGGTTTGAGGCTCAATTCCCCAGTATCCACATAAGCCAGGTGTACAAGGAGGTTCATGCATCTGGAGTTCGTTTGCAATGGCTGGAGGCCCTGGTGTGCCCATTCTCTCTCTCACTCGCTCACTCTCAATTAAATGAGTAGAAAGAAAGAAAGAAAGAAAGAAAGAAAGAAAGAAAGAAAGAAAGAAAGAAAGAAAGAAAGAAAGAGAGAACAGATTTGCTGTTATGATAACAGTATGTGCAGTATCACTTCATGCAGTCCAAGTACTTTATCTTCACACTGAATTGAACTGTTTTCTAAAAGGAAAAATGATACAATAAAGAAAATGGAAACCTTCATCTTCATGTTCAGGTGAAAATCATGTGGAAGGAAGGACCTCTTCCACATTAAACTAAGCTCATTAAGAGTTGAAAGTGCATTATGGAGGAAAAAAAAAATCCTTCTACGAATACTTTTGTAAAAGAGTATGTTCAAATCAGCCCATAGATACAATGATGCCTCTCTAACAGTGTTCACTGGCTTTCATTAGCTTGACAAGTCCCACCTGTAGAAACGCAATGCCTTGGCCTCATTTCCTATCTTGAAAGGGCTACATTATTTTCACTAATTAGACCTGCCTACTACACTGCTGCCATCTCCACACTTCCATCATTTGCCTATGAAAGAAGAACATGACATGACTCTTCATTGGCTCTCTCAATATCCCCAGAGCACTTGTCACAGGAAACACGGGGACCCATAGACAATTCAGCCTTCAGGACCTGATGAAAGTCAGTGTATTTGCTTTGTCCCAGTGGTTTATGCGCCGTGTCTCCACAGTGCCCTATGTGATCTAGAATGTCCTATCTCAGCCTCCACATACATCAGCTGACTACAACAGATAAGGGTAAGAAGGGACACTCTAGTCTTGACATTCCCATCGCCATGTCAGCAGAGCTGAGCCACACTCTATAGTCAGTACTTAGCATCCACTCATAATGGGGGCTTAGACAGCACTAGGTAAGTCCTTGAAGCCAGACAGCCTGGAGGCAAACCCACCTCGTACTTAATAGTTGGGTGACACTGGGGTATGTTACTTAGCTCTGCAAGGTATGATTAGTACAATAATTGCTAGTATAAAAAACGATTATTTTGTATACCATGCACTATATTAGATATTTAAAAACTATCTTTTATCATTTATAAGCACTCTAAGGTAACATGACCTTGATTTCATCAATGTCAAAAGGCAGCATTCAAGAGACCAAGTACCTGTCTAAGGTTAAGTCACATCTCACTGTTTAAACCCAGGTATTCACACTGATTCATGCTCTTTACCATCACCCTGTAGAAGGTGGGAAGTCTTAACACTATGAAATTAAGAACACTGTTATACCAAGGGCATGGAAACCTGCCATCCCACTATTTCTCTACTTTCCTAATAACGGCATTTTATATCATAAGCAAAGCCATCAAAACAAAGTCCAGACTTACCAAATGTTGCAGAATGATACTGGTTCTTCGGAATGAACTAAACCTGAAACGAATGTAGAATACAGCAATGAAATGATCTTGCTATTTTAAAGGATGCCAGTACTTTCTTCTGAAGCTCTTTACTGTAGTGTTAGAAATATCCACCTCTCTCAATAAAGGGACTGTGAGACTCTCAGCAAAAAAGTAAGGCTGTATATTTTCAATCTGGCAAGGTCAGGCACAGCCCGGAAAAAAAAAATGGTGGCATGCTACCTGAGCAGCAGGAAAGTAGCTCTTATAGTCCAAGAACACCAGTTCCTGCTCCCTTTCCCATTGGCTGGGTCCAGGGGAGGTACACTCTTCCCTGTGTTGTAATGTCACCACCCTCCCTGAGTCTCCTTTGCTTCTTTGTTTAGTTGACCTTGGTTCTGATTCTACTTCTTATGACATGAGGATTTTATGTATATTTTGGAGCTTTGATGTCTACAGACCTACGTATTCACTGAGTTGCTTCACATCATATACATTTCCATTTTGGACAGAGAACTCTTAATTGGCAGGTGTTCAGTACCTCTGGTTTGTTAAACGTGTAAACTCAAGCCTTATGTGAGGTATCATCACATAACAGACCATCAACACGATCTTTTTCCTACAATATGATTCAACAAACCCACGCTTTGAGTTTCCCAGTGAATTGGAAACATATCCACAAGCAAATCTGCATGTGAATTTTGTTAGCTTCATTTATGTATACCACAACATGGAAGTAATCAAGATGTACTTCAACAGATGAAAGGATGAAACAACTTTAGTAAATCCTTATAGAAATATTAGAGCTATTATCATGCACACACAGGTGAAACTTAAATAATGTATATCCTAAGTAAAAGAAGTCAATCTGAAAAGAACTTGTATGGCATTATTTCAAGTGTAGGATAGTTGGAAGATGGCCCAATTATCAAAAAGCTCTCTAGTTGCCAGAGGTTTGGGGAGGGAGGAAGAAAGAAAGGAGACAGAAGATGCCAAGGGCACTGAAACTCATCTGTCTCATACTGTACATGGCATTAGATATTTGCTAATTTTTTTACTAAAAACTTCACTCAATTTTTCTACAAGTAGGTAAATATAAAAAACAGTTTGGGGACTGGAGAGATTGCTCAATGGTTAAAGGCACTTGCCTGCAAAGCCAAAGAAAACAGGTTCGACTCCCCAGGACCCACATAAAGCCACATGCACAAGGCGGAGTATATATCTGGAGTTCATTTACAGTGGCTGGAGGCCCTGGTGTGGACATTCATTCTCTCTCCCTCAAATAAATTAATTAAAAACTTAAAAAAATGACAATAATTATGATTTATTAGGAAATTAAAACTTCATAAAAATTTAACTGAAGTGACAGATTATAGCTTATTTAGGCATACTTTCTATGACAGTTTTCATAAAGACTTTTAAAATCTGTATACTCTTCACAACATAGCACATCTAAAAACATTATTCAACTTGACTCAATTTTATCTTTTTGGAACTTTTCAGTAACAAAAAATTTAAGAGCTACAAATGCCTAAGCATGGGCAAGGCATCACAACAAAGAAAAACAATTAAGATTGAATTTCTTTAGAACTAGAACAACTTTGAACTCCTTGAGGCCAGAGCCCACAAGGCAGTTTCAGGTTAAACAGGGCACCAGACTGGCAAGTCTATCAGGTAATCCATTTAAGGACAACCTCAGCAAAAGAATGAAAGAGGGCTGGAGAGATGGCTTAGCAGTTAAATGCTTGCCTGTGGAGCCTAAGGACCCCGGTTCGAGGCTCGATTCTCCAGGACCCACGTAAGCTAGATGCACAAGGGGGTGCACGCATCTGGAGTTCGTTTGCAGTGGCTGGAGGCCCTGGCACACCCATTCTCTCTCTCTCTCTCTCTCAAATAAATAAATAATAAAATTTTTTTAAAAAGAATGAAAGAAAAACACAGGTCTAACTTCAACTCCTGGCTTTACCTATGAGATATACTTTTATTATGCATGAAAAAGTTAATATCAACCTACAATATCCAAGGCCAAACACTGTGCACAGCACTTACAAGTCAAAAAGGTCCCTGGACCAATAACTAGTGGAAGAAAAAAAAAAAAAAAAAAAGTGAAACTAAATTCCTCATCAGTTTCTATATAATCATATGGCTTCCATTTGTTTCCATCATATTTAACTGGGGCTGGAGGTAAAGCTCAATGGTACTTTCCCAGCACATGTACAACACTTGGTTCAATCCTCAGCATTGCACAAAAAGAAAACATGGCATAACCTTTATACTTCAAGATATATATTTAAGAATTCAGCGTTCCCAACTAATTTATCATCTAAATTTATCATCTTCCCTTTCCATTGGCTCCAAAAGTGCCAAGTCTGATGGCAGAAGGGGGAATGTGTGTCTCAGTTACTTGTCAATTTCTTCACTTGACCAGGAGGCTTATTTCAATTCCTTCAGGCGATATGAACTTGGCTTCTCAAAGTGTGGTCCCTGGCCCAGCACCAACATATCCTGGGAACTTGGTTAGAAATGGAAATTATTTGCTCCACAGGGATATACTAAAAAAGAAACTGTGGAGGTGGGACATGACAGGTAGGCTGAGTTTTCCAGGTGATTATGAGGCAACTCAAGTAAGAAAACAATGGTCTCTGAAGGATAAGAACTTTATCCACTTTTGCAAGGATCTAATAAAATTACAAAATTTAAACTTGCAAAATTCAACAGTACATGAAACTGTTCAAGCAAGGTGATATGATGAAAGTTGTGCCTAGAAAAAGATTACACCAGAAATTGGGAAGGTAAGTTATATATAGGGTATGAAATCAGGTCTAGGAGGGCAACTAATTCAGACATCAACTCACAAAACAAATGTGGTAGAAACAGGAAGCAATGATTTATTGAGTTATGAAGTAAAAACCCAATGGAAAAGATGTCAAAAGCAATGCCAAGATTTTAAGTAGGGATAGGCAAGAAGATAGGTAAGACTGGAAAAGATGTGGTTTACCAGAGAAAATGTGAATTTGACTATAGTGTGTATAGTGAATTAAAACAGAAACATGTATCAAAAAACGAAGAGACTGGAGCCTGAAAGAAAAGCGAGGACTAAAGACGAGTCAAGCGATGACGTGTGTACACAGCCACGGAGACATAGGAACCTCCAGCCACTTGTAAGAAGTAAGAAAGCTGCAGCTGAAAACTAGTGGTGTGAAGACCACTGCGTGGGTCTGCAAATGCATTTGGTCATTATTTTGTTCTTGTTTGTTCAACACAAACATTAAAAAAAAAAAAAAAAAATCAGCCGGGCACGGTGGCGCACACCTTAAAACCAGCACTTGGGAGGCAGAGGTAAGAGGATCGTTGTGCGTCCAAGGTCACCCTGAGACTACACAGTGAATTTCAGGTCAGCCTGGACTAGAGTGAGACCCTACCTTGAAAAAACAAACAAACAAAAAAAGTCAAGATACTTGACAATTATCTTCAGAGAAGTGATGTCCATGTCAAAACTAACACTGTAGTACAGAGTAGGAACACTTGACAGTAGCAAGGAAGCCAGACTTAGTGGAGTTGCCCACTATGCCAAGGGCACAAGAACCCATTTCCCTCCGAGACATACTCTGGTGCAATATGCCTTTCTACATTTGTGAATTACACTCCTGCAGACTGGCCTTGGTATCAGGTCTCTTTTGCTATGATTAATACCCAGTCCAGAACTGTGTCTGGGAAACAAATCTCTTACCAAAACCACCAAAACTCTCATGGTGATCCTCCTTTCTCTGCAAAAAAAAAAATTAAAAACAAAACACCAAAACTGGCCTGATCTAGTGAGTTTAGTCTTGAAATGTATAATGCAGTAAACAAGATGAAGTGTTGAGAATGACAGATTCTTTCCCAATTGAGTGAACTTTGCTGATAAACATGTCTTTCAAATTGTATTCCCAAATAACTTGGTACTTGCTGATATAAAGTAGCAGCAATGAATACATACACAGACATTGCTAGCATTAACCAAATTTCTCCATAGGCTGGTTAGAGGCACAGGGGCTAATCTTAAGGCTTTAGGTAAACAAGAAATGTAACTCTTCAATGTACAACAAATACTTGAGAACCAGGTCAATGACTATAAGGTTGGTTCTTTCCCCTGAGAAAATAACAATTCTTAAACCAAAGAAACACTTCGGATCCCTTTGCAGGAAACTCCTAAAGCAAACAGCGGGGCATAAATGATGAACTTGCAGAGGAACTAAGGGTGGGCTCCCCTTCCGGTGGGCACAGCTGTTAGCTGGAACTGTACAGGGACAGACAGTGCGCTTCAGGATCAATGTAACCTAAGCTCCTAAAAGAATGTTATCAAATTTCCTCTGCAGAGCTCCTGCTGTAAAGACAGGCACTTTCAAACAACTAGTTTGCAAGTTTTCCTGACCTATCCACCTGAAATGTCCACAAGGCCGGGATGTGAGTTTTCAGGCGCCCATGTGACTGCGGGGGTCTGCAATAAAGCCAATCAAGCCAATCAAGCCACAGGAGGAGGGCAGGTGCAACCGCGGGCAGGACAATGCACGTGTTGGTTGCACTAAACACCCACACATCAGGCGGAGCACCTACAGGTCCCAAAGAGAACCCAACCTTAAGAAAAGAAATTGGGTCAAAGGAAACAAAATCGTGCAAGGTCCAAGCTGAACACAAGCCAGAAAGGGTCGGAAATGAAGATGCTGTTGCAAGAAGGGGTCAGCGACAAAAGGTCACCCCGAGGAGGCTGGGGACACGGCGGGCCGGTGGCGTGAGGACCACGGCAGCAGGTGACGCTGCCGACCGTCTTCCCGACCGGACGAGCGCGGGTGATGAGCCGGCCTTCATCCACGGCTTCGCCCGCTCACTCACCTCGATAGGACCCGCCACACATCCTGCTGCCCCATGGCCAAAAAATAACAGAAAGAAAGAAAGAAATCCCAGAGCAAAAGCAACCAGGACCAGCGTACCCAGCGGGCACCCGGAGTCAGACCCGCCCACCGCCTCTGGAGCCAACCAGTGCCCGGGACACCGATGACTGGTCCTCCAGGAAGGCCAGAGCGGCTCACGGCGCGCTCTTCCGCTACGCGGCGCTGAGGGGCGGGGCCGGAGGACTGCTCGCGGAAACGGGGGAGGGGAGGGGCGGGGCCAAGGCCGGGAGGGGGCGGGGCCAAAGCGAAGTCCAAGTGAGAGCAGAGGCGGTGGGTGGAGCCGCCAAGTTGGAGTAGCAGGGAAGAAAGATTGCCCTCTAGAGGCTGTCTTGAGAAAAGCCCAAGCTTGGATCGCTAATTTTTTTTTTAATATTTATTTATTTATTTTTATTTATTTGAAGGCGAGAAAGAGAGAGAGACAAGCAGATAGAGAGAATGGGTGGGCCAGGGCCTCTAGCCACTGCATACGGATTCTAAGACGCATGAGCCACCTTGTGCATCTGGTTTATGTGGGTGCTGGGGTAATCGAACCTGGGTCTTTTGTCTTTGCAGGCAAGTGCCTTAACGACTAAGCCACCTCTCTAGCCCATTGGATTGCTAATGTGATGTTAAAGAATTTTTTGGATTTTTAATCATTTTAAAATAAAAACGTAAACGTAAGTAGGTTGTGTGACACACTTCTGTAATTGAGAGGCTGAGGCAGGAAATTGGCCATGAGTTCGAGGCCACTCTAGGGTACAAAATGAGTTCCAAGTTAGCATGGACAACATACCAAGACCCTTTCTCGAAAAAAAAAAATCAAACTAAGGAGATGGCTCAGCACTTAAAGACACTTGTTTGTAAAGCCTTCAGGACCTCAGGGTTCAATTCTCCAGTACCCATGTAAAGCCAGATACACCAAATGACACATGCATCTGGAGTTCATTCGTAGTAGCAGGGGCCCTGGCATGCCCATACTCCTCCCCCTCAAATAAGTAAATAAAATATTTTAATTATCTTTCTGAGCTAAACAAAATATCATAACTAAATGCCCAGAGAAGAACAGATACCATATAAGGAGCTCCTGATTTGTGATTCAGTCCTCAGGCAGGTACAGGCAACCACCCTTACTTCACCATCTAACAACACATACATCATGTGTTAGGGACGAGAATGAATGGGTCATTCTATCCAACATGCTTTGCCAGAGAGAGCATGGGCTTCCCTTTCATAGTCACAGCCAAATCTTCTTGTGCATGTGACCTGTGTCTCACCAGGCCCTGTGCTTACAAAGGCCCTGTGCTTGGCATAATGCTCTTCTAATAATTTTTGTTTTTCGTTTTTTGTTGTTTTGAGGTAGAGTCTCACTCTATGCAATCTATGCAATCTCAGGGTGGCCTTGAACTCACGGCCATCCTCCAACCTCTGCCTCCCCAGTGCTGGGATTAAAGGCGTGCGCCACCACACCCAGCTTTTCTTCGAATAATTTTAAACAAGGATCGCTTCTTGGCCTTTTGGTTAAGATCAAGTGTAATAATTTTAAACAAGGACCCACATTTTCATTTTTCTACTAGGCCTATCACATTGTGTGATCAGCCACTCTCCCAGCCTCACTTACCTATTTTAGGATATTTGCATGATTCCACAGAGAGATATTGCATCCCTTAGCTGTCATGCTGCAATCCTCTCACTTCCTCTCCAAAACCCCCTTCTGTTTCTATGCATGTGGCTATCTATTTGCTCATATAAGTGGAATCAAATATGTCATCTTTTGTGATTAGCCCCTTTCACTCAGCATAGCTTTCAAGGCTCTTTCGTGTTGCAGCACATGTTAGCATTTCAATTTGTTTCTTGCTGAATAATACTTATTGGTATGAATATAGAGCTTTTTAGCTTCTTTTTCTTTGAGACAGGATCTCATGTATTCCAAGTTAGACTCAGACTTGCTATGTTGTCAAAAATGACCTTGAACTCCTAATCCTCCTGCCTCCACTTCCCAAGTGCTGGAATTACAGATGTGCAAGACGTGCACAGTAACATCCTATTTATGCAGTGCTGGGGATTGAACCCAGGACTTTTTACATGCTAGGTAGGCACTGTGTCAACTGAGCTACATCCCCAAACCCTTGATATAGAATGTATTTTATCTCTTCATCAGTTGATGGATGTTTGTATTGTTCCTACTTTTTTAGCTATTATGAAAAGTGCTTCTATGAACTTATATGTATAATTTTCATATGGACTATGTTTCATTTTTCTTGGGCAATTAGGAGTGGAATTGTTGGATCAGGTGGCATTGCAGTTACTTCTCACTGCTGAGATAAAGCACCCAACCAAAAGCAGCTTATTTGAGAAAGTTTATTATTTTGGCTTACAGTCTTGAGGAGAAACTTATAAAGGCAGGGAAAAGCATGGCATGAGCAAAGGCTGAAATCACTTCTGCCACCTCAGGTGGACAACATTAGCAAGACAGTAGCAGAGCTTTGGCAAGGGAGAGCTCTCTATAACACCACTAAGCCTGCCCCCCACAACCAGCTCTTCCAGCAAGACTTCACCTCCCAGCTGGGTGTGATGGTGCAAACCTTTATCCCAGCAGTTGGGAGGCAGAGGTAGGAGGATTGCCATGAGTTCAAGGCTATCCTGAGAATATAGAGTAAATTCTAGGTCAGCCTAAGCTAGAATGAGAATGAGACCCTACCTTGAAAAACCAAAAAAAAAAAAAAAGATAAAAGAAAAAGACTTCACCTCCCAAATTGTCATCAGCTGGTGACCAAGCATTTAGAACACATACATCTGATTCAAACCACCACATATGTACCTATGTTTACTCATTTGACAAGGTGAGAAAGAGGCAAAACTGATTCGGATTCATTGTATGTTTTATTTTTTTAATTATTAGATTATTATATTTATTGAGGGAAGTACAGAGCCAAGGAAAGGCATCCATGTGGCTAGAGATCCCACATGGAGGGCCTGGGGAAAAAACATGGGGAAAAAAAGAAAGAAAAGAAAGTTCAAAGGGCTCCCACCATGTGGGGAGCTGGACAGGGTAAAGAGCCCGTACGGAGAGTAAGGGCTAGGGGGCTTTCCCCTTTGCTCTGCTAGACTGGGCCTGGGCTGAACCAAGGGGAAACTCACCAGCAGCTAGAGGCTCAGGAGAGGTCAGGCAGCACAGAGTTCATTGTATATCTTACATAAATGAATTATATGACATCTAAATTATATCCTGACTTGGAGAGAGAGAATAGCATTCTAGCTGTTCCATGTCCTCATCACCATTTTTTGTTATTAGTCTTTTTAATTTTGATGGCTATGTTGTATAAATAATGTTACCTCACTGTGATTTAAATCTTCATTTTCATGGTCTCTAATGATGTTGAACACTTTTTCATAGGCTTATCTTCTCTTTTAAAGTACCTTTAATTTTCTTGCCCATTTTAAAAATTGGATTATCTTTTAGGTTATTGATATTATAATAATCTTTTGCTGTTTCAAGTCACCCTCAAAATTTAGCAGCTTAAAGCAATAACATTTATCATCTCTCACCAAGTCTGAGGTTCAAAAAATCAGCAATATAGAGCTAGCCAGGTGACTCTGGCTCGAGGTCTCATGGGGCTGCCATGTTGGCTAGGATTAAGTCTTCCAGATGCTCACTGGATAGGAGGAACCTCTTCCAAACTCCTGTGATTGTTGGCAAGCAAGTTAAATGAGCTATTCACTAAATAAGGATTAGGGTAGCCAAATGATTATTCACACAGGAGATACTTTCCAAACTGGTAAATAGCTGATGCCCACGGTCAGGTATCTCAGTCACTCTGCCTGCAAGGAGCCCCAAAGAAACCAGCCTAGCATGTGCCACATGGAAGGCCACCACTCTGCACTGGCCCCAGGCCTTATGTATTCACAGTGGGCCTAGAGCCTTTTAGGGGAGACAAGACCCCTAACGCACTGATTGCATACCAGAATGTGATGCCTGGTATACATTGAGTTCTTCCTGCCAAGGCTGAAAATGCCTGTTGCAGGCAGGCGTGCTCCAGAGCTGCCTCACAGCACCGCAGCATGCCATAGTTCTTCACGACTTCAAGATCTCTCTTGAGCTTTGAAGTCTTCTGCTAGCCATTTTGTGTGGCACAAAGAACAGGACAGAACCATGTTCCCTACAGTGGAGACACTGGAAGGATCACAAGGGACAAAATTAGACACAAAGAAATGGAACCAAGTCTGAGATCATTCTATTCAATTGCCCTATCACCTTGACTGCTCAGATTCTCATGCAAACCTGTTAAATGTTTGCTTCTCTCTAGGTGTTCTAACTACAGACAGTCTATTATGACCCAGGTGTCAGCTAGGCGTTGGGCCCCAGAAGTTCCATGTCACTGTGGAAGCACACAGGAGGATTGCCTGCCTTGTCTAGAAATCAGAGGAAACTTCAGGGATACTCATCTGTTATAGGAGATAGCAGGTGGCTCCAACATTCGGACAGTGGCTCTGGAGAGGTAGACAGGGGCCAGTTCACTAAGGGCCTGTAAAGCCACCTGCAAGCATTTAGCTGGAAACATAACAATGAGAGTTGAATCTATCAATAGCACTTGGAAGCATGTCCAGCTTATCAGAGGCAACACATCTGACTCCCTCAACTTCTCCCATATCTTTCCTATACCTTCATCTTACTTGACCTGCAAGAGATTTGGGGCTGCCTGGGTTTGTGTGATCTCAACTATATTTCATGACATCATCCCACAGAAGCATTTTGTTTTGTTTTATTTTACTTTTGCTGTGTGCTTGTGTGATGTATGTATGGTGTGGTGTATTGTGTACTTGTGTATGTGTATATGTGAGTGGTGCGTGCACACGTATGTGTAGATATCTGCACCCCATTCTCCCAGAAGAGAATGTTGGCTGCCCTCCTCTGTTGTTCGTCCACATTGGTTGTTTCTTTGAGACTGTGGTGCATTCTCTCTCCACACCTGGTGCCCCTATCAGACGACAGCTCAGAGGTTTTCCTGTTTGTCTCCTTCAGGGCTGGAGTTAAATGCATGTGTGGGAATGCCCTGCTTTTAATGGGTTGAACTCAGGACCTCTGAGGCCCTCATGTTTGCAAGACTCTCTTACCTACTGCACCACCTCCTCAGCCCCAGAATCATTTTAAAATAGCTATATGTTGACATAGTTTTTGTCACACAGGCCAAACTCTTTTTTTCCATTTTCTGAACTCGGCAATTAGATTAGCCTTATGTAACTTTTTTAAATCATGAAAGGGCCACATTGAACCAAGAGACAATGAAGTTGAGTCATGTGTTTGGATACTGGGCATTGTAAAGGGTTCCACAATTATGAGATTTGTTAGGAAATGCTGACTTATTTTTCAGGTCATCAACCAATAACCATGTGCAGAGCACTGGCCTAAGTAGCACTTAATAAAGTTAGCATAATAAGGTTTTAAAAATGGTTTCTGCTAGGAAAAAAATAATGTATACATGTATCACCAGAAACATTCTAGAAGAATGCATACCCAAAATGTCAACAGATGGTGAATGGTGGGTGGAAATATGATGACTCATTTCTTATTCATAGTTATTTATATATTTCTTATCATTCTACATGAGAGTAGATAATTGTAACAAAAATAAATGTTTTTTTTTTTTTTTTCTAATGGAAATAGGGATATTGCATGAAATCAGGCACACTTCCCTTATGGGCATTTCCCCAAATCGCTTTTGGCCACGTTTTCTTGTTCCCATATACATTTAATTTCTATTATGTTACCACCAAGTAGTTAATATATAACATCCAAAAAAACTGAAAGACATATGCTGTTCCATAAGCTTGTCCCTCTGAAACAGACTTATTAGAGAAAAAATTCAATACATTTCTTGACTTGATATATGCCATGTTAAATTATCCAGTAACATTAAAACAAATAGGACATTCACAATATAAGAGAGAACACTGGCATTTTTTTTTTTTTTTTTTTGAGAGAAAGGGAGAGAAGAAGAGGCAGAGAGAGAATGGGCATGCCAGGGCCTTTTTAGCCACTGTGAATGAATTGCAGATGCATGCACCCCCTTGTGGGCATGTGCGACATTGCGCACTTGCATCACTTTGCATCTGGCTAAAGGGGGGACCTGGAGATTAGAACTGCATTCTTAGGCTTTGTAGGCAGGTGCCTTAACCGCTAAGCCATCTCTCCAGCCCAGAACACTGACACTTTAAAAGACTGAACTGTTTTCAAAGAACCCAAACCTAACTCGTAGGAACAGTACAGTGGCTATTTGTAGATTTCTAATAATTTGCATGTTAGGCAAGGCCAAGTTATCTTCATTATTTAAACAGTGCACGTTATGTAGTAGTTTTGAGGACTTCAGTTTCACAATAAATATTTAATATTGCCACCATAACATTTACAAGTAAGTAAATGAGCAAACTGCTTTGTCCTAACTAGGTTGGAAAATTTGCTTACAAAGTTTGTGATGTTAGCAAGTCTCACAGGAAACTGGGTAAGCAAGAAGCTCCTCTGTAACAATTACTGCTCTAAGCTTTTCTGGGGCTCCCTAACTTATTTGTAGGTATGTATTATTAGCAATAATAGTATGTAACTAATATAAATTTTTACAGTATGCATATGCTTTCTCTGAGGACATTAGATTTTGGAATATTTTATAGTTCTCTTAGGGAGGACAAGTAGAATTAAGTGTGTGTTGACTTATGCGAAAACTTGGAGTGTTTTTTCAGTCTTTTTTTCTGGTATTTCTTATTCGAAGGCTTTCTTCTATTCGTAAGACACTCTGATCTTCCCCTATGGATGATAAATTGGTAAGGAAAGAGAAAAGTAAATTTTGATGTGGTATTCTTATATTCAGCAACTCTGCCAGGAGATCCTCCATTGACACCTTAGCCTCCAAACCCTAACTTAACCAAAGAAAGAAATGACTCATCACACAACACTAATAGTAAACTTAATTATGAATAATTTCTCCCTATTTTTAGGAGCAAAAAAGAGTCAGAGCAAAAAGACAGCCAAAGGCAAGATGATCATGCGTGTAAAATACTTTTAAGATTCCGAGTAGATGAGGTAGGAAATAATTTGCAGCTGATAAAAGATTTACTGAAAGTGGTAACATCGAGGATTTTCTGGTCAAGCTTTAATTCTTTTTGGCATCACCAATGTTGACAAATTAGAGATGGATGCAACCGATTAGGGATCTTCTCCTACGCTTGGCAGTGTGTTGAGGTACAAAACCTCCACATTCATCCACAGAACAGATTATCTAACAGGATGGAGAATGGAAACCCAGAGACAGCTGGGAGACCTAAACAGGGACTGGGAATTCACTTCCTTTTTCTCCTCTTGGTGTCAGGTGTCAGCAGTGGTCCACAGCTTCCTTAGCTCATCTGTCTTCACATCTAATGGCTCCATTTGTTGCTATTTCCAACATAAAATTGAACTGGATGTATCAGGTAGTATACTTGACTTTTTGCAATCTTGTGGCAAGAGTAGAAAAAGGGAAAAAAATAGGTAGAAAGTGGCTAAATAACTAATGTTCTAATTTTCCAATGTTTTCTTCCATTCACAGGAGATCATTTGAAATGCTTGGTTATTCATACTAAAACATTTCAATATCAGTAAGTTCTACCAAAGAAACTCATAAAAGTTATTTAAGATCAAATATTTGATATGTGTAAAGACATTTTGAAAATTAAAAATATCTTTTACATTGTGAAGTATTAGGAATAATAATAGCACAGTGCCCAAATATATTAACTATGCATCCAATAGTAATGACTAAATAAATTTTAAATTGTTGGTCATGACCGCATATGAAGTGGTATAACTTACTAAGAGGGATGCAAAAAAATTAGCAGCAGTAAAAGGTTTCTGGATGGCCATGGACCACAATCAATTCAAAATCAAATGCATAATTAATCTGAGGTGTCCATGTTGCACAGCACAACTTCACTTCAGCCTTTATTTTGAGCATACAGTATGCATGCTTGGCATTGGGCATAAATCACGCCACAAAATACCAATAAACACTGCCTCAGACAACTTGGCTCAAACTCAAGATTATTGTACTTTGTGAATTACAGTGTTTTTATCCCCTACACAAAGTATTCTATTCTTATAGAAACATAATGGTTTAATTATGGAAAACAATATTTTACTACTGTCATTCCTCAGCATGTAAGAATGAAATGAGTATATCCCTGGATTGAATGCTTGATTATAAAAAAAACTGCTGTTTGGGGCTGGAGAGAAGGCTTAGCAGTTAAGTCACTTGCCTGTGAAGCCAGAACTCATGTTCAAATCTCCAGGTACCACCTAGCCAGATGCACAGTGATGCAAGCATGCAATGTCGCACATGTACATAAGGGGGTGTATGCATCTGGAGTTTGTTCACAGCAGGCTAAAGACCCTGGTGCACCTATTCTGTCTCCCTCCTTCCCTCTCTGTCTCTCTGCTTCTCTCTCAGAACAAAAATAATAATTTAAAAACCTGCTGTTTCAGTTGCATTAGAAAAAAGTCATTAAGAGCTGGGCATGGCGGCACACACCTTTAATCCCACCACTTGGGAGGCAGAGGTAGGAGGATCTCTGTGAATTCAAGGCCAGCCTGAGACTACAGGGTGAGTTCCAGGTCAGCCTGGGCTAGAGGGAGACCCTACCTCAAAAAATTAATCAAAATCAGGAAAAAAGTCATTAAATGAATTTTGTCTTGAGATTAGGACACAATTTACAACAATTTCTGAAACTACCCTTAAAAAACTGCTGGTATTTTGTACTATGCATTTATGCCAAGTAGCGTTCTCAGCACTGATGATATAAAACCAAAATATCGATCAGCTCAGAAAACACTGAAGATACTCCATGCCTGCAATATCAAATATTCATTGGTTGGTTTTTAAAAATATTTATTTATTTTATTATTTATTTATTTGTATGTGAGAGAGAAAGATGGAAAGAGAGAGAGAGAGAAAGAGGCAGATAGAGAGAATGGGCATGCCAGGGCCTCTAGCTGCTGCAAACAAACTCCAGATGCATGTAACACCTTGTGCATCTGGCTTACGTGGGTTGTTGGAATCAAACCTGGGTCCTTTGGCCTTGCAGGCAAGTGCCTTAACCTCTAAGTCATCTCTCCAGCCCAGGTTTTGGTTTTAGGAGGTAGGGTCTCACTGTAGCCCAGGTTTATCTGGAATTCACTATGTAGTCTCAGGGTGATGTTGAACTCATGCCCATCCTCCTACCTCTGCCTCCTGAGTGCTGAGATTAAAGTTGTGCTCCACCATGGCCAGCTAATTTAGTTTTTTATATAAAATTAAAGAAGCATATCTATTTCTTTAATATGCAAATTATATTTTATCTTACATGGCAAAATTATATATATATCTAACCAAATAATTATTTTAAAATAAACTTCTGGGCTGGAGAATTGGCTTAGTGGTTAAAGCATTTGCTTTCAAAGGCAAAGGACCCAGGTTCAATTCCTCAGGACCCATGTAAGTCAGATGCACAAGGTGGCACATGTGTCTGGCATTCGTTTGCACTGGGTAGAGGTGCTGGCATATCCACCCTCTCTCTCTCTTTTCCTCTCTCACCCTCTCTATCTCTCTCAAATAGATAAATAAAAATAAAGATATTTAAAATAAATTTCTTTTGATTTATTATCAGTAAATATTTTATTTATATATTTATACACGGGGTTGGATACAAATTCTCAGGTGAAAAGAGGGTTACAAGACGAGTTTAAGAAATTGTGCTTTAAACCACAAGAGGAAGTTCTTTAACAACTTTAAAACAGTATAATCAGCACGCGAGAGCTCTACTTGTTTCTTCTTGCCTTTCTAATCTCATGTTGACTTAAGTTTTTACCAGAATGGTTTGGTAACGTGAGGTGTGGAAGAGATATGGTGGGTGTGGTTCAGGAAAAGAATTTCGTTCTGAATATTCAACATGTTAAGGAAGCCGCTTAATGTTCTATTTTAAATGCTTAAGAAATAAAATGACACAATGCACTATTCTCTGTGGAATTAATTTTAATACTTTCCAAAATCATCAAAAGATAGGTTACCAAATTATGTGTACACTAAAAATAAAACTAGGCAAATATATTCTGAAGCAAAACACACAAAAGGAATTATCAGTCAGGCTATAGTCACAACAACAAAACGTGTAATAAAATGGCTTTACAGACTAAAGTGTGTCAGGGAGAATCTAGTAATATGATACATTGACTTCAGAGCCATCCATGGAAAGCTAAAATAAACAAGAAAAATGCAGGGGCATTTAAGAATGGAAGGAAATGACTCATTGATAATGCGCTTGCTCGGGAGAATGACCTTTGTACTGAACAACAGAGCAAGCTAGGGCTCATCAGCAGAGGCTGGGCTTGGTGTTCACAAAGGCACATACGGATGGAGCTCAGGGAAAGGCATTCCTGTGTCCCTTCCCTGAATCTTCACTCTCAGAGTCCCATCTTTGGTTCTCTTCAGATGAGGAGGAGCTCAAATCCTAAGGATCCATACACTTCACACCTTTGCTGTTTGTAGTAGTTGACCTCTGGGAATTCGGTAAGCACCACTTACCTGGAAAGGTAAGTGGCAAGTAGAGGTTATTCACATTTTTTGAGGTTGACATACATCTATATGCTGTGTGCTTGTGCACCTATAAAATGAGGAAAAACAAAAATAAAAACTCCAGGCCCAGCGAAACCTTGGAATAGAGAAGCCTGTATTTCTGAGCATTGAGAAATGACTATAGACATGTTATGACTTGTTGGGCTCTGCCCGGTGTGAAGCCGAGTGGTTAGCCCAGCCAATCTTGGCCTATTCCCGGTAAGGCCTAGTCGAGCCTGAGTACCTGCCCTTGACTCAGCACCTAAGCTGAAACTGCCTCCACCCAGCTGCTGCTGACGTGATGAAATACTGTTGGCCCTTATACCTTTCTCTCATCCCCTTTTCCCGCCCCCTTCCTCAAAGTATATTGGCCCTTATACCTTTCTCTCATCCCCTCTTCCCGCCCCCTTCCTCAAAACACATAAATATCTCCCCCCTGACAATAAACGACGAGTTTCGCTTTAGACGTTTCTCCGCGACTCAATGTGGTTTTCTTTTCCCCGGTGATTTGGGGAGGTTTGAGTCGCCGACACCTGTCTTCTCGCTCAGCCTCAAGAGAGAAACGGCTGGCCCGGCTCTCTCTCTCTTTTGCTCTACCTGCCGGTGGTGAGGGAAAAAAGCCCCGGCATTTTGGCGCCCAGACGTGGGGCACAGCAACTACTGCCCCATGTGAGGACGTGTGAGGATTCAAAACGGACTACGGACTGCTGACGTGACGAAGGAAAAATTCAACATTAAGCTGACGAGCTAATCGGACTGCTGACGGGTGTATCCTCATAAGTAATGAGGTAATCTTCATATTTAATATTCTAACCTTTACTTCTATAATCTGTGCTTACTTCAACTTCCTTTCTCTTTCCTTCCATTTCCGGTTTGCCGCCATTTCTAAATGAGTACGTTCATGGCGGACACACCACGTGGACAGACCTAGAGGAGACTTTAAACGCTTTGCCTCCTCATTTAAATAAAAACTCCGTCCCAAACTTCAACATCTCTTGTTCTTTTCTCTTTCCTCTCATTTTTGGGTTTCCGACAGACCGCTTCTGCGGTGCCGCCATTTTTGTCCTGCCCCCATTTGAATGGGGGCGCCATCTTAAAAGAGTCAGTTCATGGCGGACGCACCACGTGGGCAGACCTAAAAACAAAACTCACCACGTGGGTAGAGACTCACCACGTGGACAAACCTAAAAAAGAAACTCACCACGTGGGTAGACCTAAAAAGAAAACTCACCACGTGGACAAACCTAGAGGAAGCTCACCACGTGGACAAACCTGGAGAACTCTCAAAGTGTCCTGCCCCCTCATTGGAGTGGGGGCGCCATCTTAGAAAAATTCTACAACATGATTAGCTATTTTTTGAGACTTTATGCTTATGTTGTACTCATACATATTACTATTAAACAAAAAAACCTCCATGGCGCTTGGAACAAAACTTTCGTTTTAGCCACATGGATTAATTCAGTCCTCCTTGCCTTAATTGCCAACCTTAAAGGCTCTTCCAGGGAAAAGTTCATTTTTGCCCTTAAAAACTGTAAGAAAAAACTAAAACTGACTTTTAAAATCTCCTTTTTCCCAAGGCCGCCACCCAAGCCGCCACCCGGCAGCTATCTTTTCAGCTCTTTTCAGCCCCTAACTACTGCCTAAGGCAAATGTGCTCAAACCCCTGGTGAAGGACAGCTCCTCCATGTAGCTTTCTGTGAATGTAAACTGTGATCAAATACAAACCGAGGTTAACTTTCCTCACGGGCGTGGAGCACAAGTCACTGGTCCGCCAGGCTCCGCCGACATTCCTGCGGGGAGCGGGCCGAATGGGACAACTCCGGCCCGGGCCCGAGCACTGCCCCGAACCTCACTGGCTGCGCCTCGCCCGCACCTCCAGGCGTCACTTTTGGTCACTTTTGTCAAAAAAAAAAAAAAAAAAAAAAAGGCCAACCAAACAACTAGGAGGCAGATGGGCGGGCTCCTAACTTGCTTTAAAAATATCTTAGGAACGGGCGGACGGTCCGCCATGAGGCCATGAGGTGAGCCGCTGCCGTCCCCACCCCTTTTGCCTCTAGACGCTCCCTCTATGCTCTTAACTAAGTGTCCAGCGGGGGCCCAAAGTATTTACTTTTAAAAATAAAAAAAACAGCTGCAAACATTCATATTGCCCTGCTAGAGGTAAAAAAAAAAAAAAAAAAACCTGTTTTTCAAGTCTATATGGCTATATCCTACACACCATTGTCCCACCCTTTGCTGCCTTCCCATTAACATAAAGATAAAGAGATGGCTTAATTGTTAAACACTTGCCTGTAAAGCCTAAGGACCCTGATTCGAGGCTCAATTCTCCAGTACCCATGTAAACAGTGGCTGGAGGCCTGGCACGCCCATTCTCTCTCTCTCTCTGCCTGCCTAACTCAATTCATAAAATATAAAACTAAGCCCAACTAACTCAATCGGTAATACAATGTTAACCTGGGATTATTGTTACTGTTATTATAAATCTATTAAAAGCCAGGGACAAAATATGGTAATTTAAATATATGTCCCCAATATATTCAGTATTTTATTAATTTATAGTTTACATCTACAATTGCCTTACTAAAGACAATGTCACTGGGGACCAATTTTAAGGTGTAATAATTGTTTAAGATTCCATTGTAAAGATATACAAAGTACCTAACAGGAGTTCCTAAAGCTTACTGTGGCTTAACTACAATAATTTTGCTCTATGTACTATATGACTAATTAATTTCTTTTTCTCTCTTTCATGGCTCTATAAAGACAGGCCAACTTCTTCTGCCAATATGAAACTTCCCCTAGATCTATGAGCTTCAATATCATAAAAAACTGCTAACTGTCAGCCCTGGATTAACCCTAACAATACATGTCTCATATCTTTTCTTCCTTGATTAATCAGCCTAATGTTTTATTATTTTAGGTCATTCCAACCCATCTGATCTCCAAGACCTTACTGCTAAATGCCTTGCCATTTTACAGGCCAATGATTTTAAAATGGCTCCAGAAAAGGTACAGACTGCCTCTCCCTTCAAGATTTTGGGCTCCAGGTTATCTCTTGATACTGTTTCTCCTGTCAAACCCCAGCTCCATATTCAAAAATCCTATACTTTGCCTCAACTCCAAAAGGTGCTGGGAGAAATTAATTGGATGAGGCCCTGGATACCCATAACTACTGAGGAACTGTCCCCTTTATTTGACCTCTTAAAGGGTCTTACTCTCTCCTCTCAGATAACCTTGCCCCCTCATCATGAACAAATTCTACATAAGGTACAACGGGCCATTGATGCTGCTGTCCTAAAGAGGTTTGATCCTAACTTACCTATCTCCCTCTGTATTTTCTCTGGGGAAACATTATGCACTGCGCTGTTGGCCCAGGAAGGAGAACCCATCCAATGGATTCACCTCTCCCCCTGGTGGAGTCCCCAGAGTTTACTCTATAACTAACCAGATTGCAGACTGCATTATAAAGGGCAGGGACACCTCTGTCCGATTGTTTGGCACGGAGCCTCATGTCATTGTCACCCCCTTTAAGGTAACAGACTTCAATTGGCTTCAGAGAAATAACAACAGGGTTGCTATTGCCCTCGAGGGGTTTCTGGGTATAATTGATTGTCACTATGGTCCTTATAAATGGATGAGCTCCTTCTCTAGGTTGGAATGGAGACCCCCCAGACTTTTTTTATCTAAACCCAACCCTGATTTCCTTACCAGTATTCACTGATGGGGGCACTTGGGAGCTTCCCTAGTTGTTTACCCTCCCTTAAGGAGGGGAGAAAAGTCTATACCCATAAAGTCTATCTCCCATGAGGTCACAGGATCAGCACAATTTAAAGAACTATTTGCTGTCGTTTTGGCTTTGGACACTATTCAGGAGCCATTTAACTTATTTTCTGACAGCCTTTATGTTGTTAACCTGTTACCCAACCTAATTGAGGCCCATATTAGACTGGACTCCAATATTATAACCCCATTAATGATTCAAGCCCGCTCCCTACTTAAACAAAGAATTAACCCCATTTTTCTTCAACATCTCAGAGGCCATCAAAATTTACCAGGATTCCTCTCTAAAGGAAACAATTTGGCTGACAAACTGGCCTCTCAGCCTCAATGTAATACAGTCTCAAAAGCTACACACTTCCACTTATTAACTCATATAAATTGGAGGGGCCTTAAACATAAATATCCCCATGTGCCAGTCAAGGACCTTAAAAAAATTGTCCGAACTTGCAAATCCTGTCAGCCTTTCTTCCAGGTACCTCCACTTCAAACTACAGGAGCCAATCCTCGAGGACTACGCCCTAATCACCTTTGGCAGATTGATGTTACTCACTATTCTCCATTTGGAAAACTTAAGTATATTTTTCTCTCAGTTGATACTTTCTCCCATGCTTGCTGGGCATCAGCACATGCTGGGGAAAAAACTAAACATGCTATTAGCCATATGCTTCAATGCTTTGCCACCCTTGGATTGCCAGATCAAATCAAAACCGATAATGGTCCCTGCTTCAGTAAGCAAAACTTTTATAGATTTCCTCCAAACCTGGAAAATCTCACTTTCCACAGGCATCCCATATAACCCAGCCCGAGGCCAAGCCATCGTGGAAAGATATCATCAAACTCTCAAATCTCAATTACAAAAACAAAAGGGGGAATCTCTACCCCCACATGACCAACTAAAAAGGCATTATTAACCCTAAATATTTTAAATTTTTCTAAAGAAGATAGACACTTGTCCCCTTTTCAAAAACATTGGACCTCAGCTGTCACCTACAGCTCCATCTGGGTCAAATGGAGGGACCCATTAACTGGGGCATGGAGGGGACCAGACCCCTCCTCACAGCAGGGAGAGGATTTGGATGTGTCTTTCCTCAAGAGGAAAAAAGACCTATTTGGGTACCGGCAAGAGACTTAAAATATTTACCCCAACAAGGGGATGATAATAATCAATCTTCCAGGGAGTGTCACACCCTGAGAACTATGCCTCTATTTCTTCCCCAGGAACAACTGAAGGTATGGATGCTACTAGACCTGAATGAAGCCAGAAAAGCTCCAGAGAGATTTACAGAAGAGGAGTCGGGACTCCTAAGACAACCTGCTGTAGACGAGCTTACATGGCTTTTTATTCCACCTTCTCCCTCCCCTTGGACCCCTCCTTCTTCTTGCTCTTTACCCTACCATCTCCCTCCCCCTGAACCCCTCCTTCTTCTTATCCTCACTCTCGGGCCCTGTGTAATTAATAAGATTACACAATTCATTCACCAACAGCTTGAGGCAATTAAACTTCATCAGGCCAAGGCACCACAGGTTTGCGACTCAAAGACAATGGCTTTTCCACTTACTGGCTATCCACCTAACATCCCTCCCCGCCCTCCATCGAACCAACGACGGGTAAGCTCTCAGACAGGCTGAGGCAACCTAAGACAGGGCGTGGAGTGGTCAACGGGCTAGAGGCATAGTGCCCAGAGACGGGTAAGGTTCCCAGAGGGGAACAACCTAGGACAGGGACTATGCCATCCACCGTTCTTACAAAAACAAAAGGGGGAGATGTTGGGCTCTGCCCGGTGTGAAGCCGAGTGGTTAGCCCAGCCAATCTTGGCCTATTCCCGGTAAGGCCTAGTCGAGCCTGAGTACCTGCCCTTGACTCAGCACCTAAGCTGAAACTGCCTCCACCCAGCTGCTGCTGACGTGATGAAATACTGTTGGCCCTTATACCTTTCTCTCATCCCCTTTTCCCGCCCCTTCCTCAAAGTATATTGGCCCTTATACCTTTCTCTCATCCCCTCTTCCCGCCCCTTCCTCAAAACACATAAATATCTCCCCCCTGACAATAAACGACGAGTTTCGCTTTAGACGTTTCTCCGCGACTCAATGTGGTTTTCTTTTCCCCGGTGATTTGGGGAGGTTTGAGTCGCCGACACCTGTCTTCTCGCTCAGCCTCAAGAGAGAAACGGCTGGCCCGGCTCTCTCTCTCTTTTGCTCTACCTGCCGGTGGTGAGGGAAAAAAGCCCCGGCAATGACTTGTTCTAGAAATTCATTCTGTGCTTTCAATCTTGCAGCTACTTTTAGCTAAAATACATTTAATTCCTTCTACTTTATGTAGTTTAGTAACTTTGAACCACAGTTTTTACAAACATCCATTCTATATATCAAAAATGATAAGGATTCCTCTCTAAAACCTTAAAGAAAACTTATGGGTACGCTTTGATTTCATGAAATTCAATCTTTTCTAAGATTGATTTACATTTGTTAATGATTTAAAAGGAACACAAACAGTAAGATTGCGCAATATGGGGCAAGGACTCTTACAATGAAGTCAGTGCGAACCTGTGGATACCTTGTATTTCATTAATTACTATGTATGATGGAGCTATTTTTATGATATGGTTAGCAAATGCTGCAACATTCATATAATAATCCAGTGAGCCACAGTCCAAACCAATTTCAAGTTTCCTGCAGTTGACCTCTAGTTATGAGGTACAGCAGTGCTGTATGGCAACTGGTGACATCAATGCTAGTTTGAAGTGACAGATATGATTAAGTGTATAAAGGATTTTCCCAAGTCCAGAGACATTGAGAGCTATGATTGATAGGCTGCTACTGAGCCTTATTCTAGACACCTTGGCTGATGCACCACTGAACACTCCTTAGATGAATCCTTAATGACATTATCAGATAATCATATATGATCAATAAATGAACTTTTATAAAATAATATGTTTTATAATATTATAAAACTCTAGATACACACAGAAGATTAAAAAGTTATACACCAAAATGTTAAGTTACAGTTTCTGAAGTAAGTTTTGTTTCCTTATATGTACTTCTCCAGTTTTCATAAATCTTTTCCCATTACAATAATTTTATAATAAGAAAAATTACTAAAATAGCAATAAATTTCATCTGACAGTATACATATTAAGAATATTTTTAAAAATTAGTTATATCATGGAGTTGATCTCTCAGTATTGAAAATCCATGACATTGTCCCGGTATTCCAAAGGAGAATGGATGAAACAAATGAAAGACCTGGATATGTAGCCTAGAGAAGAAAAAGAGTATGGTACTGTAGTCACCAGGGTGCGGGGAGACAGGGATGTTAGTCCAATAAGGACGTCAAGAAAATAGTCTGGCTATGTGGAGTGAAAGTCATTTTAGAGCTTCTCAAAACAACAGTCAAATTGGCAAAGACTTAGACTTTAAGAACAAATTGTAAAAAGAAAGTTAGAGAAACATAAATGGATATTGATCTGATCATTGGCTTAACAGGGATTTTTCTGGCCATATAAAAAATTCAAAAGTTTGATGCCTTTAGGTTTATTTTTTATAAGTTCTGGCTATGTTGCCCAGGCTAACTTCAGACTCTTGAACTAAAGAATTCCTCCCTCTTTAACCTTCAAGTCTCTAGGAATACAGGCAAGGACCATTACATCTAGGTCTCATAATTTAAAAAAATTAAGAATTTGTAATAATAAAACATGTTATAAGCCAGGAGTGTTAGCATATGCCTATAAGCCCAACAACTGAGAGGCTGGGATAGAAGAATCATGGTTCAAACCAGCCTGGGCTACTGACTCAAATGAAAAGACAAACTAAAAAAAAATGTATTTGCAGCCAGTGTGAGAGTGGGTTGCTGTGTCTGCTGTATTGTAAATATAATTACACGAGATAAATTTAGAAACTAAGATACAGCTGGTCTGTAATTTTGTGGGAGCCTCACTGTACTGTTTACCATTCATATCCATTAGCATCAGGCCCAGAATATCACACAAGGAATTAATACATATTGAATGAGCAGAGAAATGATAAAATAAGAGAAAGCATCTCAAAACAAGGAGGAAGAGGGGAACTGGCTAATGAACACTTTTCTAATTCTCTTACTAATAGCAATTCACAAAAGCTAAGATGGGGGACTAGGAGAGTTCCCTAGCTGTTGTGTATTGAGTGATAGATGCAATAAGGAGATAGGCAACATCTCTCACCATGAAGTGTCTTGACATGCCATTGATGAAACCATATTATTGATCATGTAATCCTAGAAACTGAAACTAAAGCTTAAAGTTTATGAAAACTATGTCTTCCAGACTCTGCTATTCCCCAAATTTGTGTTTTCAAACTGT
The DNA here is from genome assembly GCA_036365145.1 of Orientallactaga sibirica. NCBI lineage: Eukaryota > Metazoa > Chordata > Mammalia > Rodentia > Dipodidae > Orientallactaga > Orientallactaga sibirica. The sequence goes on along the minus strand of JAEOAD010000004.1, from coordinate 28,083,996 downwards.
GCTCAAGGCATCCCAAAGCTTGTTTCAGAGACAGAAAGTTCCCCTGGCCCTGCCTCTGCCAGAGCAAGTCATTTTTTATCTAATCTGCATGTTAGATACATACAACAATGTTTACGGAATATTCCACTAAGGCTGGCCGCAGAGGTGCATGCCTATAGTCCCAGCACTCAGGAGTAACAGACCAGCCTAGGAAGCATAAAGAAAATTCATAGAAAAAGAATCTGCTGAAAACATCCAAATTTGAACACTACTACAGCGTAGTATATCTTTAACAAAATGCAAGAGTATTACCTTTCAAAAACTGTTGGACAAGTGGGGAAGGCAGTCAAGAGTATTGCATTCCAAACAGTGACCTCACAGCGGTTATTCAAATTCTTGCTCAGGAAACATGTAAATCATTGTACAATTACCTGAGATAGAAATTCTGAGAATTCTCAGGCAGTGTGCTTTAACATGTACCAGTCAGTCACAGCGAGAACGAACTTCCACTCAGGTGTTCGAACTAAAGAGATGTTACTGAAGAGACTACAGAAGTGTGAGCTGGATTTAGGGTTAGGTGGAGTGACAGGAAACACTAAGGGACGTGATGGCTCTGGCACTTGTGATGACTAGTAAAAATGCTAGCAAGGCTGGGCTGAGGAAATACAGGGAGGAATCATGCCAGAGCCCCATGAAAGCTGGAGCAGCGGACACAGGGACTGCCTTTGCAGGGCCATATAAGTTCAAAGCCACAATCAGATCCACCAGAAGCAGGAAAAGTACTGGGAAGCATTACCCTAATGTTGCTCTTTTTCTATCCTTCAAGCCAGCCTGGTATCAGCTGACATGCAATGTCTAAAGCGCGCTAGCAAGAATACCCAGGCAGGCTGGGAAAGTAGCTCAGTGGTTAGAGGCATCTGCTTGCAAAGCCCGATAGCCCTGGTTCAATTCCCCAGCACCCACATAAAGCCAGATGCACAAAGGGGTGCATGTGCCTGGTGTTCATTTGCAGCGGCAAGAGGACTTGGTGTTTTCTTTCACTCTCTCTCGCTCCCTGCTTGCAAATAAATAAATGAATATACTTTTTTTTTCAAAAATCCTCAAGTCACAATATATAGAAAACAGGAAATAAGGTTTTTTTAAATTTTATTTATTTATTTATTTATTTGCATGCAGAGAATGAGAGAGATAGAAGAGAGGCAGACAGAGAGCGAATGGGCACACCAGGGCCTCCAGCCACTGCACACGAACTCGAGATGCATATGCCCCTTGTGCATCTGGCTTACGTGGGTCCTGGAGAATGGAACCGGGATCCTTTGGCTTCGCAGGCAAACTCCTTAACCACTAAGCCATTTCTCCAGCCCCATGAATATACTTTTAAAAAGGCGTACCCAGGAGCAATAGTTCATGACAGTTCCACCTTTTGAGAAGGGCAGATGGACCTGACAACAAGTGTAGAATAACCTTTATATTTATATAGCAAACTATAGAGGCCAGTGCCCAGCAACTGAGGAAAGCTTAACTACACTATGGTATGAACCATTCTCCAGTTAGGTAAATAACAGCGCTCAGAAGACCACTATGTAACCAGGAATTATGCAAAGAGAAAGAGACAAGTCTGTCTAGAGGAGCAGGTTCTGGTAAAGTTTTCCTCAAATTGACCACTAAGGCCCTTTATTGTTATGCAAGCAAATGTTCTTGTGTTGTTTGTTTGTTTTTCCAAGGTAAGGGTCTCACTCTAGCCCAGACTGACCTGGAAATCACTCTGTATTCTCAGGGTGGCCTCCATCTCACTTCAATGCTACTACCTCTGCCTCCCAAGTGCTGGGATTGAAGGCGTGCACCACCATGCCTGGCATTTTTTTTTTTTTTAATGAAAACAAGAGTTAGCCAGGTGTGATGGCACAGACCTATCATCCCAATACCCAGGAGGCAGAGCAGAAGGATCCAGATGCCACCTGGGCTACATACAGAGTCTCTGTCTCAAAACAACCAAACAGAAATAACCAATACACACTCACTAGAGAAAGCACAGCTGTACAACAAAATAGCAAATAGTGATGGGGCACTGTGGCGCACGCCTTTAATCCCAGCACTTGGGAGGCAGAGGTGGGATGATCGCCATGAGTTCAAGGTCACCCTGAGACTACTGAGTGAATTCCAGGATAGCGTGGCCTAGAGTGAGACCCTACCTCGAAAAACCAAAAAAAAAAAAAAAAAAAAAAAAAAAAAAAGTTTATGTACAACCTCATCCTCTCAGACCACCATGAACATTTCAAAGTGTTCCTACCAACTCAAACATTTTTCTATGAATATGTATACACAATTCTGTTAAATTTGGGATCATATCACATATCATAGAATTCTTTTGTAAACTGCATTTTCCAGTGAACAAAGCATAAATACTACTTTATGTAATCATACCATCTTCAACATTTAAAATCTTAAAATCTCATAAAAATTTGTCTCTTACTATCTGCTTATGACTATTGCTTATTTTATTCTTGGATATTTGTTTGATTTCTCCTCTAGCCATTATCAAATGCACAGAGATGAACTTTCTTAGGCTTCTGGATATATACTGGCAGGTTACAGGCCATGCCTGGCTTCCTGCAGCCTACAGCCTTCAAACTAATTATGTTTACAAGTTTATGTTGCTTTTTAATACTTTATTTCTTTTAGTTTTAATTTTATTCTTTATTAGAGAGAGAGAAAAAGTAATAATGGGCACTCCAGGGCGTCAAGCCACTGCAAACAAACTCCAGATGCATGCACCATCTTGGGTATCTGGCTTACGTGGGTCCTGGGCAATCAATTCTGGGTCCTTAGGCTTTGCAAGCAAATGCCTTAACTGCTAAGCCATCTTTGCAGCCCAAGTTTGGGTTTTAAAAGCAAGTGTGTAAACGAAAGACAGTAGAGACTAGTGTGGCTTTCAGGGACTAAAATATTTACTATCTAGCCTTTTAAAGAAAATATTTGTCAAGCCTGTTTAAGAATTCCCAGAAATGCAATTTTTAGTCAAGGGGTGTGAATGTTTTTGAGACTTTTACAACAATCTGCCAAACAGTCTTCAGGTCCTAAAGCTAAAGCATGTCCTTCCCAGTACATGAACTTGGTCAGTTGCCACACATTCTGTCCCTAAATCTCTAGCACTGAGCATTATTGCGTTATTTTATTCTTAGCCAATCTTTTTTTTTTTTTTTTAAGTTTTCACTTCTTTTCAAAAGACGTTTGGTTATTTCAAATTTTCATTTTGTTTGACAGCTGATTTACATTTTCCCCATTGGGAGGAAAAAGATGTTTTCTTTCTACTTTTTAATTTATTTTTAATTTTAAAAATTATTTATTTATTTATTTTCAAACAGAGAGAGAGAGAGAGATAGAAAAGAGGCAGACAGAGAGAGAATGGGCACGCCAGGGCCTCTATCCACTGCAAACGAACTCCAGATGCATGTGCCCCTTGTGCATCTGGCTTACATGGGTCCTGGAGAATAGAAACGGGATCCTTTGGCTTCACAGGTAAATGCCTTAACTGCTAAGCCATTTCTCCAGTCCTCCCTCTTTTTTTTTTTTTTTTTTTTTTTTTTTTTTTTTTTTTTGCTGAGGAGTGGTACTTGGGTTTGAACTCAGAGCCTTGAGTATGCTAGGCAAGAACTCTAACTCTGAGTCATGGCCCCTGCCCTGAAAAATGTTTTTGTTTGCTTCTAAGGCTTCTTTTTAACTAAAGATATTAATCTCATCCTTCACATGCATTGCTCACTTTAATTTTTTAGTTGCACATTTTCTTGTCTTTTTATTTTATTCTATGGATTTTTAGATGGAAGACAATTAAAAGTTGATATCAAATCTTTTCTTTTCTTATTTTTATGACTTTTTTGTGATTTTCTCTCTTTGCTGCATGCTTACTTTAAGATTAAAAACAATTCCATGATCCTTTAAGACTCTCTAAAAAATTAAAATCTTTTATTCCTGTTTAAGTTTGGTGTTTATGTAATAGATGCTGTTCTTATCATTGTGACAAAACACCTGACAGAATCAACTTAGTAGAATAAGGATTTAATTATCAACAGTTTCATAGCTAGGAAGGCATAATGGGGTTCATGGTAGCAGGAACATGTGGCTGGGGTTCCTCATAGCATTGCAGGCCAGAAAGCAAAGTGTGAGCTCAGGCCAGAAATGGAAATGGCCTCTACTGCAAAAGCTTTGCCTCCATAGCCCAATATCTGTAAGCTACACACCATGTCCAAAAGGTTCCATAACGTCCACAAACAGCCTTACCAGCTGTGGTAATTTGAATAGATGGCCCCCAATATATTCAGTGTTTTATTAGTTTATTGTTCGCATCTGCAGCCATCTAGCTGGAGGCAATGTCACTGGGCGGATCTTAAGGTGTGGTGGTAGGTTTAGGACTTCAATCTAAAGATATGCAAAGTGTGCCTAGCTGGAGCTCCTGAGGTGTGCTGTGCTGTGTGGCTTTTGGCTTTGCTCTCTGTGTTTGGTACTGTGAAAGCAGGCCAGCTTCTTTTGCCATTATGGAACTTCCCCTGGATCTATAAGCTATAATAAATATCCCTTCCTCCATAACCATGCCTGGTCTGGAAGTTCATCTCAGCGAACCTGAAGCTGTCTGTTACACCAGCTGAGAGCCAAATGTTCAAATCCATGTCTGTGGGGTCCATTTGATATCTAAACCATTATATTCTACCTCTGGCTTCCACAGCCTCATGGCTGTCACATAATGAAAAACTCACTCAGTCCAACTTCAAAAATTCCCTATAGTCTTACAGTTCCAACACTATTCAAAAGTCCAAAGTCTAAGGTCTCTTCTGAGACTTAAGGCAATCTGTTATCTACTTCCAGTATTCAGTGGTATGGAGTTAAAAGTTCTCATTCCAAAAGAGGGAGATAGGGCCAAAGCAAAAAAATGTTGGACCAAATCCTAGGTAGCCAGACACCAAGCCCTGAAGTCCCATGTCTGGCATTTGGGACTTGAGATGGAATCTTCTAGGATTCAGTGGGCTTTGGTGGACTGGCCCTACAGCTCTACTGTCTGCAATGCATGTTGGCCTCTCTCAGTCATCTCCAGTTTGTGTCTGAAGCTTTTCTTGGCACATATCCCATGGCTGACACTAGCACCTCTAGCCTCCTGGGGTCTTGACTTCAATGTGGGTTTCATCTTCACAGCTTCATGGACTGCACACTCAGGAGCTCCACAGGGAGTTCAACCCTATTCCACTTTACCAGTTCTCAACAGCTTTCTGGAAACTTGGTACAAGCCTTCATGATGCTATAACTCGAATTCTACATGCCTGCAAAATCAGTACTAGCCAGATGATGACACCAAATTCTGCTATCAACTCTTTAAAAAAATTTATGTGAGAGAGAGAGACAGAGAGAAGGACAGGGAGAGAATGGTGTGCCAGAGCTCCAGCCACTGCAAACGAACTCCAGATGCATGTGTCACCTTGTGCATCTGGCTTACATGGGTACTGGGGAGTTGAACCTGGGTCATTTGGCTTTGCAGGCAAGCACCTTAACCACTAAGCCATCTCTCCAGACCTTCTGTCAGCTCTTAAGGAAGCCTAGTCCCCTTTCACTACAGAGGTGGTGGATTCTGAGTACTTGCATGGCTTAACCTGAGCAATCATTTTGCTAGGTGGACCAATTGGAGCAGGATGCCCCTTAGCTTTCAGTGGTGGAGTCTTGTGTTCAAAGTACCATTCCTATGTTCATAATTCAGATTGGGAGGTTTTTCTTTGTGTTAATCTAACAATTTCAAGTACGTTTTTCAGCAGTAACTTTGCCCATAACTTTAAATTCACTCATACTTCTTTCCTTACCAAATTGCATAGTTCCCACATATTTTTTTCTTTCACTTTCTGTTCAGAATTCTCACCATAAGTCTAGCTAAAAACACTGAGCAGTAACCCTGCTGATAGCTTGAACGTTATGCTGTCTTGAAATTTCCTTCACAAAATAAGCTAGTCAATGAATTCAGCCTCACTTAAATTTTCAGGTCAGAATGTGGCCAGAATTTTTTTTTTTTTGCAAGAATATAATACATATAGCCTCTAGACCACTTTCCAATAAAATTCTTGTTCCCCTATGAAACCTCATGAGAACTTTCTTTGTGGTCTGCATTTCCACTGGCTTCTGCTTTTCCAAGTTCCCGCCAGAATCACCCATTAAGCTCTGTGAACAGCACTGTAGAGGATTTTCTAGCCTGTGGCTCCAAATTCTCCCACAAAAGGCCCAAGAATTGCATGTCAGGTTTGGTCATCACGACAAACTCACTCCTCTGGTGTCAGCTTTCTGTGATTGTTGGCTTTTTGTTGCTGCTCAGAATTACCTTATGAAACAACTGAAAGAAGGAGAGGTTTATTTTGACTCATGATTCAGTGACTGCCGTCCATCACGGCAGGGATGGCATGGTGGCTGGGGGTGGCTGGGGGTGGCTCACAGCTATAACGGCAAGGGGATGAGAGAGCTGGTCATATGGCACAGACAGTAAGGAAACCTAAAGAGACAGGGTTCAGAAGCAAGCCAAGCTATAGCCTCGGTGCTCACACCTCAGTGACCCACCTTCCTCAGCAAGGCTCCACCTCTTAAGGATTCCATAATCTCCCCAGATGGTGCCACCAGCTGGGGACCAAATGTTCAAACACATGAGCTGTCAGGGGACATTTTATAGTTCAACTCTAACATTGTGAGAGTTTTTTGTTTTGTTTTGTTTTGTTTTTGTTTTGTCAAGGTAGGGTCTCACTCTAGCTCAGGCTGACCTGGAATTGATTATGTAGTCTCAGGGTGGCCTTGAACTCAGGATGATCTTCCCACCTCTGCCTCCAAGTGCTGGAATTAAATTAGGTGTGCGCCACCATGCCGGCTTGTGAAAAAGATTTATTTTTTATTTTTAAAAAATATTTTATTTTTATTTATTTATTTGAGAGAGAATGGGCATGCCAGGACTTCCTGCCAATGCAAATGAACTCCAGATACATGCGCCACCCTGTGCATCTGGTTTGAGTCCTGAGGCATCGAACCAAGGTCTTTTGGTTTTGCAGGCAAGTGCCTTAACTGCTAAGCCATCTCTCCAGTCCCATAAGAGAGATTTTTAAAAGATGAACAGGGAATGGGTGTGAGTCCTAGAGTCAAGTTCTTGGGTTCAAGCTTGGCCTCATCAAAAACTACATATCTGAATAAATTATTTAACCTCTATGAGTCTCTCAGCTTTCTTGTTTATAAAATGAAGATAACAGTGATACCTACCATAGTCTTAGGGTGAGAATTAAGTCATAAAACACATAAAACAGTATAGTGCCACTAACTATTCTGCCTATAAGAGACTGTTCCCAGTAATTGCAACACTGTGCATAAACATGTAAAGTTATGAAATGTTTGTACATTGAGGAAATAGGTGTGGTGTCCATCAATTGTGAGGGACAGAATGGACAGTTAGGAAGGAAGCAATGGACCTTGAATACCAAGCACAGGAGCTTGCCCTTGGTATTACCAGACATCAGGAGACAATGAAGGCTTTTAAGCAACTAAGAAACCCATTGACATGTATGGTGTAAGACATTTTCTGCGGCCGCAAATTAAGAAACGGGTTAGATTCACATACCCTGCTTCTCCTTCCCCTCTCTAAATGCTGCACCTAGAAGCAAATCCTTTCTTCTTCTAGCTACTTCTCTAAATATGTTTAAACTATTTATTGGTTTTTCCTTCAGAGATATGATTATGAAGCTAATTAATCGTGATCATAACCAGTGTTGTGTGAACTCTTTTCTGAGGCGAGGCCAACAAGAGCATGCTCCCTCCAGGCAGATTAAAGGATGAGTCCACCAAAGTTCAACCTGGCAAACCAATGAGTTAATTGGGTTTCCTTAGAGAGCACAGGCAGGGGGGAGGGGGTGGCAGGAAATACTTAAAGGAATGTGGATGGCCCCAAACAGCCATAACATCAAAAAATGCCATGCGAACACTGGTGACCTCCCCATAGCTGCATAAATGGAGCTCCCTGTCCCTTCATCTTCCACCCTCTATATACTCTGTCTTCTTTTGAGACCAAGGGATCACAAGCATCATCGCATACAGCTGGCACAGGGGGTACCAGAGACACTGATGACCCTGCGGACTCTCTTCCTTTCAACAGGCCCAGTCTTGAGGTTCATTCTTGAGCGGTCATAAAAATGGCAACAGTTGTTTTTCTCCCAGAATAGCGTCAGGCAACAAGCAGCAAGGATGAACCTAAAACATCTCAGGGGAATGGATCTAAAAGATAATCTGAGAAGCTGGGTGTTAAGGTGTTCACGGGAGGCAGAGGCAAGGGGCCAGACTGTGCTCCATTTTTCAGATCCTGTCTGAAAAAACAAAAAGCCAAAACAAAAATTGCAAAGGCAATCTGAGAACGAAAATTGAATTTGCTAGTTAGGGAAAGCTGGAAAGGAGGCAGGGATGAGGGAGAAGTTGTCTGAAATTAGAGAACATGGACCCAGGCTGAGTTGGATTTCCGATGTGAAGTGATAGGTACAGGGTGTTTTCTGGAGCAGGTCCATGCTGCCCCAGGCCCTTCCGTTGACAGTCCATACCGCTCTGAGGAATGTGTCATGACAGTGAGGCAGAAGAGCGTGGAACAAAAAGCTGATGTGAAACCCTGCTATAGCTAGAACTTTTGAACAGCTCCTCAACCCCTCCCATGGAAGGAGTTATGGGTATGCAGGTGGACTCTGATCTTAACCCACCAGGAGGAAGGGCTCAGTCCCTTCCTACAAGAGTGCCCCCTTCTGCTGGCTCTGCTTTAGAAGGCTCAGTGCGCTTGTACAACAGTCTGCTGGGCCAGGCTATGTGTGGTTCCTTCTACCCCCAAATTTTCTGTTGCCCTTTTAAAATTCCTACCACTGCCCCTCATTGCCACCCATTCCTAGTCCCACCCACACCTGGCAACTATCCTTAAGGTACGCTGAGTACCATAGCTTAAGGTGGAAAGGCAAGATGCACGGAAGACATTGCTAGGATTAGACGAACACGCAGCAGCATCCTTGACATTTCTCCCAGAACAAGGGGACCCGAATACCACCGGCAGGAAGTCCATCTTCACAGCCGCCAACCCATCTGTCAAACCCACAATCCCCAACAGGCAGATCAGCCGGATGAATAGAGGCGGAAGATTTTATTACAAAAAAAAAAAAAAAAAAAAGTGCATTTGTGGGCGGTAGAAGAGGCGACCCTGGAGCCCTTTTCTTCCTGGCCCTCCCATCTGAATCATGACGCTGCACTTGTGACGTCGTGTGCATGTACGCCTGGCTGTGGCCGGCGTGGGATGCCCTCGCCCGCCCCGAAGCCCGGAGGCGTCACCGCGCCTTTCCGCGCCACGGTCCCCGGGGGCAGAGTGGGCGGGGACGCGGCCGAGGCCGAGCTGGGCGGTGGACCTGGCCGCGGCGCGCGCGCTTCCTCCCGGCCGGCCGTGACCTCCGCCGTCCCGGTCCCGTCCTCGCCCGCGGCCGCCCGGCGTCCGGCGCCCCTCTGCAGCCTCGCTGCCACCTCCTCCTGCTGGGGTTTCCCTCCTCCTCCTCCTTCTCCGCCTCTTCCGTTTCTCGGGGAAAGGCTGCAGCCTGCTGCTCCGCTCCGCATCCCCGCTTAGGTAAGACGTCTTCCTTCCTTCCTCGCCACCACGTCCTCTGCCCTCCCCGCTGTCCCCACGCGCCGCGGTCACCTCCTCGGACCTGGGTCCCGGGGCCCCGAGCGGCTCGCGCTCCATAGCCTCGGCCGAAGGTCGGCGGGGGAGTCTGGGCCCCGAGTCTTCTACCACCCGGCCTGTGGGTCCCCAGCTCCGGTGGCCACGCCGCACCCCTCTCCCTCTCCCTGGGCCTGACTCTGCACTGGCCACTCTCTTCCTCTTTGGTGCTTCTTCCCTTCGTAATCCCCCCCCCCCACTACCACCACCGTTTGACGTGTCTGGGTGCCACCAGCTCGTCTGACAGTTGTGGGGAGCTGGGGCCCAGGTCCCCTAGCTCGTCTGACAGTTGTGGGGAGCTGGGGCCCAGGTTCAACAGGTAGGTGGCGCAGCTGTCAAGCAGCCCGCGGACGCGTGCAGGGTTGGCTAGAGAGGGATGCTTCCCAGGGTGGATATCTGTCTGTCTGCTGGCCACCTCGAGGGACCTGCTTGATGAGGGAAAGGTAGGTACACTGGCATTTGGAAGAACCTTGACCTCCTTCCCCCAATTCCCGCTGCATGTGCAATGGTGGCTTGGTGAGCCGCCTGATCTGGAGCCGATGGGATGGGGCCAGACTGCTGGCTATGGAAGAATCACATGGACTGCAAGACACAAAGTGGGAGAGTAAATCCACCGGGGGGTGGGGTGGGGAACGCGTGAGCAGTCACGGTGTGTATTGTGGAGAGTGACTGAGGTTTTAAAGCGAGGTTTAAGGTGGTCTGTGAGTAGTGTGCCCATCGTGAGGGTGTTCGCTTCAAAAGCACACTGGATGGAGGCCACGTGGGCAGACCCCATAAGTGCATCCCAAGTGTGGAATATGCTTCCCCCTCCCCCCTTAATTCTTGGTGAGTCCTTGTAAAAATACTCTCAATTTCCTAATGAGGCTAACAGAACTCCACGTTGACTGACTTAGTTTGGAAATGAAAGCTTTTCTTCAACTACCTGAGATAATAAGGGGATTAAAATAATGCTTTTAAAAGACGCTGAAACTGCAACTTGGTACTTTCTAAAGCAAAATTGGTAAGGGAAAAGGGGTACTTAGAAACAAGCAAAGGTCGGGGCTGGGGGGGGGGCAGGGAAGCTTGGTGAGTAAAGTGCTTGCTGTGCAAGCCTGAGGACCTGAGTTGGGGCTGGGGAGCCACGTTTAGATCCCCAGCACACAGGTAACAGGCCAGGTGTGGAAGCACACATCTGTAATCCCATGCTGGGTAGGTGGAAACAGGAGGATCTCAGAGTTCTGGCTGCCTAGCTTTCTAACCCAGTGGCTTGGGTTCGGTGAGAGACGCTGTCTTAAAATAAGGTGAGAAGCTGTGGAGGAAAATGCACCCCCTGGAAAACACACACACACACACACACACACACACACACACACACACACGATAGGCAATGATAACATTTTAAAGATTAAGCAACATCAAAGAGCACGCAGGTGGGAAATGACTTGCTGGAATGCATAGCTGGCATATAACCTTTTATAATTCTGATACATAAAATGTTCATAAGTGAGAGCTATGTTTTTAGTCATGTAATGATATTCTGCTTTTTAGAAATCTGAAAGTTTAATCCTTTTAAACACGACATTTTTTAGTATTTTATTTTTATTTATGTATTTGAGAGCATGAAAGAGGGATATAGAGAGAGAATGGGTGCATGTGCCACCTTGTGCATCTGGCTTATGTGGGTCCTGGGGAATCGAACTGAGGTCCTTTGGCTTTGCATGCAAGCACCTTAACCGCTAAGCCATCTCTCCAGCCCTAATCACAACATTTTAAAACATATTTGCAATGCAGTTTTTTATGATGTATACAATGCTAATTCAAGTGCTTTCAGGTTAAACACAAAATATAAATGGATTTGTTTTATTATAGACTGGTCTCACAGAGCACAGGTTAACCTCAAACTCACTTTTTAGCTGAGGCTGGGGCTGGCCTTGAAATCCTGATTCTCTTGCCTCCCCCCTCTCAACTACTGGGATGACAAGCATGCACCACCACATCCAGTTTATTTATGGCTTGTGAGTGAGTACTACAATGAGTAGTAATCCACAGGAAAATAGTGCTGTGCCAGATACATTTTTTCATTACCATAGAACAATTGATTTGTTACTTGTTTTACATTCCTGATTAAATAGAGGGAATATAGACATGTAGATTTGAGTAACTTATTCATAAAAGCTTTTATTTTAAATGAATCCCCAACGCATCTAAAAGAGAAAAAGCACTATTTGGCCATAACATGGTGAATTACATATAAAAACAAATCATAATTTGGAGTATTAAAATCTAATTTATCGGGCTGGAGAGATGGCTTAGTGGTTAAGGCGCCTGCCTGCTAAGCCTAAGAACACTGGTTCCAATCTCCAGTGGTTCCAATCTCCAGGTCCCACGTTTAGCCAGATGCAAAGTGAGGCAAGGGCGCAATGCCGCACTTGCCCACAAGGGGGCGCACATATCTGGATTTCATTCACAGCAGCTGAGAGACTGCTGGCGCACCCATCTCTTTCTGTCTCCCTCTCCCTCTCTGTCTGTCTGTCTCTCTCTCTCTGTGTCTCTCTCCAAAAATAAATAATAAAAAAAATTAAAAAATCTAATTTATCAAGATTAATTACCACAATGGAATGTATCAGAATTTATTTTCCCTTTCCTCCCTTCCTTTCTCCTCCCTTCTTCTTTCTTTATTTTTTGAGAAGGGGGTTATTTGCTTGCCTGTTTTAATTGTAACTAATTAAATATTTAAATTCTAAATTAAGTAACTTTAAAATAATTTAAATATTTTTAAGATTACAATAGATATTTCAGTGGGTGGTCTTTTTTTTTTTATGAGAGAGAGAATTGGTGTACCCAGGCCTCCAGTCACTGCAATCAAACTCCAGATGCGTGTACCACCTTGTGCTCATGTGTGACCTTGCACACCTGGCTTACGTGGGATATGGAGAGTGAAACATGGGTCCTTACGCTTTGCAGGCAAGCGCCTTAACCACTAAGCAATCTCTATAGCCCTGGATGAGTTTTTTAATAAAAGTGATAATGGGAAAAATTTTCCTCAAAAAAGCAAATGAGAATTAAAGTCAACACTAAAGGTAAATTCAAATGTCCAAAGAAATTGTTCTTTTACTTTTGCTTAAGAGACCAGTTAAAGTGATGCCCTGATTTTTCATTACTATTAGCATTTTCAATTGAGCTTTTATATTTAAATTTCAAAAGACACTTCTGGCTAATGCCTCAGAATTTACAAGACTTACAAATCATTCCAGTGTTTTATTTTCTGGGAATGATTAAAGGTCTGCTTTTTTTTTTTTTTTTAATTTTTATTTATTTATTTGAGAGAGAGAGAGATACAGAAATAGGCAGGTAGAGAGAGAGAGAGAGAGAATGGGTGCGCCAGGGCCTTCAGCCACTGCAAACGAACTCCAGATGCATGCACCCCCTTGTGCATCTGGCTTACGTGGGTCCTGGAGAATCGAGCCTTGAACCAGGGTCCTTAGGCTTCATAGGCAAGCGTTTAACCACTAAGCCATCTCTCCAGCCCCTAAAGGTCTGCTTTTAAAAGTACTGCTAATTAATTATAAGCCTTATGGCTAGCCAAAAAAGAAAAGGAGAAATAAAACAAGTATCAAATGAAGTAGATAAATATTAACCAACTTAGACAATATTTATGGCAGCAGGTTTGGCGAGAATGCAAATGCTCTCAGTATATTTATAAATTCCTGGGCCTTTAATGAGCTGTGTACATCATATCAGTACTTTGAACTTTTCAAATCAAAGGTACTATGAATATACTTTTGTAAGTTCACATTCCTTTAAAAGCAAATGTTGCATTTGGAATTCTGTATTGCTCTAGTCAACATCTTGTAAACAACCGTGAAGAATAAACATTTGCTTCTACAAAATGGAAGAGTAAGTAGAATGCTATATGAAAGATATACTGATAGGCCTAGAAATGGTAGCTGGCATCATCTATGACCTCTGCTTTTTTACTCTAGCATTCAGGGGCCATGCTTTATTTAGGACAAGCAATTTGTTATTTCAGAAATGAAGACAATCATCTAGAAAGCTTACTAAAGAATTCTTTCAACTCATGTTTTCTTATAGTTTTAGTCCTAAAATTTGCATATTGAATAATCCCTTTGAGATTAATTTTTGGTGCAAGAAAATCCTTTCAAACATGTTTATCACTAATGGAATGAAAACTAGTCAATTTCTACAGCTCCCAATGTGTGGCTTGGAGCGATGGAATGCATGTTCTGTTCCCAAGGCAATTATAGCCTCAGAGTGAGAACCAGGGTACCCCAGGGAGCGACTGGTGGGAGCTTTCGGCCTTGTTCATACAGTTCATTAACCTTTTGCACAAACAACCAAATATAAGCATGCATCTATTAAAACCAGTGTGGTTGCTGTACGGAAAGTGCCCTTCCTTTAAAAGAAACTTCACACCCTTATCCTAGCCTCTTCTCATCCAATCAACAAATATTTATTATGCCTTACTAGGTAGCTGATAAATGCCAAGCACACTAGAAATGTGTATACCTATGAACATATAATTGTATTCTGTAAAATATATGCAACATCAAATTTACCATTTTAATTTTTCTCATGTACATTTCAGTGGTGTCAAGCATTTTTGCAATGTTGCATAACTGTCCATCTCTACAACTTTTTGATCATTCTGAACTAAAACTCTGTACTCATTGAATAACAGCTCTTAGTACACCTTTCCTACCAAAAGCCTGGTAAGCACCATTCTCTTTTGCTCCTATGAATGTCTCTTCTGGGCATCTCATAGAAGTGAATCATACAATATTTGCCTTTTTGATGTTGACTTATTTTACTTAGGATAGTATCTTTGATATTCATCCATGTTATCGCATGTACCAAACTTTCATTCCTTTTTAAGGCTCAATAATATTCTCCCATGTCTTTTATAGGAAAAGTAAATACAAAAGCCAGGAAGGTTTTGAACTGGAACAGACCACAGAAATCATTCCTATCCAATCACTTTGTACTTTTCTTTTTTTATGTTCACAAAAAAGAAAGAAAGAAAGAAAGAAAGAAAGAAAGAAAGAAAGAAAGAAAGAAAGAAAACATGTCCCCAGAGCCTAAGCCATGTGCCCATGGCTATATGCCCAGTAGATGAAGAGTAAAGCAGAGGCCAACAACCAGCTGCCCTGTGGCCTAAACAAGAGCTCTTTCTGCCACCTGTTTGAGTAGTCTATGCAGACAGTGCAAGTTAAGTGTTACATGAATTGGCACTGCCAAGAACATGTTGGTAGAGTTCAGAAGGAAAGATAAAACCTCTCTTAATGACCAAGAAATGTTACATCTAAGGCTGGAGAGTTGGCTTAGCAGTGAAGGCACTTGCCTGCAAAGCCAAAGGACCAAAGTTCAACTCCCCAAGACCCATGTAAACCAGATGCACAGAGGGTGCATGCATATGGAGTTCGTTTGCAATGGCTAGAGGCCCTGGTGCACCCATTCTCTCTCTTATTTCTCTCTCTCTCTCTCTCTCTCTGCTTGCAAATAAATAAATAAAATAGATAAATTAAAACATGTTATACCCAAAGATAAATATGTAAAATAGTCTTGAAGATTAATAGGAATTTACATGATTAACAATGTTCAAATCTATAAGTAAAACTGGTGCCTCACACCTGTAATTCCAGTGCTCAGTGGTTCATGCAGGGGGTTGTAATTTTGAGCCCATCTGGGCTACATAGCAAGATGAGGGGGGCAGGGAGGGGATGGGCCAATGTGAGTTAGATGAGCCAGTATATAAATGACATGTACATCAACACTATTTGAAAGTTAGCGTGGAGAGTGAAAATTCTTAGAGTTAATAGAGGAATGTATATAACCCCTTTTTGTTTCTTTCTTTGCTTTGGTTTCATTTTTTGATACAGGGCCTCACTCTGTACCCTAGGCTGGCCTTGAATTCGAAGTCTTCCTGCCTCCATCTCCATCATGGTTGAATAAAATCTTCTCAGTTTCTCAAAATTAGTTTTCATTAATTAGTTATTGAATTTATTTTGTGGTCTTGGAGGTAAAACCCAGAGCCTCACACATGCTAGGCAAGTGCTGTACAACTGAGCTATATTCCCAGCCCTTATGTCCCATATTTGATGTATTTCTAGCAAAACCCAATTAACTTATATTTTGGGTGATTTAATTGATTAAATTAAGCTTGTCAAGGATAGGTCACCTCTAAATGAGACAGTACAATTTCAGATTCTCAAACAGTGCTTTAGAAGTGTAGTTCATTGCTAGTCATCCAGCTAGAGCTGTGATTTAGCCTTATAAATGGATGTGAAATGTAGGTGGATGTTTATATAAATAACTATGGACTCATGTGCCCAATAGCACCTGGGTAATGTAGATAAAATCCAAGTGCACTAAACACTATGACAAGGAGGAAGTCTGTATCTACAAAGCTAAGAGAAAATAAATCACCCAGCATTTATTGCATGCACGCCCTGAGAGTCTTGAGAGACTGCACGTGTTTAGCTCCTTGCCAAATAGACCACAGGCAAGTGAACGAATGTACAATGTGTTGGAGTTCTGGATTAGAGATTTCGCCCCTCTCTGTTTTCCATTGCCCAGGATCCAGTGTGAATGATTCAGGAAGGACTCAGGAAAGGCTGTGCCTACAAATCTCTTTTACTCCCCACCCATCATTTATCCCCCGCTAATCCTCCAAAGGTAACCACAATTGGGATCTTTAACATCACAAATTAGTTTCACCTAGTTTTGAACTTGGAATAAATTAAATTTCACAGTAAATTTTCAGAGTCTGACTTCTTATACTAAAAGAACGTTTTGTGAGATGCATCTGTGTTGTTGCCTGGTGCAGTCCTTCATTCATTTTCATTCACATGCACTGTTTATGTCATGTTATTAACTGATGGTTACTTGTTATCGGTGTTAGTTCAATGGAAAGAATGGTGCTCACAAACACTCTTGAACATGTCTCTTAATGCACATGTGTATGAATCTCTGTTGGGTGTATATGTACAGGGGAAATTTCTGGAACAAAGATTATGTTTACATTCAACAGGTTGCAGTGGTTTTCCAAAGTGGTTGTACCAGTTTCATTCATGCCGTCACTGTGTAAGAGTTCATTGCTCCATATCTTCACCTGAGCTTGGATGTTTTAGTCTTTTTTTAATTTAATTTTTGACACTTTCAACATGTATACAATGCATTTGGATCTCACCTCCCAACAATCACCCTCTCACCCCCACCCCCGACTAAAACTGTTCTTCCTGTTTGATATTCTTCCTCCTTTTATGCCTTGTTTTTGTCTTTCAGACTCACTGAGTTAAATTAGGATCACTTGCATGATCATGTGTTGGGGTGGGAGGTTCTTTACTGGAGAATGGGCAATCCACCAATGCTACACCACTGAAGGACACGGCGCCCTCTCTCCCAGCAACCGTCACTTGCCACTCGCTACACTGGGAGGTGAGGAGTAATGGCGGAATATTGTCAGGCTCAGTCTTAACGTTGGAAACCACATCTGTTATTAGTTCATGAGTGCAACAGCCATGGCATATCCAGAAGACAGCATTTTGCACCCCCTCCCACATTCTTTCTTACATTCTTTCTGCCCCTCCTCCACAAGGTTCTGTGAGCCCAGAGGAGATGGTGTACATGGCACACTTAGGGCTAAGCACTCACTCTTCCCTTTCTGTTAACTTTGCCAGCTATGCATCTCCGCATTAACCTCTGCCTTTTTGCACAAAGAAATTTCTGTGATGGAGACTGTGGGCACTGCTAGTCTATGGGAACAAAACAAACATTTACAAGACACTTGGGCATGCTGTCTGTTTAGCATAACCACTGTATTTTCTTGATAGTAATCCTCCATCAGATGTATAGCTGGCAAAGACTATTGCCCAATCTGTAAGTTATCTCCTCCCTCTGTTGAATGTTTCCTGTGCCACAGAAAGAGATTTTAACTTCATGTCCCATTTGTCAATTTTTTTAACCTTATCTCCTAAGCAACTTGTATCCTACTCTGAAGAGCCTTACACATACCTGTATCTTGTAGTGCACTCCCTACTTTTTCCTTTAGAAGTTTCATAGCTTCAGATCTTCCATGGAGGTCTTTGATCCATTTGGAGTTCATTTGTGTACAGGGAGAGAGGGCAAGGGTTTAGATTCTTTCTTCTACACATAGGTATCCAGTTTCTCAGGTACCATTTGTTGAAGATGCTATCTCCTACAATGCATTTTGGCATCTTTGGGAGAAATGACATTTCCTTTTTAATTTTTTAAAATTTTTATGAGATAGAGAGAATTGGCATGCCAGGGCCTACAGCCACTGCAGTCGAATTCCATATGTGTGCACCATTTTGTGCACATGTGCAACCTTGCACACTTGCATTACCTTGTGTGTCTGGCCTACATAAGATCTGGAGAGTCAAACATGGGTCCTTAGGCTTCGCAGGCAAGTGCCTTAACTGCTCAACCATCTCTACAGCCCAGAAGTGGCATTTCTGTGCTTTCATGGATGACAGCTGGACTTTATTCCATTCTGTTGATCTACACATCTGGATTTCTTTTCTTTTCTTTCTTTCTTTCTTTTTTTTTTTTTTTTTTTTTTTGCCCATACGATGCTATTTGTATTGCTATAGCTGTGTAGTATAGCTTGAAATCAGGTATAGTGATACTTCTAGCAGTATTTATTCTGCCAAAGATTGCATGGACTATCTGGGTGCTTTTGTACTTCCATATGAATTTAAGATTATTTTTCTATTTCTGTCAAGAATAGTTCTGGAATTTTGTTTGAGATTGTATTAGATTTGTGTTCTGCTTTTGGTATGTTGGTCATTTTCACAATATTAACTCTTCTGATCTATGAGCATGAGAGGTCTTTCCATCTTTTGGTGTCTTCAGTTTCTTTCTTCAGTGTTTTAAGGTTTGCATTGTGGAGTCTTTCATGTCCATGGCCAGGTTTATCCCAAGGTCTTTTATTTTGTTGAGACTATTGTGAATGGGACTGTTTCCCTGACTTCTTTCTCCATGTGTTTATCATTGGGATGTAAGAAAGCCATTGATTTTTGCTTGTTAATTTTGTGTCCTGCCATATTACTAAAAGTATTTATCAGCTCTAGGAGTTTTCTAGTGAAGTTTGTAGGATTCCCTCTCCATAGAATCATATAATCTGTCAATTAGGATACTTTAATTTCATCCTTCCTTTCTGTATCTTTTATTTCCTTCTCTTTTCTTATTTCTCTAGTTAAGACTTTAAGAACTATGGTGAACAAAAATGGAGAGAGTAGGCACCCTTATCTTGTTCCTGATCTTAGTGGGAATGTTTTCAAGTATTCTCCACTTAGCATGATGTTTGCTATAAGCTTGTTGTATAGTCTTTATTATTCTGAGATTTTTCCTTCCATCCCTAGCTTCTCTAGGATTTTTATCATAAAGGAATATTGGATTCAGAAAAGGCATTGTCTGCATCAGTTAAGATGATCACATGACTTCTGTCCTTGAGTCCAGTTATGTGATGTATTACATTTATTGTTTGATGTATGTTGAACCATCCCTGCAGCTGTGGAATGAAGTCCACTTGATTATGGTGAATGGTCTTCTTGAGGTATTAATTGAATTCTGTTTGCAAGTGTTTTTTTTTTTAAGAGAGATAGAGAAAATGTGTATACCAGGGCCTCCTGCCACTTTAAAGGTACATATATGCATCACTATGTGCATCTGGCTTTAGTTAGGTATTGGGGAATCGAATCTGGGTTGTTGGGCTTTGCAAGCCTTAATCACTGAGACAACTGTTCTCTTATTAGACTTGAGGCCTGCTCCGTAGGAGGGTATACATGCCTGGTACTGAAAACCTAGCAGCATGGTGTGTGGGCAGGCATGAGAGGGGCACATGGAGTGGGAAGGTGTGTGGACTTTTAGGTGAAGGCAACATGTGCCATACCTGAATGTTAGTCTTTTTCATTTAAGCCATCCCACTGCTAGTGCAGTCGTACCCTACTGGGACTTAAGTTGCATTTTCATGGTTTCAAATAAGAAAGATTACCTTTTCACATTTATTGACATCTTTTTTGGAGTGCCTATTCAACTTTCTTTCTTTTAAACTTATTCTAAAAATGGTCGAGATTCTACCTGAGGTAGAAAAAGCAAGAAGAAAGGGGTGTGAACCAGAGTGAGCAGCATGAACAAACGTAAAGCATTCCCAGAGCATGAGAGATGACAGGTAGTCATAAATCAGCCAGCAATAGGCAAGACTTAGTTGGGGTCTTGCCATAAAGATGATAAGCCCATCCGTATCAAAGGAATAACACCAAAAAGTACAGGAGAGATCCCATGGGCGTTGCTGGCTTCAAAGATATCTTTAACAGTGAAATATCTGAAACATTATAGTTTCTAAATCTCCACTGAAACTTGTAGTTCAGCTAGATCTGGCCCAGGTAACGAGGTGGGCAATTGAGCATCTCTTGGGGGACATGTGGGGAGGCTACTGTTAGCAAACTGTGCATCCCATTAAACCCTATTCTACTCTGGGGCTTAGCTTCTGTTCCCCTGTCCCTTTTGTCAGGACTGCCTCCAATCTTTATTCCCTGAGACTACCGTAAATATGGGAAAATGTGGAGGTGGTACAAAGCTTGTTTCACTACAACAGGCATGTGAGCTGCGGAGAGATTTGGCCACATTGCAGAGTGTTTCCACCTACAGTGACTTTGGGGCAGCTGTATGCCTTTGAGAGAGGTCATGGCAAACTCTTAAACCCCAGACACATCATGGGGGCCAGGTCTTTCTCCCCAACAGCCATAGCTGTCAGGCAGGGCCACACATGACCATTCCTGAAGGTGACTGAAAGACTGAATTCAGGGGTATGATGATGGGGCCTGGGGTTGAGTCCTTGTATAACGGGCCAAACTGTGGCTCTATAGACTTGGATTCTCTGTCATAAGGAGGCACTGTCAACAGATACACATTAGAGAGCCGTGTGGTTTATGAAGGGCCTTTATTTCTGTCCTCTTGCTCTGTCACTGTCACTGTGGACAACACTGAGCACAGCCAGCTTGTGGCACAGCCAGGCTTTCTGCACAAGGATATGTGGGCCGTTGAATCCTTGCAAAATTTCTTGACAGAACATCCTCCTTAATAGAAAAGCATCTCTCCTAGGCCACTGTTAGATGACCTGACATGAGGACAGAGTTGACACGCAACCTCCAGGAGCTCAAGTTTCCATCTAGATGCCCAGAAACGACAGCCATCAGATCTGACCTACATAAAAGAACTTTATTCTGGATTGTTCAGAGAATTACAAGTAGTTCTCCAGCTTTGAATTTATTGAACTAGTAAACTTTTAGAAAAGGTTTCAGTGGCCCATATAACTTGCCAGCCTGTTATTTTTATTTACTAGAGAGAGAGAAAGAGAGAAAACGAGCATGCTAGAGCCTCCTGTTACTGCAAATGAACTACAGGCACATGCACCACTTTGTGTATCTGGCTTTCCATGGGTATTGGGGAATCAAATCTGGGCCATCAGGCTTTGCAAGTAAGCTCCTTTAAAACCCCTGAGCCATCTCTGTAGTCCTGTAGCTGGTGTTTTTCCTGTGATCACAGTCTCTGTGAGGTTCCATTGAGTAGTCATGGCTGCTGTTCATTATCTGTGTGTGCAAGGCTCTGAGCCCGGGGCTTGCCACTTGACATTCACACAGACATCCTTGCGAGGTAAGTATTACCTTCATAATACAGATGAGGAGAGGCTCAGCGAGGCTGGGAAGTTACCCGATGCCACACAGCTAGGCAGTTGCAGAATGAGGTTTGGAATCCAGGTCTATTTCCTGGCAAACCTGCACCTTTTACACTATATTACTTCTTAAATATGTGGATGCTATTCTGATATGGTGCTTTCTTTTTCATATGGAGGGTCAAACCAGGGCCTGTACATGATAGTCAAGAGCTCTAGTGCTGAATATACACACCCACCTCAGCTCTGAGGTTTTTTTTTTTTTTTTTTTTTTTAGTTTTTTAAAAATATTTTATTTTTTTGAGAGAGAGGGAGAGAGAGAGGCAGATAAAGAGAGAATGTGGGCATGTCAGGGCCTCAGCCACTACAAATGAAGTTCAGACACATGTGCCACCTTATGCATCTGCTTAGGTGGGTACTGGGGAATTGAACCTGGGGTCTTAGGCTTCATAGGCAAGCACCTTAACCACTAAGCCATTTCTCCAGCCCAGCTCTGAGTTTTAAATTTCTTCTTTTTTTTTTTTTTTCTGAGGTAGGGTCTCACTCTAGCTCAGGCTGACCTTCAGGGTGGTCTTGAACTCATGGAGATCCTCCTACCTCTGCCTCCCAAGTGCTGGGATTAAAGGCATGTGACACCATGCCTGGCTCTAAACTTTTTTTTTTTTTTTTTTTTTTTTTTTTTTTTTTTTTGCTGCATTACCTATTTTTAGGGAACTGTTACTTAACTTTATTTCACCATTGGCTCTAAACTTTTGATTCTTGGTTTCCTTTTGAGAAAGTTTCACTTCCCTAGTCTAGATTCAAGCTCACCTCGAACTCCTGATCCTCCTGTCTCCACATCCCGAATGCTGCAATTACAGCATGAGTCACCATGTCTGCCTTTTCTCTGCCATCCTCATGGATAATAGAATGGCTAGAAATTAAAACTGAGTCTTGCCTTTGCTGAGAAGTTTGGGATTTTTAATTGACTTACTTCATTTTTTTTTCAATATTTAGTCAGTTGGTTTGAAAATCTCTGAAATGCCAGGCTCTAATTCTACGTGGCACATGATTGTGTGTGAGTGCATTTAGTCTGATGTGACAAGGAGTGAGACCTCTTTGAGCTCAGTTTGCTGAAATGTGGCTAGGCTAGGCTGTTACAGACAGGGCTCATGAAGGAGAATTGTTTCAGTACTCACTGCACCACGGACAACAGCCTGTTAAGGTGAGGAGCTCGCAGCAGGAAAGTTCGCTTCACAGAATTAAAACTCCTGAGCACACACGTAAACCGGAAAGAAAACTCTGCCCCATTTTGACTGTTTGGTCAGAAAAACAAAACGATGGCTTGTGTTGGATTGTCTCTCAGGAAAGGTGTTATGGCCTGGACTGTGTTCCTCCAGCCTCAGAAGTTGAACCCCTGGCCCCCCAAAAACCTCAGAATGTGAATTTTCAGTCAACTGTCTGCATCTGTGCATTTCCATGATTCAGCCATCCACAAATGAGAAATGCTTGGGGAAAAAAAACAAACAAACAAACTTATTTTCTTATCATTATTTCCTAATTAATACAGTACAGCATCTATTTACATAGCAATGTATTATTATAAACCTAGAGATGGATTTAAAAAGTATTCAGGAGGTTTGTATAGGTGTGTGTAAATACTACATGATTTGAAATAAGAGATTGAACATCTACGTATTTTTGGTGTCTGTGGTGATCCTGGAAAGGACCCTCAAGAATACTAAAAAATGGCTCTTTGAGAGACTGATTGAGAGGGGGAGGGAATATGATGGAGAATGGAGTTTCAAAGGGGAAAGTGGGGGAGGGAGGGAAATAACATGGGATATTGTCTACAATTAAAGAAGTCAATAAAAATAAAAATAATTTTTAAAAATGGCTTTGTGGGGGAAGAACTTTAAAGATGGAATGAAGTCATGAGGGTGGGTCCTAATGCTGTCTGATGAGTCATTCTAAGGAGAGAAACATCCATTCCCTCACAAAGGAAAGGCCAGGTGGGGACACGGCCAGCCTCCAAAACGGAACATATATATATATATATATATTTTTTTTTTCTTTTGCTTTTATGTATGAGTTCCTGTGGGTGTGGGTGTGGGAGGGGGCGGTGCTTGACATGTGCTTGTATGAGCCAGAAGTTAACTTCAGTTGTTGCTCTTCAGCTACCATCCACCTTTTTAAAGACAGTGTCTCTCTTGTTGGCCTGGAACTCACCTAATTATTCTACCCTGGCTGGCCAATAAGCCCCAGGATCCACCTGTCTGTGCCTCCCCAGTGCTGGGATTACAAGCACCTGCCACCAGACCCAAAATTCTGGGGATTGAACTAAGGTCCTCATGCTTTCAAGGCAGGCACTTGACCAACTGAGTTATTTCCCTATCCTCAAATTTTTTTGCCTTGAAGCCACCCAGATTTAAACAACAAGCTCACACAAAAAGAATTAGGCACTAGGCATAATGGAGCCTGTCTGGACCGGCAGTTGGTTAAAAGAGACATCTTTGGAACCTAATGGGAAAATCAAGTATCAATTAAATAGTGGCCTTTATTGTTCAAATGGAGGGCTTGAGTTCATGGCTACCTGAGCTACATAGCAACACTGTGTCTCAAAACCTCAAGGGCTGGGGATGTATCTCAGTGGTAGAGGTTTTCCCTAGCATGAGTTCATGGCTACCTGAGCCATATAGCAAGACCCTATCTCAAAACCTCATGGACTGGGGTGTGTAGCTTAGTGGTAGAGTATTCACCTAGCGTGCTCAAAGTCTCCAGGGCTGACCTGTACTACCACAAAACAAAAAACAAATCTACCTGTGGCCAAGCCAAGCCCATGAATAATTGGCAATGGAATCATCCTACCTATGAGGTTTCACCAAGTTTCCTGCCACCAACTCTCAAATGAGGAGCACAGTAAGTGTGTAAAGTGAATAATGAGTATATACATTAACTTTTAAAAATTATATGAAGGATAGTTTCTGTGGAAAACTGAAGAAATTCTGCACTGACTGTAACCCCCAGGTCTCCACAGATCCATTAATGTCCCAAGTATTCTAGGCAAAGACGAGGTGCCCGGGACTCCCTACTTGCCTGCATGGACTGAGAACAGGATAGCTGGGCAGAGATACAACAGCAGCTCAGTGAGAATCATGATAGGGTGACTTACGTGGAGGACATGGTCTGTTCAGTCAGGAAGAAGCTGGTCTGCCCTGCCAATTAACTAGAAAGTTGAGGGTGTTTTGAGGTGGAGATCTCGCTATGTTTTCCATCCTAGCCTTGAGCTCCTGAGCTCAAGCAATCCTCCTGCGTCCTCCTCCTGCAAACAGGAGCTGCAGACGTTCATTACTGTGCCAGCAATTTAGAAAGTTTGCCGTATAGGCCATCGGAGATTTTCTTCTAGAGAGCTGGGACCCTAGAGAAAGGGAAATAGTGAAGAAATACAGGGTTGGTTAGGCTGGCTGTTTCTTAACTGAAACGAGGTACTTCCATCTGGAGCTTGACAGAGTATGACAGCCATCCCTTGGGTCAGAACTGAGTGAAGAAGGTTGATTTGGGCTGACTTGAAATTGAAAAGCTAGATGACTGTGTTGTGAATTTTTGAAGTCTATACACGTGTTAAGCATGGGACTACAGGTTATAGCTGAAAGTTCTTTCTGGTTGGTCAAGTTGCCATGGTAGCTGAGGAGCTGCTCAGTGGTATTTACTAAAAATTAAAGGCCAAGGCTACAAAAAAAGGAACTCTGGGTTCTCAGAGGCAGCTGTGCAGAAACTTACCCCAGTTACTTACTCGACAGTGCA
Source organism: Orientallactaga sibirica (assembly GCA_036365145.1). Lineage (NCBI taxonomy): Eukaryota > Metazoa > Chordata > Mammalia > Rodentia > Dipodidae > Orientallactaga > Orientallactaga sibirica. The sequence continues at coordinate 28,058,809 of JAEOAD010000004.1, read as the reverse complement.
GCTGGCACAGTGTTTCTTTCCAGAAATATAATGACCACAACAATCATTGGTTTTAACACAGCTGAGTGTGACAGACAACTCTGATATTATTCATCTGCATCGATTTCAAAGTGTACTCCTTAACACCTTCATGATGCTTTACAGATAAAAGGAATTTCGAGATTCTTGGATCCCTTCTCTTACAATAATGCAGAATGTTGGCCTGGAGAAATTGCTTAATGGTTAAGGTGCTTGCCTGCAAAGACCAAGGACCCAGGTTCCATTCCCCAGGTCCCATGTAAGCCAGATGCACAAGGTGGCACATGCGTCTGGAGTTTGTTTGCAGTGGCTAGAGTTCCTGGTGTGCCCTTTCTCTCTCTCTTTTCTCTCTCTCTTTCAAATAAATAAATAAAAATAAAAACATTTTTGCAGAACATTTACCAAGAAAACAAAATTATGGTTATGAAATGTATGTGCTTGGGCTTGTGTGTTATAGTGGGGATATGTACGCACCTCTATGGGTATGATCTGTAACTTAAAATTTGTTACACGTATGTGATGCCATAAATCCCAAAGTCAAAGTGCCTTTGCTTTATTAATGCAATTGGTTTTTTTAATCTATCAAAGTAAAATGAATCTTTTAGCATGTGGTTCATTCGTGAAAGGAAAGGTAAAGTAAAATGTGGTTGTTTAAGTTATAACAACATCATCTCTACTGTCTGAAAGGTTTTGTATTTTCAGAGCCATGTTTTGTTTGGATTCTTGCCTCAAGGAGTTCAGGGGTTCTTACAGCCTCATACTTATTTTTCCTAAGATGTTTTAAATTGACGTTTCTTAGTCAGGTCTATAATTCCAGATACTTGGGAGGCTGAGGCAGAAAGGCCACAGTGAGTTCAAGGTCAGCCTGGACAACTTAATGAGACCCTGTCTCAAAAATCAAAAAGTATATTCTTGGACCTTTTATTTATATCTCAGTGGTGGAATGCTTGGCTAGCATATGTGAAACCTGAGGGTCAGTCCCCTGCTACACAAGATATACCATTTTTATAAGACTTACAAGATACAAATTCTAAGCACTATGTACTTAGTAAATTATATGAAAATGATAGAAAAGCCGAATTAGGTCATCCACAATTTCACTATCGTGACTACTACTAAAATGTCACCTGTAAGTCTCTCTCTTTCCCTCTCACGCACATGAATTGGTAACATACTACTGTACTTTATATAGTCATAGGTCATTTTGCACTTAATATTATAGCATTCACATATTTCCTTATTAACTATTCTTCAAGGGCCTGAAGAAATGGCTTAGCACCTAGGGCACTTGCCTGAGGACCCAGGTTCGATTCCCCAGAATCCACGTAACCAGATGCACATGCTGGCACATGTATCTGGAGTTCATTTGCAGTGGCTAGAAGCCCTGGCATGCCCATTCTCTTCCCCTACCCCTCTTTCTTTAATAAATAAAATAAAATATTAAAATAAAAACTCTAACTTTAAAAAATTCTTCAAAACCATGTTGTTTGTTTAAAATATTTTATTTTTCTTTATTTATTTGAGAGAGAGAAATAGGCAGGGAAAGAGAGAGAGAGAGAAAGAGAAAGAATGGGTGTGCCAAGGCCTCTAGCCACTGCAAACAAGCTCCAGATGCATGTGCTGCTATGTGTATCTGGCTTACATGAGTCCTAGGGAATCAAACCTGGGTCCTTTGGCTTTGCAGGAAAGTGCCTTAACCACTCCATTTCCCAAGGCCCAAACCATGTTGTTTTACTGACCACATGCTATTCTTACATTTTACTAGTATTTAAGACTATTCTTTAGCTGCATGTGGTGCTACAACCCTATAATCCCAGCACTTTGGAGGTAAAGGCAGGAGATTCAGTAGTTAAAAGTCATCCTCAGCTAAATAGCAAGTTCTAGGTTAGCCTGGGCTACATAGATCCTATCTCAAAACATCAAAAATATTTATTTTCAAATTTTTTGCTATTGTAAATAGTTTCTACAGGATAGTTTAATTCTGATTTTCTTGCCATAAATTAAAGGAAGACTAGAGTTACTGACTAAAGGGAAGACATGATGGATAGCGATTTTAATGCAGCACTGTCAGCTGTTATCCATAAACCTGTGTTGTCCGCTCCTGTTCCACCCCTAAGGATGCCCATTAACTTTAAAACATTAGAGCAGTGAAAGGGGATGCCCATTGCTTTATTCACTTTCTTTTTACTTCTTATGAGGGATGTATTTTCCCAGGGTTGTTGACTCGTAATCTTAAAATAAAGGAAAAAGCTTATTGTGGAACAAATTTGACAAATCAGCTCTGACAGTTCACCACTAACCCTATGACATCAGCATCTTCGTAGTTGTACTAATCTCAGCCTCCTAGAGTTCATTCAGGAAGTTTCTTTCAACAGAGGAAACTGTCTGTTGAGATAAGCACGAGTCTGTGTGTTTGACCAACTCTGAGCCCTGCCTTTTAGTCAGGTGAAGCCCTGGAAAAGTTAGTTTAACCTCCAAAAGCTTCAGTTTCCCTAACTGTCATACAGGTCAGCTAATCCTCCTGGCAATTCTCATAATAATGAGGCAGGAATTATGCTTTCCATAAGAGGGAGCCACTGTTAAGTGAAAACTGGGGCTCAGTGGTCAAGACACTTGTCTGCAAAGCCAAAGGACCCAGGTTTGATATTCCCCAGTACACACGTAAAGCCAGATGCACAAGGTGGCCCATGTGTCTAGTGTTTGTTGGCAGTGGCTAGAGAACCTGGCACATGTTCTCTCCATCTTCTTCTTTCTCTTGCTTTCTCAAATAAATAAACATTAAATAAATAAATAAAATAGTTTTTTTAAAAGAAGTGAAAACCGTTTCTCTCCCCCATTGCAAGATAGGCCCAAAGAAAAGATCTAGGCACTATACCTCACTCTTAGAAGCGGGAGGTTTTCAAAGGCCTAACAAGTTAGCATGTTTCATTTCATCTTCTTATTTAAGCATCTTATTTATTCACACCAATCACTGGAACCTTTCAGTGGGGGTGGAGGCGTTGGCTTGTGCTGCTAGAGCAAGAGTGGTCTCGGAGTCCTGCCGGCCACTTGCTTGCTGACCTGCTGCTTGGTGCATGAGAAAGTTGTGCTGGTTCATGAATCTTTCCCCTCATACTTCTTCCCACAGAGCAAGAGAAAGAGCCCTATTCCAGTCTACTGCTAAGCCCATGCGATCATGTGCAGGCCATTGCAAGGTCTTCTTTCTTGTGCTGTGGCTTTCTCATCTGTCATACAGATCTGTCAAATGGGAGGCAGGCCCTCAAAATGATTTTTCTTTCACTGATTATTCAGTTCTTTTGAGACTGTAATCATTGTTTACAAGATTAAAAACTAAGTGTCCTATCCCTCAGTGTGTGGACGGTCCTGCACGCTGAGGATAGAGGGGGGAGGGTTACTAGCTGTTCAGCTGTGCCCACAGGTTGCCAGGCAGCTGCTTGTTAGATTGAGAGGCACCCTGACATCGTCCTCTGAACTGCTTTCTTTTTCACATTCTTGTGCTTTCCCAGCTTGCCCGAGGGTGGGTGCCACTAGCAAGCTTCAGAAAATGTCAGGCATCCTCCGGGAACTGCTCCGGGTCTCTGAGAAAGCCGCCAACATCGCCCGGGCGTGCAGGCAGCAGGAGGCCCTCTTCCAGCTGCTCATCGAAGAGAAGAAAGGTGGGGAGAAGAACAAGAAGTTTGCAGTGGATTTCAAGACCCTGGCTGATGTCCTGGTACAGGAAGTTATAAAGCAGAATATGGACAGCAAGGTAAGAAAGGTCACGGCCATGGGAATTGTGGCTTTAAGCTCCTCAGAATACTACAACATTAGCATCTTGGATTTGAATCAACATCTTAGGGTGCTCCCTCTTTATATCATAATATCGTGTAGCAGGAATTCTTAAAGTATAGAAAAGCAAATAATAATCATAATTCTGACGTCTACATATAAACATTCTGTACTGAAACTTTCATGTATTGATGGGTTTCTTGTTAATAACTAATGTATGTTCTCTGGAACACAAGCAAAATTAAGTATACACCCAATCCCACCCTAGAGAAAAATTCAGCTTTTTTTTTTTTTTTTTTTTTTTTTTTTTTTTTTTTGTCAAGGATTAGTAGTCATTTCTCTCCATGTTCATGTGTGTGTGTGTGACCTGTTTTTTCATAGCATTTTATTCAGTGCAATGAGAATGCACTGTTCTGTGACTGATTTTAACTTGATATATTCTCAGATTTTCAACTTAATTATGTATATAATGTTTGTCTTGGTCATGAGCTTGTTTGGTGATCAAGTCTTTATTCTTAGAAAAACATGGTCATGATTAATAATGATTATGAGTCTATATCTTGAAGTGACTGGGAAAACAGTATTCATCAATAATAATAATAGCAGACACTTATAAATGCTTTCTATGTGGCAGGCTTTAAAACTATTAACCTATATAATCCATATAACCATTTTATGAGATAAGACCTATTATTACATAGAACAAAACATTATAAAATATTGAAAGATTTTCTATGATTTAAAAAAACTTTATTTCTGACATTTTTATACATGTATATAGTATATTTTGGTCTTAGTACCTTCTCTTTCCCATTAGCACCCTTCTTCCTCATTAATCCCTATTTTATTTTCATGCCTTTTTTAACCTACTGAATTAAATTAGGTTGCTTGCATAATCAGGGATGAGAGATTTTTACCATGAAATGAGAGCAGCTTATACCACTGATGAACCTGACTTCCCTCTCCCAGCAACCATTAGCTGCCATTAGCTACTTTGGGAAGTGTGGGGGCTCAGTTATCCTTCCCCCAGCAATGTTGAAGTATTGTCAGGCCCAATCTTATGCAAGAAAACACAGCTGTTGTGGTTTCATGATTATCATATTAACATATTTTCTATAAAATATTTTTTAAATTTTCTATTTTTTAGAGGACTTATTTAAAATTGAGTAAAATTATGACCACAGGCAGGAGAAAATAATAAATAATTTCATGAAAGTTTTACAAATTATGCTTTTTATACCCTATAATATCTGGCTGCAGTAAACTAAAAGAAGTAAGTCTCCTTTTGTTTGTCACTGATGGAGATAGTTAGATACAAGGGCTGGCTGAACAATTCAGTTAGATCTGTATCAATATTGATTTTTATGGGTGATGTGTGCCTCAAAACATTAGAACAAGCCTGGGCAATGGTGTATTCATGAAATAATGTCAGAATTTATGAACAAGTAAATTATTTCCATTTGGGCAGCATTCTATACTCTTTAAGGTCTTTAAACAGGCTGGGAGACTGAACTCAGTTGACCAATGGGCTGGTTGCCAGCACTTGTTGGTTTATACTGTCTTGGAAAAAAGGAAAAAAAAACACAAAAAAAATAGCAGGTGGTTGTGGTCATTATTAAAGTTCTTGGCCATCTGCAGATGACTGAGTTCAAGTATTTAAAGCATTTCCTTTTGTTTCCCCAAAACATAATGCATGTAAATCAACACATATTTTAAGAAAAAAATGTTGGGTTGTGGAAATGGCTCAGTGGTTAAAAGAGCTTGCTTTCAAAGCCTGCCAACTGGAGCTCAATTCCCCAGCACCCATGAAAGCCACATGCAAAGTGACACCCACACACACCCACACACATATGTATACACAAATAATAATTTTAAAACAAAAGAAAAACTGTCTACTCCTGAGGATAAGAAGCAAAATGTGTCTATTGTAAGACTTCTTGATCAGAGAGAAATAAGAGAAAATTCTAACTGGATTCTGTTTATTTGCTCTGTATTGATTCAGAAATTATGAGTCAATAAAAAATTTCTTCTTTTTATTTTGATGTTACCTTTCTATTTTAAAAAAAAGATTTTATTTTTATTTATTTGTTAGAGACAGAAAGAGGTAAAGAGAGAGAGTGAGAGTGAGAATGGGTGCACCAGGGCCTCCAGCCACTGCAAACAAACTCCAGATGCATGCACCCCCTTGTGTATCTGGCTTACGTGGGACCTGGAGATTTGAACCAGGGTCCTTAGGCTTCGCAGGCATGTGCCTTAACCACTAAGTGATCTCTCCAGTCCTCTATGTCACCCTTTTAGCCTGCAAACTAATGGTATCCCTGGTGGGTGCAGAAACACACCCCAAAATGAAAACAAAACTTAATGCTGTCTTCTAATCTCTGCTCCCTAGTCTAGGAAAAAGTCTTAGATACTTAACCAATAACACTTTCAGAGGCTATTCTTTGCAAGCATTCCAACCCTGTGGCCCTTACACAGAAGGTTGACAGGGTGTAAGGAAGCCAGATCTTGCTAGAATTTGGACTCTCTAGAGTGGCAAAGAATCAGAAAAATATTAAAAAACTAAACACTGAGCCAAGCTGTTTCAATTTTCATACTTGAGTTGGCATCTAGAATTGGAAATTCCTGATTTTCAAATCTAATTGTGCTAATAAAAATCTGTTCAGAATCGAACATGGGTGTGGGTTTTGTTGTTGTTTTGTTTTTGTCATACTCTGAATCATTCAGTTTCCAGGACTGGGAAAGAAAATTTTGGGAGAAGAATCCAATGAGTTTACTAATGATTTGGGTAAGTATAAGATTCTTAAATGTGTTTTTATAAATTAATTATCATATGTTATTCTAATCTCCAACTTGCACCACTAAATGAATGGATGTTTGGAACCCTTTCAGTATAAACAACATAATATATTTAAATTCTAAGCTTCATTTATCCTCTACCTCAGAATATCATGCCACTTAAATTAGATGTGGATTTTAGAATAATTTAGCAAGTCTGCACATCATTTTAAATTTAAAAGTCTGTAGCATATAAATAATTTATTATGGTATTAGTTACTTTCCTTTTTGACATGAAGTGACTTAAGGGAAGAATTTACTTCAGCTTACAGTCAGTCCATCATGGCAGCAGCAACATGAAGCCACTGGTCACATTGCCTCCACAGCCAGGAAGCAGAGAATAATGAATGCTGGCGCTCAGCTCACTATCCCCTTGTCTCAGTCCAGAACCCCCGTCTGTAGAATGTGTCTCTCACAGTTAGTGTGGGTCTTCCCACCTCAGTTTACCTAACCTAGCAACTCCCTCACAGATGTGCCTGGGGTTTGTCTCTTAGGTTATTCCAGATCCAGTCTGATTAAGATTAATTATCACCATGACTTAACTTCTGTGAAAATTACAAGTCCCAGAAAGATGTCCATCTACACATTTACACAGACATCTACACAGACAATGTCTCGATCTGGATTTAAGCACATTGTGGATGCTCAGGGTACTTGGTGGTCTTTGGCTAAGAATGTATTGGAGGGCCTGGCCTTCAGTACTGGGTGGTGTTAAGCCAGTCCCTCTGCATTTCTTTGAGTCTCAAAACCTCTGTAAAAGTACATAGGTTAACTAAAAGGTTCCTTTTAGTACCAATTTTTTGTTTGTTTTGTTTGAGGCGAGACTCACTGTGTTTCCCAGGTTGGTCCGGAACCCTTAAACTCAAGTTGTCTTCCTGCATCAGCCTCCAGATAGATGGGACTGTCAGCACGTTACTGTGCCAGCCTTGTGCCACGGTTTTAAGTCTTTCTTTCTTGGTTTTCCATTGGTGGAGTCTCTTCAATGGATCTCTATGTTCCTTAATGGTATGGGGAAAATATCACAATTTCTGAGTTTTTTTCCCAAGGAATTTTTTTTTTGTTGTTGTTGTTTTTTTTTTTTTTTCGAGGTAGGGTCTCACTCTAGCCCAGGATGACCTGGAATTCACTATGTATTCTCAGGGTGTCCTCGAACTCATGGTGATCCTCCTACCTCTGCCTCCCAAATGCTGGGATTAAAGGCATGCGCCACCACACCTGGCCACATTTTTAATTTTTATTTTTTGTCTGCATAATACTAAAAGACTTAAAATAGCCTTGAACGGTGATCGTATGACCAATAGTTAAACATCTAAGGGCACACTTACAAAGAAAAACAAATTTCTGAATTAACTCTATAAACTTTTGTCATATTCGTGACTGTTTTAAGATACACCCAGTTTCGGGCGCTGGTGATTTGGCTCACTGGGCAAAGTGCTTGCTGCACAAGCCTGAGGACCTGAGTTCTGATCTCTAGTACCCAGGTACAAAAACAAAAGCCAGAAAGGCTGGCCTGTACCTGTTATCCCTGTGTTTGGCAGGCAGAGACAAATTGATGTCTGGAGCTTGCTGGTTAGCTAGTCTAGCCAAATAGGTGAGGTCAACAAGAGACTCTGTCTCAAAAGTCAGATGGAGAGTGATTTAGGATGATATCCAACTCTGGCCTACACATGTGTGCACATGCATCCTTACACATGATGTGCCCACGGGCATATGAATACACATGCTTACATGCCATACACATACATATGCAAAACATACACTAAGTTCTATGACTCTCTGGAAGAAGAGAGAAATCTTCTTTCAATTTCTGAAATTTAAAAATAACCCCTGTGATTAACTCATAAAGAACTCCTCACTTAAAAGCCTACACTTGACTATTTCACAAAGTTATTTTAACACTTCATTTGTCTAGAATTACAGAGGCAAAAAGCATGCATGTCCACTTTCCTATTTGCAAAAGAACAGAGAAGCATAGAGAAGGGAAGAGAGGCAGTGGCAGACGCTGTGAGTGCACAGGGGACCAGTTTGGATTGCCACCCCCCCCAAGTGTGATGGCTACTTTTAATCAAAATAATATGATTTCCTTACTTAAAGCTCCCCTGGTAGTCCTCAGCATGTGACAAGTTATCACCACTAATGTGCCCCAATGCTAACAGTCTAGTTTAATTTAAATTTAACTTAAATAAATGCCAGTGATTATTTATCACTGACTGCCATTATTGTGGGCTGGAGGTGTACCTCTGTTGTAGAGTGCTTGCCCGGCATACATAAGGCCCTGGAATGAATCTCCAGTCCACAAAAACAAAAGCCCCTGAAGAGTCTTCATTGTGATAGATTCATACTGTGCTCCCCATGTTACTGTTCATGTCTCAGACCTCAGGCTTTTGTTAACATTCAGTGGATCTGGGGTGGAGTCTGAGGCTTTAAATTTCTAGCAGGTTCCCAGATCTTAAAGACACTGCCAGTCTTTGGAAGTGAGTATCTAAGAGCATGTGTGTGCATATTAGGTGCCATGTGGCCTCTTTCTTTAGGTTATTTCCTCCATTGTTGTCACTTATTTTTGTTCATTCATTTGGATGTCTTGTTTTGATTTTGAGGCAGGGTCTCACAATATAGCCCAGCTGGCTCCCAAGTGTTGGGATTATAGGTATGTGCCACCACACACTCAACTCTGTTGTCACTTATTCCTATGAATTCACCTTTTTGTTGTTGTTGTTGATGTTTTATTTTATTTTTATTTATTTATTTATTTGAGAGAGAGAACGAGGGCAGAGAGAGAGAATGAGAATGGGCGTGCCAGGATCTCCAGCCACTGCAAACGAACTCCAGACGCATGTGTCACCTTGTGCATCTGGCTTACATGGGTCCTGGGGAATTGAATCGAGGTCCTTTTGCTTTGCAGACAAGTACCTTAACTGCTAAGTCATCTTTCCAGCCCCTTATTTTATTTTATTTTATTTTATTTTATTTTATTTTATTTTATTTTATTTTATTGAGACAGGGTCTTATGTTGCCAAGGCTGCCTTGAACTCCTAATTCTCCTGCCTCTATTTCCCAAGTACTGGGATTACAGGCCTGTACCACCATCTCCAGCTAAATTTGCCTACTTTACCCAGCCCTCTTTTCTCCCTTCTGTTGGCTGTAGACCAGAATTCACCAGAGGCCTTAAAGGCATGTTTCAAGAGAGGGAACACCACTGGGTTCCAAGAAGGTGATTTTCAGAGGAGAGTGATGGTGTGTCTCATTTTGAGCTGTAAAGATGGATTACATTAAAGATCGGTGAACTTCGCCTTCCTTATATTACGAACAGTAATATAATCCCACAGGAGAAGGTCCAAGCACTTCAGGATGTAGATTAAAATCTCCATTCTTCTCTAACATTCAGACATGAACTATTTTTAAGGCCAGAAAGAAAATATAAATACATAAAAGATTAGCTATCAAGGGGTCAAGGATTTTAGCTGGTCTTTGGGCCCCCTTAGATCAGATATGAAGCTGTGTCCACGTAGACATTTTCTGGGCAGCAGATCTTCTGGTTGTTGGAACCCTCTCTCCAGAGATGGCAGCATGGGGCCACCAGGCCCCTGTGACTTTCTGAAGTGCCCCATGTGATTGTGATAGTCACCCAGGCTCAGGAAGCACTAGAACAGATAAGCCCTCACCTGACCTAAGTGCCAGCTTTTGCTGCCTTTTCCTCCCTCCTGTTATTCCTTCTCCATCACCTTGAGATGCGATGGCTTTAGCTTCTCTGTATTCTAGGGGAAAAGATTACCATGGAACTGTGTTCAACAGAGGAAGCAACGGCAGAGCTTCTTAGCAGAGTCCTTAATGGGAACAAGTCGGCATCTGAAGCTTTAGCTAGGGTGGTGCATGAAGATGTTGCCTTTTCGGACCCGACTCTGGAAGCCCTGGACGTCAGCATTCCGCAGGACATTCTAGGAATCTGGGTGGATCCCATAGGCAAGTGGAGGAGCCTGTGTTTGCTCTGTTCACTTTCATTTCTTTCTTTTTTTTTTTTTTTGTGGGGGGTGGTTAGGAGAGATTTGAAATATAAAAACCATTGAGAGCATATTGTAACCATCTTGCAAGTTATTTATTTATTTATTTATTTATTTATTTTATTTTAAATTATTTTATTTATTTTTTTGGACAGAGACACAAAGAAAGACAGACAGAGAGGGAGAAGGAGACAGAGAATGGGCGAGCCAGCAGTCTCAGCTGCTGAGAACGAAATTCAGATGCTTACGCCCCCTTGTGGTCAAGTGCGGCATTGCGCCCTTGCGTCACTGCATCTGGCTAAACGTGGGACCTGGAGATTGGAACCCGGTTCTTAGGCTTAGCAGGCAGGCACCTTAACCACTAAGCCATCTCTCCAGCCCAAGTTTTTTATTTTTAATTTAAAGTTTCAAAATGATTAATGAAAAGATAAGGTGTGTTATGATGCTATGATACAAACATATGTACTTGGATAATTTTATATGTATATATTTAACACATATCCATAGCAAGTGTATATGTGTGTATGCACATGTGCACATACACAGATATAAAGTCTTCAGGGCCAGACTGGTAACTGAGCGAGTACATGAGTGACAGCAGCTGTAACAGTGAAGGACACATACCACTTAGAGAGAGCTCAACTCCAATTATTGTCAAGTGAGAGTTCAGACTAGAGCTTCATGTTCAGATTCAGATTTTTTGTTTGTTTGTTTGTTTTTCAAGGTAGGGTTTCACTCTAGCGCAGGCTGACCTGGAATTCACTCTGTACTCTCAGGGTGGCCTTGAACTCTAGGCAATCCTCCTACTTCTGCCTCCCAAGTGCTGGGATTAAAGGCATGTATCACCACACCTGGCTCAGATTTTTTTATTTTTAATATTTTATTTATTTGAGAGAGAGAAAGAGAGAGAGCCAGCACCAGGGCCTCTAGCCACTGAAATGAACTCCAGACATATGCGCCACCTTATATATCTGGCTTATGTGGGTACTGGGGAATTGAACCTGGGTCCTTAGGCTTTACAGGCAAGCACCTGAACTGCTAAGCCATCTCTCTAGCTCCAGCTTTTTTTTTTTCAAAAAAACAAAAAAAAGGAAATGAAAATTCACGATTTTAAATGAAAGAGCACCCAAGTTTAAACCATTGGCTGCTAATTAAACAACAGTCAACAACATGGCACAGGTCAAGCAAAACAGCTCAATGTATCTCATGAGCAGTCAGTTTATGAACCTGTATAAAACATACCAATTTTTGTCATCGTGGTAGAATCATAACTATAGCTAAAATCACTATTTTTAAAAATGCAGTGATCAGGTTAGGGAGGTGGCTCAGTATGTAAAGTGCATGCTCTGCATACATAAAGACCTGAGTTGGGATTCCCAGGTGTGGTGTACACACTTGCAATCCCTGGGGCTCACAGGTATCCTGGGGTGGGTGAGCTCTAGGTTCAGCAGGGGACCCCACCTCAAAGAATCAGATAGAGCCAACTGAGGAAGACCTGCAATGTGGACGACTCTCAGCATCAGCCTTTGGCCTTTACAAGCACACACATACCAGTACACATGCACCCATGCACACATACATGTGCCCACATATACAGACATGCACCCATGCACACATACAAACATGCACACACCACACACATACATATGCAAAAAAGTAGCCCTCATCCTCTATGCTATTTATACAAAGTCCTAAGTATTAAGTTTACAAAACTCCCTCTTCTTCTTTTCCCTTTCCATTTCCCTGCCATGACTGGCCGAACACAACTGGAAGTCTCATTATACTGAGCAGGCTAACTGCTCCACCCTTCCCATCTTGCAAGTACATTGAAGTGACACAATGTTACAGAAATGGCTTTATTCCTCAGAGAACTGCTTAACACTCAACCAGTGGATTGTATATGGAAACTAAGAATCATTCACAACATCTTATAACACTTAATGGTAAATTAACATTAGTGACAATTTCAGAGAGACAATCTTCTGTCCCTTGATTCTTCTCTGATTTGATTGTTATCTCATTCTCTGGAACTTTCTCCCGGCACATAGTCACTGTGTGCTAACCCATGGGATGCAGGCAGTCAGCTGCCAGCATGTGCATCTCTTAAACACAAACTGAATTCTGTGGCCTCTTTTTCATAGAAGTGCCATTTATTTCTTTCTTCCTGTGCCATCTTCATGGTCTTTTTCTTCTTCATAATATGTGAATAAAATAATAATAATAATAATAATAATAATTAGTCCACCTCTGGAAGATTCCTAGAGAGAGGCTTTTCCATCTCAGATTGTGCTAATCCTCAGATTAGTTAATAGTTCTAAAATGATCCCACCAGTTACCCTGAGTGGTTGAGCTTTTTTTTTTTTTTTTTTTTTTTGGTTTTTCTAGGTAGGGTTTCACTCTAGCCCAGGCTGACCTGGAATTCACTATGTAGTCTCAGGGTGGCCTTGAACTCCTGGCGATCCTCTGACCTCTGCCTCCCGAGTTCTGGGATTAAAGGCATGTGCCACCACGCCCGGCATGGTTGAGCTTTTAAATGCATTTGAGTCCTTATGATATGCAAAGTGCTGTGCTAGATTATGCAGGATTCTAGTCATGTCTTCTCCCTTTGAAAACAAAAGCCAGGTACAGTGGCACATACCTGCAGTCCCAGCTCTCAAGAGGCTGGATGAGGAGGATGCTGATTTGAGGTTAGTCTGGGCTGTAGAGAGATGTTGCATCAAAACAGCATGAAAATAAGAGTTTTCACATACTCATGACAACGGAAGCAGTGTAAGTATGAAGTAAGATGTCAAATGGTTCAATGCGGTGGACACACTGAAAGGTCAAAGCTGATTGGTTTTGAAATTAGAGAAATTATACAGGAGAAAGTTCATAAGCATCCCCATTATCTTCTACATAATCTTTACCCACACTTTTACTTTATTTTTCAGATTCAACTTATCAGTATATTAAAGGTTCTGCTGATGTTACACCCAACCAAGGTGTTTTCCCCAATGGACTTCAGTGTGTCACCATTTTAATTGGTGTCTATGACATAGAGACAGGCATGCCCCTGATGGGAGTTATCAATCAACCATTTGTGACTCAAGACCTAAATACACTCAGGTAAATAATGAACATTTTTGGTGTAGTTTGGTGTTAGAACTTATGGCCTCACCTTTGCTTATTGGGATTGTCATTCTACATGGCATATTCCCATGACATTCCCACTGAAAATCTGAACATTTGAATTAAAGTGTTTTTATTCTTTCTAATCCAATATTGGATTTGGCATAGTTTTATTTGGGGCTGAGTGTATATTGAAATAAATCTTAAAAGAAAAACTATAGTTGAGAAAATAGTTCTCAGCTTGGTTCAAGGGTAAGGTGCTTGCCTTGCAAGCATGAGGACTTAAGTTCAATCCCCAATACCCACATAAAAATACCAGGCATGGTGGTGCACACCTATACTCCCAGCACCAGGGAGGCAGAGACAAGAGGATCCTTAGAGCTCATGGGCTAGCCAGTCTAGTCTAATTGGGGACCTGCAGGCCAATGAGAGACCCTGACTCAAAAAGAGATGGATAGCATTCCTGAGAATAACACCCAGGGCTGTGCTCTGGCCTTCCCAGGCACGTGAAGATACATATGCAGGCACATTCACATGTGTGTCCACACACATACAACACATACACATACAAAAGTAAAAGAAATGCTATCTTGGAGACATCAAGGCTTTACATTTGGGATATAACCATCTTTTTCTCTGTTTCTAGAATCCACTCAAAACCAGATTAATAAAATGATGCCAAAGACTGTCTTCCAATACATTTGGGACATCTCTATATTCCCAGTTGAATTTCTGTATAACTTTAAAAGAAATTAAAACCAGAATGTGAAGTGTTCGGTGGGAAGGTTGACATTGTGGCGAGGACTGATAACTATGTGTGTCCATAATAATGCTGTCAGCATTGTTTCCCTTCCTGCTTCATCCTTTTGACCCTTTCTGTGATTCCTGGACAGAGCATGGAGAATGGCCAGGACCCCAGTGGCCCCTGTGTTTAGGGGCTAACTCCAGGGCATAGGAGATTCTTGGCTGTAAAAGCATCTTTTTTTTTTTTTCATTGAAAATAGATCATATTTTTTCCTTTATAGATGACTACACTTATTTTTTATTGATATTTGAGTTAAGGATAATTTGCTCATTAACAGTCTCAGTTTAAACCTGTTGCTGCTTTTTTCTCTACCCAAGCTTTCTTCCAAAGTAAATGTGTTTTGGCTGTGCATGGTAGTACACACCTGCAACCCCAGTACTCAGGAGGCTGGTGCACACTGATTACAAGTTCAAGGTTCAAGCTTTGAGCTACATAGTAAAGCTATGTCAACATGAGTGAAATTCATTAAAAAACTGAAAATCCTTGGGAATATTTGCAGAATTACTCATGGCTTGAAAATGGAGGTGTCTGACAAAGTAGTTAGTGCCCCAAATTCAGAAGTGAGACAGCTTGGGTTTGAATGCAAGGTCCGGGGCTTTAGTAAATGCTATACTTTCTCTAAGCCTTTGCTCTCAGCTGTAATTAAATTATCCAACATAGAGGATAAAGTGACACACTCATAAATGGAAGGTGCTGTTATGACTGATGTTGCCAAAACAATAACATTATGTGTCCATGTTTCTTGGTGTTAGCGGCCAAAATGGAGCTAGTGAACAAGAATTCAAAAGGAGTAAGCAAGAGACAGTGGGCTTACTATAACGATTGTAAGGGACTGGCAAGTCTCTTTAACGGTTCATCTTTTCTCCTATCAAACTTTCAATGACAAAAGTGCTAGTGAACCGTTTCAAGGTTTCTGGAGGCCAGAGGTCCCTTGGGCATTTCAGTGTTGTCCTAGCAGGATATGAGAACACTCTGTCTTTGTCTTTCTCTCTCTTAAGTAAGTAAATAAAAAAAGTAAAAATATATATATTTGTGACATTCCTGTCTGCAACAACATGGGCAGCTGCAGGCATGCAGCTAACTTGGAAATGAATTAGCTGCACCGTGTTTGCTTCTAGGCTTAGGGCCATTAAAACTCATTATGTGGTGATGAACGGTGCATTTTTTTCCATATCATTAAGTTGGAAAGCGGCCTGGATAATGAAAAACAAATACGATATTCTTCTCCTCCAGCTGAAATGTTCCTTCTTCTGCAGATGGAAAGGACGGTGCTACTGGGGCCTTTCCTACATGGGGACCAACATCCATTCCCTTCAGCTGGACATCGCTGGAAGAATCAGCACTGAAACCCAGACGGAAAAGGCCAGCTATGACGCGGAACTCTCGCCCCCCTTTTCGGCCATCATTAGTACAAGCGAAAAGGAGAGTGTCAAAGCTGCATTGTCACGTGTGTGTGGAGGTAGCATCTTCCGGGCAGCTGGGGCTGGCTACAAAAGCCTCTGTGTTGTCCAGGGCCTTGTTGACATTTACATCTTTTCAGAGGACACCACGTACAAATGGGATGTTTGTGCTGCTCACGCCATACTGAGGGCCATGGGTGGGGGCGTCGTAGACATGAAAGAGTGTTTGCAAAGAAGTCCCGATGCAGGGCTGGCTTTGCCACAGCTGCTGTACCACGCGGAAAACCAAGGCGCCTCTGGGGTGGATCGCTGGGCCAACCAGGGAGGACTGATCGCATACAGATCCGCAAGGCGGCTGGAGGCATTCCTGAGCCACCTTACCCAAAATCTTGCCTCCCTGGAGACACAGACATAGTACTCCGACATCAATGTGGCCTTAAGCCAAACGGAAGCTGTCTGCCATTATCTCTATCTGTTGAAGATAGTTTTGTCTTATTGGTGGTTCATATTCAACTCTCCTCTTTTGAGGACCATTTTCCATTACGTGTTCATATGTTTATTTCAATAAATTACTTATGCTCATGCAACAATTAAAATGACACCCGATATTCTTAACAGTGAATATTGTGCGGTTAATGTTGCTTGGAACAACACCTCAATAAAATATTGAAGAGGAAAAAAAATTCAGTCCATTTAGAATCAAAGTTAAAATGCCAAAGAAGATCCAACAGGTGTTTGCTTGAGTTTTGTTTCCTGTCTTGCAGAGGAAAGCAGCAATGTTAGTCTGTGACAGAGTAGAACTGTGAATTTGATTATATGGACAAGTCCATGCACCTTCAGTAGTGCTGGTGTTTCTTGTGACAGTGAACACCTGGGGCCTCATGGGTTTCTTCCCACCACAAGAGGCAGAGGAAGGAGTCAGAGACCACTGGGAATGGGATGAAGAGGTTTCTATCTGTTTTGCATATTTACTGCACTTTCTGCAATACCAGTGCAATGCTTTTGTTTTTATTGTGTTTTGAGGTAGGGTCTCACTCTAGTCCAGGCTGACTGGGAATTCACTATGTAGTCTCAGGCTGGTTTTGAACTCACAGTGATCCTCCTACCTCAGCCTCCTGAGTGCTGGGATTAAAGGCATGCTCCACAACACCCAGTACAGATTTTTTTAAAGAACATTTTTTATTTATTTGAGTGAGAGAGAGAGAGAGGAGAAAGGCACACAGAGAAAGCAAGAGGGAATATGGGCATGCCAGGGCCTCCTGTCACTGCAAATGAACTCCAGAAACATGCTCCATTTTGTGCATCTGGCTTTGCATGGCTACTGAGGAAGTGAACCCAGGCCAGAAGACTTTGCAAGCAAGCACCTTAACCACTAAGCAATCTCTCCAGCCCCAATTCCAATTTTTGTGTATGTCCAACTACATGCTCCTGGAGATGGACATATCCCTCTTTTACTATGTTTCCTAGCAGTCCTGGGAACCCTGGTGACACTGGAGGTGACAAACCTTCAGCTCTGACTTCTTTCCCTCCTTTTCCCTCTGGGGACCAACAGCTATTCTATAGAATCTTCTATTTTTCTACTATTACAAATGAAAGAAAATAAGTCAACTTGGCTTGTTTCTTCCAGTGTTCTTGTTCTAGTTGTTTAAATTATTGACAAATTATGCATATTTATGTTTTATATGATGCTTTGAAATATGAGTAGTATTTCAAGCTCATACCTCATTTTGGGCTATAAATACAATGCATTGTTAGTAACTATAGCCTGGACTTGTGTTGGGTGCATATACAGTATGACAAACTGTGTCCATTAAGTGAATTTTTAGGAAAATCTCCTATTTGCCATCTTATGCATAACTGGGCACATATATAATTAAAATAGATGCATCATGGTAAGAGACATGAGCAGTAGAGAAATGATTAGACCCTGGGGCCCTTGAATACTTTCCACTCAAGTAGTCCACTGCCCCTCCTGGCAGTGCATTTAAAACCTTTGCTATTACTTTACTCTTTTTTAAAATGTTTTATTTATTTATTTATTTATTTATTTATTTATTTGAGAGAGAGAGATACAGAAATAGGCAGGTAGAAAGAGAGAGAATGGGTGCGCCATGGCCTCCAGCCACTGCAAACAAACTCCAGATTCATGCGCCCTCTTGTTCATCTGGCTTACGTGGGTTCTGGAGAATCAAGCCTTGAACCGGGGTCCTTAGGCTTCACAGGCAAGCGTTTAATCACTAAGCCATCTCTCCAGCCCCTACTTTACTCTTGATAACATTTCTTGCTGCTTCATTATTTGCATGTCTCTTTAATTCTTTGGTCCAGATACCAAGAATCCAGGAACACCAGTCAGAGACCACTGGTGACACTTTCACCATTCTCTTTTATGATAATAGTTTATATTTATTGTCAAGTTGACAGGACATGGGCCTGGGCATGGCTGTGAGGAATTACCTCACTTAGGTTAGTTGAGGTGGGAAGACCCATCTTAACCATGGGTGGTACTATTCCATGGGCTGGGGTCATGGGCCATAGAAAAAAGAGCTGGCTATTAGCAGCGTTCATCGCTCTCTGCTTCCTCACTGTGGACTCAATGTGAGCAGCTGCCATGCGCTCCTGCCACCACGTCTTCCTCATCATAATGGACTGTGACCTGGAACTCTAAGCTGAAATAAATCATTTCTCCCTAAACAGAGTTTAGTCAGGTATTTTGTCTGACCAATGAGAGAGTAATACATCTTTGCAATCCCCCCACTGTGCCAGCCAGCCATTAGTAATCCCCATTCTACTCTCTGCTTTTGAGTTTTTAGATTCCTTTGAAATTATAGGGTATTTTTCCACGCCAGACTTATTTTGCTTAACATGGTGTCCTCTAGAATCGAGCATCAGACACAAACAACAGGACTTCCTTTCTAACGATAGTATTCGTGGTGGGAAAGTTTTCTCCTGGGGAGATGCGAAACACATGTCTTCACCCCAGATAGGGCTCAGATGACACACCAATGTGTAATTGCATCAATACCAGTTTGGTGAACTGAGTTGTGGGGTTTACTTACAGAGCAGGATGAGGAGTTGATTACTGGAATGTGGAACCCCTAAAGCAGCCCCATCACCAAGAAGTCTCATCCCATCTTGAATGATGACCTCCCTATGGCTGCCTGGAGCTCCCTATGTCAGGATTACCTCTGGGAATGGACTTACGGGCATGGAGACAACGCGGTACTTCTGTGGGAATCACTGTCCCTTGATCTTTTACCCTCTATGTTCTCTGTCTCCCCATGAGGCTATGAGACCTCACGCATCATTGAATACAGCTGGCACAGGGGGTGCCTGAGATCTCAGGTGGGGACTGATGGCCCTCCCCATGAACCTCCTTCTATGGGGGAATGTCAACAGGTCCAATCTCAAGAGTCTCTTGTGAGTTGCCCCAAATATTTTGATAAAGCTGTCAATAGTTGTTTACTGCTTTCAATGTGGAATTTGCCATACAACAGTGTTCCACTCTGTATATACAACATCTTTTGTCACTATAAAAACTCAGCCCCCCCCCCAAAAAAAAAATCCAAAAAAGCCAGGTGTGGTGGCACATGCCTTTAATCTCAGCACTTGGGAGGTGGAGATAGGAGGATCGTTGAGAGTTCAAGGTCACCCCTGAGACTACATAGTGAATTCCAGGTCAGCCTGGGCTAGAGTGAGACCCTACCTTGAAAAGAAGTAAATGAAATAAATAAATAAATAATCAGTTCATTTCAAAGGCCATAAGACAGTTTATTCTAGAACCAAATATGAATAGCACCTATTGCCTTCTAAAACAATGTTTAATTTATCTTGCCCATCTCATCCTTTAGAACATAAATTCCCACATATTATCCACCTCCATTGCCTAGACCATGTCTGGGCACACAGTGTTAAATACACAGACTGGATGTGTTGGGCCCAAAATCCTGACCGTAAGTAATAAATGGGGCCAACTACATCTCCACTTCTAGCCACTATTTCCAAATTACCTCTGCTAGAATGCTGCAACTCCTATAGTTGGCCAGTCCATTCTCAACATCAAACAACCACTTTAATGTTTAAAGAAAACGTACAGGCTCCCATGCTAGAGAACAAGTCTGGACACATTTCCAAAGATAGCATATGCAGGCCCTGCACCTATATTAAGAGTTAATGGGAGTGGAATGGTGAAATTGCATTTCCTCCCCCCTCTCATCTTTCTGATCATAGGGCAGGAATGACAGTTGTAATAACATACTGTAATTGGCCCTTTGTCATGACAGCAAAAGCTAAGCACTTCCATCCAGGCTGGGCAGTGAGTTACAATCGTGCTCCTTTTCTTCTTTTTCTTCTTCTTCTTTTTTGTTTTTTGGTTTTTCGAGATAGGGTTTCATTCTAGTCCAGGCTGACCTGGAATTCACTACGGAGTCTCAGGGTGGCCTCTGCCTCCCGAGTGCTGGGATTAAAGGCGTGCGCCACCACGCCCAGCTTTGTGCTTCCTTTTCTATACCTTAGCACACATATTTCTAAAGTAAGGAAAGTATGTGGAGATGGCTTTCCCAATGCATCCTTTCAAACAAGTCAACCATGCCCATGGTGTTGTAAAATATTAGAATAACTGTAAGAACAAACGCATGGTCTGGTCAAAGAATCATAGCAAACAGGGAAAGTACTTAAAATGTCACAGAGGGTTGATGTATTCTTTTTCTTGGGGCTTAGAAAGTAGTTCCATTAAAGTGAGAAATATGTTGCTTTCATGTTTTTTCCCCCAATGACAGATATCTTTATCAGTTTATCATATGAATGTACCATAAGCCAGGGAATGGGTGTAGCAGGTGAGTTCTATAGTGTTATTTTTAATTCTAAGGCTTATGATTTGATTATCCATATTGCTCTAATAATCATGAACTAAATGTCCAAATGGTGGCCACTAGCCTCAAGCATCTGCTGTGCACATCACGTGTGGCTAGTCCAAGTTTAATGTGTTCTAAGTGGAAATAAACACTGGATTTTTATGAAAAAAAAAAGTGAAATATTTAAATTTTTTACACTTATTACAATAGAAGGGATAATGGTTTAGATATGTAGGGTTAAATAAAATATATTGCCACATTTAATGTTACCTGTTCATTTGTCCATTAATTAATGTTGATACCAGAAAATTTAAAATTACATATGCAATTGCCATTATATGCCTATGGGAAAGTGCTGACTTCTTAAACCCTCCATGTCAGCCTCTAATAATGCCTGACCAGTGTCCATTTCAGATTTCTTTCAGACTTTCAATAAACTATAGGGCAAAATAAAATCATAAAACCTAAGTCATGAATATTTGCTTCTTTTAAGGATCTTTAGTAATTTTACTTTGTAAAATTGTGGTAACAGATATTTCCCATTCTACTTGTCTGAGTGCAGTTCTGTGGTGAAGTATATGTCCACATTATATAGAAACATCACCATCATACATCTATGAACTTTTCATCATCCCAAAAATGTTAGCTCCATAATAAAATTTCCCATTTGTCCCCCAGAGTCTAATAACCACTACTCTATTTTCTCTCTCTCAGTTTGGCTACTTTAGTTACCTCAGATGAATGGAATCATGCCTTTGTCTTCGTGTGTGATTGGCTTGTTTGACTTAGTGTATGATCTTCAGTGTTCACCTGTGGTGTAGTGGGTGTCAGAATTTCCTGCCTTTCTAAGGCTGAATGTTATCCCACTGCATGTATGCTGGCATTATGTTTATGCATTCATTGGCTGATGGACATGTGAATTTCTTTCACCTTTTGGCCACTGTGAACAGAGTTGTTGTGTCCAGTGAATACACAAATACTGCATAATAGATTTAATATGGAAGAACAGAGAAGTCAATCACTTCATTGAAGGCAGGTAAAATTATATCATACTTGATCACAGAAGTCCGAATAAAAATGCTATGCTGAACTAGGCAGGAGGAGCAGTAGAAATAAAGTTTCTCTAAGAACAAAGAGCTAATGAGTACTAAATATTTTATGAGCAAGTCTAGTAATAGAATTATATTCTTATAGATGCCAGTCCCCTATCTCACCTGGAGAGATGTTCAGCAGTTAAGGCGCTTGTCTACAAAGCCTAAATACCTGGGTGCGATTCCCCAGTTCCCATGGAAAGCCAGATGCATGGTGGTACATGCATCCGGGGTTTGTTTGCAGCAGTTGGAGCCCCGGAGCGCCTGTCCTACCTCTCTGTGTGTGTCTCTGTCTCTCTCTCTCTCTCTCTGCTTGCAAATAAATAAATAAATAAAAATTTTAAAAAAATTTATGAGTTCTTGAAATAGTTTAGTAACCTTCCCCAGATCTAAGTCAAGCTCTTATTACCCAGTCTGAAATATCTCTTCTGCAATTACTTTGTAAAGAATGGGCATAAAATGACAAGTTGTTTAGGGTTTTGATTTTGCTTAGAGTACTTTACTGTCTGCATTTTAGATAATTGAGTCCTAGAGCAGTACTCAAGTTCAGTTAGTGAAATCTAAAAGAATGAGAACTATCAGAACACATTATCTTTGATAAAGGAAGATGCTGTTTTGCATGCCCTTTGTTTGGTTAAGCATACAACTGTTTGTTACAATGTGAGGAGGAAGGGCTGACCATCTTCCTTGATATCTACTAAGTATAACCTACCAAAAAAAAAAAAAAAAAGGCTTACTGGGCTGGGCAGATGGCTTACCAGCTAATAGTGCTTGCTGCACAAGCATGGGGGCCTGAGAAGGCTGAAGACCACTCAAATTTGATTCCCCAGCACTCACGTAAAAAGCTGGGTTTTGCCACACACATCTGTAACCCATCTTGGTGGCAGGAAGTAGAGACTATAGAATTGCTAGGGTTCATTGATGGAAAATGGCAGCTCCTGGGTGAGTGAGACTCTGTCTCAAGGAAACATCAGATGACCAAGAGAATGGGGTGCATGCATCTGTACACACACAAGCAGACACTACAGACATATCCCATCACACACCATGCCACACATGCTGTACACACACACACACACGTTTAATGAACTATAGTAGATTGTGCACTTATAAGAATCCTTGCTGATTTCAGATTTGAGCTTACAGGCAGGGCCAAAGCCATAGACAAGTAAATATAGGCCAGAATAGATAACCAAAAAAAAAAAAAAAAAAAAAAAAAAAAAAAAAAGGAAAGAAGAAGCTGTTTCCTAGCAACAGGTTATGGTACTTCGCTGTTTCCTCGAGGCATCATTTGTCCAGTGTTGGATTCCACTGTTAGTTATCTCTAAACTTTAGTAATGAAATCATAGTTTTAAATTTTAAAGTTGTTTTTGTGATGATGAATAATAGAGAAATAGCTTGTGAAGACACTGAGTACAATAATAAAAGCAATTAGCATTTAGTCGGCACAATTTTCTGTTTTAGATTCTATCTAGAGTTATCCATTAACATTTTGCCACTTTATTATGTTCCAGCTACCAATTTATTCCTTCTTCCATGGAGTCACATACAATTCTATATTTCCCCACCAGTATTAAGTAGACAAAGACATTTAGGGAATACTTGTTTACTGCTGTTTTGCCTCAATAGGCCAAAATGAAAAAACTTGACAAACTGTATAATTGCTAACATTAAAACTGTAAAAAAATATTACAAGGGAAAACACAGGGCTCATAGATATGGATTGACCACCACCTACATGACCTTGTTACATCCTAATCCAGGTAACCTCTTTGGATCTCACTCTTCTCATGTGGCAGCTGACTGATGCCATCCCTCTGGAATGATGCTAGAAAAAAAACAATGTAAGTAAACTAATGGAGTTCATCGATGAAATAGAGCCTTTAATAGTGTACCCACCCTAAAAGTGATCAGGAAACAGAACCATCATGAAATAAATGAGAGATCGATCTTGTTTACACAATAATTTGGACAATTTATTGCAAAGTTTAATCATTTATTTATTTTTTTTTAAAATTTTTTATTGACTTTTAATCTTACATACCAAAAGAAACCCCACCTGATATTTCCCTCCCCTCCCCCATTCCACTTTAGAACTCCAGTCTCCATCATATCCCCTCCCTTTCTCCATTAGTCTCTCTCCTAATTTGATGACATCATCTTTCTCTTCTATTTTGAGGGTCTTGCAAAGGTATTGCTAGGCACTGCAAGATCATGGATATCGAGGCCAATTTCTGCCTGGGCAGCTGCATCGTAAGAGGTCATATCCTTCCTTTGGCTCTTCCATTCTATCCGCCCCCTCTTCCGCAATGGTCCCTGAGCCACTGGAGGATGTGAGAGAGGTGTTTCAGTGCTAGGCACTCCTCCATCCCTTCTTCTCAGCACTATGTTGCCTTTTGTGTCATCCCAGTGGTCATCACCATCTGAAAAGAGAAGCTTCTCTAGCCAGAAGTAAGAATAGCGTTAATATGTTGACATGAACATTTAGTGTAGTGTCCCCAGGGCAGCTTGGTGGGGATAATATATACCTTTAGTCAGACATGAGCAGGCTTATACCCCCAAGGCTCATGACCTCACCTACCATAGACTTTTACTTAGGTTTTTCAGTACCGGGTATGTATTCCCTCCCGTAGAGAGGGCCTTCAGTCCAATTATGGAGCAGTTGGTTACCCCAAGAGTAGACACACCACTATTGCACCCGTTCAGTCATTGGGCCTGTCTGGCCAAGCTTGAATATTCAGCATCCACTATGTTCACTGTTGATGGCTTCTGTCTCCCATACGCTGCGTGCAGTGCAGCTTTTTCCAGCTTTCAGTTGGCTGGTCTACAGGGAGAAGGTTTTCTGCTCAGCACCAGCTTGCTTTCTCAGTGTCCTTGCCTCTCAGGCATGAGATGTCTTCAGCAATAGGGTCTTACTATCTATTTCTCTAGGGAAACCAAGGGCTTTGGCAAAAGCCTTAATGTTTTGGAGGCTACCAGGACCTCCTTGGCCAACATCTCACTGGAAGGAGTTCCATCCCAGGTACTGAAAATTTTCTAGTAACAGTCTACATCTTCTAGACGTGACCTTATTCAAAAAAGTAGTTTTACATATGTCTTATTGATAATATCTTGAGTTTAGATTGTCCCTCCCCTGCCCTTTTTTGTATGCATTCTCTTCCCATGGCCTCGCTTAGGCCATTCCCCCCTGTACTCAGTTCTTCTACTTATATATGTGTATTACCATACACTTAAGTCCTTCCCTTTCTTCCCTCCCTTATAGCCTTTTACCCGCTTACTGGTTTCTGGTACCTATTTTTGGTTCCAGTTCATACACAAGTCTATACATTGGTAGCTAGGATCCACATATGAGAGAGAACATGTGACGATTGACTTTCTGAGCCTGGGTTACCTCACTAAGTATAATCCTTTCCAGATCCATCCATTTCCCTGCAAATTTCATAATTTCATTTTTCTTTACTGCTGAATAGAACTCCATTGTGTAAATGTACCACAACTTTATTATCCACTCATCTGTGGATTTGGACATCTAGGCTGCTTCCATTTCCTAGCTATTGTGAATAGAGCAGCAATAAACATGGTTTTGCAAGTATCTCTAAGGAAGTGAGAAGAGTCCTCTGGATATATGCCTAGGAGTGCTATAGCTGGATCATATGGTAAATCTATTTCTAGCTGTCTCAAGAACCTCCACACTGATTTCCACAGTGGCTGGACCAGCTTACATTCCCACCAACAGTGTAGAAGTGTTCCTGTTTTTCCGCATCCACGCCAACACTTATTGTCATTTGTTTTCTTGATGGCAGCCATTCTGACAGGAGTGATATGGAATCTCAAAGTGGTTTTAATTTGCATTTCCCTGATGGCTAAGGATGTAGAACATTTTTTAGATGTTTATATGCCATCTGTATTTCATCTTCCGTGAATTCTCTATTTAGTTCCATAGCCCATTTTTTAACTGGGTTGTTTGAATTCTTGTTATTCTGTTTTTTGAGTTCTTTGTATATTCTGGATATTAATCCTCTGTCAGATGAATAACTGGCAAAATTTTTTCTCCATTCTGTAGGTTGTCTTTTGCTCTATTCACAGTGTCCTTTGCTGTACAAAAGCTTTGTAATTTTATAAGGTCCCAGTGGTTGATTAGTGCTTTTATTCTCTGAGCAATTGGAGTTATATTCAGAAAGTCCTTGCCTATTCCAATATGTTGAAGAGTTTCCCCTACTTTTTCCTCTAGCATTTTCAGAGTTTCAGGTCTGATATTAAGGTCCCTGATCCATTTGGACTTGATTCTTGTGCAAGGAGAGAGACAAGGATCTATGTTTATCCTTTTACAAACAGATGTCCAATTTTCCCAGCACCACTTGTTAAAGAGGCTATCTTTTCTCCAATGAGTATTTTTGGCGTTTTTGTCAAAAATCAGGTAGCTGTAGCTGTCTGGATTAATATTTGGGTCTTCTATTCTGTTCCATTGATCTACCTGTCTGTCCTTGTGCCAGTACCATGCTGTTTTTGTGACTATGGCTTTGTAGTATAACTTAAAATCGGGTATGGTTATACCACCTGCCTGATTTTTGTTATGCAAAATTGTTTTGGCTATTTGAGGTTTTTTGTGTTTCCAGATGAATTTTAGTATTGTTTTTTCTATTTCTGTGAAGAATGCTATTGGGATTTTAATGGGGATCGCATTAAATGTGTAGATTGCTTTTGGTAAGATTGACATTTTCACTATATTGATTCTTCCAATCCAGGAGCATGGAATGTCTTTCCATTTCCTTGTGTCTTCTGCAATTTGTTGCTCGAGTTTTTTATAGTTCTCATTGTAGAGATCCTTCACTTCCTTGGTTAAGTTTATTCCAAGGTATTTTATTTTTTTTGAGGCAATTGTGAATGGGAGAGATTCCCTGATTTTATCCTCTGCCTGTTTGTTGTTAGTGTATAGAAAAGCTACTGATTTCTGTGTGTTTATTTTGTATCCTGCTACATTGCTAAAAGTGTTTATCAGCTCTAATAATTTGCTGGTAGAGTCCTTAGGATCTGTTATGTATAGAATCATATCATCTGCAAATAATGATAATTTGACCTCTTCCTTTCCGATTTGTATCCCCTTTATGAGTGCCTCTTGCCTTATTGCTATGGCTAAGACTTCCAATACTATATTAAATAATAGTGGAGAAAGTGGACACCCTTGTCTTGTTCCTGAATTTAGAGGAAAAGCTTCAAGTTTTTCCCCATTAAGTATTATGTTGGCTGTAGGTTTGTCATAAATAGCTTTTATTATGTTGAGATATGTACCTTCTATTCCAAGTTTCTGTAGTACTTTCACCATGAAGGGGTGTTGGATTTTGTCAAATGCCTTTTCTGCATCTATTGAGATGACCATGTGATTTTTGTCCTTCAGACCATTTATATGGTGTATTACATTTATGGATTTGCGTATGTTGAACCATCCCTGCATCTCTGGGATAAAGCCTACTTGGTCAGGGTGAATAATCTTTCTGATATATTCTTGTATTCTGTTTGCCAGTATTTTGTTGAGAATTTTTGCATCTATGTTCATGAGGGAGATTGGTCTATTAATCATTTATTTTTAATCTAATAAGATAATGTTAACAACTAACACACTGAGCACTATAGATTCCAAATGCTGCTGTTATCTATATTTTACATACAGTATGTTTACATATATTATTAAAAATAATGAGCAAAAGCTATGTATCTGGATGCCATACTATAGCTCTCTTTTTTTGTTTTACCTGAGTAGATGTTTTATTTACATTTAACAAACTCTAATTTACTTAGATCTGCTTTTAAATGGATCCTCCACATATTCTTTTCACTTATTATTCTCTATGGCAGCCACCTGCTTTCCCTTCCATCTGTAACTCAGCCTGGCTATTCTCAGAGGGTGAGTGCCTGAGAAGAGCATGTGAGCAGAGTCTAAAGAGCATGGTCATTTAGTGCACTTTTTTTTTGACACACGGTCTCACTATGTAGCCCAAGCTGCCTTTAAAATTGTGATTCTCATGTCTCAGCTTACTGGTTTACATCACCACATCCAGCTTTTAAAAATTGTATTTATTTGCACACGTGCATGAGCACAACAGGATCTCTTGCTGCTGCAGACAAATGCCCATCTGGCTTTATGTGGATGGCTGGGGAACTGAACCCAGGGTGTCAGGCTTTTCTAGCAAGCACCTTTAACTGCTTAATTATCACTCCAGCCTGCTACCAGCATCTTAATAAGTAAACATACATAATAATGGGTTTCATTATGACATTTTCATCCTTATATATACCACTGTACTTTGCTTATATGCACCCCACCCCACATCCCTTGATCCTCATCTTCATTAGCCCTCTTCCCTCCCCGCAAGCAGTCCTTCTGCTTTCACACCATATACATTTATGCATACTTAAAATGTTCCAAATGTCCATATATGACTACATCTTAGTCCACAGCAGTACACAGGTTCAAATTAGTGGTGAGGAGAATATTTGAAACTTAAATCTAACAGAATGAGAACCATCAGAATACATTGCATTTGGTAAAGACAAACTGTTTTATGAGCTCTATGCTTTAGTTAAATGCACATCTGTATGTTGTGGGTCAGTGAGGTATAAAACAAGGAGAGACCAACCATTTTCCTTGATCTCTAGTAAGTATTGCCTCCCACAAAAGAACTTAATAAACTCAAGTGTGTAGTTTGCACATTTGTAAGAATACAGAATACATAATACTAATATATAAATATATTATAATACATAACATACTTAGTAGTATATAATGTTGTATAATAAAATATATACATATATGTGTATATATATATTTAGGTATGTGTATATAATATATAATAAATTATATGCAATATATAGTGAATTATATCTAATTATACATTATAATTAATATGTGATTATAATACATTATATGTTGTATAACTTAATACATTGTACATTGTATAATGTATAGTCATAATCACAAGTTAAACTATTCTACATATATAGCTAATTGCAGAATCCACATATTGATTTTGATTTTTTATTTAAAATATTTTATTTTTATTTATTTATTTATTAGAGAGCAAGAGAATGGGCATGCCAGGGCCTCTAGACACTGCAAATGAACTCCAGATGCATGTACCACCTTGTGCATCTGCCTTACAGGGAAATGAACCTGTGTCCTTAGGCTTTGCAGGCAAGCACCTTAAATGCTAAGCCATCTCTCAAGCCCCACATATTGCTTTTCTTATACCCCATTTTCCTCTCTCTCCTCCTCCTACCTTCTTGTACTTTTATGTTGTGTGTGTGTGTGTGTGTGTGTGTGTGTGTGTGTGTGTAATTTTAAGGTAAATAAAATAGTATGCCTGGCTCCCAAATACATTTGTATATTTTCAATATTTTGCCCCAGTCCTGGATCCCTCTATTGCAGGCCCCCATATGAGATTTTTAAGTGTGAAAGGAAGAGTATTCTGTAAAGTGCTGATAACATTTTAATGGCTGCAGTAAGTGTTATAGTGATTGGAGTGTAAAGAACAGATAATGCACCTATGTGTAAAACCACACTCTGTCCTCCTGCCCAGAGGTAGTTGATCCAGAAGTCTGCAGTATCAATGTACTTCACTTCTAACATACTCCCCCCTTTCTGGCTCTCTCTTTCTTTTTTGAGGTAGGATTTCACTCTAGCCCAGGCTGACCTGGAATTCACTGTGTAGTCTCAGGGTTGCCTCAAACTCACAGCAATCCTCCTACGTCTGGCTCTCCTGACTGCTGGCATTAAAGGTGTGTGCTACCCTACCTGTCAGCAGAGCTCTATTTCAGTGTGGATCAGGTTTAAGTGCAAGTGTCTGAAATGCCCAACAACAACTTTAAATGAGATAGAAATGATTTCTCACAGGAGTGGAGCAGGATGTGGTATGGAGCAAGCTGAACGCATTCCCCAGCCCTGACTGTGGCTCTTTTTTCTCCTGGGCAAGGACAGCTGGATCTGCATTTCCCACAGAAAGAAGGTCAGATGACTTTCCATCTCATTGGCCACAACCTAGTCACATGACTACATCAAGTTGTCAGAGAAGGTGGAAAATATAATCTCTTTTCTGGGCAGCCATGTACCCATGTCAGAACGCTGCCATCCTCTAAGATTGGAAGCAGGGATAAAGGGACAGCTAACAATCTCTATCTCTCAGGGCACCTGCACTGTCCAGCCTTTGGCCTTGGCCTCACCTCTGAGGTCTGGTGGCCCACATAGCCTGAAGCCAATCCCTAGCCATGCTCACTTTAACAGCCCCATAAACAAATGCATCCATCAAGACACCAAAGAAATGGAACTTCCCCATAACACAGACATAATGGAATTTTAATGCAAATACAAATGCATATTTTCCTCTCTGAGACCTGAGACAATTTGAGATCTTTGGCCCTGGCAAGTTGCCTGGAAGCCTGCTGCCTCTTTGTATCATAATACAATTGTATGCTGCTCTGTGTGTTGCCTGCTGAGAATGTAGACAAACCAGTGTCCATCTTTGCCTTACAGACCTTGCTGAGCCAATCTATAAAAGACTGAGTCTGCCTGGTTCCACCCACAGTGCTCCATGTCCTGCACCAGAGCGCTATAGCCATATTAATGCAATCAGCTTTAATCAGAGTAACCATGTCCAAAATGACACCAACATTACATGGTAGAAAAAGATAAAATAGAAATGTACATACTTGCTGTTTCCCAAAAGAAAACAAAACTTTTGCACAATTGTCTTTTTGTTCTCAGCTTGTTTGCAATTTTCTCTATGTAATAAATGTCATAAAAATGTAGAGAAAGTAAGTTGTAACTTTTTCCATGTGTAGTTAGCAGCTCTACTTAAATATGGCTTGGTAGTTAGATTGAAAAACATGTTCATAAAAGCAAGCCTAAGTAACTGCAGATGTCTGCTTAGAAAGGAACTTAAGGTGCTGGGGAGATGGCTCAGTAGTTTAAGGCACTTGTTTGCAAAGCCTGACAGCTCAGGTTCAAGTCCTCAGAACCCAAAGAAAAACCCATGCACAAAGTGGTACATGCATCTAGAGTTTGTGTGCAGTTGCAGAGGCCCTGGTGTGCCCATCCTTACTCTTTCTCTCTGTATGTGTGTGTCTCCCAAATAAATAAAAATATTTTAAAGAAAGGAACTCAAAGCCTGGCATGCATGCAAACAGAGCTTTGGAAATGGTCTGGTGAGTAGCTGTTTTTATCACTGACCTTTTCTGAAAAGGTTTTGTTTGCTTATTTCTAATACTCAAATGTGCCAAATTTCTGGTTCTAATAAAACACGTGTGGTTCTAAATGAGAATTTTCTCTTTTAGGCCATATTTTTAATGTTCCTATTCTTAGCCAAGCTCTGATGATGTCCAAATAAGAACTTTCTCCTCTTTTCCTTTTCTTAGGAAGTCAGATGATTGCTGGCCTGGCTCTGTGAACCTGTGCAGTTGCACAAGGCTCCCTACTTGGGTCACCAAGCTTGGTTTAATGATATGGAGTGATATTCTTAAAAATGTTATCTTCAAACACACCTCTTTAAGTTGAATGCACAATGAACATGTGCACAAATGGAGGTGGTTATGCTGAACCTTCTCTGCAATCTAAACGTTGCATGGCGATGTTTTGCTATGATGAAAACAGAGGACAGAATCCTTTTCCTTGTGACATTGCACCTCATTGGGCCACATATGCAAGCCTTTATTCTCAATTACTGGACTCCAAAACATACACAAACCCAAAATTTTGCCAGAGTGCTTGAACTGTATGTAGCAAGACCACTTGGGCAGCTGTAAATTACTCTCTGAAGACAGTGACTCTGTCATTGCTCACTGGGATCTGAACCTTGTGTGTTGGAAAGGATCTCTGCAGTGTTAATCCAACCATGTCTTCTGAGAACCTTTTGTGGAAAGGTGTCTCAGACTTCTTATAGAGCATCATTACACCCACAGGCAGCTGCTCGCATCCAGGAGGGAAGGCAGACTTCAGTGATTGGAAGCTAAACAAAATTGGAAGTTACCCTGTACCTCATCCATCAAGTTTTTCCACACGAGAATGAGTTCTCATTGGTTTCCTGCCCTTATATTTTTGATTGATTTATTTTATATTTTCTGTGTATGTGTGTGTGGAGGACAGAGGTTGATATTTGATGTCTTCCATCAGTCACTCTTCACTTCAATCTTTGAGACAAAGTCTCACTGAATTTAGAGCTCACCAATTCAATTCATTGGTGACTAGCTAGCCAGTGAGCCCTAGGATTTCCTGTCTCTGCCTTCCTTGCTGCCAAGGCCAGCATTTCATGTGGGTTCTGGGAATCTGGACTCAAGTCCTCATATGTGCACAGCAAACACTTTACCCACTGAGCTCTCGCCCCAGCCCATTTTCCTCCCCTTTGAACACTGAAAAAGCATCATTTCTTTGCATGGTAACAAATCATGTGATTTGTGAAATTATGCTTTGGTCATCTCCAACACAGGCGAGACATACAGTATGTGTTCTCCCTGCAGCTCCACTCACAGTATCACATCCCCGCTCCACACCCCCCAAACACAGCATCCCTGCAGACCTGTGGCAGGGTGGTTGGGGAGGCTGAAACAAGCCCATGGTAAGTGCACTGTATGATGAAGAAGCTGAGTCACCAATAGCTCTTAAGACCCAAAAGTTATTGGAAACACCGAGGGGACTATGACATTCTAAGAAAGATGAAAAAGCCAGGAAACCAATCACAGACTGTGATTGGTAAGTCCAGCAAAGAGAAAGTGCTAGAATGTGCATGGGTACGAAGAAGTGTAATAACCATTGAGTTCATATCTGTGGTAGTTTGAATATATGTCCCCCAATATATTCAGTATTTTATTAGTTTATAGTTTGCATCTGCAATCACCTTGCTAGAGGCAAGGTCACTGGGGGCCCGGTCTTAAGGTGTGGTGATGGGTTTGAGATTCCATTGTAAAGATATGCAAATGTGTCTAGCAGGAGTTCCTGAAGTCTGCTGTGTGACCTTTTGGCTGTAGTTAGTTTTGCTCTGTGTGCTGTGGTGGCTGGTTGGCTTTCTCTCTCTGCTTGGCCCTGTGAAGGCCAGTTGCTTCTCCTGCCATTATGGAACTTCCCCTGGATCTGTAAGCTTCAATAAATAATATCCCTTCCTCCATAACTGTGCCTGGTCTGGAAGTTCATCTCAGCGAACCTGAAGCTGTCTGCAACAGTAAAGTGGTACCGAGGAGTGTGGGGTGAGATGAACCTGACCGTGTGGATATTTGTCTTTTGGAACCTTTGTTTTGGAAGAATGGGCATGGACTTGGTGTTTGCAACTGAAGATGCCTTCTGGAGTGGTAAGCCAAGTTTTATGGACTATTCTGATGAGAGTTTGAGAATGCTAAGTGCAGATAGTACTGAACTTCGAGGCTTGGCTTATGAGCTTTCTAAGGGGAAGGAAAGACTGCAGAGGACTTTGTTGGAACTGGGCTACTGGCATAAGGGATGGCTACGTTCTGCTATCCAGGCCCTGAAAGTTTGATCAAGGTTAAATTTGTAATGGACTGATGTGCTTGGCTAAAGATAACAGACTGAGACTTTAAGATTTTAAGTTTGAAAACCTGAAGCAAGTTAAAAGTAGAGGCATGGAGACTGGTTTAGCTTCTATTGTCAACCACATTAGCAATCTTAAGGAAGGTGGAAGGAAGGTGGCCTGATGACTGATTTACATTAAAACAATGGAGAGGATGCCTGAGGAAAGACTGTTAAAAATGCAAATTCTTGGGAAGAGCTGACTGGAGAAGGAACCTGCTTTTCAAGGCTATGGTTTATTTTGTTCCTGGATTAAGAATATGGCTGTGTCCTGCACACCTGGTATTAGTTTTGGAAATATGAAAAATGCATGGAGTGGTCATGAGTTGCACACGGTTCCAGGAGCCGCTGTTGAGATGCAGCATGAGACAGGGCATGAAGACCCTCAGGAATAGGCTGGAAGAGCCTTTGGAAGATGGACCGTGGTTTGCATGGAGACCTGAAGATGTTTTGGATATACCAGGACTGTGCAAAAGGGCTACCATGGAGTGCAGTGTTGGCATGGGATGAAAGTTTTCCCTGGAGACTCTGCCCAGCTGGAGGGGCGGAATTGGAAAACATGGAGACTGTCAGTCTATGGTTATATTGAACTTGAACTGCAGAAGTTTGATGACGGCTGATGATGATTGAGTTTGCATTGTTTTAGTTTCTCCTTGCTATGCCTTATACCAATTAAAATGTTTACTCTGTGCCTTTACATGTTGAAAGCATTTAACTTGTTTGATCTTACAGGACTCACTATCTTAAGTTGATCAAGACTGTGAGAACCTTTGAAATTGGACTGAGTACAATTTACAATGTGTGATAGTTATAAATCTATTGGGGACCAGGAGCTAAATATATTGGGGGCCAGGGGCGGAATGTGGTAGTTTGAATATATGTCCCCCAATATATTCAGTATTTTATTAGTTTATAGTTTGCATCTGCAATCACCTTGCTAGAGGCAAGGTCACTGGGGGCCCGGTCTTAAGGTGTGGTGATGGGTTTGAGAGTCCATTGTAAAGATATGCAAATGTGTCTAGCAGGAGTTCCTGAAGTCTGCTGTGTGACCTTTTGGCTGTAGTTAGTTTTGCTCTGTGTGCTGTGGTGGCTGGTTGGCTTTCTCTCTCTGCTTGGCCCTGTGAAGGCCAGTTGCTTCTCCTGCCATTATGGAACTTCCCCTGGATCTGTAAGCTTCAATAAATAATATCCCTTCCTCCATAACTGTGCCTGGTCTGGAAGTTCATCTCAGCGAACCTGAAGCTGTCTGCAACAATATCCTATAATGCTTCCATAGTCTGTTAACAACAAAACACACACAAGCTATGAAAATGGAAGAATTCTGATGATCTCACATAGGTTAAACACACACATCTTCATTGGAAAGTGGTGTTACATGATATAAAAACGAGTGGTAACAGTCAAACTTTTCTTTCCTAGAATGGGATCAAACAGCAACAACACCATGACATGTTGAGAAATATACCACAGAAAAAAATTCTCTTTACTCTGGTGCATTAGTGACACCTTTGTTCCTGCTTTTACAAGGGTGCCACATTTTCCTTGTGTGCTGGTCATACATATTATGTCAGCAGCTCAGAATCAGCCCATTTCTGTGTTAGACCTCACTATCTTTTGTCCTATCTCAATTTTTGTTGTATTTGCTAGTCAGGCCAAAACACAATCCACAGAGGAGCTGGGTTTATATCACCTGAAGGTCCTCTTTAGTTACTTGAAAAGTGAGAAGATAATGTGTAACTGAATCAAGGCACCTCTCCTGGCATGCTGGCACATCCAGCACTTTCTTAACAGTTTCTGCAAGCCTCATACTGTCCACCAGGTGCCGCTACCAGGTTTGCAGAAACAGGTAACATTAAAGGTAATTTGTGACAAAGTTCTTGTTTGGCTGGCTATCCACTTTCAGTGGATTACATAACTGCATCATTGTGTTTTAAATAAAGTTTTTCTTAACTACTCCTTTTATGTGGTTTTAAATGTTCATTACATGCTCCTTCAAGAATTTAAAAGCATGGAGAAATTTTTTTTTTCAAAAGATGGAGTCAACATCTAGCTGAAACTATTGCCTAACATTTGAGTTATTTTTTCACATTGTTTTTCTTCTCTGCATAAGGGAATAAAAACTTAAGCCACAGTATTGGAGGAGATATTTGCAAACATATCTGATGAAAGACTTGTATATAGAAGAAATAAAGACTTCCCATGAATCAATGGGAACAAGACAGAAAGTCCAAGTGAAAACAGAGTACCCATGTGGTCAACACACACGTGAAAAGGCGTAAACATCCTTCCCTCCTCCTCTCTTCCTTCACTCAAGTACTGGTACAGTAATTTCACTCAGCTTCCCTGAGAACCTAATCTGCAAAGTCAGTATTCATTACTGTTGGGGAGGCAATGACTGGGACAGGGCAGGAGAGAGGTTTCTGGGGGTGCCAGTACATCTATTATCTATATCTCAATGGCAGGTGCATAGGAACGTTCATTTAATAAAATTGGATGTATGTACTTAAAACATATGTTTTATTATAACTAGTTATATTTCATAATAAGCCAAACTTTGCAGCACAGGCTACTCAGGAGGTTGGGGCAGGAGAATAGCAAGTTCAAGTACTTCCTGGGCTACAAAGTGAGTTTAGTACCAGCCTGGGCAACTTACTGAGTCTCTGTCTCAAAATAAAACATAACACAAAGGGCTAGGGATATAGTTCAGCAGTACAGTGATTGGTAGAATGTGCAGGACCCTACGTTCAATTCCTATTACTGCCCCCAAATAAAAGTAAAATAGGACAATGAATTACTTGAATGTACATATTTGAATGCTTCTCTATAACATCAAGATAAGTTTTTACAGGTGGAAAATTCAGGTGCTTATTGACGACAGCTACAGAAAAAGGTATGCTAGGTGCCAACTCCAAGAGGAGGCTCCTTGCCCACATGGTGCCAGTGCTGTAGTGATCATCACTCATTCATATCTATGTGAAATAGATCAGCTTTAAAAAAATATTTTGACATTTTATATATTTATTTATTTATTTATTTGAGAGAGAGAGAAAGAGGCAGAAAGAGAGAGAGAGAATGGGCACACCAGGGCCTCCAGCCACTTCATATGAACTCCAGGTGCATGTGCCCCCTTGTGGCTTATGTGGGTCCTGGAGAGTCGAACTGAGATCCTTTGGCTTTGCAGGCAAATACCTTAACCGCTAAGCCATCTCTTCAGCCCGTAGATCAGCTTTTTTATTCCATTGTTCTTCTTCAGATCAAATTACATGCTTACCAGACTATTGATCATTTGTAAGAGGAAAACTACTGTGTTCCTTGAATTACACCATTTTATTGTAGGGAGTAGACAAAAGTTTAAACATTTGCATGGATGGAACCTGTAAAAATGAGCAAAAATTATAGAGAAGCAAGTATGACCTCAATTCAAGAAACTTCCAAAGGATCTGAGGTGCCACCTTCAAATCTACAACCAGTGGACAGATTAAAGTGAGACCCAGATGGCCCTTTTCTGAGACTCCAGCCACGGCATCTGGTGAATCAGATTGGATCTATTGGGTCCTTTGTCAGCTGAAAAATCCCAACATATCATCCTTCTTTACAATCCTTTTCTTTATTCATTTTTCATCTACAATCCCATCTACCTCTATAGCTTCAACTACAACTATATACAGTCAACTGCCAAACTTAGGAAGGGAAGAAGTTCAGCAGGACATGGGTTGAATAGGAAGAATCCTAACCTCTCCTCACTCAGTCTTCCATAAGTCTTTCATCCCACCTCCAGCCTAGTTCCTCAGTACCGGCCATGACTGATCTCTCTCTCTCTTTCTCTCTCTTTTTCTCTTTCCTTGCACCACCCACACTCAAGTCCTCACTGCCAGCCAGGATTTGAGTAGAAAGGCCCGACAAGGGGTCAGCACTGTTTGACCTGTTTCCGGGGCCAGTCACAAGTCCTTGCTATAGTCTTTTC
Source organism: Orientallactaga sibirica (assembly GCA_036365145.1). Taxonomy (NCBI): domain Eukaryota; kingdom Metazoa; phylum Chordata; class Mammalia; order Rodentia; family Dipodidae; genus Orientallactaga; species Orientallactaga sibirica. Next base: position 28,021,409 of record JAEOAD010000004.1, on the reverse strand, counting down.
TTGTTCTCCCCCACCATTGAGTCACAGAAAGTCCTTCTGTGGCCAGCGCTGTCTCTCCGAATCTTATGTCCTCATCTTCCAGCTCCTCCCTTTACTGTAAGGGAAGTGAGGCCCAATAGGTGCAACTGTCAAACTCTCTCCTTTGGTTCTGAGCCTCTTTGAGCCAGCCGCCGAGTTTTGGGTTTTCACTGCAAATGCGTACACCTTCTGAATGAAAAAATCTTCAAAAAAATTTGTGTGAAGCCCACTGAGCTCATGACATTTCCCTAGTCTCTGAGATCCTAAGTCCTGAGATGTCAGCCACTCATAATCTTTAAACTACAATTTCTGGTTCTCCAGCCCTGGGCAAGACAGTTAAAAGCTGGAATTCCTCTCTCTCTCCTTCTGCCTTCCTCTTCCCCTATAATGTAAATTTGGCAAAGTTAGACAAAGATCTCTTAAACAAAAGACTAAAAGCACTGCTCATAATGGAAAAATCAGAACTGACTCCAATGGCTCTCAAGAGAAGGATGCCCAAAATAAGTTGTTGTCCATATACAGTGGCATATTATGTAATCAATAAAAAGGAAGAGTTAGATCTATGCATTTGACTGAAAAGATATTCATGGTATAGTTTGCTGCAAAATGAAAAAAAATTATAGAATAGAAACTCGAATTTATGTATTTATTTCTGATATTATTTATTTGCATATGTGTGTGTGCGCACATGCGCATGCACACATGTGCACACACAGGGTCTCTTGCTCCTGAAAGTTTGCATCTGGCTTTACCTGGGTACTTGGGAAATGAATCCAGGCTAGTAGGCTTTGCAAGTAAGCGGCCTTTAACTGCTGAACTCTCTTTCCAACCACAGGAATCCAAGTTTTGAAAAGGTTTGAAATATTTAGAAAGTCTCAGGGTTAGGATTGTAAGTTATCTTCATTGTATTATATTCTGGTTGTTGTTTCCAATAAACAAGAATGACTTTTGAGAATGGGGGAAAGCAGACACACAAGAGTTTATGCACCATTTCATTAAGGAGAGAGTAATATTTGGGCTATACATTCTATATGCCCTCCAGAACATAAGCTTGTTGAGAACACACACTTGACTATTTGATACATGGCTGTGTTTCCAGCACCAAGAACACTGTGCTACAGACTAGATATTTGATAAATATTATTTTAGTTGAAATAAAGAATGGAACAGGGCTGGAGAGATGGCTTAGCAGTTAAGGTGCCTGCCTGCTAAGCCTAAGAATGCTGGTTCCAATCTCCAGGTCCCACGTTTAACCAGATGCAAAAGTGACACAAGGGTGCAATGCCGCACTTGACCACAAGGGGGCGAGCACATCTGGATTTCGCTCACAGCAGCTGAGAGACTGCTGGCGCGCCCATCTCTATCTGTCTTCCTCTCCCTCTCTGTCTGTCTCTCTCTCTGTCTCTCTCCAAAAATAAATAAAATGATAAAAAAAGAATGGAATATATCTAAAAACATTTAACATAAATATTAACACCCTGGAGCTAGTTTCCTATATCTAATTATCACCAAAACAACTCTTGCATGTGATATTATAAGAAAATATGCCATATGCTTTTCTTCAAATAGCATGCATTTTTGAACTCTGTGTTATATATTAATATCTATTCTTCTGCTGATTAGATTGCAATCTACTTCATATAATGTTTTCTGCAACATTCCATTTCAATAAGGGCTGCACAAGAACATTCAGTACCTGATAAATATTAACTGAATAATTACTCAGTTATTGACATTTCATTATTTATTTATTTTCAGTGATAAAAATGATGACTTGCAAATAAATGAATAAAAATATTAAGCAAAGACATCTGGGCTTAGGGTTTTCTTTACAGTGAAGTTTTATACTACAAATGGATTTTCATTAGTAGATGTTTATTTCTATTGTGTTCTCTATTTTTTTTTATTAAGGTAGCTTTGATAGTTTACATTTCTGGAAGAATGTACTTTCATAAAAACTGGTAAATTTATTTTCATAAAATTGTTCACATACTTTTTGCTATCCTTTTAATAGGATATACAGATATCCTCTCTCCTACTTTTTTGTAATGGCAATTTGTGTCTTCTCTCTTTATCTTCTCTTGGACCTGGGTAGAAGTTGGTCAATTTTATTATTTTCCTAAAAAGAATCAGCCTCTAAATTTACTGGTTGGCCAAAGATTATATATGACATTAAAGGCATAAAATTTTTCAGGGTTATTTTGAATTTAAATTCTATGTACAGTGGTATGCACCTGTAGTCTCAGTTTTGTTAGTGGTAGAGGCAGGAGAATTGTGAGTTCAAGGCCAGCCTGGACTATATGGGCAACAGAGTGAGATGGAGGAGAGAGGAGAAAGAAAAAAGAAAGAGGAGATAGAGACAGAGAGGTAAGAGATGCTTTGAATGTAAAATGCCCCTCATAGACTCAAGTGTTTGAATACTTAAACCCCAGTTGAAGGCACTTTTTTGGAAGGTTGTAGACTTTAGGAGGTGGAGCCTTGCTGTAGGAAATGTGTCACTGGGGGAAGTCTTGAGATGTTACAGCCCAACCCCATTTGCATTCACTGCTTTCAATTTCCTCTCTGCTTGTGACAACCTGAGCCTACTTTCTGCCTTTACCATGCTGTCCCTGCCATGATAAATGCTACCCTCTGGATCTCTAAGTGAATTGAATCCTTTTCCTTCCATCACCTGCTTCTGACTCAGGACTTTCCCCCACCAATGAAAAAGTAAATGATACACAGAGAGAAGATAAGTTATGAACTTGTAGTACCATTGGCCAATTATATATCTAGTAGAGGATTTGTATTCATAATATATGAAGAACTCTCAAAATTTAACAATGAGAATATAACAATGCAATAAAAAGTGGGCAAAACATTTTAGAAAGCAGATACTTTACCAAAGAAATATGTGTTGTTAGTATCTAAAAAGAGGCTTGATATCTTTAGTCATGGGGAAGAGCAATTAAAGCCACAGTGACAGACCACTACCTGACTGTTAGGTAAAAATCAAAGCACCATAAATAACAGGGCTGGCAAAGGAAGTAATTGAAATTGCCATATGTTACTGAAAGGAATGTGAAGGGTTACAGCCATGTTGAAATTTAAACATATGATGTGCTGTACCATGCCTGCTCTTAGGCCTTTATATCAGCTTATTCAATAATAAAACAACTCATATCCCTTCTGTTGCATGAAGCACAAGTGAGGGGTTACTTACAGAATTGTAAGTGACTCAAAGACAGCTGCATCATCACCAAGTCCCACCCCAACTTGGATGGAGACCTCATGGTAGCAGCCTTTCAAGTCTTCCATCTAGTTCACCTTCTGGCTTCTTCCAAGATCACATGCAGCTGGGAGGAGGCAGGACTGAACAATAGCTGGAATCCCAGGCGAGAGTCTTGTGACCTGCCCCTCCTCTATCTACCGGAGAGGATCAGTAGCTCCATTACCATGGCCACCGACCTGGTTATCACTGTATTGTCACCATGGCTACAGTGTCAAAACATCCTCTACTTCAAGATGGCAAAATGTCATACAACACCCTTCAACAGATGAAGGGACAAAAAATAGGTTCTATCTACAAAACAGAATCCTATTCGGTAACCAAAAGAATGGAATGCTGACTACACAACACAAAAACGCACACAACAATGCCAACGAATTGCAAACGGGAATTGCTAGATGAGAGAGATCACACCCACAAGTCTACACTGTGCATGATTCCATGTATGTGACATCTGGAAAAGACAAACTGTTGGGAATTGAATACCAGGAAGTGGTTGCTAGGGGCTGGCCTGGTGTTCTCTCTTCTTCCAGGTTGCTTTGCTTCCCTAACCTTGAGCAGGTACAAATGCTATCTTCTCACAGGGCAGAAGGGAAAGGGAAAAGAAAATAGGAGAGGCAAACTCATCTCCTTTGATAAGCTGCCACTCCCATCCTTTAGGGTGGAACCCTCATGGATGGTTAGGTCACCTCCTAGAGTATCATCCTCTTCATATGGCTGCACTGGGGTTAAGTGACACAGACAGCCAGACCAGAGTAGTAGATAAAGTTAGTGCACAGAATTTTAATCTGGGTATTAAGATTAACTCTACTTAATAGACTATGTGGTGAGACTGTCCCCAGTATTGCTCTATAAATAACCTATGTGACATTTTCCCCAAAATTTATGACCTTAATTTACCTGTGAGAAAATATCATTTTTCCCAAATTAAAGATCAGGCTACAAGCTAGGCGTGGTGGTGCATGCCTTTAATCCCAGCACTCAGGAAGCAGAGGTAAGATGATCACTGTGAGTTCAAGGCCACCCTGAGACTACATAGTGAATTCCAGGTCAGCCTGGACTAGAGTGAAACCCTACATTGAAAAAAAAAAAAATCAGGCTACAAGCCTCCTAACCAGTGTCCTTTATAAACTGTCAGAGCCATAAAAGACAAGGAATGACTGAGGAGCAGCTGTCACAGACTGAGGGGGGGGCTAAAGATACACAAATGTCACATGGAACCCTGAATTAGATCTTAGAACAGAAAGACATTGGTGGAAAGACTAGTAAGGCTCAATATTATCAGTTTAAGGGTTTAGTTAGGGTGTTGAGAGCAAGATTAATTTCTTTTTAAAAAAATATTTTACTTTTATTTTTATTTGAGAGAGAGCAAGAAATAGAGAGAAGGCTACCCGCCCTGCAAACAAACTCCAGACACATGCCCCGCCCTGTGCATCTGGCTTACATGGATCCTGGGGAATCAAACCTGGTCCTTTGGCTTTGCAGGCAAGTGCCTTAACTGCTAAGCCATCTCTCCAGCCCAGAGTTAATTTCTTATTTTTGTGATTATAACATGTAAGATGCTAAGGTCGGGGAAATCTGGTATAGCATTTGAGAACCCTTTATCTTATCTTTGTAACACATCTACAAATGTATAATTTCAAAATAAAAGGAGGGTTTGTGTGTGAAGAGGGTGTGTGTGCATGCGGATGCCAGAGGTTGGTGTCGGGTGTCTTCCTCAGTCACTCTTCTCCTTAGTTTTTGACACAGTCTCTTAATCAACCTGTATTTTATCAATTTGGCTATTATTGCTAGCCAGCAAGTCCTAGAGATCCTTCTACCTCCATCTTCCTGCCTCCAAAGCACTTGGATTACAGGTGTGCCCGCTGTACCTGGCTTTAGCATGGGTTCTGAGAATCGGCACTCAGGACCACATGCTTACATGGCAAGCAATTGTTGTAGTTACTTTCTCATTGCTGGGACAAAATATTTGACCCAGGGCTGAAGAGATGCTTTAACCACTTAGCAATGTTGGACTCTCCAGATCCTACATAAGGCAGATGCACAAGGTGATGCAAATGTGCAAGGTTTCACATATGCACAAGGTAGTGCACATGGCTGGAGTTCAATTGCAGTGGCTGGAGGCCCTGGCATGCCAATTCTCTCTCTCTCACTCTCTCTGTCTTTCATTTTAAAAAAATGCAAAAAGAAAAGAAAAGAAAAGAAAAAGAAAAAGAAAAGAAAAGAAAAGAAAAGAAAAGAAAAGAAAAGAAAAGAAACCTGACCCAGAGCAGCTTATGGAAGAAAAGTATTTAGTTTTTGGCTTACAGTATCAAGGAGAAGCTCCATGATGGTAGGCAAAAGATGACTCAGAGACTGGACAACACCTCTGCCACTGAAGGTGGAAACAACAGTAAAAGAGTGAGCCGGAGTTCTGGCAAGGGGAAGCTGGCTAAACACCCCAAGCCTGCCCTCAACAACACCTTCTCCAGCAAGGCTCCACCTCCCAAACTGTCATCAGCTGGGGACCAAGCATTTAAAGCACATGAGTTTATGGGGGTCATCTAATTCAATCCATCACAGCACTGTATCTACTGAGCCATCTCCTTAGCTATATAAAAAGAAGTCTTGGGCTGGAGAGATGGCTTAGTGGTTAAGCACTTGCCTTTGAAGCCTAAGGACCCTGGTTCAAGGCTCAATTCCCCAGGACTCATGTAAGCCAGATGCACAAGGGGGCACATGCACCTGGAGTTCATTTGCAATGGCTGGAGGCCTTGGCACACTCATTCTCTCTATATATATCTGCCTCTTTCTCTCTTAGTCTGTCACTCTTAAATAAATAAATAAATAAAAATAGAAATAAATTTTTAAAAAGAAGTCTTATAAAACCAGATGAGGTCAAGGAAATAGACAAAGAGCATCACCAATAGGAGTATAGATTCTTGCAAACGCCTTAGAGGATGGTGTTTACTAATAATGGTGAAAAGCTACTTATTCTGTAATTAAATCATCATTAGACTTCTAGGTAGAGTTGATTAGAATTCATATGTGTGTGTCAAATACAAGAAGGGTGCCCAGAGCAGCACCATTTATGATGCCAAATGTAAATAACCCAAGCACTCATCACCAGAGAAGATGACCATGTGCCAGCTTTGTGCCCTAGGAGTTAAGTAAGTGCCAAATACATACAGTGATGCAATTTTGAGTAGAAGAAATTAAACACACGAGATTCCATAGTGTTTAGTTCCACCTCACCACCGCTTCCAAGTGAGCAAGTCTAATCTGTGATGCTAGAATTGGGGTGGTGGCTACTTTGGGGTACAACGAAAGGATCATAACTTGGAATGGCCACAAAAGGATTTTTAATTAGTTAATTAATTAGTGTGAGTGAGTGATAAAGAGGCAGACAGAGAGAGTGAATACAGGTATGCCAGGGCCTTCTGCCACTGCAAAGGAACTCCAGGTGCATGTGCCACTTTGTGCATCTGCCTTTACATAGGTACTGGGGAATTGAACCCTAACTGTCAGGTTTTATAGGAAAGCACTTTTAGCCACTGAGCCATCTCTCCAGCCCCACAGGGAGATTTTTTTTTTTTAGATGCTGATAATGTTCAGTTTTTTACTACTGTGGTGAATGGTGTTTATTAATAATTTATTCAACTGTACTCATGACACATGTATGCACTTTGTGCATGTTTACTATACTCTAATAGAAGGTTTTAAAACTAAAATATAAATATTTCATATATAACATATAAATTAAATTATAACACTAAAAAACTATGTAGCTGAGATATTTTAGGTTTGCATTGGATGAGGGTGAAGCTTGGAATAGAACCACTGTTTCAGAGACTGTTGCACTGTGACCAATCAGATGGATGTGTGTCCAGATGAGCGGGAGTGGGTAAGAGCAAACATACACAAAGAGAGAAAACCAGCAGTGTATAATTAGAAGTAGTTAACAATTTTGGATTTTATGCTCCAGGCCACAGGATCTAACAGGTTTTCCTTAGGAGGGAGAAACGTGACAGAAGTGTTATTTTGATAAGTTAATTTGTGTATCACTGTTTGCCACCTTATATCGTAATTATATTTATAAGAATTGATTTGTTGGGCTGGAGAGATGGCTTAGTGGTTAGGCACCTGCCTGCTAAGCCTAAGAATGCTGGTTCCAATCTCCAGGTCCCACGTTTAGCCAGACGCAAAGTGACTCAAGGGTGCAATGCCACACTTAACCACAAGGGGGTGCATGTATCTGGATTTCATTCTCAGCAGCTGAGAGGCCACTGGTGTGCCCATTCTCTCTCTCTCTCTCTCTGACTCTCTCCAAAAGAGAGAGAGAGAGAATTGATTTATTGATAGCCATGTCCCTACTACTTAAGTGACAAGCATATAGATGGGAAGTATATGATTTTATACTTCCTTCTATCTCTTCTCTATATGCTACTACAAAAGTAGGCTTATTATCATTTAAAAATACCACAATTAAATTGGAAATAAACAAGAAAAAAATTAAGAAAGCACATGGAGAAAATTACTTTAAATACCTGTCATTGATTTTAAAACATTAAACTTTATATAGGATACTTTATTAATCTAATGAACAGTATCTATGTCAAAGCACTTGCCAGCCTCATAGTTAGCATTAATCAAGGCACTCATAGTAAAAGAAAGGACAAATGTTGATTGACATGAATGCTTATTTTGTCAACATAAAAAGGCTTTTTTAAAATAGACAGAAATATTGAAAACAACTAAAATTTGCTTTTGGTACTTTGTTCTGACCATCCTCCTAGAAAATTAAGTAAAAGTATATCAGAATAAAAGACTTAAATAAATTAGTCACTTCCCTCCTCTTTACATCTTGCGTTGTCTTCTGAATTCACTATAGTCTCACATTCTCCACAAGTCACCGCTGAAGAGAGAAGGTACGCAGGATGGTCAGAGAGCCACAGGGAACCAGCCTCACCATTACGATTGTTTTAGTCAACTCTCTGTTGCTGCAACAAAATTCAGTTTAAGAGAAGAGGGGTTTATTTCAGTTTACAGTTCCAGGTTCCAGTCCATCATGACCAGGCAGTGAGTTTGTCACATTCAGAGCAGTAAGGAAGCAGAGCGTAGTGAATGCTACAAGTCCAGCTAGCTTTCTCCTTTGTACACAGTCCAGGAACCCTGCCCATGATGTTACCATGCACAGTAAGGGTGAGCCCTCTCCACTCAACTATCGAATCTAGAAATTCCTTTACAGACATGACCAGAGACTTTTTTTTTTTTTTTTGCCATGGTGATTCTAAATCCTTTCAAGTTGACAACAGGAGATTAACCATTATAATCACCACTGGACTTACCCACTCATTACCCATTATTCAACAGATATTTATAACTCTCCCTCATACCATAGTAGTTTATCTTTGTACATAGGAGCTTTCAAATGAAAATGATTCAAAGGAGCATAAGTCTCCTGGTCCCCGACACTTCTGAGCCAATTATCTATCATTTCATATGAGGCAGAGGTATTCTTTTATCCTTGATAAACCACTATATGTGGGCTATTACAATGGACTATTCTCACAAAAAAATGTTGAAAAATATTCCAGGGCTTCCTATCCTTAAGGAGTTCACAGCTCAACCTGGAAATCAAATCATTATACAGTATTTGATATGTACCAGTGCCAGAAAAGTCACATGAAAAATGAAGCCACTGAGCAGAAACAAGATTGGCCTGTAGTGGACATGATGTTCAGATTTGAGGGAGGGGACCACACACCCTTCTCTAGGCTTCACTGACTATATCCTTCTCAGTTTCCTTCTGTGTCATGATGGATTCTTGTTTCTCATCCTATGCCAACTGGTAAGAATGTTAATCTTCCTTGGACTTTCTATATAAATTTGTCCCCTAAGTGATTCTCTTCACAATTGTGAACAGCCCTTCAGCAGTCATGCCTGCCAAGCCCAACCCTGTCACCTGAGCTTTGGACTTACATTTCATTGTCTATTTCCCTGCTCCACCTGCATCGCTAGCTCATTATGTCAACTGTGAATTCTTTCTTTCTTCCCTCCAACCTGTTCCTCCCATAATCTCCTCCCTCAATAAAGGTTATCACAACCTACCCAGTTGCTCCAGTCAGAAACCTGAGTCATTTTAACACCTCCTTTCCCTGGACTCCCACATCCAACTTATCACCAAATATGTTCATGTTTCTAAAACACTATGTCTCAAACCCATCCTCTTCTTTCCCACCCCACTGCAACCACCAAGGTCAGTGCATCTGTAAACTGTTCTCCTCACTGCTAGAGACATGAACTGAGCCTGCACTGCCTCTTCAACCAGGTCCCAGCCTGCCATTCTCCACATCACAGCCATGCTGATCTTTTAAAAGCCCAAATCACATGTCCTAAGCATCTAAACTACTTTGCATTTAAAAGTTTCAAGTGTTTGATGGGATGTACAGATACCTAACTCCCTCACTGGCTCCTGCCTACTTCTCCAGTCTTCTCTCTTCACCATTCCCTTAGCTTAGCACTCTTTCTACTCTAGTCACAGGACCATTGCTCTTTCTTGTTTCAAGGCTGGTCCTTCTGGGGGAAAAGTCTTTCTAGAACTCTATCTGACCATCTTCTATTCCTGCTTCAGGTCTCCGTTTAAGTTTACTTCCACTGAATTATAGTCCTCCTTTTTTTTCTCTTATATATCATACATAAGGGCCTTGTACAATAAATAGGGTGGGTGGCAGTTTGGGAACCCTGAATTTGAGAACCTAGAAGTAAGAGTAAGAAGCAGAGAAGTGGAAGGAAATGAAGCAGAGATGCATGACTTCATGAGTCTAGTATGCCTGTGACATCTCACAGGACAATGGCCACATGGGTCTGGCACTTGGGAGAGAAGCAGTCCCAAGGACAGGGATATTGAAACATCTCAAAGATTCCGTGATTAAAGTCAAGGGAGTGAAAAGAGCAGTCAAAGTCGAGAAGAAAGAAAGGCCTAGAATAGAGCCCAAAGAAAACTACAACTCAAATGGTGTGTGCAAAAGGGGTGTGGTCAGAGAGGAAGAGGGAACTCCGAGACTGGTGAGTCATTACACCTCCTCAGAGGAAGTTTCAAGGAGGGGAGAAGTGCAAACAAGGGGATATCAACAGTGTCCATTGCCAATGACAGGTGGAGAAAAAAGTGGTTGGCACTATTTTCATGAGAATACAATGCCCAGCTCTCCATATATGAACATATATTTTATAAGTATTTAAGTGAGCAAGAAAGAATGAGAGATTAAGAACAAGGGCTTCAGAAGCCATTAATTGTCACAGAAAAATTTCAGTGCCGGTGTGGTATACCTTTTAGTAGGTTGTTGGTCAGGAAGACCCCTGATATCCCCCAAACAATATAGGCTATGGCCAAAGCTGTTGGTTGCTCACCAGGACTAAATGATATGATCCTATTGCTGAAGACACCACATGTTTTAGCTGCAAGAAACTGAGAAGTCAAGCTGGAGCTGAACTGGAAGCCTCCTTCCTATTGGCTAGCTGCCATAGTGGTAGAAAATGTTGTGCAGCCTGCAAGGAGAGAAAAATCTTCGATAGCTTTAACCAGCAGTGGATTCTGCAAACCATTTGACTGGGCTTCCTGGCAAAATAGGCCAACTGGTGTAATGGTAGCATGTCTGTTGCGGGGGCGGGGCATACCAACTGCTCTCTGACTGGATTTGAGGCCCGCTCAGTGGGAGGGAATTCATGCTTAGTACTGAAAATTAGTTAAAAGCCTATGGCTAGAGAGGGCATAAGCCTTGGAGGGAAGCCCCTACTCTTGTTTGGCTGAATGATCTAGAATGTCCACCAAGTTGCCCTCCTAAATATTTATGTTCATGCCCATATAGTAATGTTACTCTCACTCTTGGTTAGAGAAGCTTCCCTTTTCAGACGATGGTGACCACTGGTGTGAGTCAAAACTTACCAAGAAATGACAGTGGAGTATTCAGCACTAAGTGAGACATTTCTATCCACCCTCTAAGACTCAGGGACCACTGTGAAAAGAGGTGGCAGAAAAAAAAAAGTAAGAGCTAGGGCTGAAGAAATGGCTTAGCAGTTAAGGCGTTTGCCTGAGAAGCCCGGTTCAATTCTCCAGGGCCCATGTAAACCAGATGCACAAGGGGCATATGCATCTGGAGTTCGTTTGCAGTGGCTAGAGGCCCTGGCATACCCATTCGTTCTCTGTCTGCCTCTCTTCTCTCTCTCTCTCTCTCTCTCTCTGTCTCTCTCTCTGCTTGCAAATAAATAAATAAAAATTTAAAAAAAACATATAAGAGCCAAAGGACGTGCAGGGTGTATTGGACTTTGGTCTTCCAGACACAAAGTGGCCATTGCTTCACAACCTCACGGTGGCTGGTGCTATCTATACAAAAAAGATGACATCATAATAGAAGACTAGTTGTAAACAAGAACGAGTTTAATGGAGGGAGGACCTGGGAGAAACAAAGGAGGTGGGAGTATGATCAGGGTCCATTATGTATATGTATGGAGGTTGTCAATATGAATGCCCTGAGGATTAATAACATGTATAAATATCTTGAAATATGTTTGAGCCCAACCTGTCAAGAGTAAGTCCTGTTAAGGATATTTTACATTGTCATTGTTGTTACGACAATATACTTATTTTTATATTTAAGAACAAATAATTTTTCCAAAGTAAATAGAAACAGACATTATGAGAAAGACAAATGAAATTAGAGTAGGACAAAGTAGTTTGTGACATAAGTTTTATGTGTGTGTGTGTGCGTGCATGTGGGCACACGTGCATGTGAGCACATGCTTAATATAGAGAAAGGACCAAGTAGGCAACGATTACTCTTGATATGCTAAATATTCATGCAGCATCCCATAGTCAGGAAGTCTTAAATGATCACGCACTGGTGACATCTGAATCTGGTCTCTGAGAACTACACATAAAACCCACAGCTACACACCAGACTATCTGGTGACCTGGAATTACAGCTATGCATATTTTTAAAATATTTTTATTTATTTGAGAGAGAGGGAAAGAGGCAAAGAGAAAGAGAGAGTGAAAATGGGTGTGCCAGGGCCTCTAGCCACTGCAAACGAACTCCATACACATGCACCACTTTGTGCATCTGGCTTACGTGGGTCCTGGGGAATCATACTTGGGTCTTTTGGCTTTGCAGGCAAGCCATCTCTCCAGCCCATAGGCATGGGTATTTTTATGTCTCCCAGTACAGCAAGTATGTACCAGGTCTGGCCGCCAGGCCCCTTATGATTACCAGTGCTCCTTGTTCAGCCTCGTCTCTGGTCCTTGGAACTTAATCTAATCAGCCAGAAGACTGATGTCATGGAATATACTATCTGTTTGTATCCTATCCTAAGTGTCTTGATCTAGCCTCTTTCCCCTGGCTCTGTGTGTGTGTGTGTGTGTGTGTGTGTGTGTGTGTGTGTGTGTGTGTGTGTCAGGTGGAGGCCAGAAGTCAACATTGGGTATCTTGTGCAATTGCTCTCTATCTTATTTTTTGAGACAGGAACTCTCTCTGAACCTAGAGCCCACTCATTTGCCTAGTCTAGCTAACCAGCGAGACCCAGTGGTCCTCCTGACTGCCTCCCCAGTGCTGCGACCACACCTGGCATTTTTCTTGGCTACTACAGAACAGAGTGCTTGTGCAAAAAAGCACTTTACCATTTGAGCCATGTTCTCAGTCCTCTCCTGGCTCCTTGCTGTCTGTTCTAAGTTGCTTCAATAAGCTATGTGATTTCAACATCTTAATTTTGTCTTTGATTGAGTCTTTCTGTGCAATGGTTCTGGAGTAGCCTGGCTAATTTCCCACGCCACACCCACTGGCTGGCTCACAGAAGTTAAGAAGGTGGAGGAGCTGTGGCAGATCACATTTTCTTTTCACATATTGAGGTTTTGATTGGATTTTTTTTTTTTTGTGTTTTTAAAAATTAAGAGAACCAGGTGTGGTGGCGAACACCTTTAATCCCAGCACTCAGGAGGCTGAGGTAGGAGGATCACTGTAAACCCAAAGCCTGCCTGAATCTACATAGTGAATTCCAGGTCAGCCTGGGCTAGAGCAAGACCCTACCTTGGAAAAAAAAATAAGAGAAAATTAAATATGACCCATTAGACATGGCCACAAATGGTTAAAGAATAAAATCGTGGTGGCTGCCAGGAAAAATTCCTGCCCTTACAAGGCCAATTAAAATAACACTTTCTCCTGTGCTGACCCTCCAGACACCCTGTCCTATTTGAACAGGAACATGGCTTTGATCTCTGGGATAACTTAGATTCACTTTTTTACATGGAGCCTTTGTAGATCAATAACCAGCCTCCCTCCCCCATGTTCCTTCTCCTCTCCTCTCCTCTCCTCTCCTCTCCTCTCCTCTCCTCTCCTCTCCTCTCCTCTCCTCTCCTCTCCTCTCCTCTCCTCTCCTCTCTTTTCCTCACACATGTGGAAAAGGATCCCAAACAAGTCAGGTCGATAGTCAGCTTGCTTTCTTTTTCTTTCTAAAAAAGTTGCTTCTGTAATAGCTGGACAGGTCAGAAAAATAACAAACCTATCATGACAGCTACCAACCCCATACTTTGTCAGCCATTCAGTTCCAACTAATGCAGTAGGAAGCAGCTGTCTCCAGGCCAAACTGGACCAGAATCTGTCATCCTAAGTCCATTTTCATTTGAACCTCTAGCATGCAGAGTGTTTTACTTTCAGCGTCAACATTTCAAGTGGATTTATCATGAGCCTAATGTGTTGTATGCTTCAGCAATCTTGTCTGGGCACTAGGAGGGACTCAGCAACTTATTTGTAACTGTTTTCATTCTTCCTCAAGAGGGACTCTGGAGTTTGAAGCCCCAAGGCCTATAAATTCCCTTCAGTAACATTCATGAGTAGGAAGTCTGAGCCTCCGTTGTTAAAGGTGTAGCATTCTCTTAGACTGTTGGTCATCTTGCATGGATCATGCTAGCTTTCAGCCTCTGTTTTCTCAGTTGTAATATGGAGATAACATGACATACTCATGTATAGGCTTACATGGTACCCGAATAATGCTTCATCTACATTAGGTGGTCATAAATGATAGGTGCTACTATTACTTTCACCAGAACAAACCATAAACCCTCTGAGGTAGGCATTTCCAAGAGCCTATCCAGGTACACAAATATTTGTCTCATGAATACTTTATACAACCAATTTCACTCTTTCCATGTTTTAAAAAAATGCAAGTCAGGGTGGGAGAGATAGCTTAGCAGTTAAGGTGCTTGCCAGCAAAGCAAAAGGACCCAGGTTCAATTCCACAGGACCCTCGTAAACCAGCTGCACACGGAGGTGCATGCACCTGCAGTTCGTTTGCAGCAGCAGCAGCTGGAGGCCCTGGAGCACTCATTCTCTCTCTGCCTCTCTCTTTTTCTCAGATAAATAAAAACAAAATATTTTTAATGTAACTTAATTCTTAGTGTGACCCCCGCCACTACCTCTTTAGCACAGCACCATATATTGTACACTGTGGAGGCTAAGGGTGTACGAAACTACATGCACGGGTTCTTGGTGAGTGCGTTGAACTGGAACTCACTACGTTGTCTGTCCCCATCTCGCTCTTACTCTGCAGGATCAGCTGAGGACAGTCCACCAAAGGCCAGAACTCACTGAGGTGTGGCGGGGATGGGGATGGGGATGAGGATGGGAAGGGATAGGACCTCACCGTCCACTTTCCCTTTCTGGAAGCGCTGCTCCCACTGGGCTGGGGTCCAGGTCCGGCTCCCCCGGGGCTGCCCTGGCGTGCGGGCGGGCGGGAGGCCGGGAGGAGGCGGCCGACGCATCCGCCGCCGCCGCAGGAGGCGGAGCGCTGCACCTGGCGGCCGGTCCACGGCGCTCGGCGCTGAAACGGGTCCAGCCGGTAGTGAGCGAGCGCGGCGGCGGTGAGGCCCGGGGCCCAGCAGCACCCGGAGGAGACCACCGACGACGACGAGGAGGAGGAAGAGCCGAGGTCTCGCCGGCGGGCGGCGGCTGCGCTCTGCCGCCCCACCCAGGCCGCATCCTCGCCCCGCCCCGCCCGCCGCAGCCCCCCAGGGCGACACCCACCCGCCGGCCCGCCGGCCGCCCGCTGCCCGCGATGGGGCGCGCCGCCCCGCCAGCCGCCCCGGCGCCCCGAGCCGCCGCCCCGCGCCCCGGGGACCGGGCTCCGCGCGCCCGGCGCAACTGAGCCGCCGCAGGTGAGTGTGGCCGCCCCGCCCGCCCGTCCGTCCGTCCGTCCGCCCGCCCGCCCGCACACCTGCTGCCGGGCACCGGGCACCGGGCTGCGGAAGGCCTGCGAGGCGCTCCACCCGGGCCCTGAGGCGCCGGCCGCGCTCGCCCCCCGCCCTCCCCCGGGCTCCGCGCCCGCTGTCATCTTCCTCGGGTGCCGGGGGCGGCGTCCCCGGCGCGCCCCGCACTTCCGCAAACGTAACCGGAGTCCGGGGAAAACAAAGGCGCTGCCCGGGGAGCGCAGGCCGGCCGCCCGCAGCCACTGCGGGAGGTGGAGGGCTTGGGGTGGGCCCCCAAAGTCCCACCCTGCTCGGCTCGGCTGGGCTCTGGCCATGGGAGAAAGAGGGAGGTGGGGACGTTCACAGGGGCTCCGGTGACAAGGACATGGCCACCTGTGTGGCACAAGGAGGAAATTGACATTGTGTGCCTCCCCAGGAAAACAAATATGGTGTGCAGGGTGGGGGTTGGGGGACATTTCTTCTAATGGCCTGCTACCTGACTAGGAGAGGTTCCAACTTGGGACTGGGTTCCTGAAAACCTTTAGCACCGTGAGTCCCATTTCTGTCCCGTGCAGCAATTCTTTCCCGGTGAATTTCAGTAGAAAGGTGAAGAATTACAGCCCTCTCCCGCTCCACCCGCCCGTCCACACGTGGATGCGCAGGTGGATTATACCCTGAACCTGGCACACTGTGCAGCCTCTCCCACAGGCATTCCAAACAACAGACATTTCCCATCATCCGAAAATATTTAATCAGCATTGCCCAACTAGTGGGACATATATCTTGGTCCATTGGTCTTAGAGATAACCTTAAAGAATTGAAGTTCAAAATCCCAACTGTTGTCTAAACATTTGTGTCCTTGGGTTTGCCCCATTGTCCTGGGCCGCAGTTTCCTCACGTGTTTTTAAATAAATAAATAAAAAGGTGGGAGGATACTAAAATGGCCAAATTTCTCCTTAACCTTTCTAGAAGTTCTCAGCATTGCATAAATCTGACTCCTCGGGTGTAGAAGAATGCAGAGTGGATGTCATACAGTTTATCTGTTACTAGCAACATAACAATAAGGGAATTAACATTTGGAAGTCTGTATTGTGAACCGAGCATCCTTTCCCCAAGTCAGGGCACCAGCCAGCAAAAGGTGTATACATTATTGATGACCTCATGAGATGAAAGGAGAGGATAGAATGCTTTGCGTTGGGAAGCTTGGCTTTTGACACTCAAAGCTGCTGGTCATTAGCAGAAGGATATTTTCAGTTAATTGGCGGCAATGGGATGAATGGTCTTCATTGCAAGTTGTAAGTAAAATTTAGCATTGTTTAGGAAAAGATTGGAACGTTATTAATGAACCCCAGTGTGAGACACACGTGGGGAGTGGAAGAGGGTCATATTTCAATCATGTATTAAAGCATGTTTATAGTAGTTCATTTACAAACATTCTGTGTCTGGGCAAATAAGGTAAATATGTAAACATGAAGGCAAACTGAAACAGAGATGACATATTTGCACAAATTTGGTGGTGTAGTTGGATGTTGGATCACTAATTCCTCACCTATGATACCTGGTAATTGACCATAATGAGGCATTCTGTGAGAACTTACTACTTTGAAGGCACCATCCTCAGAGTTAATTTCTAATCTCTGTCAGATGTCTCTCCCCTAACTCTGTCCATAATAAAAAAGAATCTAGAAAAGGTAAGCAACTTACACTAACCACATAATCAGTGAGAGGTGGAGTTAGAGTTGATCCTGTGTCTGTCTCCAAAGCACAGGAAATTTCCACATGGTGTCCCTCCCTCCTCAGGACCCATTCAGCCTCACCACCTGTGCACATGCTTTCCTCTGCTTCTTGCCTCTGAAAATTCACTTCATCACAGCACACACATATTGCATATGGTAACATTTTCCCATGCAGGATAATCCCTGTATTTATAATGGATGCATAAAGGTGGATTGTGTTTGCCCATTTGTTCTTACCACTTTTGAACATGCAGGCAATGTAAAACTAATATTGTCACAGATAAATTTAGCATTAGACTAATGGGTTTATTTTACTTCTTTTGATCTTCAATAAATCTTGATTTAACATTTCCATTGTGGGGAAATGGAAAAATGTAATACACATGTGTCAGTTGCATTGTCATGCTGGCTTAAGAAAAAAATCAAGATGTATTAAGTGAAAAAGCAGAGGAGATTTATATACATTTGTCTAAACCTTTATACAGACATACATGTAACTCTTTGTTTCCAAAGTATTTAAAGTGGCTACCTTAAGGAAGTGGGAAGGTCAGAGATAAAGGGGTGAGTTTTCTTTTTTACTTTAGAAAGTTAGGGTTTGGGCTTAAAAAAGAGAACAAGTATATGTTTTTTTTTTTTTTATTACATAAACTAAAAAGGGAAAAGAAGAATGGAGTCATTTCATTTCATAAAAATCTCAAATAAGATCAAGTGTACTTTATATGTAACATACAGTGTTAAGAAAGGGAGATTAAAGAGTAAGGTTGTCCTGGGAGCTGGAGAAGGAGGGAAGTCCAATCTTAGATGACTGACTATTCCCTTTCTCTAGTTTGCCTGCTCAGTAAGAGTGTTTTGAGACCTATCACAGTGTACCTACTAGACTGGGCTGAGGCCGCCTCTCCTTTGGGTCTTCTGGTGACTGCAGGCATAAACACATTTTTGGTTCTCTGTAGAATAAGGTGGTGGGAGGAGTCCACATGCCTGCTGTGTCATCTCATGAAAGGCTAGCATTCTGGATGACTCCAGGTGTAATTATTTTTAGTAAACATAATTCCAGGAATAACAACTCATCATCAAGCTTAGTCAATCCCACAATTTTCCCTGGTTCTGTGTAAAACTAACAAAAATCAATATGTAGAATTTGAAAAATTAATATGTTTCCTTGCTCAGAATTAGAAATCTAGAGCCAACTACATTCAAACTTTTCAGAAGCAAGAGGACATACTCTTCTTGTGTTTGATACATGAAGGGAATCTGAAAAAACTCAGGTGATCCTGAAGAAGTGATAATTTAAAAAGTAATTTGCAGAGGAAATAGTCTGACAATTTCAGGTGTCATCCAACACTTAATTTAAGATTTTAGTTATGTTCCAGACATAAGGAAATCTCAATGCTGATTTAGGAAGCCCTGTTAGCACAAAATTTTACTTTAGTAACAAGGTCGGTTTGGATCAAGATCTCTTCCTCAAAGCAAGACTACTGTGGCATTTCCCAGGACATGGTAGTGCGGACTCCTGGGAAAAGCAAGCATACACATCTGAGGTGACTTCTCTGTGGGGCAGTGAACACACCTAGTGTCTCTAGCAAGGATGTTCCATTTGGCTTTGTAATTCTTCCACGCTTAGTTACCCAAAAGTAGCTCTCCGGGACATTTGCTATGCTGGCCTTTGGGGGTGACGGAGTTTTGGATCAGCCTCATTTGTTTCTTGAATCCCAAGTAATATGCTGCCTGGTACTTAAGCTCATTGATAAATTCACTACCCTTTCTTTATAGCTGTTTTGGTCTTTTTGGAAGATATTTGTTTACTGTTTTGTAAATCATTAGCGTCGTCTCAATTCATTGAGCAACTTTTGGAAAACTGCCAGAGTCCTTTGCTAAGACAAATGCTGCCTGATTTGTTGGTACAGAGAGCAAACCAAAAAACCAAAGCAAACATTAAACAATGTGGAGCCCAGACCTCGGGTTTAGTTGGCATGTGTTAGTGTCTGCTGTAGACAGGACACTTTTGGTTGCTACCTTGTGTCTCTCAACAGGGTGTGCATGCACCCTTACCTCAGTCCACAGAAGCTAAGCCTGCCAGCCTGTTGTATATATCTGAAGTAGCCACCTTGGTCCAGTAAAATAGAAGTGGCTGAGCCACAGGTGTGCTGATGAACATGTTGAAGGTGTGTCTAAGGATGGCAGTGTTGATGAGAGCTCTGTGTTGCCTGAAGGCCTGCAGGTTCTACTGCATTTTAGGATGCTGGGAGTGGAATGAGATCATAGAGCAGAGATAGAAAGACTTCAGTCTACTAGAAAAGCCGTATTCAAAATGTGGAAGGAGGGACTCCTTCTTGTCATTTGTTCTGGATCTGTTTGAGATGAGAAGATGATTTGGAAGACATTCTGCACAAGGAAAACAGGAAAGGGCATCTTTGAATGACTCTGAAGAAATGTTTAGACTGGGGAAGAAAGAGTGAGGTGCCAGGATCACCATGAGTCAGCTGTGGCTAGAAGCAGCACTGGTGTGGCTTTGTGGAGAAGACAAAGGAGAAGTAGGAAGAGGAACTGGTGCTGCCTGAACCAGCCTGATTTGTGGGTTAGCCATGCCAAGGGAAAGTGAATGATGAGTCTGGGCTGGTAGCTCGCCCTATATGGAAGGCCTTCACTCCTCAGTTAGATGCCCTCTGCTTCCCATGTGGCCAGCCCAGCAAAGCCCTGTGCCAGATGCACCAGGAGGGAAGAGGACAACCTGTGAGCAGAGCCCGGCAACTGTGGCAGGGCTGGGTCCCCGCTGCCATGTTGGGAATTCTCATATTGTGGTCACCTTTAGAGACAGAGGTTAAGGTAGGGAACATTTGATTGGGCTCAAGGCAAACAAGGCTTCTCTCCTATAGCAAAGCACGAGGCCACACCCTGAACACATAAAGCCAAACCATGTGGTGCTAATGGTGCAGTCTATGACTTTTGAGAAATTTTCTGTTCTTGGTGAACATGATTTGAAACAGAAGAGTGCAGCTTATTCAGTAATTATGGGGCACCTTCTCAACTCTTTCAGAATGATGTCTGTGGTCCCCAAGTTTCCTTCATTGAGGGAATTTAAATACACGACTATTTTATGTGTGTGTGTGTGTGTGTGTGTGTGTGTGTGTGTGTGTGTGTGGTCTGCATGTGTGTGTGCATGTGCATGCTCAGGGCATGTTCATGTGTATGCAGGCACATGTTTACTTGTATGTGGAGGCCAGAGGACAGCCATTGCTTTGAGACAGGGTCTCTCACTGGCCTGGACCTCACCAAGTAGGGGAGGCTGGCTGCCAGAATACTGAGGGAGGAACCTGTCTCTGTCTCTCTAAATCTGAGCTTACAGATTACAGATTTTCTGGTGACAGAATTCAGGTCCTAATGCTTGCAAAGCAAGTAGTTTACTGAACCAATCATCCATTTCAATATTTTTAAAAAGGGTAAAAATGACATGCAGCTTGCTATGGTTTTCTATATATTGAGGCCCATATTGAGGGTGAAAAATCTTCTCAAAGGTGAAAACCTTTGAAACAGTCCCTTTGAGTCATTTGTGCTAGAGATATAGGTGTTCCTCAATAATAAAATGTTAGTTGACTTTAGTTGGCCACTCCCAGTGATCCTTCAGGACTGAGAATATCCTGGTTGCCAGACAGATCTCTGGTATTGGAAACAATACCCTTTAAAGTGCTCATTGAAGAATAACTGCTGGCAAATATAAGAAAAAAACATTCCATTTCATTACACAGAGATTATTTTAGTAATATTGTAGTGTTTCTATAATGTATTTCACGTGATGGTCACAAATTTACAGATAAAAACTATTATTGTACATAGAGGTTGTGTACTCTTTGTTTTCATTTAACATCATATTTTTAATTAAGTTCTGTTTTCCCATGATATAGATATACAATTGTAACTTTTCCTCTCATGAAGTAACTGTAATTTATTTAACAACCCATATTTTAAATTGCTTACTTTGTTTCAATTTCGATTATTATGAAAAATGCTCCATAAACTACACTTAAATGTTTGCTTTCAAAAAAGTTTGTGCTTCTCTTCTCAGTGGATGTGAATACCTGTCAATATTCATCCTCACAAGCCCAAAAGTTTTCATTGTGAAAAGTAATGGAGCCAGGTATGGTGGTGCACGCCTTTAACCCCAGTACTTAGAAGGCACAGGTAGGAGGATTACCATGAGTTCAAGGCCACCCTAAGACTCTACAGTGAGTTCCAGATCAGCCTGGGCTAGAGCAAAACCCTACCTCGAAAACCAATAATATAATATATATATATATATATATATAAAATATATATATTTAAAATAATTTCAACTGATAATAAAACTCACTTTTGAATTTCATTAGAATTTATACGACATGATTAACTCTCAACTTATCAGAACCTTAACAGCAGAAGAAGATACAAAGTTAAATAATTTCAGATGACATGTAGGACACTTTAGACAATAGTACATTTAGGGGAAAATAGTAGAAATGATTTTTTTAATGATTGCACTGCTATACAAAAATGCATTTTGTATCTTAAACCTTGAGGTCTATATTCTGTTTAAATCATAAACTTAATAAAAGATGTGTGTAAAAAGAAGAACTTGTGTTTCTGTTTACAACACATTTTCCTGTGGGAGACTATGCTTTCTTTAACCCTCTTAACTTCCTCAGAGTTTAGTAGTGTCAGAATAGCTAGGTAATGTCACTGGTATTTTATTGAATAAGCATTTAGTAAGGAACCATTATAATCATACTACTAATCTGATACCAAGATAGCATTATAAAGTATTATATTGCTAATACATATGGGGTTTTGTATTTTTTTAAAATATTCACTTATTTATAAGGGCAGAGAGAGAGAATGGGCATACCAGGGCTTCCTGCCACTACCAACAAACTCAATATACATGCACTATTTTGTGCATCTGGCTTTATGTAGGAACTGGGGAATTTCATACTATTTATTTATTTTATTTATTTATTTATTTATTTATTTATTTATTTATTTATTTATTGGTTTTTTGAGGTAGGGTCTCACTCTGGCCCAGGCTGACCTGGAATTCACTATGTAGTCTCAGGGTGGCCTTGAACTCATGGCAATCCTCCTACCTCTGCCTCCCGAGTGCTGGGATTAAAGGCGTGCGCCACCACGCCCAGCCTTCCATACTATTTATATTTGCAATAAGCATCTTTAACCATTTAGCAATCTTACCAGCCCCAATACCTATATTTTAATTTCTTTTTAAAAATATTATTTATTAATTTCTAAGTAGAGAGCTATGGAGACAAGAGAGACAGAGAGAATGGGCACACTAGGGCCTCTAGCCACTGCAAACAAATTCCAGATGCATGTGCTATTTTGTGCATCTGGCTTTATGCATACTGGGGAATCAAACCTGGGTCATTAGGTTTTGCAGGCAAGCACCTTAACTACTGCGTCATCTATCCAGCCCTATGCTTTTTAAAAATTTTATTTTATTTTATTTATTTGAGAAAGACAGAGGCAGAGAGAGGGGGAGAAAGAAAAAAGAAAGAGAGAAAGAGAAAGAGAGAGAAAGAGAAAGAATGGGTACACCTGGGCCTTCAGCTACTGCAAATGAACTCCAGAAGCATGTGCCACCTTGTGCATCTGGCTTACATGGGTACTGGGGAATTGCACCTGGGTCCTTTGGCTTTGCAGGCAAATGCCTTAACTGCTAAGCCATCCCTCCAGCCCCAGCCTCTATGCTTTTATTATCTCATCATAATTCTTATTTTTCTACACACTGAGTTTTCTGTGTTCCTAGTCTTTTGTGTTCTTGGGCCCATATTTCTATCCTAGTTGTGTATACCAAACACAATCTTTTTCTGAAAATATCAGAAAAAAAATCTTGTATATCTCTGGCTGAAAGAAGATTTTATATAACGAGGTTGAAAAACCAACTTCTAACCCAGTCAAATTAAATTGTAATTTGTCTTTTAAAAAATTGATATTAAAACCATCTTTGTGATTAAGAGATATTTCCCTCATCTTTAAATTTTGAGTTTACTCTAAAACCTAACAAGCTGTCAGGTATTGAGGACAAGTCCTCTGTGAAACTTTGAACAATTGCTTTCAATTGCAACCTTAGAAAACCCTTTGTTTTATACTATGAAAAATAAAAACTAATATTTCCATTGCTAGTTTTCTGGCAAAGAAACTAATTTTTATTCTTTGACATAGTGTGATAGTGGACACAGTTTCCAGATGGTCAGGGATAACTTCTGTGACCTTCACCTCTTTCCCCAACCTTCACCTGTTCTGCTACCTGTGAGTAGATGGAAGACACCACTGTAATGCATACTCCCAGGCTCCCACATGATTATCGTTCCTCCTCAATCTGAGAAGATTGTGCAGGCAGAAAGAAAAGAGTTATTTTAACACTTATTAGAGAAATGATTATATACTTCAAAACAAGTAGATCAATGTATGACATGCTTGTTGAAGGTTTCAGAGACCTCTGGCATTAACAACATGGTTCTCACAGGTTTGGGCTCTTTCTTGGAGGACATGTGTGGTAGAGATCTCAGGTCCCCTGTTGTGGCTTGTGACGGGAAGGGAGGGAGTGGATTCCTTATTCTCTAGGCGGGGATGACTTGGTGAGCTGTGGTGTGGGTATCCTGGATTATACAGCAGAAAAAAAATCCACTTAAAAATTGTTCACATTGTAACCTTTTGGTTCTTAATACAATAAGCTGAATAGTCTGGCTATCCCTATTTGTAATAGTATTGCATTGACAATGGTTTCTGTGCTGTAGCAGTTACAACACAAGGGACATTACAAACTCTGCCTTGTGCAGATATGGCATTGTCCCACTTGGCTACTGACCTTTGTTTAGGAAAAGATGAATATACACATTTTCTCTTTTATGTTCACAAAAGTTCTGCGTACTTTCTCTTAACAAATAAGTAGAGTGTTGACAGCAAATTTCATTCATTTTACCCCCATCTTTAACATTATTCAAGTTTTTCACTGAAGAACCTGAAAAGACATATATTTTTCTTGTGCTCTAAAATGAATTGTCACTGTTCCTTCTGCTGAGCTTGTCTGAAGAACGGACGTTTATTAGAAAGAAGGCAGTGAGGTTCTGAGGCCTGCTGTAAACTTACACTATAAATTATGCTGTATTAGTAAAAATATTTATGCAGAAGCGTAAAACAAATAAACAAGAATCTGCTTCCATAGTGATTGAGAAGGCCTAAAGGACTTAAGTTGTAATTTTTTTTTAAATTGAAATTTTTTTTTGACAAAGTGAAAATGCATTTGCCTTTTATTATTAAAACCATCTTTGTGATTAAGAGCTCTTTCCATCATCTTTAAAATATTGATTCATTCCTCTTAATCTAACATATTAAAAGGAAAATTTATGATTTTAGAGTAAAATGCTTCAGCTAGGGGTAGTACACATCTTTAATCCCAACACTCAGAAAGCTGAGGTAGAAGGATTGTTGTGAGTGTGCAGCCAACCTGGGCCTGCAGAGTGAGTTCCAGGTCAGCTTGAATTAGAGTGAGACCTTACATTGAAAAAAACAAACAAAATGAAACAAAAAAAAAAAGTTTCAATGGAAGGAAGAATATATTTTAAGTGAGTAGCTATTTTTGCTATAGAGATTCTTAATTATCATTCTGGTCCAGTGTTCTCTGTTGAGCTGGTGCCCTGATCTGTTAGGCTATGGACTGAGAAACCAACGCAGACACAGTCCATAAGTATCCCTGGGTAAAATGCCAGTCTGGTTTAGGGAGGTGCCAGATAGTTCTAGAAAACTCTCTTGGGAAGAATGATTTGGAGTAATTGCAATAATAGATAAAATATTATGGAATAAAGCAACTGCCACTACCACCAAATGTCATCATTTTGCTTTTGAATTAACATTGATTTTTTTGCATATATTATTTCAACTAAGTCCTAGAGCCCCTCTGTGAGGTAGTAGATGGGTTTATATTTTTATCCTCATTGTAGCAAAAGAAAAGAAGGCTTAAAACAGGCACTGTTCCAGCAAAGCTAGTAACGCAATGGGGCTTCTTTCTGCTCTAACCCATATTAATCTCTGGACACATTAAACATTAATAAATGTCTTCAATATATATTGTCATATCATCATAAACACTCAGCAAAAAATAACCAGCATTGTTTTAAGACCAATAAAAAGTAAGGGGCAATTGCCAAAGTGAAGTGACTCCTCTCTCAGTGGAACCATCCATAGAAAGACAGCAAGAGAATGACCTCTAAAACATCTACTAGCTCAGGTGTGAGAGTCTTCAGTAGAACTAAAGGAAGGAACAAGGACAGAGTTACAATTTTATTTTACTTCCAGATCATATAAAAAGTTGCATTACATATAGTTTACAAAGAACCCTCTGTTCTGAAATATACCCTCATGGCCCTTTTTATTGCCTTTAGTGATAAGATCCTGCACTAATGGAAGAGTTCAGAGGAAGGGTGATGATTGCAAAATACAAATGTGGCCTTTTACTCTGGTGTTTTATTCCTATCAGTGGCTTCCCACTGCTCTCAAAATAAAGAATACCTAAGGGTTCTTGGGCACCTCAGGTACTATTCTGACATTCAGCATGCTCTTCCTCCCCCACCCCCCACCCCTGACCTCACTCACAGCTGCCCTGCTGGGAAAATGTTCCTTATTTTGTAGACCAGGAGATGAAGCGTTGAGAAGTTAAGAGCTTTTCCAGAACCTCATAGCCAGTCCGTGAAATCCCAGGCTCTGTCTGCTCTGATCCACACTCCCCAGTTACCTCTGAGCATTCGTGCAAAGTCCTCTGCACCAGAACCCTTGCTTCTCTCCTGGGACGCTCTACACAACTGTCAGTCTCCTTCAGAACCCTGCCCGGGCCTCCATCACTCATGTTTACTTCTGTTTTAACATTTAATGTGTCAGCACTGTGTTACCTGTGAGTATTTCTCACCACTAGGCTGGAGTGAGGGACTGCACAGTCTTCACCATGTGAACCATGGACCACCAAGCACCTGTCCATCTGTCCCATCTAATGATGGATGCTAAGGTCTTAGTTGTTGGGTTTTTTTTAAAAAAGAAAGTCTGTATTTTGAGTGTTAACTTTATATCATGTATTGTGCTGCATCATCCCTTGGCCTGATACTCAAGGCCCTCTGTAGTCTGTTCTGTCTGGAGGCTTCATTTGTTCCACAGCCCTAGGGTACTTAGGGTAATTTTTTAAAGAAGCCACTGTTTTCTTTCCATTCCCTACCCTGGAAGATGTTCCTCACTTACCTTAGCCTAAGGTAAACCCTAACCTCCTTTCAAAGTTCAAGTTCAACATAAGTTTCTTCTTTTTTTCTGTTTTTCTTTATCTACACACCTGAACTTTTCATTGGTGTATATTCATTGCACATGGTACTGGGGTATATAAAGACACTGATCTAAGTATATAATGTACTTTGATTACATTCTTTCCATACTTCTCTACCTTTTTTCTCCTCTCTTCCCATTAGTCCCTTCTGCTCCCCTAGACAGTTGTTTCTACTTTTATATCATATATACATAAATTATTTATGTAGCTATATAAAAACCTAGGAGTCACAAATAAGAGAAAACGTAATATTTATCTTTCTGAAACTGACTTAATTTGAGGATCTCCAGATGCATCCATTTTCTTGCAGGCAACGTAGCTTTGTTCTTCATGGTTGAAAAACATCCTTTGTGTATATCACATTTCCTTTATCCATTCCTCTCTTGATGTGCATGTAGGTTTGTTTCATAGCTTAGTTATTGTGAATAGTGCTTCAATAGACATGGCTGTGAAATGTCTCTCTAATATGTTATCTGGGAGTCTTGTGGGTACTTGGGAATGGTATAACTGAGTCAGACCTATTTTAAGGATTTTTTTCTCCAGAAATTCCATGCTGATTTGCATAGTGGCTGGTCTGGTGTATGAGGGTTCCTTTGTGTTCACATCATCACCAGAATTTGTTGTGATTTGTTTTCTAAAAGACTGCCACTTTGACTGAAGTGAGATGAAATACCATTGTAGCTTTAATTTGCAGTTCTCTTATGGCTATTGAAGGTGAGCATTTTTTCATATGTTTATTGGCCATTTATACTTAACTTTCTATGAACTGTTCATTTCATTAGCCCATTTATTGATTGTTTGATTTCTTGTTGTTTAGTTTAGTTTTTTTTTTTTTTTGAGTTCTTTGTGTATTCTTGATGCCAATCCTCTGTCAGCTGCACTACTAACAAAGACTTTCTTCCATTCTTTAGGCTGTCTCCTTGCTGAATTGGCATTTCCTTTGCTATGCAGAGCCTTTTAATTTCATAAAGACTCACTTGTTGGTTGTTGGTCTTATTTCCCAAGTGACTGGGTGCTATTCATGAAGACCTTGCCTAGACCAACAACTTGAAGTATTTTCCCTACTTTGTTCTCTAACATTTTCAGAATCTCAGGTCTTGCATTGAACTGTTTGATCCATTTGGGGTTGATGTTTGTATAGGGTAAGAGATAAGGATCTAGTTTCATTCACCCACATATGGATATCCATTTTTACTAGCATCATATGTTGAAGTGGCTGTCTATTCTCTGAAGTATATCTTTGGCATCTTTGTCTAAGACCAGGTGGCTGTATTTGCATGGGTTTATATCTGGGTTCTTTGTTCTGCTCCATTATTTACATCATCTGTTTTCATGCCAATGCCATGCCGTTTTGTTATTATGGCTCTGTAGTGTAACTTGCAATCAGATTTGATGATACCTCTAGCAGCCTTCCTTATGCTCAGGATTATTTTGGTTAGCTGGGTCTTTTGTTCTTCCATATAATTTTTAAGACTGGCCTTTTCTATTTCTGTGAAGAATGGCATTGAAAATTCAAGGAGGATTGTACTGAATCTGTAGATTGCTTCTGGTAAGATGCCCACTTGCACAATATTAATTCTTCCAATCCACAAGCATGGGAGGTCTTTCCATTCAGTGTCCTCACTTTTTATAATTATTTTTTTTAGTATAAGTAGTAATAAATCCCTTCTCCTGGTCCGTATCTCCCTGCGGGCCCTCCTCAGTAGAGTTATTGGTGTTCATTGTGTGATAATTAGGGCCTTTGGAAGTAGCTGTGTCTCAGAGTGTTTCTATCCATCTTGTGGCTCTTACAATCTACCTGCCCCCTCTTTGGCAACAGTCCCTGAGCCTTGAAAGGTGTGTCATCAGTTAGTGTTGACTTCTCTGTAGCCTCTTTATTTCCCTTATGATATGTTTTGGTTTACCACAATTTTGTGGCTATTTTCCTGGATGTGGATGTCAGGCTAGCAATGGGAGCTATACTCCTGTTGCTGCTTTCTCTGCAATTTCTTCTGGACCGCATAGATGTAGTAGAGGTGGCACATATCATTATGAGTATTCAGCTGTCTTTTCTTGTGTTGATGGATCTTGGATCTCACCAGTATTCTCTGCCATCTATAAAAGCAGGCCTCATGTCTAATTGGAGAGCAGTTGGTTACTCACAAATATTGTGTACCACTACTGCACAAGTGTGTACTTCTTGTCCAACTGGTAGATTGTGTGGCTTGCAGGGTCTCCTGCTTATTTAGGCTGTTGGTGACCATTATCTCTCAGTAGCTCCCATAGCACTGTCTAGCACCATGAGGGTTTACCTAATGCTAGCTAGGACTAGCTTTTCTCTCATTTCCCACGTTGTCTCTTGGCATTCTGAGATGGCAGACTGTGATGTCTTCAGCAATGAGGTCTTACCTTTTAGCTCTGTCAGGCAACCAAGTGCTTAGCAAGTGTCTTCAGTTTTGTTTTTGTCTTCACTGTTTAATGTTTTCATTGTGGAGGTCTTTTTCTTTGATTAGATTTATTACAAGATTTTCCTTTTGAGGCAATTGTGCTTTCTTTTTCAGCATACTTGCTATCTATTGAAGGCCTCTGGGTTTTGTATGTTACTTTGTATCTCCCACTTTGCGGCAAGTATTTATCAGGTCTAAGAGTGTTCTTATGGAGTCTTTAGGGTGGTTTACATATATAATCATGACATTTGCAAATAAGGATACTTTGGGGAAGTCCCTTATCTTCTTGCCAACTCCTGTCTGAAGCATGGGCTCTTTACTCAGAACCTCCATGTCTGTAACTTGTGGCTGTTAATTAATTGTGCAGTGCTGTGTGGCTTGTATTTCTTTGTTTCTGGCTTGTCCCTTACCTTCTTCACATTATCCAGTGGTCTCTTTTGTTTTAAGCTCATCTTGTCTCCTCTAAAGAGAGGGTTCGAGGCATGAACCCAGCATTAGGTATCTTGTTTAATAGCTGCTGGGTGTATCTACAGGCTGCACCTGCTGAGTGTGCAGACTGACTGGGGTTGAATCCCAGCTCTTCTGCTTATTCCCTGGCTGTTTGTCTTTTGTGTCTCAGTTTTCTTATCTATAAAGTAGGAAAGTGGTCAGACCCGCTGTGGGGAGCTGTTGTGAGAAGTAGGTGAGGCCAGACTGGTAAACCCGTAGCAGGTGTTACTTCAGTGTTGTGTTTTCATTAGTAATAGTGATGGTGATGACACAGCACACTGTGCTACTAAAATACAAGTACCATGTCAAGACAGGGCAGCCACAGGTTACAGATATGTTTATCATCTTGCACACACGTTTTGCCAAGAGTCTGGGAAAGGTCCTCTAAGAATGATGGAAGGTTCTGGGAGGATCTCATTCTCAGCAAAATGCTGGGGTGGCAGCTTTGAGGGTACTAGGTGTAGCATCAAGTGCCTACAGGACCCAAGGTAGACACTGGGCTGACAGTAGGAGGACCCATTTTGCCTCTCAGTTTGTCTTAGCCCTAGAGGAACTGTCTCCAGTGTCTTAGAAGGTAGAAGATCCTAAAACAGTCATTCACCTTGTGTACCCTTGTACCTTGTGACTGTTACAGAGCCAAGTTCATGTTTCTTCTTCGTGATGTTGAGTAAATGTCTAACAGATGCTAAAGCAATCGTGATCTTCAGAAAAGATCCGTTGGGTTGACACTGCATGCTGTGCTTCTGAAGAATGCTCTTCTGGAAAAAGCGTGAGGTTGAACTGAATGTCCCAGAGTGTAATGTGTAAATAAAGGACCTCAAGGCTGGCTTACAGTGTGTACTGGCAATAAACAGCAGCCATGGTGAGAGTCCTGCTCTGGGACTCCCATTGCTTAAAAGCTTTGAGCAGGGCCAGGAAGGGTTAACAAGATAGAGCTGGTTCCCAGGATCCAAGCAGTCAATGCTCCTGCTTCATACATAGTCCAGGTTTCTGGGCAACACTAACACTGACTTACAGTGTCAATGGCACAAGGAAGCCTGTCCCTTCAGTGTTGCCAGGGATTATTTTCTCTTCTGAGTCTTATGCCACTGTTACATCATAGCACCTGCTGTCATCGTGTTTATAAACCTGGCCTTTGACAATTATTCCAAATAATACCTCCAATCTGAAGCTGTTTTTCTTCAGAAATTTAAACCATTCCCATACTCCTAATGTATATTTATAGACAGCAATATATGTTTGGATCGTTTTAATTTAAATACTTAATGAAGAAATCTATCAATCTTAACAAGAGTGAATTCACTACCTCTCATCAATGATTCAGAAGCAGCTTTTATTGGAAGGAGTGTAGGGATGGGCAGGGTGCCTGATAAGGTGTGTTATATTTGACAGTGTGGTGTTGATTCCTATCAGAGTATGCCAGTATGCCAGTATGGGAACCATCCTGGCCTTCTGAAAATTTAAAAAAAAAAAAAAAAAACCTTCTAATCCAACTGATATTAACTGCAAACCTGCAACAGTGAAGATTTCCTGGGAAAGCTCAAAATTTCTGTTTTAGAAATTGATATGTCTTCTTGCTCTTTTTTTAAAGGTTCTTACAAAAACTAAAAAGCTTTAAGATTCAAAGAATGTTGGCTGATCACTGTCTTGGTCTAGTCGGGTTGCTATATAATAAAATGCCACACACGGGCTGGGTGGCTGAAGTAGAGATTAGAACCCACAGGTGAAGGTGCCAGCAGACTTGATTCCTGGAGAGGGCTTGCTTTCTGGCTTGGAGACAGCTGCCTTCCCACCGTGTCCTTACATGGCCTGTTCTCAGCAAGTGCACTTAGAAAAAGAGATCTCTCTGTCTTCCTCTTCCCCAGGAGCTGTAATTCCATCACGAGGCTCCCACTCTCATGACTACTTCAAAATCCAAGGCCCGGCCTTCATAACAATGGCTGTAAGGACTTCAACCTGGAAATTTAGAGGGATGCAGAAGTTCAGCCTGTAACAAACAGCCTCTTCCTAAGAGCCTCCCCTCACTTTGTGAACACCTTAAGTCCCACCTTTAGCATGTGTCTGCACCAGTCCTTACTTCTGGTATATATACTTGTATCTAATTCAACGGAGACGAAGATACACTCTTTTGGAAAACATTTTAATGTTATTACAGTACAGACATTTCTGGTTTGTTCCTTTGTCCTTGATCTTGTGATTGCAGAGATGACTCTATTTTCATTTTATTTCATTACTGTTATAAAGGCTTCTGGATGTTTTGGTACCTTTTCATCAATGGACATGAAAGGATCATCTAAAAATGAATGTCTTGAATTTAAAATAGTCTTTGTATTTTTAGGTTTGAATTCATATAACCCTCACTGAGTATGACTTTCACACAAAAGGAACAGAATGTTATAGTATAGAACATTTCCTTAGCTGATACTTGTTGATACTTCCTCCTCAATTTGTTGATGCTGAGAACTACTTAATATCTGGACATCTATATCAAGGAAACCCTTATATGGCCTATAAAAAAAATCATTTGATCTGGGTATGGTGGCGCATACCTTTAATCCCAGCACTCAGGAGGCAGAAGTAGGAGGATTGAGTTTGAGGCCACCCAGAGACTACATAGTGAATTCCAGGTCAGCCTGGGCAAGAACAAGACTCTACCCTGGAAAACAACAAGAACCACAAAAAAAATTATTCGAGGGCTAGAAAGATTGCTTAGTGGTTAAGGCACTTGTCTGCCAAGCCTAAAAACTCCTGTTTGAATCTCCAAGTCTCATATAAACCAGGCACAGAGTGACGTAAGTGCACAATGTCGCACATGTGCACAAGGGGTGCACACGTCTGGGGTTTGTTTGTTGTGGCTGTCCATTCTCTCTCTCTGAAATAAGTAATAAGTAAAATAATCATTTGAATAAAGTGGAAAGAGCAGTTAGGGGAACAGTCATCCATTGGGGTTGAAATCAGCATGCCACTATGAGACGTTCTACGGGTTAACATTTGGACATGGGCTCTTCACCTGCAAGGACTTTGTATCCTTTGACCTACTTGGCGAAGTCTCAGACTTGACTTATGGAGAATAATTAATAAAAGATCACTATCTGACTGACACCTGATTAAGTTCGAGCAATCACACTTTTTGTACAATTCTGAAAGAAATATTTTTAGTCAGAGCTACAAGGGCACTAGTAGCTGTTTAGTGTGTCTTGCAAAGCCTAAAATCACAGGGCCACATATTTCTTTGTAAAATTAATGTCATTTTAACTGATCCATAGTGACAAACAATGTGCATAGTACTGGGATGATGTTTTGATATATATACACATATGCATGCACACACATATATCTTGTAGTTTTTTTTCTACTTTTAAGATATTTATGATTTCTTTATGGTGAAAACTTTTGATATAATTTCTTTCAGGTTTTTGAAATGGAAAATTAATTGACTTTTATTTTTAAATGGGAGTTATATATGTACAAAGTTCTATAAAAATCAACATTTATGGTTTGTTAAAGCTAACATGCAAACAGGAGCAAAAATAAAACAGACTTCTGTGCCCTTCCTTCTCTTTTTTCCTCTTGAGAGACTGACTTGAATGTAGCATGTCTTCCCAGTATAGAAGACACGAAGTCAAAACTCCCTTTCCTACCCCTCGCTATCTATCCTCCTGCCTTCTCGTTTTACCTTCCCAGGGTGCTTCTGTGGTGATTTGAGTGAGTTGTTTTCATTTCTAGTGTTGTTCACATTTGCTGTTCTTCTCATGAATTAATCGCTGAACTCTTCATCATTATCCAGAGGACCTGTTCAAATGTGTTGACATTTTTCTTATGTCATTTAGCTAGAAGTCTCTCCTAGAGCCTTCCTATTGGTGGTGGTTGTCAGTGACAAGATTTAGAATCACCATGGAAACAGATCTCTGAGCATGTCTGTGAGGGCTTTTCTAGACCAGGTTATGTGGCATAGGAAGACCCCTATGTCTAAATATCCTGGACTATATAAAAAGAAGGGAGCTGGCTGAGCATGTGCATTCTTCCCTCTCTGCCACCTGACTGTGGCCTCACTGTGACCAGCTGCGGGAGGCTCCTGTTGTCATGCCTTTCTCATGCTGATGTACTATATCCCTGGGAACTGTAAACCAAAATAAACCCTTCCTCCATAAGTTGCTTTTGTGGGGTGTTTTGTTGCCACAACAAGAAAGGGAACTAGTACACCACCCATCCTGTTAGACCAGTGGCCTTGTGTCTAGGGCATGACTATCGGCCTGACAGCTTTCCACTATTCTCCCTGTCTTCTCTTTGCCTGCCGCCAATCTGAGGTTGCTGATTTCCATATCCTCAGTCTCTCTTGATTTATCTTCTTGGTGTGGCAGAGCACAACCCAAAGCAGGGAACAATGAGATAATAGATTTTTCCAGAAACTATATATGAAAAATGACTTTATGTCATTGCCATAATATGCCCTTCACTTCTTTCTCCTTAGGATTATGACTAAAACATGTGTATGTGCATATTTCTGTGGATATGCATTTGTTGTCATTTTGAGTGAGCTTTAGGGAAGAATTCAATGTGTTTATTTTTCCCTGTTCAACCAAAATGGCCATACAGTCTTATCCTTTTTTTTTTTTTTTTTTTTTTTTTTTTTTTTTAGAGCACGAGAGAGAGTGTGTGCTAGTTGGTAGTCCAGGGCCTCAGACACTGTAATCCAACCCCAGATATTTGTGCCACCTAGTAGGCATGTGAGACCTTGTACTTTCCTCTCCTTTGTGCATCTGGCGTATGTGGGTTCTAGAGAGTCTAACATGCTTCATAGGCAAGTGCCTTAACTGCTAAGCCGTCTCTCCAGCCTGTATTTTATCCATTTCAAACACAACAGGGGCTGGGGAGATAGCTCAGTCAGTAAAATACTCTCCTTGCAAGCATGAAGACTTGAGTTTAATTCCCAGAACCCATGTTTTTCTTTCCCTTCCTTCCTTCCTTCCTTCCTTCCTTCCTTCCTTCCTTCCTTCCTTCCTTCCTTCCTTCCTTCCTTCCTTCCTTCCTTCCTTCCTTCCTTCCTTCCTTCTCTCTCTCTCTCTCTCTTATTTATTTTAGTTTTTTTTTTTTTTTTTGAGAGAGACACAGAGAGAGACAGAGAGGGAGAGGAAGACAGATGGGCGCAGCAGCAGTCTCTCAGCTGCTGCGAACGAAATCCAGATGTGTGCGCCCCTTGTGGTCAAGTGCGGCATTGCGCCCTTGCGTCACTTTGCATCCGGCTAAATGTGGGACCTGGAGATTGGAACCAGCATTGTTTAGGCTTAGGAGGCAGGCGCCTTAACTGCTAAGCCATCTCTCCAGCCCTTATTTTAGTTTTTTGAGGTAGGGTCTCACTCTGGCCCAGGCTGACCTGGAATTAACTATGTAGTTTCAGGGTGGCCTTGAACACACAGCAGTCCTCCTACCTCTGCCTTCCGAGTGCGTGGACTAAAGGCGTGTGCCACCATGCCCAGCTCAAGAACCCATGTTTTCTAAATAGTGGGTGGGGAGATGACTCACTGATTAAAGGTACTTCCTAGGTTCAATTCCCCAGTGTCCACATAAAGCCAGATGTATAAAGTGGCATATGCATCTGGTATTAGTTACAGTGGCAGGAGGCCCTGGCATACCCATTCTCTTTCTAGCCTTCTCCTTCTCTTTCCCAAATAAATAATACTTCTTTTTCCTTTTTATGTGAGAGAGCAAGAAAGGGAGTGAAGGAGAGAGAGAATTGGCTTGCCAGGGTCTCCAGCCCCAGGCACTTGTGCTACCTTGTGTACATGTGTGACCTTGCGTGCTTGCATCACCTTGTGTGTCTGTCTTATGTGGGACCTGGAGAGTTGAACATGTGTTTTTAGGCTTTAAGGCAAGTGCCTTAACCATGAAGCCATCTCTCCAGCCCATCAAATAAATAATACTTGTCAGAAATCTGGGATTAGTGGTGTGCCCATGGAATCCCATCACTGGGGAGGTGGAGACAAGTGGATCCTGGGGGTCATTAACAGCCAATATAACCTTTTGGTGAGTTCTAGGCCAGCATTACAATGAAGTCCCTGCCTCAAAAAAAAAAAAAAAAAAAAAAAAAACTGCACCTAAACAATGACATCTGAGGTTGTCCTCTGGCTTCCACACACATACACACATGTGCACACAAACATATGCAAACACACACAGACATAAAACACAACAAACATTTCTTTCAGTTTTGAGCTAAGAAATTCAATTTAGAGAATGAGCTCAACGGGTAGTTACTTATTCAAGTGAGGAAATGTAACTGGAGTCCCCGAGCTGATTAGGAAAAGACATTAAGGGTGAAGGGAAATAGCCGCAGAACAGCTCAGGAAGCCTTTCATAGCCAGGCAGTGAAAGACTGGATTTTGCTTTTCCTTCAAGTTTTCTGGGTTAAAAAAAAAAAATGTTTTTCTCTTTTGCCAATAAGAAAAATAATACTTGTGCTGGAGATGTAGCTCAGTAGTAAAGCACTTGCCTAGAATGCTCAAGGCCTGAGGGGTTGCGTCCTTAGCACCCCAAATAAATAATTAAAAGAAAAAACAAGGAGAAGGAGGAAGAAGATTTGGAGAAGGAAAAGAAGAAAAATACCAGATTTGGAAACTGGGAAGAGAGTGTGTCTACACAACATTTTAAATATACTAAATGCCACTGAATTATTTATTTAATTTAGATGATTCAATATATGAATTTTCCCTCAGCTAAAAAAAAAAAAAAAAAAAAAAACAACTTACATGAACATTTCCAAAGCTAATTTCTATGATACCTTACCTTTTGGGTAAAAGATAAATTAACTTGGGGCTGGGAGATTGCTCAGTGGATAAAGTGATTGCTGTTTGGAGCCCCAGCAGCAGAAAGGTGTGGCTTCCAGCCTCTACTTCCATTGCTCAAGAGGGGCAGAGACACAGGATCCCCTGGGCAAACTGGCTAGATATACTAGCTGAATTGGCCAACTCTGGGTTCAAATGAAACATCCTGCCTCAGTAAATAGAGAATGACCAGGAACAAACCTGACATCAATGTCTGGCTTCTAGGTGAGCCTGCACACACATTATGCACCCACACACATATACTCATGCACACCACATTACCATACATATACATGTTAAAAGAAAACAAATTATTATATAACCCCCATTAAGTTGTATTTCTATTGTTTGTGGAGGAGCTTTGTAGAGATTTAAAAATGTTTATATGCATGATTCTGGAAATTTTTCTAAATGTTAATTTAGACTGGGGAAAAAAAGTAAGATCATAAGAAATTCAGATGATATTATGGTATATAATGTGCCTACCTTTTAGCATCAGACTATATTCATTACAACTAGATAACACAAAGTTGGATACAAAGCAAGACTTTAATTTTAAATTTTATTTATTTATCCACTTTGAGAGAGGTGGGGCAGATAGAGAATGAGCATGCCAGGGCATCCATCCAGTGCAAACAAACTCCAGATGCATGTGCCCCCTTGTGCATCTGGCTTACATGGGTACTGGGGAATTGAACCTGGATCCTTAGGCTTTGCAGGCAAATGCCTTAACTGCTAAGCCATCCTTCCAGCCCAAAGCAAGACTTTTTCACTGTTTAAATCATTTCTACAACAGAAGTAAGGGAAAATTATAGAATGCAGTACAGTTCTTATAAATCTATACCATTGAAATATTGCTAATTTTGGCCAGGCATGTTAGTGCCTTTAATCCTAGGACTCGGAAGGCCGAGGTAGGAGGATCGCTGTTTGAGGCCACCCTGAGACTACATAGTGAATTCCAAGTCAGCCTGAGCTATAGTGAGAGCCTACCTTGAAAAACAAAACAAACCAAAAAGAAATATTGTATTGCTAATCTTTCATATAGAAACACCTCCTTTCTTTAGCTTCATTGCCTCAAATGTAGTGTTTGACATTTTGAGATAGCGTGTTGAAGCATACATATTAAAGCCATAATGGCAGGACTCAAATTCTGGCTCTCTCACTGGTTAGTTCAACTTGCTAGGTTTTCTTTTTCTCATCTATAAAATGAACTAAACAGCAGACATGCTGTGATGAATATAAATCCTCACCTTTAAGAGTTACCTGGCCCAGTAAGTGCTCAGTACTTAAAAAAAAAAAAAAATTAGGAGATTGAATTGGCACGTATATACATGTGCTGGAAACCAAATCCAGTGTCTCCTATGTGGCAAGCAAACACTGTACCACTGATCAGCAGCCCTTAAGAGATGTTATCGTCTCGTTTTTCTGATATTCTGATGTGTGCATGAAGAGTAGCAGGTGCAGCGTGAGGATGACAGGACTGCTTTGGTGCTGGAAGGTCTTGTCATGTTTCTAGCAACCAGCTGTAATCACAAAAGTGCAGCTGGCTCTTTCCCCTTGTTTATACAACTCTTGCTGCTGTTCTCTGGAAATGAAATGACTTTAGCTACTTTCTAACATATTTTGGACTTCACAACACAGGGGATTTTTGTTTGAATAGCAAGAAGCTGTCAATTGTGTTAATTTTCACCTTATATTTGGCGTAGACAATCCCTGTGCATTTTCCCTGGGAATCAGTGAAAAGACCGAGAATGAATCTGAGCTCTAAACCTGCCACTAAAAGGTGTAGTGAGTCCGTCACCACAAAGAGTATTTCATTTTCCATTACCTGGGGTGCGTGGCTGTAAGTGATAAGAATTCTTTCCAGTTGTGTGAGTTCAGCTGCATCTTGAAATTCCTCGTCTCCCTGAAGATGAAGTTCGGGGGGATGTATGGTGTTTTCCATCACTAAGCTATCTTTTACATTCTACTTTCCAGATCACTGGTGAGAATTTTGAAGGTCATCAACCTTTTGATGGTGGTGGTAAGCCATGGCTGCAGATGATAAAGTGGCGATTTTGACTGATGACGAAGAGGAACAGAAGAGGAAATACGTTCTTGCTGATCCCTTCAATGGCATTTCCAGAGAACCAGACCCACCTTCAAATGAAACACCGTCCTCCACAGAAACCTCTGCCATTCCCGAGGAGGACATAGACTGGATAGAGAAGCATTGTGTTAAAATAAACAATGACCTTCTCATTTCAAAGGTTTTTTACTTTTTCTTTTACTCTGCCTATGGCTCCCTCTACCCACTTTTGCCTGTGTATTATAAACAGCTGGGAATGTCACCCAGCCAGAGTGGACTTCTGGTCGGTATTCGATACTTCATTGAATTCTGCAGTGCCCCCTTTTGGGGTGTGGTTGCAGATCGTTTCAAAAAAGGCAAAATTGTCCTCCTCTTTTCTCTCTTGTGTTGGGTTTTGTTCAACCTGGGCATTGGGTTTGTCAAACCTGCCACCTTGAGATGTGTACCAAAGATCCCCCCAACAGCCCATCCCACCAACGTCAGCCACCTGGTCACCATCCTGCCAATGAACTCTTCCGTTGTGTCTTTCCTCACCACGTCACCAAAAATGCGGCAGAAAAGGGACCTGCCACTCACGGTAGACCTGGCAGCCAACATCTCAGACACGGATCCCTTTTCAACAGCTTTAGCCACGACCCATGAACCCACCCTGCAGCCTCAGACAGACGAACCCACTAACCATAGCGTGGACATGATTGTGAACCTAAGCACCCCGGGGCCCCTAGGAAATGTCACGAGACTGACAACCACTGCTATTGTCACCACCACCGCCACCACCTCTTTACCGTCCGATCAAGTCACTCTTGTGTACGATCAACAAGAAGTGGAAGCGATCTTCCTGGTGATCTTGGTGGTGGTCATCATAGGGGAATTTTTCAGCGCTTCTTCCGTCACCATCGTAGACACGGTGACCCTGCAGTACCTGGGGAGGCATCGCGACCGCTACGGGCTGCAGCGCATGTGGGGCTCGCTGGGCTGGGGCCTGGCCATGCTGTCGGTGGGCATCGGCATCGACTACACGCACAGCGACGTGCTGGTGCACGGCCAGGGCTGCAGGGCCCCCGAGTACCGCAACTACCAGGTCGTCTTCATCGTCTTCGGCGTGCTCATGACCCTGGCCTTGATCGTGGCCACTCAGTTCCGGTTCCGCTACGACCACTTCCAAACGAGCGAGGGTCCGGGGAAGGAGGTGGAGGCCTCGCCGGTGCCGGGGAGCAGCTCCGCCGAGTCGTCGTCCGAGGAGACCCCGGCGGCCACGGCCGCGGCCCGCGCCTTCGGCTTCCGAGACTTGCTGCGGCTGCTGTGCAGCGTGCAGTACGGCTCCGTGCTCTTCGTCGCTTGGTTCATGGGCTTCGGCTACGGCTTCGTGTTCACCTTCCTCTACTGGCACCTGGAAGACCTCAATGGAACCACCACCCTCTTTGGCGTCTGCTCCGTGCTGAGTCACGTGTCCGAGCTGACCGCTTACTTCTTTAGTCACAAGCTGATTGAGCTGATTGGCCACATCAGGTGAGAGAATCGCTGGCTGGCTTACTGGAGGGGGGAGGGAGCAGGCGCTACTTCGTGGGGGAGGGGGAGAGGGGGAGTAGGAAGGAGGTTTTCTGTGGGTCCTCCCCAAAATAGTAGCAAAAGGAGGATAGGTATGGACTTCGCCGGATTGGCTAAGACAGTCAACACACCAACGCTTTGGGTAACTTCATGCGTTTCCACCTGGTTTTTCTTTGCTAAGTATAACAGTTACTCATTACTTAAGCACATACAGGTCACATGATCTTAATTTTCTGGTTTTATATGCCCCCCCAAAACCATATCTGGTCTGGAGAAATGGCTTAGTGATTAAGGTGTTTTCCTGCAAAGCCAAAGGACCCAGGCTCAATTCCCCAGGACCCATGTAAGCCAGATGTACAAGGGGCACATGCATGTGGAGTTCATTTGCAGTGTCTCAAGACTCTGGTGTGCTCATTCTTTCTGTCTATATCTTTCTCTCTTTCTGTTTACAAATAAATAAATTAAAAAAAAAACAAATCCTCCCCCTCTTTTTTTAAAAATCTTTATTTATTTGACAGAGAAAGAGGGAGTGGGGAGAGAAAGAGAGAGACAATGGGTGCACCAGGGCCTCCAGCTACTGCAAACGAACCCCAGATGCATGCGCCCCCTTGTGCATCTGGCAGTGTGGGTCCTGGGGAATCAAACCTGGGTCCTTTGGCTTTGTAGGCAAATACCTTAACTGCTAAGCCATTCCTCCAGCCATTTCTCCCTTTTCTGATTTAGTGAAGTGGGAAGAAGGTGGCTCTTGTGGTTGCACAGGTGCTCTCAAAGCCTCAGGGATTCCATAATTCTGATACAGTGAGATTATTCTTTGTGCTCATAGACAGAAGGGATGTTTCTATGGGTGACAACTTTGGGGACCCAATCAGGTGGTGCTGGTTGAGATTTGGGGGTTTGACCATATAGAGTGCTGACCGCCTCACTTTTTCATTAGAAGAATACCCTGTGTTAGAAAGAAATATTTCTCAGATCTTTCTCAGAACTCTTCGGAGAATTCTTTATGTGTGTGCTCCTGATGTCTTCTTTTTCGGTTTTCAGTATGCAGTATCCTATCCCTGGGAGTTTTCAGGGTTAGCATTTTCCATAAAGATTGTAAATATCCTAATGTAGTTCTCAGTGTGTTTTCACACATTCTCTATTTAGAGTCATAAATGGAGAATCTCTCCAGCAAACCGTTTTTAAAAGTAGCACATCCAGTTTGGAATCACTTAGTATTTTAATAGTACACAGTTTGGGCCTAGTGTTTCACAGGATATGATGCACACATATACCCACAAGTAAATGATTTCTGATTTTGACCTTGGATTTTGTCCTTTTCTGAAAAGTGAATTCTTAGGCAAATAGGATCCAGCTTAATATTTACACAAAAAAAGCCAATGCTTTTTTTTATTTGAAATCATAAGACTGTGGAGTTTACAGCGAGTATATTTCTAGTCCTATTTCTGTAAGGATGATTAACTAGAGCTATAAATATCCCTTATGTGTATGTTTACCTTGGTGAATATTTCAACAACTCTAAGTAGGGTTGTGACTAAAAGAAGTTGCAATAAATCATTTGTAAATTTGTGAGGCATTACCCAATTGTTAGTCTGTTACCTATGTTATTTGATTTAAATTTATTTCAGTTTTAAGGAACACAGGAGCATCTATTCAATCAACACTCTTTCTGAAAG
Organism: Orientallactaga sibirica; assembly: GCA_036365145.1. Classification (NCBI taxonomy): domain Eukaryota; kingdom Metazoa; phylum Chordata; class Mammalia; order Rodentia; family Dipodidae; genus Orientallactaga; species Orientallactaga sibirica. The sequence continues at coordinate 27,979,802 of JAEOAD010000004.1, read as the reverse complement.
TCTTACATTTAACACCTGTTCTGCCACACAATGTTGTTTACAAGGAGGAACTATACTATCCATTGTGAGCTACCGTTATTATTTAGTGGTAGCTAAGCATCCCATCTACATGATCTAGCCAGCCAGTTTGAAGAATAAAAGAAGATGCAAAAATAAGAGGTGCACCAGGCCTCTCTGAAGTCCCTACTGCAGGAAGACCTGGAACAGGTAGCAAGATGCAGGGCTGTACCTTGAAGACACACACGTGAAGATACGCACGTGACCATGTGCTCATTGGAGGAATGGCGATATGCTGGGGAAGAAAAAGGACTTATTCCTTTGGGGTGACCATTAGTGCTGGCCACCGAGAGACTTAACACTGCTGGGTGACAGTGCTGGCCACCAAGAGCCTTGTGCTGCTTGGTGACCATTAGTGCTAGCCACTGAGAGACTTATGTCTTGTGTGGGTTTAAATTGTTTTTTCTTTCTTTTATTTTTTAATTTGCTTGTTTGTTTTGCTTTTTATCCTTTCCATTGCTTTACCCCCTTCTTTGTGCCACCCGTTGCTCCTGGACTTGCCCTCTCTCCAATCTGCCCTTTGCTGAGTGTGGAAGAGCACTGATTTCTGTAGGCCGAGTTTCTCAGGTTCTGGTACTCTACTGTATTAGTTACTCTTTTATTGCTTAAACAGAATGCCCAGTTAAAATGAGTTTAGGGCAGGAGTCAGCTTACAGTTTGAGGTTACAGTCCACCATGGTGGGCAAGGTGTGAGGCAGCTGATCACATGCAGTACAGTGAAGCCCAGCAATGATGAGTGCTGCTGCTCAGCCAGCTTCCAGTCCAGGACCCAGGCTTATGGAAGGCTGCCACTCACAGCTAAATTGGGTCTGCCCACCTCAGGTCACCTCCCCACAGCAATCCCTCACAGACACACCCAGAGGCTAGTCTAATCTGCATAATTCCTCCCTGGGGGTTCTTGGTCCTGTCAAATTGACATCAATATAAAGGCCCATACCTATCTTCTACAGAGTTCAGCTTTGTGGTTTTCAACCAGCTGACGCACCAGGAAGGCTTTTGCAGCTCTCCTTGCTCAGGCTGCACCCAGACCAATGGCATCAGACCTCAGCTGCGTGCTTCCCACTGAGCACCCAAGACTGAGAATCACCAAGCAACTGAGATATACAGATGAAGGGGAGGTGAGGGGAAAGCCAGGAGAGTTCTCTCTCTTTCTAGCTCATGTGCACATCTGTATCAGCTTTCCAGACTGTTCCTTCCATCCTTCCAGGTGGTCCTTTCTCTGGCCTCTATTTTCACACATGCACTTGGTGCTAAGCTGGAGGCTCAAGAGCACACCACACATCTCTGAAAGTCTTCTTCATTTTATTTTGTTTTGTTTTTCCAGGTAGGGTCTTGCTCTAGCCTAGGCTGACCGGGAATTCATGGAATTCAACATGTGGTCTCAGGCTGGTGTTTCACTTACCTCTACTTCCCCTGGAGTGCTGGGATTAAAGGCATGTGTCACCACACCTTGCTGAAAGTCTTTTTATGTGCCACTCCAGTATGGTACTGGGAACTTGTCTCTTTAACTCAAGACGTCTCTGTGCCCTGTCAGACTTCTGTGTCTGATCTATGGATCTATCCCTGAGCTGGGCACCATCTCCTCCCAGCAGTATCACCTGGACCATGGAGAGATTGCCAGAAGCTCCCACAGTGCTCTGGCATTGTAACAGTGTGCTAGGGGTCCAGGAAAGTCCTTGAACCCCAAGCCCTAGGTTTGTTTCTAATTTTAATCAAAGAATTGAATTTTTAAAAAGACTGAGAAGGATAATTCCTTCCTCAAACTGTTAAATTATCATATTTATTGAGGGAAGTAAAGAGCCATGGAAAGATACCCACATGGCTAGAGGTCCCATTTGGAGGGCCTGGGGAAAAATACACGAAAAGAGAAAAGAAAGCTCAAGGAGCTCCTGCCATGTGGAGAGCTGGAGGAGATAAAGTACCCATGCGGAGAGTAAGGGCTGGGGGCCCACCTGAGGGCAAAACTCACCCACAGCTGGAAGTTCCCAAGTGGTCAGAGAGCCTGTCCTCCCCTTGCAAAGGTATTTATAACCTTATAGTGGTGGGCAGTCATCTGGCTCAGGTGAACCAGAGGGACAGCTGCTTGATTAAGGCTAGAGGCTGTCTCAGGAAGAAGCTAGCCCTGACACCAAGTTCTGGGGGCTTAACTTGGTCACCCACAATGCTTCTTATGAAAGACCTCCCTTCCAGGAGGGGTCCTGGTTGTTTGTGGAAAAAACAGGTCTAGGGAACTAGCCTAGGCAAGAGATAAGAACTAGATCATCTTTGATTTCCAGCAAGTACAAACATTCTTGCCGTTTTTACCTTTGGGGTCCAGTCACCCTAACTGTACCCCTCTCTCAGCATCTCAGCTCTTCCAGCTCCTCTCTAACCAAGTCCTGAGTTAAGACAGGTTAGTGCTTGTTTCCTCTGATTTATGCTGATTTATACAGCAGCCTTTACAGCTTACAGGAAGAATTCTTTACAGCTTTACGGGAAGAATTCTCATGACAGTGACCACAGTGAAGGCATAGTGTAGAAATACCAGAACTCTACTCTTGATGAAAAAACAGAATAAAACAATGGTGGATGTTAAACAACGTTTTTCTCCTTCTAATTTCTTAAGGGAGGATTAGTTCTTCATTGAAAATATTTTACTTGAAATAATTTTCACAGTAGATTTGAAATCATGTTATATGTGCCCTGGAGAAGCCAGTACTACTGGATATTATTTAGAATAAAAATGGTGGTACATGCTGGTTCAGTTTAATTAAATGGTTACTCAGGCCTTGAGAATCCCAGATTAATAGTAATGGGTACTGCAAGTGCTGGGGGTGGGGAGGGGAAGGGATATTGGAGGCCAGACCAGTGCCTGATGAGGATTGACAACTTCCTCTGGAGGCAGGTAGAAGTCACAGCCAGGTTCAAAGCAGGGGAGAGCCTTCAGTTTGGGTCATGGGTGAGATGGATGACTATGCTCTTGTATGGTGTGCAGGGTGGCTTGGAAGCTGGGAGTGTGCTGAGAACATACTTATACAGCCTGAGTGAGAAGTAGTACCAGCTAAAATTATAGCTTCCTCCTGTGCTTATCTAGGAAAGACAGCTTTACATAGCTGGTACTGTCACAGACTCAGTCACATTACCATTTGGACCCTAATGGCCTTTCACAAGTTACAGAGCTTTTGGTATCTCTGTCATCTATAAGTAGCCATATTTTAGTAGTTTTCTCTTAACAGTTCTTTATGATGGCAATTAAATGGAACACAGTCGAAGTTCATTGCAGTGACCAGCATCTATTTGAAGCTAGCTCTGCCAATCTTCTGATGTAGTCTGTTCCTCACAGCTATAAGACCCATGCTAAGATCATAGTCATGTGCCACCATGCCCAGCATTTGTATGTAGGTACTGGGGATCTACTCAGGTCTTCACGCTTAACAGGCCAACACTTTACTGACTGAACTGTGTCCCCAGCCTCATATGTTACTTGTAGTTCATCAGAGTATATAAGAGAATATATGAGCCACATCTGTTACTTACTAAACACTAGATTCAGATATGTGGTAGGCTCCTTTTCTAAGATAGTCCTCTTTAAAAGCAGTTATGCCCAGTTTAAAGGACTAGAATTTGGGAGCTCTGGAAGCTTCTCAGAACCATGGAATCCTGAGAGTGAGTAATGGTTCTCCATTGCTCTCAGGGATGGTGCAGAACTAGCACCAGTCTGGATGAATGAAAGAGAAAGGGAGTTATTTCCTGTGGTGAGGGATTTAGAACAGAACATAATATCTCCTTCCTTTTCTGGTGCCTTCCCATAGAAATTCCATTTGCAGAGTCAGTTGGGGAAGAAAAAAAAAAAAAAGACAGATCTTCTTTCACGGGCAGAATTACTTTAGAAGCGTTTTGAGCACAGTAACATGGAAGGCGTGACGCTTCCTGTGCTCAGTGCCTGAAGAGAAGAAAGGTGGTTTTTCCATTTCCCACAGAGTTGCTGTGTGCAAATGGGCATGTATCAGAGAAGATTTCAGAACATGGACTAAACACTAGTGTCAGGAATAGAATGTTTTCGTACCTTCCTCTTGATCAACCAAAGGTCATGAGTTTTAATACTTAAAACTACTTCTTTGTGAATTAAGTTTTTTAAAAAAATCCCAGCCACACAACACTCTTCAAAAGAGATACTGCTTTGACCATCACCAAATGACCCTCAACATTTCCCATCCTGTGACAAAGTTTAGTTCCTGGGACCACACTGAGATTTGGCCTTGCCTCTCTTGGGGTTATAATCATCACAGAGTTGCCGTAAGCCCTGAAGAATTCATTATTCCATCATCAGGTAAAAGCAGATTGAGGTAGGGTGTCTCTTCCACTGGACTTTGGGGAACCCTCTAAGTCTCTTGACTCCCTAGCGGTGTTCTGTATAACAGAAAGGTGGAAGCAGAGGCACTAACCATGCCGAATCCTGTAGTTCCAATTGCCCCAGCTTCCTACGGGAGCCCAGCAGAAAGATTGCTTTAGTGGCAAAGGATATATCGATAGTGAAAATATGCCTTGTTAGTTCACTGGGGTCTGAGTTTGAAAGAAAATTATTTGGCTGTGATGTTTCTAAAATTAAGTGAGGGGTGAGGGCATATTCCATTTATAAAGAAGCTAATGAATCATGAATGCTGAACTAGGAATACCAAGTTGACCAAAGACAGAAAATCTGTAGCTGATGCTGGCTCTGCGTCTGCCCTCCAGGACTAACGAAGTATTGGTTGAGAGCACAGAGGACAATTCTTGGTTTCTTACTCTTTAGCATTGATGCAGTGTTAAACACCTAGACAGTGATAGAAGATTGCAAAGTCTAGTTTTATTTTTTTAGGTTTAAACATTTAATTAATTTATTTGCATGGAGAAAGAGACAGCGAGAAAGGGGAGGAGAGAATGGGGACATCAGGGCCTCTAGTCACTGCAAATGAACTTCAGAAAATGCACAACTTTGTGCATGTGGCTTTACATGGGGATTGAGGAATCGAACTTGAGTCATTAGGCTTTACAGGCAGGTGTCTTAACTGCTGAGCCATCTCTCCAGTCCCAGATTCTAGTTTTAAGTGAGCCAAATTCTAGGTAGTGAAAGATTTAGAGACCCAGGAATTTTAGAGGGTAAGATGCACACCCCCAGTACATTCTCTGGGTGAGCCACTAAAAATGATCATAAGCCATCACTCATGACATTGTTGAGACCTTGTGTTTAGCACAGCCCATTTCAGAAGAAGCTGAACAGAAGTCTTTCTCTTTCTCTTTCACTGATTCCTAAGCACAGTAAAAATAACTTTAAAGGATGTTGTGACATAACAAAGAATGAAAATGTTAGAGCATTTGGGTGGTTCTCATGCGGAATTCCTGTTAACACAACAAGAAGTATAGAATGGAGCAAATTAGAACTTTTCTATTAGAGAACATGAAATTAATGAAAGCATTTTTTTTTTTTTAATTTTAGACAAAAGTTCAGTCTGTCATCGTCTTTTGCTTTTTTTCATAGTCTTTTGAGGTAAGGTCTTGCTCTAGCCCAGGCTGTCCTGGAATTCACTGTGTAGTCTCACAGTGATCCTCTTACCTCTGCCTCCAAAGTGCTGGGATTAAAGGTGTGCGTCGCCATGCCCAGCTGCAGTCTTCTTGTAGACATGAGTGGTTAGGTGTGAAGGTGAGACTAGATTTGGGCAAGGTCATCACCCTTGGGTTTAATTTTTTTTGTTGTTGTTGTTTGTGCAAACTGGAAAGAATTGCATTTGTTAGAATGTTAGCAATTCTCAATTCTTTTTGTTCATGTCCTTGATATATGGAGAAACACGAGCCCTATCTTATACATATAGTCCATATCATAGCAACTAAAAAGCAAAATAAGAGAATAACACATCTGGTGATTAAACAAAGAAGAAGCCATGTAAAAAGCAAATTGTTCATGTACTCCTTAGTGCCATTTCTTAAAGTCTCAGACCATAAGCTATCATCTGTAATGGCTCACATGCAGCATAATTCTAATTATAGCTATTGTTATTTGTGTGTGGGTTGATTTCTATTTTCCTACGTCTTTTCCCATTTTTCCTTCAGAGATGTTGATACCCACTTGTACAGGAAAAGCCTCTTATAGTTATTTCAAGTATAGATTCATATTACTAAGCTGCAAACTGCAGACTCTTAAAAACAGATGAATTTATGATCAGGGGTTGAAAGGGAGTAATTTGGCTTTTAGAGTCTCTTAGTCCCTTGAAAGAATATCTTCGCAAAGAAATACATTCCCACATCATACCGTAGTTACCAGGCTGCCTTATTAATAACAGCACTACTTGTAATTGAGCTATTCATGTAGAATAAAAGGCCATTGTTTCAAGTAAGTTCAAATGAATGCAGAATTTTCAAATTACTAGTGTGCCTCAGTCAGTGGTTGGGTGGAGTGAGGTATCCACAAAGTTAGCAGGACTCTACATGCTCTTATAGCTCACGTGGCTACAGACTCCCACCATCTCACAGACCAAGGTGGTGGTGAGGGTGTGCCCTGGACAAGAGTGCAGACTGGATGTGCAGGAGCACATTCGTTACCTGGATAGTCACCATGGAGAACAACTTTTCAGTCGATGGTCATCTCAAGTTAGATATTCCCAATGGCTTAAAAATTATATTTTAAAGTAAAAACTTATCTAGAGGAACACTTATACATATACAAAAATTACATAGAGTTTAGCTTATGTGCTTGTTACAGTTTTCTTGAAGTGTAAAACAGAATGAGTGTATTCAATATGGCATAGTCAGTCATAAGATGACTTTATACAGGAGTTACAAGAAATAAAAATAAAACAAATATCAGCACGGAAAGCTCTGAAAATATGTCAAGTGGGGAAGAAAAGTGGAGGTTTCAGAATGATACAAATTTTGGTGCAATTATGCAGATTTTAACCACAAATTAAAAGTTAAACTTTTAAAAATAATTTTAAAAGATTTTTAAAATTTATTTGGGGGGGGTTGGGGGAAAGGCAGAGAGAGCGAATGGGCACACCAGGGCCTCCAGCCACTGCAAATGAACTCCAGATGCATGCACTGCCTTGTACATCTGGCTTACATGGGTCCTGGGGAATCGAACCTGGGTCCTTAGGCTTCACAGGCAAACGCCCCAACCACTAAGCCATTTCCCCCAGCCCAAGTTAAACATTTTTATGGTTACAGCAACATATTTAGAAAAATATTAACTTAGGAGAAGCAATATGATTCTGTATTCTTATTGGACTTGGCTTTTTGGACAAGACATAAAGAGAAAGGAACAAAGACCAGTGAGGAGGGGCAGAGATGACCTTTCCAATGGTGTTTTCTTTAAGAAGGCATGGAAAACTATAATTTTCCGTGTCTTGATACTAGATATTTTCTGGGTTCTTTTGCTTGAACACCATGTCTACTCATAGGGAACCAAAATAATTATCCTACTATAGAAGACCCAAATATATATATATGTGTGTGTGTGTGTGTGTGTGTGTGTGTGTGTGTGTAAATAATTATACCTGGGTGTGTTAAAGAGACATACTCAAATATATTGAAATACCAGGGATTTTTAAAATCCATAATATGTGCATTGCTGTACATTGTCCCTAAGTAGCATAAACACAAATGATTAAAGATATATTTTATATAATTACAGTGGCAGTTGGCTTTATGTCCTTATCTTTAAAAACTAGATGAGTCATATAATATCGATTAATAATTAATATTACACCATATCAAACAACTCAGATTTGAGTTGTAATTATAATATTTCTTTACAAAATGAAGGCTGTGGCTATAGTGTGAAAATACTTGTCTAGCATATAAGAGGCTTGATTCATGGGAGTAGGGAGAGGCTAGGAGACACAGACCAGGATATGAAAAGTCACGTGCTGCCCTGGACATCGTGAGTTGTGTTGTTGTGGAGGTGTCTACATATGGCTGTCAGTTGTCTTGAATTATTTGCTGTCAACTTGCTGCCTTCTTATTATATAAGTGAAAAGCCTAAGTAATTTAGCTAATTAGATTTCTGCATATCCATGGAAATATTTAGTAAGCTGCAATTATATAATTTCAGAGGATCCTTTAGGAAATTTATTTTCTTAGTCACTTACTTTGTAATATATCTAGTCAAAGGCTTTCCAGATGAAGCAATATTCTTAGGCTTCTTTGTGCAGAAAACATATTTGGATAGCTGTCCATAAAAGGCAAACTGTTAGTAGCCGCTTTCTGTCCTTTAAAACAATATAGATTGAAGCTATGACATTATCAAAAGGAAGAATGGCCTTTTGGTTACATCCTTCTAGGTTCTGTAACTGTGGCCCGTGCTCTTTCATGCTGTGGGGGTGGTGAGGAATGCTTACTGATGGGGTGTTGGCCAGTGGTCCTGGGTTATCACTACTGACCAGACATTCCAAGTTTGGACAGTCTATTAGCTATCCTGTTTTCTTTCTTCTTTATTAAAGTATTTTTTATTTGTTTATTTGAGAGAGAGAGAGAGAAGCAGGTAGAGAGAGAGAAAAAATTGGCATGCAAGGGCCTCTAGCCCTGCAAATGAACTACAGACACATGCACCACCTTGTACATCTGGCTTACATGGGTCCTGGGGAATTGAACCTGGGTCCTTTGGCTTTGCAGGCAAGTGCCTTAATGGGTAAGCCATCTCTCTAGCCCTCCTTTCTTCTTTTTACCAGTGTCCTTAATCAATCTCGGTCTCCCTCCCTCCCCTTACCTCTTTCTGTCTCTCTCAGTGTGTCCGTGTGTGTAGATGTGTATATATGTATTTGATTCAAATCTCTTAATGAACTTGGATAAGTCAGTAGTTTTTTTGGTTTCAGTTTCCTCACTGGGAAAATGGGAATGAAAATTGTATATACTTTCATTGCATTGTTTTTCTTTTGTTATTTTTCAAAATACTTTATTTATGTATTTGCAAGCAGAGAGAGAGAGGAGAGAGAGAGATGAGAGAGGATATGGGAGATTCAGGGCCTCTAGTCACTGCAAACAAACTCCAGATGCATGTGCCACTTTGTACATTTGGTTTATGTGGGTACTGGGAAATAAAACCCATTAGGTCATTAGGCAAGTGCCTTTTCCACTAAGCTATTTCTCTAGCTCTATTGCATTGTTTTTGATGCATAGCATATAGTATGTGCAATTATTTTCAGTTCACTCCTTGAACAAGTATTTGTTAAGCACACACTTGATAACAGGCCTATGTAGATATCTAGTGTGTGAATGAGATAGGCAGAGTGGTCTCATGGACTAATGTGTTCTATTGGGGTGAACAATAAAAAATGAACATATGATAATGATGTAAAGCAAAAATAAAGCAGGTTGAAGGATCCCAAACACCTGAGGCAGGCAGTGGACCTGGAGTAAGGAGACTAAAAGGTGTTCTGAAAAAAAATGGCATTTGACTAGAATGCTGAATAGAACCTCTTTCCCCCAGCGATGATCTGGGGCACAGAGGAGGCCGCTAGTGTGAATACCCTGCAAGTGGGAAGAATGAGAGGCCACCAGGGGAGCCAACAGCTCTGCAAGTGTGGGCATTGAACTAGAATAGGGAAGACACGAACTGATTTCTTCTTTATGTGTTTTTAAATGTTTTTTTTTTTTTTTTTTTCTTTTGACCTGGCTCCTGTCCCTACTTCTCTACTGTCTGTCAGTTCCCATCTCCACTTATATGCCAAAACCAGTATTTCCTGTTTGACTTTCATATCACTTAAGTTCTGTTGCCTTCCCTACTCTTCTCCACTGAGCCCTCTTTTTTCCCCTGTCAGGTCAGGGACCACTTTCTAGTTTTCAGCACCTCCACACACTCACTTCCACATAAACACACATATATAATGATTCTAAGCTAAGATCTGCATATGACAGAAAACATGTGACATTTGTCTTTCTGTGCTGGGTTGTTTCACTTGATATAAATTTTTTCAACCATCAATTTTCTTGCAGATTTCATAATTGCATTTTTCTTTACATCTGAATAGAATTCTTATTGCATATATGTACCAAGTTTTCTTTACTTTTAAAATTTTTATTTATTTGAAAGGAGAGAGAGAGGCAGAGAATGGGTATACCATTAGATATATTTCATCATGAACAGATACAGGATTTGTTAAAAAAAACTTTCCTGTATCAATCAAAAAGATAATTTAAAAAACTGCTTGGGTTGGACTGGAGAGATTGCTTAGTGGTTAAAGCGCTTGCCTGTGAAGCCTAAGGACCCAGGTTTGATTCCCCAGTATCCATGTCAGCCAGATGCACAATGTGGCACATGCATCTGGAGCTCATTTGCCATGGCTGGAGGCCCTGGCACAACTATTCTCTCTCTCATACACACACACTCACTTGCTCTCCTTCCTTTCCTCCCTCTCTCTTTCTCTCCCCATGGATTATCATGTGAGGATACTACAAATAGATAGCCATCTGCAAGCCAATAAGATAGCTGCCACCAGACAACCGTGCTGGAACTCTCTTCTCAGATTTCCAGGCTCTAAACCTGAGAAATAAATGTCTGCTGTCTAAGCCACCCAAGTATATCTTCTCATAGCACCAGAGCAAACTAATCCTCCTTCCCCTCTCAATAGAGTCAGAAGAAAGAGAGCCTGACGTTGGTACAGATTTCCTTACAGTCTTCGTGTCACAGGATGCTAGTAGAGGGACTCACGGCTCAGCACAGCGGGGGTGAGCCAGGCAGTGACACATCTTTCTGTTCCTGCATGTGGACACATTCCTAGTAATATGCACATTGTTTCAGCCAATTCACCGTGCAAGCCTAGGAGACAGATTTTTCTGTGCTTTGCTAGAATCTACCTTTCTGAGAGAAGAGTGACACCTCAGCCAAGGCTCCCTGGTCTTTTATACCTGTCAGACCCTAGTAGTGGTGTGATCATAATAGATGAGGGTTGGTGTCATTACTGTCACACTGCCATTAATAAGTTACTGTTAACTCCTGTGACAATTTTCTTGTTATTAATTGTATTATTCTTGGAGATTTTGTTAGAAATCTAATCTGTTTCAAATATAGGTAGACCATTATAGCACATGTTCATGAAACAGGATTTTAAGATCGAGTTCTCATAGGTGTGTGTGTGTTCCTGTGTAAAATGGAACCTCTTAAATTTTTATTAGGTTTATGATTTAGGAAGGGCCTGGGATTAGACATAGAAGGCCACGTTGACTAGTTGAGTATCAGTTCTGCAGTGCATTTAGTGCCGTGACCTTTCAGGACTTGGATTCCCTGAGCTATTAGGAACAATAGTAGCCCTGAGCCTTCCTACTTCAGAAAATCATTAGCAGAAATAAATAAGATACATACTAAGTTGGAAATGGGTAAAAAGTTGGGGAACATGATAGAAATGTTAGTGTAAAGGATGGGCACGGTGCCAGTGGGGGGGTCAGGGGACACTAAAATTGATGCTTCCTCCCTTAATGTCACTGGAGAGGGACAGGAATGGCTTTAACAAATCTATTCAGTTATAGTACCCCATTCAAAATAATAGACTGAAGTTTTTTATCATAAAAGTTTACTAGAGGCTGGGAAATGTGTTAGGGCATAAAGGTGTTCAACAGCAGGAGTGGGATTACAATGAATTAAGCCTAAAAGCTAATGAAAGTTGAAGAAAGAAAGAGGGAGATGACCTCGAATCCAGAGTGGGCTCCAGTGGTTAAGACTCTTCCCAGTGGGTCACATGGAAAAGCATGAGGGACCAAGGAAAGAAAAAACAGAGACTCTTTCCATCCCCTGGTGAGTAAGCCCAGCTGGGGTACACTTCCTCAGGGCTCTGGAGGCCAGCAAGACTGATGGATGCAACATGATGTTTGGTGGTTTGATTCTGGTGTCCCCCATAAACTTAGGTGTTCTGAATGCTAGGTGCCCAGCTGATGGCAATTTGGGAATTAAACTCTCCTAGAGGCAGTGCATTATTGGTGGCAGGCTTATGGGTGTTATGGCCAGCTTCCTCTTGACAGTGTTTGGCACACTCTCCTGTTCCTATTGTCCATCTGATGTTGGTCAGGAGGTGATGTCCACCCTCTGCTCATTCCATCATTTTCCTGGCCATCATAGAGCTCCCCCTCAAGTCTGTAAGCCAAAATAAACCTTTTGTTCCCCACAAACTTCTCTCAGTTGGGTGTTTTCTGCCAGCAATGCAAACCTGATTGTAACAATAAAATTGGTACTGAGAAGTGGGATCATTGCTACTAGAAACTTGACTGTGTGGCTTTTGGACCTTTGAATCTGATTTTTGAGAGACATGTGGAAGGATTTGAAACCTTGGCCTAAGAGATGCCTTGCAGTGCTGTAAGTACAGCTTGATGGACTATTCTGGTCAGAATTGAAAGACCTGAATGCAGTAAGAACTATGGACTATGAGGCTTGGCTTATGAGGGTGAGAAAGAGCTTTGCTTGGACTGGGCTAGCAGTTTGTGTGAGAAGTTTGCTGTCATGCCAGTGTCCTGAGAGTTGTGCAGGGTTGCTTTGTGTAGAAATGAACTGGTGTGAGCAGAAGGATATGGCCCAGAAAAAATGAAATCTTTGGGTGAACTCTGCCCATTCAGCTGCAATTGAGAGATTACAACCTTTGAGATTGGGCCAGCTGACCTGCACTGGGGCAACAGGAAGAATGCAGACTCTTTTGAAGGGACCTGAATGCTGAAGGAGTGTCCTGTTCTTCAAAGTCTGCTTTATTCCCCCTTGAATTAACAAGTTGGTAGCCCACTTGTTATTATGGAATATAACCAATGCAGGAAAGAGAGAGTCATTGAATTTGTAACATGGTTTTGTATTTTGTAAATGGCCATGGGCAGTGTGAAGCAGGCTTGTTGAATTACCTGTAAGGAGATCAATGGAGCCATAAGGATGAACCATGGGTTACAGTGGAGACCCAATGGAGGTGCTAGGACTAAGAGATGGCTGCCAAGGAGAGCTGCTGGCCCTGATGAAGTTTTCCAGGAATGTGAGTATCCTAGCTGGAGGGGTGGAATTGGAACTCCAGAGACTCGTCACTGGTTAGAATTGACTTGGACACTCGTCACTGACTAGAGTTATTAGACTTGAAGCTACAGAGTTTGATGTTTGCCCTGTTTAACTCTTATATTGGTATTCTTTGCTTTGCCCAACACTATCTTTTGCTGTGTGAATGTTTATTCTGTGCCCTTATGGGTTTTTATTTGGGGAGTGGGTGATATTGCAGCTCAGTTAAAAGACCTTGGACTCTGGGGATGTTTGAACTTCATTGAGATTAGTAAAAACTATGAGGACTTTTGAAGTTGGATGAATGCTTTGCAGTTTACATTGTGTATGACTATCAGTTTATGGGAGCCAGGGGTGGATTCAGGTGTCCCCATAATCTTAGGTGTTCTGAATGCCATGTCCCCAGCTGATGACAATTTGGGAATTAAACCCTCCTGGAGACAGTGTATTATTGGGGGTGGGTTTATGGGTGTTATATCCAGCTTCTTCTTGCCAGTGTTTAGCGCACTCTCCCATTGCTGTAGTCCATCTGATGTTGGCCAGAAGCTGATGTCCATCCTCTGCTCATGCTGTAATTTTCCTCTGCCATCATGGAGCTTCCCCTTGAGTCCAGTAAGCCAAAATAAACCCTTTTTTCCCACATGATGCTCTTTTGTCAGGTGTTTTCTGCCAGTAATGTGAACCTGACTGCAACAGCCTGGCTCTGCCCACCTCTTTGTGGCTCATTTCCTCAACTCTTTTTATGCTGTCCTGTCTGCTGTGTGTGTGCAGTGACTCTCCCTGGTTTCTGCTGTTCCTGTAGCCAAGCAATTAGAGACGCCTGATCATTTGATTTCTTTTCTAAAAAAAAATATGTTTGAGACAGGGAGAATATGGGTGTGCCTCTTGACACTGACCAGACACATATGCCACATTGTGAATCTGGCTTTACATATGTGCTGGGGAATCAAACCTGGGATGGAGGGCTTTGCAAGCAAGCATCTTTAACCACTGGGCCATATCCCCAGCCAGTGGAACCCTTGCTATCCCTCTCTCCTGCCTCAGCCCGGATGCCTATGGTGTCTGTGGCCACTTGAGCAGGAAAGGTCTTCTGGCTCATTTCATCTCGTAATACACACATTTGCTTCGAGATAAGTGTCTTTTGTGATCTAAGATATTGGGCAGCTGCTAAGTGGAATTTGCTTTTCTACTTTGGCTTTTACCCATCTTCTCAATGATTTGTGAAAGTTTAAAATGTCAGCTGTCTTCCAGGGCCAACACAAACATTCATCCAGCTTCCTTAATGTGAATGCACAGCAGTTCTTGTAAAACCACACTGGCACTGCTTGCATCCCACCCAGAGACCAACCTTGGAGAAGGAAATAGAACAAGGCTGTTTCCGCCACCATGACCCTCAGGGGCCAAGCATACTTGTGGTCCCCCCAGTCCCTATCTCTCCCTCCTGGTCTCTGTGAAGCAGAAGCCTGGAGGTGATGCTGGGCTTCTTTTCCTTCTGACTTGAGTGTCTAACTTTCCATTTGGGTTAGCTTTGGTATGTGAACAATCACCATCACACTCTCCCTCTTCCTGCCCATCCTTGTCCTTTGTCCCAATGCTCAGACTTTGAATTGCTGATCCACAAATGTGTGCCCAGAACTGTTCATGCAAACTCATCCAAGCTGTGCCGTGGTGACAGCCATTCTAGCTACTGATGGGGGATGTGATTTGTGACAGCAGTGTTGGAACTTACACACTGTTCCCTTCAGTTGACCTCATTGGAAGCTGGGAGCCCCAAAATCTTACCGCTCCACATACTGGCTCAGGCTGACTTTGTAAAGGATACACAACACTATGCTTTTACTTGAAATGCTAATTAGATCTGTTCAAAACTCTTCCAGTCTAATCAAAGCAGTTGTGGGCACTTGTTTTGGAAAGTCCCCTTCAAGGATGTCTCTGCTGTGCATTCCTCCAGCTCAGCCAGAGGGCAGTGAGTGTGTGCCCACTCTGCTGCCCAGGGAGAAAGTGCACCAATTAGCACTGTTTGCACAAGCCTTTTGTTCTGCACCAACCAGTGGAAAAGTAAATAGCAACCCCTCAGATAAGGTCAATATGGTTGGATTAGCTTGTGCCGAGCACTAACGGTCCTCCTCGAAGAGCCAGCTTCAATCTGACTGCCGAGGCCTGGCAAGCTGTCACAGAGGTCCCCATCCCATGATCTAGACCATGCAGTAAAGATCTTCTTAGGAAACCCCTGACATTCTTCATGACATTTTTCTGTATGTTTGAGTTGTGACCAGAGGGTGGAGATGGCATCTGAATTGTGTCCTCTGAAAATGCACACTGAGGTGCTGATTCCCAGCACTTCAGAGTGGGGCTGTATTGGAGTGAGGGTCTTTAAAGAGATGGTTAATGGCTGGAGAGATGATTCAGTGATTAAGACACTTGCCTGCAAAGCCTAACAACCCGGGTTCAATTCCCCAGTACCCACTTAAAGCCAGATGCAAAAAGTGGTGCATGTATCTGGAGTTCGTTTATAGCAGCTGGAGGCCCTGGTGCACCCATTCTCTGTGTTTGCAAATAAATACACTAAAAGAAAACATTTAAAAAAACAGAGGTGGTGGGGCTGGGGAGATGGCTTAGTGGTTAAGGTACTTGCCTGCAAAGCCAAAAGACCCAGGTTCAATTCACCAGAACTCACATAAGCCAGATGCACAAGGGGGCACACGCATCTGGAGTTAGTTTGCAGTGGCTAGAGACCCTGGCATGGCCATCCTCTCTCTCTCTCTCTCTCTCTCTCTCATAAATAAATAAGTCAGAGGTGGTTAAGTTCGCACGAGGTCATTAGAAGGGATGCTAATCCGCCACTACTATGTTGTCATGAGAAGAGGAGATTGGGATACAGGAGACCTAACGATACCACAAGACAGAAGGAAGCAGCCCTGCTGACGCCTCCAACTCTGGCTTCGAGCCCCAAGAATTGCGAAACAGTGAATTTCTGTTGTTTAACCACTCATCTGTGGCAGGGGTTGTGGCAGTCCTATGAGCCAGGCTTGACCCAAGTATTGTTGTCCCCTCCCTCATCCCCACACCCACTCACCACCCTTGACAGATGGTTGCCTCCTTTGATTGGCTGCTGTCAGTCATGTGGAACTTGCTCCTTAACAAGGCATCCATGGTGTGTCACTTGAGACTCTCAGTTGAAGTGGCAGAAAACCTTACTGAGAGTGGCTGAAAGCAGACAGACAATGTATTGCACAACTGAAAAGTCCAGCAAGTGGCCTCCAGTTGTAGCTTTAACCAGGACTCCTGGGCTCCCCCTGATATTATTCGTTCTGTTCCTTTTAAGGTAGGCTGGCCTAGGCAGATGCTGGAGGCCCCGGTTCTTCTAGGGTCAAATTCAGCTAAAATAAAAGAGAGAGAGAGCGACTGAGAGAGAGCTAAGATAGCAACCTTTGCTGTCTTTACTGCTCCTGTCTGACTGGGGCCTACCTTCCTTTTCAGAAAAGGCAATTCAGTATCTTGAATGTCCTTGCAGCTTAGTGTGCCCAGGTCCCTCAGGTTTCTTCCACAAATTTTATCCAGGTTAGTCTCTGTGGCTCTCTCTCTCTCTCTCATGTCTTAAAGTATGGGGCATATAATTGTATCCACACCTGCCATGGTCTTGCCAAAAAAAGAAAAAATTCCTAGTATTATTTCCTTTGGATTTGGTAATAATATCCCTTCATCTTGAATTTCAATGAACTTGTCCAGTTCTCTCAAATTTAAGTTAAAGTTAACTAAAACTCCTGATGCTTTTTAAAAATTAATCATGGGCTGGAGATATGGCTTAGTGGTTAAGGTGTTTTCCTGCAAAGCCAAAGGATCCCTGTTCGATTCTCCAGGACCCACATAAGCCAGATGCACAAGGGGGCACATGCATCTGGAGTTCGTTTGCAGTGGCTGGAGGCCCTGGCGCACCCATTCTCTCTCTCTCTCTCTCTCTCTCTGCCTCTTTATCTCTCTCAAATAAATTAATTAATTAAATTTTAAAAAATAATCATTATGCCAAAATATCTGTGATTCTTCTCTGGAAGTTGCAGCATCTGTAGAGTATGGGTAGATCTGGTCATATCAGGAAAAATGTCTTAACAAAATTTGTTTTGTTTTGGTTTTGTTTTTTTGAGGTAGGGTTTCACTGTATCTTAGGCTGACCTGGGATTCGCTATGTAGTCTCAGGGTGGCCTCAAACTGATGGCGATTCTCCTGCCTCTGCCTCCCAAGTGCTGGGATTAAAGGTGTGCACCACCACGACCTGCTTAACAAAATTTTGTATGTGTGTGTGATCATTTGAACTTTCCCTAACTGGAAAGTATAGTAAGATAATAGCACATTATATTGTCCCAGTAGTCAGGTTCTGTTAATAAGGGTTCTTTTTGGTTTTGAACATTCTTAATTTTCTTTCTGTAGATATATACAACCTCAGAAAATGGACAGATAAATTAAAACTACAATGAAAAGATGTAAATATGTCCAGGAACTAGCACAGAGGTGGTCTTGCTGATGGCTCCTGTACGTTTTCATTGTAGCTGAGCTTGTCAGTCATTTAGAGAAGAAGGAGCTGAAGCAAAGGAAAGAGTGGTTGAAGACCAGCAGAGACTCAAACTGACTTTTATCTTTTCTTGTTCTAGCACAGACAGGAGAAGTGAAAAACGCACACGGAGGGAGACTTGTTTCTCCCTCATTCTCTTCTGACACAATGTGGTTTTTTGGCCTGTTCTACAAAGACGCCTCAGTGTCCAGTTGTACCTGACTGGTGACAGAAACTTGGTGGCCCCCAGGGACTTTTTGGCAATTCCCTTCAGGATTCCTGTAGGAAGGGTGCTGAGTCTCTGAACTGTGTGGTTGATGTGTTAATCCTTCTGTCTTCTGGTGAAATAGGCCTGTGATGAACAGAGCCCTGTTATCTGGTTTTGCATGTGTCCTGGCTCCCATTACATAGGCTTCGGGATTTCCTAAAATGCAAATTCTAGTCAGCTGTTCACTGAATTATTTGCATGTTCACATGCACGCACTACAATACCTACCTTCAAGCATAGTCATATGTATTAGTCAAACATGCTGCCAAAAATGGACATCTATTTTGTAAACTTCTTACTTCTAGAAAAAAGTCAATTTATCCTTTTATGAAGTCAATTCATTCTTTTACTAACTCATCACTTATTCTTAAACCATAACCAGCTATTTGAAATACATGCATACAATTATAGGTAAAATATGTGCATAATGAATATTTTTTATGAGAGAGGGGAGAGAGAGAGAAATGGTGTACTGGAGCCTCCAGCCATTGCATTCTAACTCTAGACATGTGCACCATCTTGTGCTCATATGTGACTTTGTGCACTTGTGTCATCTTGTGCATCTAGCTTACATGGGATGTGGAGAGTTGAACATGGGTCCATAGGCTTTGCAGGCAAGTGCCTTAACCACTAAGCCATCTCTCCAGCCTGCATAATGAGTATTCATATATCTTTGGCCATGGTATATATCCCACCACTTAACACAAAACGTGTTCGTGTTCAGCAAGTACTTGTTAATTGGTGTTTCCTGCTATTCAGGAATATTTGAGTGCCTGTGATGTGTCAGGCCCCAAGGATAAAATTGTGCTACTGTAATATCAGATCCTTAGCCTCCATGGAGAATGCAGTCAGTCTGTAGTCTATGAGGAGTCATGTGCAGAGGTACATGCTGCTGTGATCATATGGACCTTGTATGAAATGAGTGAGAGCTCAAGGACACAAAGGTAAGTGAGGACAGTGGGCCAGTGGTCCCTTTGGCCTTTGTATGGACTAGAGCTTGGCATAGTGTTGTATTAGGTAGTCTGTGAAGAAAATATTTTGTAATAGAATGTTATTTTTGCAGCAACTTGGGTGTGAATGTCCCCACTACAAGACGTACACTTTCAGATGGAATAAGTGGCTCCTGAAGCAAGCGCTTTCCTTAAGTCTGTCTCTACTAACTAGTTTAATTGTGATAATACTATTTCATGTGCCTTTTAAATAATGTTTGACCAACTGCATGGTTTACTCATATCACACCTCTGAAGAGAATAAAAAGATAAGAGCAGGGCTGGAGAGATGGCTCAGTGGTTAAAGACACTTGTTTGCAAGGCCTGACCACCCAGGTTCCAGTCTCCAGTACTCACATAAAGCCAGATGCACACAGTGGCCCATGCATCTGGAGTTTGTTTACAGTAGCAGGAGGCCCTGGTGTACCCACATTCATACTTTCTGTCTTCCTCTTTCACTCTGTCTCCCTCGCTCAAATAAATAGTAAATAAAAATATTTTTTAAAAGATAGGAGCAACACTGAATATCAACTTAGCTAGAAAACTATTACTTTTAAACAAAGACAGAAACCCAGGTAATGATTCCATTAGGATGGAAAACCATGAGTCTAGAATCATAGGATTTACTTTTCTGAAACACAGGATCAAATCTGTATTTGTTCTTTGTGGGCAGAATACAATGTGCAGTGTAGGGTGAGCTTGCCTGGAGTTCCCTTGCTGCAGAAACCCCTTGTTGTCTCAAGTAATTTCTAGATGCGTCTGAACTAGAAAACGATCACTTGTCTCTCCATCCATCCATAGATTGTGGCCCTCTTTGTAGCTTTCCAACTCAGTCTCGTCAGGCTTTGGTGAACTTGTGTTCACTCTGTTCCTGATGCCTGTGGTGTTCTGCCCACTTTGTCCAGGTGTCTGTGACCCCTACACTTAGCCTCTTTGTGCTGCTGTAACACTGTGCATATCTATCTTATTTAACGTATTTACATGGCTTTCTCTCTTTTTTTAATATATCATTTTTATTTATATTATTCTGATTTACAATGCAGGGGAAGGGCAAGAATACAGCGTTCAAGGCGATCACAACACCAGAAAAAGGCTAAAGGAGATAAACACAGAGAACATCCAACTCCAACTAAGCCAGATATCCAGAGACACAGAGGCTCCCAAAACCTCATCAAGGAAGCAGAACTAAAATGACCCCAATGTGGCTCAGGGAAACTCGCGGAAGAGGGGGCGGAAAGATTGTCAGAGTCACAAGTTGGGCATTATGCACATGGCTTTCTCTTTGAAGACAAGGAAGAGTTCCTCCCAGCACAGTGTCTGTGTGTAGTACATAGTGGTATGTCAGTAAATGCCTCCTAAGAAACTTCCTGTTTCTTGGGGTTTTATATGGCTCTTAGGTGGCATTCAGTGGGTCAAATTTATAAAATTATTATAGTTGGTCAAATTTAGAAGAGTAGGGTATTAGCTTACCCAAACTGTACTATGAATTCCAGGATGACTTCACAATTAATAGTGTCTATTTCTTAAAGCTGCTAATAGTAGGAATTAAGGTTGTATAAGAAATTGAAATTTTATAGGCACTGCTCCTTTCTTAATCAAGTATAGATTAAATATCTGAGCATTGCTGGATAATCCTGTTTAGATTTCCCTTGGTACGCAAACCCTTATCTCTGGATTCGTTTCTAGAATGGGTCTGGACCGGAAAAATTAACTTCTCTCTCCATCAGTCCTTAGATTGTGACCTTCTTGCAGGTTTCTAAAATTGCTTCTTTCTTGTCTGCTTGTATTTCTTACTCCTGTTATCACATGGATAAGTGATAGGCATCTGTATCTCACTGAAAAGCATTTTTTTTCATAATATTATTGTATTTCAGACTTCAGTATCTAGGAACATTCTAGGACCCGGAAGATCAGCTGAATTCAGCAGGAAGAAGAATGTCCAGTAGATGATGTAGAATAGCATTATAAATTCCTTTTTATCGACAAACCTTTAATTTCATGAGTGAATGCATTAGTTCTGTAATGCTGCCCTAACAAAGCACTACAGAGTGGGTAGCTTAGAACATAGGAATTTATTTCCTCATTGGGGCCAAAAGACCAAGACAAAGGAGTCAGCAGGTTGGTGTCATTTGACGGCCTCTCTTCTTAGAACTGGAAGACCCAGCCTTTCTCAAAAGTACTTTATAGAGGATCCCCTAAGTCCCTCCTCACAACTGCCTTTTCCTTGTTCCATACTTAGGATCAGTGCCAGATGGGGACATGAGAGCATTTTCTTTCCTTGATTCAAAATTGGAAAAAGAGATTGTGTTTAGAGAAATGTAAAATTAGGGTTGAGCAAGATTAAGAAAATGTCACTGATGGTCACGTAGGTTTATTTCTTTTACTTTTGGGGTTTCATCCCCTAGGATTCAGAAAGCAAAAGCATTAAGGTTAGAAAAATGAACAGAAAATAGAAAACAATTGAGAGAAACGAGGGAACGAGAGGGAGGGAAAAAAGAGGGAAGAAGGAGAGAGAGAAAAACCTATCATCAGGCTGTATTTTTTACTGAGCAGGAACCCCCATCACTTCCAAACCAACCTGTAGAGTTAGTTCACCATGAGAGGGATTGCAACATTATATTTTCAGTGGTGATAGTGTTACAGGTAGGGAAGTCAAGAAATTACTATAGATTTTTTCTTTTGTAAGAATATGAGATCATGGATAATTTTTTGCATGTGTAGTAGTATAGTGTGTATGCACGTGCATGTGTGTTTGCATGTTCATATGTGTGCAGGCAACTTGTGTGTAGAGGTGTAGGTGTGTAGGTGTGTGTACATGCATGTGTGGAGACCAGAGGTCAGCGGTGGGTATCTTCCTTAGTCACTCTGCACTTTACTTTTTGAGACAGTCTCTCCTTGAATCCTGAGGTCATCTATTTGGCTAGATGAGCTAGCCTGCATGGCCCTGGGATCCTCCTGTCTCTACCTCCCCACCTTTGGAATTATAGGCACATGCTCCCATGTGGGTTGTGGGGAGTCCAAACTCAGTCCTCCTGCTTGCACAGCAAACACTTTACCCATGAGCCCTCTCCCCCGTCCCTCGTGGTTAGTTTTTAAAATAATGAAACAATCAGTTGAACTGATAGAAAAATATGGTTGATTTCCAAGTAGTTTGTTATTCATCATTCACTGGCATTAAAGTCTTGTGAAACTGGTTACCTAGGTTTCATACGCAAAGCCACATCCATGTTTCTATGTTCTAACTTTTCTCCTATCCACCCCTCATCATTGTCACGTGGCTGTAATCCCAGGCATTCTTAACCTACAGCTACCTGGCAGGAAGCCAACGATGTCATTAGTGTTGGCATTGTGCCCAGATTACCTTAGAAAGAAGCCTGGGCTCTGCTACTGATTAAGTTTCAGGAAGGGTGACGCTTGCTTTCCCATTAAGCATTTGGAAAAGGCTGATGGCAAATATGTTCACAGCAGTTGTCTTCTTCTCCACAAGTTCATGGTTAAGGTTAACTATCCTTTAGATTTCTTCCTGCTAAGTTTACAACACATCGGTCAATCACAGATGGTTTGCAGAAGGGAGAAACTAAGTGGAGTTCACGGTTTACGTTTCATACCAGGGTCTTCATTTATTTTCCTTTGCTTGTTTCAGGGTTTTGTACATTGGCCTGGCCTGCAACACAGCTCGTTATATTTACATATCCTACCTGGAAAATGCGTGGACTGTCCTCCCCATGGAAGTTCTTCAAGGTGAGCTAAGAGCTGGAATGAGAAGTACTTCCCTTCCTAAACCGACTGTGGGGGTGTGACCGCACAGTGGCCTTCAGCATCTGATTCTACAAAGGAAGGGCGGATCTCCTGTGCTGAGATTTTGAAGTGGTTTGTTGAGGAAGGGATATGTCAGGGATGCTGGTTCTGTAATCACTTGGTCTTGCATTGAGTCAAACACAGTTGGATTTGACTCACACCCCTGTGACTAGACAAAGGAAGAGAAAGTCTAGAATACACTCTAAATAAAGATAAAAAGGTGGTTTGAAAATATGAAAGGACTTACCCGTCGGGCTTAGGTGCTTTGGCTTTTATAGGTTAACTATACTTCCTAAAGAAAGATTGGTATGATTGTTTCATTCATTCAGTTATTTTTATTACGTCTGCTGGTTTGTAACTAAAGCTTTATAGCCACAGTATTGTTTCCAGGAACCTTCTAAATCTTTGCTCACATATCCTGGCCTGAGTCGCTCCTCTTCCTTCAGTGCCCTGTTTCCCATCAAGAGAGAACTCCAAAATATTTTCTGGGAGACTCTTGCCATGTGGTTTGAGAGCATTGAGAACATGTACGTGTTCAGAGCTCCCTGCCATGTTAGTGCACACGTTCCTGACTAGATCCCAAAAACCCCACTAGCAGCTCGGCTAACCTGTCAGTGAACGGCTCAGAGCAAGAATCACCACAGTTGAGGGGACTGTGGCAATCAAAGCTCCTAAAGCCTCAGTGGTGCTAAACAGTCGACGATGCCATATGATTTCACTAGCTTCATTAAACACTGCTGTTAGCACTTTTCCCAAGGATGCAAGTGCAACTCAGCTAGCATTTATTCATCTAAGTAGAATGCACAGAACGCAAGCTCACTTATCAGATTCCATCGGGGGAGTGCAAAAGAACCTCCTGGCTTCAAGAGCATATCGTTTGTGTTCACATAAGTGTGTGACTCAAGGTGAGCACACGTTAAATGTGCTTTCTCACATCTGAAGCAATTGCATAATTGGTAAATGAAAACTTGTTTACAAGCATATTGAACATTGGGCTTATCACAGCAAACTGTTCTTTGTAAACAAAAAACAAATTATTGTTTGTCATAGTTAGAACTCTAACCAGGTGTGGTGGCACACGCCTTTAATCCCAGCACTTGTGAGGCAGAGGTAGGAGGATCACACTGTGAGTTCAAGGCCAGCCTGAGACTACATAGTGAATTCCAGGGCAGCCTGGGCCAGAGTGAGATCGTATCGCAACCCCCCCCCCCAAAAAAAAAGAACTCTAAAAGGGGATTAAAATGAAACACACATCTCAGCATTGTGTCATTTAAGAACATTAAGGCTCTTAACATGAGCTATAGGAATCTCTACACAACTAATTCTTGGGATTTCTCATTTCAAGTTCCCATTTTCTCTGGCTTAATTGCCTTATTTATTGATATGTAACTGTGTGTGGATTCCGTACCAACCTATGTATGCCTACTGAAAAAGTGTATTATAATGATTCATGCATATGCCTTTTTTCTCCCTTCAATTTAATATAAATTCTATAGAAATCAATTGTTTGCATAAGAGACTCTAGAAAAAAAAAAGCACTTGTGAAACTAGGCATGGTGGCTTACCTTTGTAATTCCAATACTCAAGAGGTTGAGGCAGGAGGATTGCTACAAGTTTGAAGCCAGCCAAGACTACTGTATGAAACACTGTCTAGAAAACACAAGAACAAATAACAACAAAAAAATCCAAGCATTCATGAGTGATTAAAGGAACAACAGAAGAGAAGAATTTTATAACAGGGGAACATACATGCTGTTTCTTGTGAACTTAAAACCTCTTTTCCTGTTCATTTATCAAAGATGTATGAGGTGCCGAGTAAGAGCAAAAAGAGCATGTTGAATGTACTATAATTTTAAGAATGGGGTAAGCCTGTAGATATCACCATCTGTTTGGGAAGGCAGATGTGTAAGTGCATAATCACCACACAGTGTGTGAGATGGACGTGTAGAAAAATGTGCTATGTAGTCAGGTGCTCAATGAAGGGGATAATTAGCTTTGTGAAGTAGGGAGTGGAAAGGCTGAGATTTTAGTGAAATTTTTCCTAAGGAAATCACATGGCAGCCAGCGTGTAAAGTCCCACTAGCAATCCACCAGGTGACTCAAAGAGCCATGTGCCAAAGTGCAACAGAGAAAGCCGGGTGGCATCCTCAGGAACAATGGAGTTGCACTATGGCTAGGGCTCGATGATGTCATTCCCATCCCAAGCTATTGACCTGGGACAGATTTTCGAAATACCAGTATGTACCTAAGGGTGTGTCATCCCAGGATGTGGGGAGCTGAACCTGTTCAGAATCTAAACAGGAGTTCTCTTCCTGGGGCCAGCTGTATCATATACTTCTGCTTCATTTTCTTCTCCCCTGTGCCAGCACAGGTCTGGTTACTGATCTGAAGCAAGATCTGTAAATGCATCATCTGCTAGACCAACAGAGGGCTCTGTGGCCACCTCCGCACACTCACTCACGCTCGCTCACTGTTTCTAAAGCTGGAGGAGGCGGCGTCACTCCCTGGCAGGAGGAAGTGCTGATGTTTTGGCTGCACAACCAAAACAAGCCCTTTGCCTCTGCTGACATCTGCTCACCCCAACAGAAGGTAGTGGATCATTGTGTGAAATAGCTCCTGCATCACAGGAATACATTTCTGACTGAAAAAAAAAAAAAAAAAAGGTTGTTTTGGCAGTTTTGATTCTTGATGCCAAAACAGGGCTTGCTTGTCAAATGACCTTGAAGTCCCTGCCCTTAAAGGAGACAGGACGGGATGACAACAAAACACAGACTGATTTAACTGTAGGACAAGCCTGCTGCTATGGTAGACCTGTTACAGATAGGCATGTGTGCCTATCTAGCAGATGCTCAGCCCCTGGGCCTGATCCTATCCTCAGCCCTGTGGGGGTGGGGGGAAAATACCTCTTATCATTGACTAGAAATGTTACCTAAACTTAGGAAGGTGGATAGCTGGAGGTGGGATAATAACTGATGATTTTGACATTGATCAGTTAGTACCTTTATATTTTGATTGTAAACCAGTGCCATACTAGAGATTATTCTTAAAAACAATCCAAGTGAAGTCTCTTCATCATTCCTCCCTGCTCCGTCCCCAAAGTATCCTGAAAACTACCACAGGAGGAGGGGAGGAAACAAAAGCTCTGCTGTGCTCCATGTAAGCACCAGTCTCCCTCTGGATCTGGCAGTGGAGAATTCCTTGCTTTCCTTTATCCCCTGAAGCTCTTGATCATCACAGAATTCTTTATCCTCAGGCCATGCTAATAATAATTAGCTATTGGGATGAGGAAGGAATAATTTTTCCTTTCATAGGAAAGAGACATCTATTTGGGGATTAAGATAAGACCACTGGGGCTGGAGGGGTTGCTTAGTGGTTAAGGCACTTTCCTCAAAGCCTAAGGACCCAGGTTAAATTCTCCAGGACCCACATAAATCAGATACTCAAGGTGGCACATGCACCTGGAGTTTATTTGCAGCAGCTGGACGCCCTAATGTGCCTGTTCTCTATCAGCCTGTTCCCCTCTCTCTCCCCCCCTCTTGAATAAATAAGTAAAAAGACAAGACCAGTGGATGCTGCCTGGAATGGTGATGTTTACTAGTCAATATTCTCTTCCAGCCTCATCCTTGTAGTAATTCTGATTCCATTTGTCAGCAAACATGCTGCCTGGTAGGCAATTAGTAGCACCATCTAAAGAAGCAAAAGATGTGCTTCCGGTCCACGAGGAGTGTGAAATTTATTGAAAAAAGAAAGTTGGTGAAGTGCTTGCCTTGAAAGCACGAGGATCTGAGTTTGATCCTCAGAATCCATGTAGAAATGATGGGTGTGGTGGTGAATGCTTGTATTCCCAATGCTGGGGGGCAGAGTCGGGCAGATCCCTGGGGCCAGTCTAGCCTCATTGTTGAGCTCCAGGCCAATGACAAACTGTCTCTCTCACACACAAAAGTAGATGGTGTTTCTGAGCAACAACACCCAAAGTTGTCCTCTAGCTCCACATGCAAGCACACACACATGCACACTCATCCCTGTACACATGTATACCCCATGAATACACACACACACACACACACACAAAATAAATAAAAAAACAAGAAAGCAGGTCTAAGTTCCTGAAGCCACTATTGGATGGTGGTGGTGGTGTTGAGATTAGGCTACAATTTATTTCTCAAGATCTAATTTTAACAACACATGGGCATTTTCATCTTTACTTTTACACATGCAGCATTTAAACGTTTGTGATTGTCATCAGGAATATAAATACTTGATTAGGTCCTCTGGAGCTACTTGCATTAATGGCTCCAGCACTGAAGGGTGAAGATAAGGTCCAGGCCAGCTCTTTCTCTGTAGGATGCTGCACTGGTGGGGAGCTGGGTTAGGATTTGGATTAAAGATGGCTTTTCAACATCACCACTAGGAGGGTGGACGTTTATTTTGTTTGTCACAGACAGCATGCCCATTCAGCCGAGTAAGAACCATGGTTTCTTTCCTCTTACGTTCTAGAAGGGCAAATAGAAATTCTAAGAGGATTACCACCCAGCCCTTATCTGACAGTGGGAATCCTAGACATGATTCTGGTCTGTTATCATCAATATTGAAATTTTCTGTCTGACTTAACCCTTGAAGCTGTTGCACTTTTTTACATGAATGGCTCTAACAGACAAATATTCTAAGCTTAGCATTTTAGTCAGTAGGCTAGCTTATAAAAGTCAGTGGTCCTGTTACAACTGATTTTTAATCAGAAGAGTCTTATAATTTAGTACCAAGACATTTTATTCTTTGTCACTCCATATTTTACAGTTGTTCCATTTTTATAAAGGATTTCTTTCAAAGGAGAAATTACCTTGCCCATTTGGTATTCATTTGAAATGTTTTCTGTTCAACGAATCCTTTCCTGGAAGTTGCATCCCACACTTAGCTTTTTCTAAGTTGTTCTCAAATGTATGAACAGAGTTTAGCAACTATTTGCTCTCAATTTACTTTAAAACACTCGTTTTTTTCTCCTTAGTTTAAACTTTGACTAGAAAGTCTATGCCTTATACTTCTGAATTCTCTTAAGAGTTGTGCATATTGGAAGCTATGCTATAAATGTTTGCTGTTTGACCTGAACCAAACAGCATCCTCAATCTGGTACTATAGTTAGTTGTTTATTTATTTATTGGTTTTTCAAGGTAGGGTCTCATTCTAGTTCGGGCTGATCTGGAATTCACTGTGTAGTCTTGGTGTGGCCTCAAACTCACGGCAATCCTCCTACCTCTGCCTCCTGAGTGCTGGGATTAAAGGCGTGCGCCACCACACCCAGTAGTTGGTATTTTCTAATTCTGAAATCTCTTGAGTAATACATCAAAAATTTATATATAAAGAAACAACTGAACCTTCCCTGTCACAGCTCCTCCAAGAATGACACCTTGCTGTGCATGGCACGTCTGTAAGAGCACTGTCTCTCATTCACTCACACACTCTCCTCATTCTTTAAGTTGGTTGCAGGACTTTACCAGTGTCTGCAATGATCTGGAAAGAAAGCATGGTGCCCTCTGGTCTTGCATTCCAGCTCCTCTGCCTATAAGCTCTGTGTCTTTGGGAAGATGGCAATCCCTCTAACCCTCAGGCTCGATCTGTAGAAGAGGCTGATAGTAAGTAATGCATAAACCAATCTGTGCAAAGTATTTAGTACAGTACCTGACTCACAGTCAGTGCCCAAGAGATACTAAATACCATACAACAACGTGAAGGTAAAATCAGTCCTAGAAAATAAAAGTCAATACCAGAGGAAAAATGCTTTACAAGAATTTCCTTCTAAGAGATTAAGCTGCACAGAGTCCGGTGACCAAAACATATGGGAATTGTGACTAGTCAGTGCAAATTCTTCTCAAGGCCATCTTAGGGGCACTGACATTTTCACCACTTTGCAGTAGAAGTCATTCTCATGTGTGGCCTCGAGTGGGAAAACAGTGAACAAATAGAAGGTAGTATTGCCAAGCCTTGATATCAAACATGCTTAGCTTTGGGTGATATTCCTAAAACTGCTTTAAAATATGCCAGAGGAGGCTGGAGAGATGGCTTAGTGGTTGAGGCACTTGACTGCAAAGCCAAAGGACCTAGGTTCAATTCCCCAGTACCCACATAAGCCAGATGCACAGGGTGACACATGCATCTGGAGTTTGTTTACAGTGGCTGAAGGCCCTGGCGTGCCCATTCTCTCCCCCCCCCCTCTTTTCCTCTCTTTGCCTCTTTGTCTCTCTCAAATAAATAAAAATAAAATATATAAAAAATATGCCAGAGGCATAATGTCAGCATGTAACATTCATCATGGCCCCAAAACATTGTTGCATCAGATGGACTTTTTTTTAAATGGAACTTGCATTGCAGCTTTTTCATTTGCATACTAAAACTTATAGAAAAGGCCTACTGTTTTATTTCCTGTGTGCTTTTACTTATAGATGGAATGTGGAAGTCTCTTCCATTACCCGGAGTACTGTCATTCTTCCTCATTTCCCAATATACGGGCCACTGCCTGCCTCATCTTAGTGCATTACCTCTTACTCTGTAGCTGCTGGGTAGGAAGACCTGTGCTGGGTCCTGGGTGCTGGGTAGTGTGTTCTCAGGGAGCTCATTGCTCCTCTTTTAGGTTAGTTCTGCCCCCTTTCTCTCAGTGCTCCATGCTGTGCCACAGTGCACACCACAAGCTCCCGTGGTGGCTGAGGACAATCTTGTAACCTGTTGTGTTCTCAGAGCCTGGGTGGGGACCTGACACAGTTCACACTCTCCGCAGATGATGCTGAGTGAATGCATGGGGAGTCTGATGGTGCTGTCCAAGAGTAGACTGCTGTGGTTTTCCACAAAATCTCTTTCATGTGACACACTGAAGATTTGTGCTGCTTCTGCTAAGTACGTTGTTCTTGGTAGGCCTGTTTGCTATTTTTGGAAAGTCCATTTTGTTGATGGCCTCAGCTCTGACAGGGAGCCGGGCTTGCCTTTATCTGCGGTTTCCCTTTCTTCATGGACATACAGCTAGACTCTTTTTTCCAACATCCCTTACAGTTGGGAATGACCAGGTAACTGGTTCTGGAAATGGAATAAGAGGAAAAAAATGTGTCATTTTTTTCAGCCTGGCTCATAAGATCTCCCTCCTCTGTGAGCTGGATGTGGGTACTTAGGGAACTAGGCATTGAGAGGGGAGTCTGCAGCCTGGGTCCATGAATGTCTGTATGGAGCAGAGCTGCTACTGTGCCTGCCTCCTGCCCACCAGGCTTCATGGCAGCAAGAAAAGAGCTTTTAATCCCAGCACTTGGGAGGCAGAGGTAGGAGAATTGCCATGAGTTTGAGGCCACCCTGAGACTAGATAGTGAATTCCAGGTCAGCCTGGGCTAGAGTGAGACCCTATATAGAAAAACAAACAACAACAACAACAACAAAAGAGTCTGTCTGTTGTAACAGCTTGTCTGTTAGAACAGCCAGCATCACCTTTGTCAGTGCTGACTCCTTTTTTGCCCATGGGGACCTTCACCGAGAAGGAGCAGTCTCTCACTGACATTCACCTTGATCTTTCTGAAGCTTTTCCTGTCCCTGCATGTGAGAAGCACACAGAACTCACTGAAATGTGTGCTCTGGTCTCTCAGCTCTAAAGGTTTGTTGCAGCTGATTCTGTGTATTGGTATTAATGGGGTAATTTTATGTTGTTCACTGAGCATATATCAATGGCCAAAGCAAAACAAAGCAAACAAAACAATCCTAGTTCCCACTTCGTAGTCAGTTCGCACCTCTCACAGGCATCATGAGGTGATTTCCCGAAGCCAAACACTATTTCACAAAGAGCCGCTGTCTACTTGACAAGAAAGGATTTGTTCTCTTGCTTGTTAATGCCATTTGTTGCAAGTAGAACTCTATTGTGGCCCAAGACTGAACAACTTGGAAATACATGTTCGAAATTATTATAAGGTAAGGCATTATTTGGAGCACATGAAAAACATGTGAGTGTATATGATATGCCAGCCCTTTAGGAAGGTAAGGAAGTAGTAAGAATTTTTGTGTTTAAGAAGGAAAACGTGTGGGCATGTTTGGTATCACTGGACAAACCTCTCCAAGCAGATAGACTTGCTTCAGTGCTCTTCAGGAGTGATTGTAAGGACATACAGTGCAGCACTCCAGTTCTGGACGTAGAAATCTTAAATTCAGATCTGGTTCTACTGCTCTGCTCTCTCTGTCCCTGAACAGAGCATTTTAATCTCTCTGTGGCTCAATTTGCTTCTCAGAAATTGGGGACAAAACAGTCCCTATGATTTAGAGGAATAAATAAAATAGTCTATGTAAACAGCATAATTCCTTATAGTGTAAGAAGCTGTAAAATTACTAATGATATTTTTATTGTTAATTACCATTCTTTTTAATAATTTTAATAATTGTAATTGTAAATAATAATTTTAACCACTGAGCCATCTCTCTAGCCCTCTACCTGGTTTTTTAAGACAGGGTTCTCTTGCTGTACCTAGAGCTTACTGATTAGGCTAGAGTAGTAAACCACAGAGATTTTGATTTATTTATTATTTATTGTTTTTGGAGAGAGACACAGAGAAAGAGAGAGAGAGAGAGGGAGGGAGGAAGAGGGAGAGGAAGACAGAGATGAGCAGGCCAGCAGTGTCTCAGCTGCTGAGAACGAAATCCAGATGTGTGCGCCCCCTTGTGGTCAAGTGTGGCATTGCACCATTGAGTCACTTTGCATCTGGCTAAATGTGGGACCTGGAGGTTGGAACTGCTAGAGATTGGAACCAGCGTTCTTAGGCTTAGGAGGCAGGTGCCTTAACCACTAAGCCATCTCTCCAGCCCCACAGAGATTTTTTGTCTCTGTATCCCCAGTGCTGGGTTTACAGCCATGAGCTATTCCCAGCTTTAATGCTGCTGCTGTGGATTTGAACTCAGATCCTCATGCTTTGCTTACTGTGCCATCTTCCTGTTTCATAACTATTACGTTTTTAATGGTTTAAACTTTCATAGCCCTAGTATAAAGTGATTACCTATGCCAATACATACTGTGTACATTTCATCAATGGAGAACTGTCATCTATTGCTTTTTTGTAGGTCTTAAGTAAAAATGAAGGGAATTTACCATTTGCTTTTCTTACCTTATATCTTTTACCTCCTAAATTGTTCTAAATTTTTATTATTTATTTATTTGAGAGAAAGACAGAGCATGCCAGGGCCTCTAGCCACCTCAAATGAACTCCAGACACATGCGCCATCTTGTGCATCTGGCTTATGTGGGGAATTGAACCTGGGTCCTTAGGTTTCTCAGGCAAGTACCTTAACCACTAAGCCCTCACCTCCGAAATTTAAAAGCAAGTTGTTTTAGGTAATAAAACAATTGCTAATACTGCTTCAATCTTGTCTTATAAACACAGAAAATGTTCAAAGGGTTTTAGATTTCAGGTTGCTCTTTTAGTACTTCAAAACTAGAGCACAGCTGTGCTAACACATTGGCAAGAGTTTGAAAATATTAGTAATAGTAGAGAGTTTCATATTCAAACTTAATCAAAAGAAGCGTAATTCCACAACTGTCTTTTGAAGTAATGTTACTGACCCCATCTCTTCCAATGGACTGCTTAGATTTTCTATTTTCTTTAATAGGAAGAGAGATCATTGATTGCTCCATTGATTGGATATATCAAAACAAATTATTTCAGAGAACTAAGTTTAAAATATTTCAATACATCTCACCAACATCTAAGCAGCCCCCCTCTCAAACAATAAGGAGAATCTGCAAGTCTGACTGGAGAGATTCTTTTACAACTCTCAATACCAGCCAAGGCATTCTAAAAATAGATTCAAGGCTTCCTGACTGAAGTCATCCTACTGGAAAAATGCTTTAATTATCTTAGAAGACTCAAAGTTTTAGGAAGCATAGTTTTGCTAGGGTGGGACAGGGGAGAGAGGAAGAGGGAGGGGGAGGAAGGGGAGGAAGAGAGAATATGTTATTATTGGAATTTTTTTTGTGTAATCAAGCCTTTGCATGTAATAGAATGATTTCCAGATTTATTTATCTGAAATTATAACCAAAAGATATATTTTAATGCTGTGGTCACAAAAATACCCAGGCTTGTGGAGGTCTGCTTATAATTCCTGCAGTTGATGGCTTACACATTGTCACCAGTGAAGTTAACCTTCCACCAGATGACATAGTTTCCCGTCTCTTGCAATCATTTCTTAAAGATGAATCATCAGTTTGCATTTTACCAGTGAATCGAATTAATTTTGTTTCTTTGGAATGTATGTATCTAAAAAGAAATGAAATTAACTTTTTTTTATATTGATTTTTCAAGTTAGAGTTTCACTCTAGCTCAGGCTGATTTGGAATTTTTAATAATATAAATGAGAATATTCCCATTGTGTACAAATATATGAACATTCATAATTAATCTCTCCAGGCATTATTCAGTTCTGAGAAAGCCATGTTATCTAAAGTATTGCATTTGTTTAGCCACACAAAGCAAATAATTTATTTGACTTCTGTGTAAATTAATTAAGTACACACATAACCACCATTTAATCTGTCTTTATAGTTAAAAAATAACTCAGTTAGTTCTGGGGATGTAGCTCAATGGTAGAGTGCTTGCCTACCATGTGTGAGAGCCAAACTGAATCCTTAGCACCACAACAATCAACTTGAAATAATGACTGAAACAAGAATATGACATAGGAAACTTCTTTGATGTTTTCAGTCAGTGATGAGGCGTATAATAAACTGCCCAGGAAAATCATGTTCTTTCCATGATGTAGCTACTTAAGCATGATCGGCCCAGGTGACTTTGTCATTGTATGCCTCACAGTGTGAATTTTCTCTCTTGGATGCTGGGGATGTTTGTATTCCTATACATCTCCTTGAGCTACTTGGAAGTAGCATGATCCTTTTTCGTCTGTCTTTAGAGGTTTCTTAGGTGAGACTAGATCCATGCTTAGTCTAGGGCTAATTGTAATTCCACACAACACCCTCTCTCAGGTATTCTGCCAACCCCAGGAATCATGACTTTTTCCAGCTTGTCAGAGCAAAGGGCTCAAATAGACATTTCTCCAAAGAAGATACACAAACAGCCAATAAACACCCAGAGATGCTCTGTATCACTAATCATTGAGGAACACAAGTCAAGAATACAGCAAGCTCGGGAGGCAGAGGTAGGAGGATCGCCATGAGTTCGAGGCCACCCTGAGACTACACAGTGATTTCCAGGTCAGCCTGAGCTAGAGTGAGACCCTTCCTCAAAAAACCACCCCCCCCAAAAAAAATAATACAGCAAGACCCTACACACTCACTAGGCTTGCTGTTATTTGAAAGAAAAAAATCAACAAAGATGAGTTCTGGTAAGGGCATGGAGAAACTGGCTACCATGTACATTGTGGTAGGAATGTAAAATGCCACTGTAGGACAGTGGAAAATAGTTTGATGCTTCAAAGTGTTGTGTTAAACATCTAATGAAAGACAGGACTAGCCAGCCATCCCATCACGTCCAGCTGTGTGTCCCAGAGAGCAGAAATCAGTGAGTCAAATAGTTACTTATGAACCAATCTATACAGTATTATTCACAACAATCAAAAGGAAGAAACAACTCAGATGTCCATCAACAGATGAACAAAATGCAGTATGAACATGCAATAGAATATTATTCAGCCTGAAAGAACAGGAGATTCCAACACAGGCTACTAAGTGGATTAAACCTTAAAGACATTCTGCTAAGTAAAGTAAGCCAGGCACAAACATAACAAATACTGTATGATTCCACTTACAGGAGATATGTAGAATAGTCATACCCCCAGACAGGGGAAGTAGAATGACAATTGCTAGAAGCTGGCCTGAGGAGTCAAAGGATACAGAGCTCTCTAGGATGACAAAACTAAAAGCACTATAGAAATGGGTGGTGGTGATGGAGAGAGTACCTGTTACCTCTGAACTGTATGCTCAAAGATAGGTAAGATGATATATTTTGTTATGTATATCTTATTGTAAAATATGTATGTTGGCAATATATATATTATGTCATATCATATTATATAAAATAGGTCCCTGGTTAAATAATTCACATTGCAAATGGGTGGTGTAAATAGTTCTGGGCAGACATTCACCCCTACCCATTCTTCCCCTTTAGGAGTGACCCATGCGGCCATCTGGGCAGCGTGCATTTCGTACCTCAGTGCTGCTGTCCCCCCTGAGCTGAGGACGTCTGCTCAGGGCATCCTGCAGGGCCTTCACCTAGGTTTGGGGAGAGGATGTGGTGCCATGATCGGAGGCGTGCTAGTCAATTACTTTGGTAAGAGTGACTTTCTCTTTCTTCCTGTTTTCTTTGGCAAAAATATGACTTTTCTGCCATGTCTAAATAAATTCTAATTCTTACCGAAGCTTATCAGAACTCACTGCCCGCAGCCCTATCCTTTCTAGATTTCATGGTCAATCTAATTGTAGTACATGTGCTCAGGTTTTAAGGTAGCAGAGCCAGCTCCTACGGTGCTTCTCTGACAGGGCACCTAATGAGGAACTGAACAGGCACTTGCGCAGTTACTGGAAAATGAAGTACTGAGCATGCCCACAACCATGCTGGAGGAAAGCTGCTTCGTGGTTGTGATTCCATCAAGTGATTGAACCAGGAAAGTCTTAACTGTTTGCAGGATTGCTTTTGCCACTTGATCTGTATGACACAGTGCATCTGCCTCATCCACTTTCCTTAATTGGAAGTACAGGGGCTAAGGTACACATCGGGTTATTTGGCTCTGGGCTTCTTGACTGCCCAGTCCTCTAGGCAAAGAAGGCTCAGGGACCTGGGACTTTATGACCTGGTTTCAGCTCTGCTGTCCCAACAACAGATGAACAGGCCAGTTTGTTAATAGGTGGGTAGATAGTCTTTATGAAGAGGAAAACACCACTGACTATTCCATATTCTGATGGTTCTTTATTGAACAGATCAAATACCAGCACCAGGGTCTCTGGATGCCTCCCAGGCCTGTATTTTTCCATTTCTATAGAACTATAGAAGGACACTTTTCTCTGGTTCATTGACAGCTATGGCCTGCTCTGCTTGTTTTCAAAGGGGCTGCTGCGACCTTCCGAGGAATTGGCATGGCTTGCCTGGTGATCCTCCTGCTCTTTGCCCTTATCCAGTGGCTGGCAGTGCCAGATGCAGAAGAAGGTAAACATTCACTTCTGTGTGTGTGTGCAGGGGGTGGGGTTGGGGACTTGGTTTCCATGTAACCCAGACTGGCCTTGCTGGGATTACAGGTGTGTCACACTAAGCCTGGCTCCGATCTTTCTTGAGGGTTTAATTGTTTCAAACCCACAGGACTTCTACACATGCTCCTCAAAAACCCATAAGTTCAGCCGGGCATGGTGGCGCATGCCTTTAATCCCAGCACTTGGGAGGCAGAGGTAGGAGGATCAAAGGCTGAGACTTAGTCAATTAGGTCAGCCTGGGCCAGAGTGAGACCCTACCTCGAAAAACCAAAAAACAAAACAAAACAAAAAAACAAAAACCCATAAGTTCTAACAGAACACAATGAGCCTTCTTAGTTACATTTTCTCAGAGTGCACAAGTGAACTCATGTTAGAGAGAAGGTACCTACCTATTATGCTGAAAAGTGTAATGATTGTTAAGTTGCTTGAGGTTTTCTCATGTTCATTTTATTTTTATGGTGCTCATTGCTTTTTAAATTCCCTGGCACACCAAAGGAACTTCAGATCGAAAGCAGATAAACATAAGGCCATATGGTAATTTTACTTCTAGACATAGGGAGTGATGTTAGTAATTTCTGTACCTTTACCTTCATTTTTTAAAAAGTCTGAAGGACTGGAGAGATGGCTTAGCAGTTAAGGTACTTGCCTGTGAAGCCTAAGGACCCATGTTCAACTCTCCCCTGTAAGCCAGATGCACAAAGGTGAGGCAAGTGCAAAGTTGCATGTTCACTAGGTGGCACAAGGGTCTGGAGTTCAATTGCAGTGGCTGAGGCCCTGGCACACTAATTCTCCCTCTCTCTTTCTCTCTCTGGATTGCTCTCTCTAAAAACTAAAAATAAAAAATATTTTTAAAAAAGTCTGAAGTTGAAACTCGAAGCATCTCCTGTAGGCATGGCCTTTATTAAAATCAAAATACAGAGCTAGAGAGATGGCTTAGCAGTTAAGTGCTTGACTGTGAAGCCTAAGGACCCCAGTTCGGGGCTCAATTCCCCAGTACCCACATAAGCCAGATGCACAAGGTGGCACATGCATCTGGAGTTTGTTTGTAATGGCTGGAGGCCCTGGTGTGTGCTCTCTCTCTCTCTCTCTCTCTCTCTCTCTCTCTCTCTCTCTCTGCCTCTTTTTGTGTCTGCCTGTCACTCTCAAATAAATAAATAAAAATAAACAAAAATTTTTTAAAGTATTTAAAAAATCAAAATACAAAAGGGAGGTTATATTAGATATAATGTGTAGTTGAGAAACTTTTAGTGAAAAAGGTCAACCAATGGAACCTTTCTATTCTTGTTCATACTGGTCCCAGCACAGGGCTGCTCTTTGGGTCTCCTGTCCTTCCAGGAGCATTGGCCTCAGTACCTGAAGTGCTTCTTTAGAGAAGAGCTCACATGGTACAGAACCTCAGAGAAGCATTTTAATTCCATTGAGTTACTCAGAACAAAACACCAATGCTGGCTTTTTCCTGAGTACCTGGGATCTATAGGTATGCACTACATGTCAGGCTTGCATCATTTTACCTTTGCTTAAATATATAGAAAATCTTGAAAAATAATTTCAACATTATTTTTCTCTCCAGACAAGACAATGTTGGCAGAAAGAATTCCTGTTCCCTCCAGTCCTGTTCCCATAGCAACCATCGACTTGGTACAGCAGCAGACAGAAGATGTGATGCCACGCATGGAGAGCAGACTTCCGCCCAAGAAAACCAAACACCAGGAAGAACAGGAAGATGTGAACAAGCCAGCCTGGGGGGTCAGCGCCTCTCCCTGGGTGACCTTTGTCTATGCGCTTTACCAAGTTAAAGAGATGCTGCAGTTGACCAGGGACAGCCGTGCTTCTGAGATACAGCCTTTACAGGTAACCAGCGCAGGGCTAGCCAGAGCACCCACATGACCACTCATTTCTCATTCATCTAAGCCTGGTGGGGCAAACAGACACAGAAAGAGCCGATTTCAGTCGTCTGTGAGATCATTGTGCTTTAAGTGTTTACATAGTCCCATGGGGGGAGTCTTGCTTTATGGAGATAGGGTTGGCTTCACCCTAATAATGCTAATAATGCTTAAAAGAAGCAAATCTATTCCAACTTTGTATACTTCTTTCATATTTCAGCATTGGCAGATACCAGTAGCAGTAAGAACATATGGTTCTTGCTTTTGGAAACTATATTTATTAATCTCTGTAGTTCAGAGTTCTAATGGGATCATTATATACACTGGGAATGCAATAAATACCTGTTAATTAACAAAACAAACCATTGTATGGGTCTGACAGGACACCTAACTCAGTGGGAGGATGGCTTTGTATAGTTTTTCTCATTCCTAGAGGAGTTATATCACCTGAGTCAAATCAAATCATATTTATAAAATTAGTAATTATGCAATGAAAATTGGAAAGTGAGTGTGGTATCTATTAAGTTTAGTGAAAGGAATAAATCTACTTCTCCCTTTTATATTAGGTGCTCCTTTTTAGTCATGTCAGCTCTACATTTAGCGTAGTTAAAGGACCCTGAAGGAAAAAAATAAATGAGGAAGACATAAAAATAGAGAGTAATTGCCTTTTCAGAAATTTGTCAAACTACCTTAACTATTCTTGGCTTTATAACCCATACAATCTTTGTGTACTTTTACCAAATCTGATTCTTCACTGGGAACCAAACCCTAGGTGTGCCCATCCGTCCATAGACTTCCCTCCTTGCTTCTGAAGCTACTAAATCCATGCTGCTCTTCTGCTCAGATTAGGCCTGAGTGTGGGGTGGGAGGAGCTCCCGAGACCTTCATACTCTATGTCAGGAAAGTGAAGTAGGACAGAGGCTAGTGGCCTGAGTGGTAGTGTTTGCATTACTTCCTGAACTCCTCCTAAGGTTCCCAGGTCTGTGAGCTCATGCAGCTCTGACAATTATTCTCTTCTGGCATGAGTCAACAGAGGCAAGAACTAACCAGTGGAGTAGGTTATTCTTACGAAGCCATTATACTATGCTACTTTTTTTTTTTTTTTTTTTTTTTGTATTCAG
This sequence comes from Orientallactaga sibirica, assembly GCA_036365145.1. Taxonomy (NCBI): domain Eukaryota; kingdom Metazoa; phylum Chordata; class Mammalia; order Rodentia; family Dipodidae; genus Orientallactaga; species Orientallactaga sibirica. The sequence goes on along the minus strand of JAEOAD010000004.1, from coordinate 27,940,975 downwards.
CTATTGGAAATAGTAGGCATTAATTTAGAAGAAGAAACCATTCTTATTTTTATTTTTCTTGAGGTCAGGTTTTGCTCTAGTCCAGGCTGACCTAGAATTGGCCTTAAATTCACTTCAATCCTCCTACCTCTGCTGCCCAAATGCTGGGATTAAAGGCATGTGCCACCACACCCAGCTTCAAGAACCCATTTTCAGCAGTCACGTTTCTTGACTTGCAGAACTCAGTATAGCATTTTACAGAACTGTACTAGGGTGAGCGTACTCATGGTACGCACCACTGGTTCCATGTATGCTGTTGCCATACCCTGTTCTGTCTTGCTTAGCATCAAGTGCTTATTTTGAAATCCCAGGTTTACATTAGGACTGAAGTTATGGGGCCTTGGTTTCCTGGTTGTCTTGAGGCTGGGAGTCCATTTTATACTCACACTTGAGCAGGGTCTTCTGGATCCTAGTACGATGGTCTTAGCAGTTGGCCAGCATTTTACTTATCCCATGGTGACATGCCACATGTCTGGCGGGGAGGGGCTCGGGAAATATTTGCATAGCAGTGACAGGAATGTTGATAATGATGCTTCTTTATCCACAAGATAATTGTGCTTATAGTGTTTGTGTTTTTCATGCGGCTCTGGCAGTTGCACATAGGAAAAGAGATGAAAGGTAAGACTTTCTCTCGTCCCTCTATTTCTTGGTCCTTGAAATGGGCTCTTCAAGGTAATCTCCCCATGTTTGCTGTGGCATTTATAAGGCATCACATTTATTTACTATCTCTCACTGTGGAACATGTTTTTACTTCCAGGGGACCAGTGAGAATCGAGAAAATCCTCCAGCTAGCGGAACCCAGTGTGTCCCCTGTGAGGCTCCCTCTGACCCACCTAGACACCAGCCGCCCCCTGATGCAGCAACATCTCAGATTCAGACCATCCCCGCTCACTCCAGTGTGGCCCCATGTGTGGAGAGTGAGGAGCAACAGGCTCAGGCAGCTGCAGGAGGACACTGAGGGGTCCCATTCATCCTACACCTTGCATGGAACTGGGCACTTCAGCCAGGACAGAGGGCAAGGTCCCTACTCTGAACACACCTCACCAGAGGAGCCTAGCACCGCATACATAAGCTTCTAATATCTAAACTCATTAACATGGAAACACACACACACACACACACACACACACGTGCGCTACAGTACATGTTGTCAGGAAAAGGGAAACTTGCATAGTCCCATTGGAGATGCTAAAGGAAACGGTGTTCAGTGAGGACTTCTGATTCGTAGGTCATCAGCCAGTGCTGTGAGGGTGGACATCAGCACTTACATTCAGCAAGTGGAGGGAACGAGAGGGTTTCCAGGTAAATGTTGATGTAATTTCCCTCTTACGATTATTTATTCTACTTATTGAGTTCCTAATGCAAACTGAGGAAGGAATAGTACATCTGTAGTTTTGTTTGTCTTGAATAGAACCATGTTTAAAACAGACATATTTAAAAAGTAACCAGATAAAAATTAGTACTACAATGCTTTTGTTTAAAAGAATGTTTAAAGTTTCATTATACACTTTGCATATGTCTACCAAATATATTTTTATATGCATATGGTATATAATGAAAATAGTACTTTAAGCAGCAAAAGCTGTTAGTGACTCCTGAAAGCTAAGTGGAGCTTTAAAATGCCTTTTGTTTTAAATGGGCTTTGAGAATAACCAGAAATGAGGGAATATTTTAAAGAGGCCAACCAACTCAGTATCCTGTGGCTCAATAGACATGGGTTTATAAATATACCAATACTTTAAAATAGCCTCTGTCACTATTTACTATTTTCTAGTGATTTGGGCTCTAATTAGCTAAGGGAATAAAACAAATAAAAACCACTGAATTCCTGAGGGTTTCTTTTATTAAGCAGTACTATTTACAAAGAACAGTATAAGATTTAAGTGCCTGGGGGAGGGATACAACTTTTTTAAAATGACATTAGGTCAGTTTGTGAAATAGTAAATAGAACAAGACTGGAACAAGAGGGATGGGAATAGGAAATGCTTTGTAATGACTGAAGAAACCAATCTCAGAATGCTCTTTCCCAAGAAAACACAGTCAGACACTGGACTTTTCAGATTTGGGGATGCAGCTGTACAAGAAGTATGGCTAGGTGACATACCCATCATAATTGCTGCTAGATAGCAAAGCAGATTAACTGGAAACCTAGGGCAAGCCTGTGGGAAAGCAAATGCTGCTATAGCTGTGCAAAGGCCAGTTATGTGTGTAGATGTTGTGGATGAACACAGAAGACAGTTACAAACAGGCAGATCTGATTTGGAGCAGCCAGGACGACCTGCAAAGTAAAGCTCCCCCACGACTCACTTCTGCTCAGCCCTACACCTGCCTGGGAGAGAAATTCTACACTCCGGATGTCCAGCTTCACCAGAAACACAGCTTAAAACAATTGAGAGAAATAGAATTAAGCAGATATGTTATTTTTGCACTTGAACCATACTGTACTGTAAATTGTCATGGCTCATTTTAAGTGACCTTTAAAAATTAAATGTATTTATTATGCTTGTGGAATTATAGATGTGAAAAAGTGGGTGACATCCCGCCTATGAATGTACAGTATGTGGATTTGTAAAACTGACTGTAGGGAGTCAAAACCTTGTACCTTGTGTTTACAGTTCTGATTTATTCCTTTGAAAAGCCTGCTGTCTTGGAAATGCACAGTGGACATGTTGAAATAAAAAGTAAATAGCATTTTAAAATATTTCTTAAATGAAAAATATGTGACCAAACAAGTAGCAGTCCTTCGCTCTGTAATGAATGAGATCCAATTCAACATGCCTTTGCTATGGAACGTCTGCTGTGAGAGCTGCTCCAACAATGCAGTCATTTCCAGCCTTTTGAGCTGACACCTTCATGAGTTTGTGGACTTTGTGACTTCTTCCTGTCCTCAAAGTGCCATATGCCACTTTAAAAACATATTAAAGTGAATTCAAATTAAACTTGACCTGATAATTTTATAACCCCTCTCGAGATTCCCTAGACAGACTCAGGGGTGTCACAAAGCGCAGGCTGGTAATCACTACCTTAATGACTTACTGTCCACTGCTTCCCCTGTGCCGGTAGCAACAGCAAATTACCCTGAGTACTGAGTTTGTATGGACCCAGAAGCCAGATGCTAATTAGGACTATTCCTTAAAGCCATAAGCAGAAGAAATGACAGGATGTTCCAGTCAGCAACACACCTTCTACAAAGTCTAAGGAAGTCATAGGCCAGTGCCTCTTTACTGTCCTGGTAATCCTACCGTGGCATCATGAAGCAGTTAGCTAAGAGTTTCCTGCGCACTTACGGCTCCTTCCAGTACTGCCGGGATGGTGGTTGGTGATAGTCCTAGAACAATGACCTGTGCAGTGCCCTTCTCAGCTCTCAGCCAATTGAGAGTCAAGGAGAGAATCTGCAACTGCAACATGGGTGCCATTATGTGCTGATAAAATTCCCACCTGTGTTCTTACAAAAACCCCAATGGCACCTATCACAGTTTCCATCTAAATATGAGGATTCTGAAACTAATAGAGCTTAAGTTATGGGTCTGGTCACTAAGCTAGGATTCAGATTCAAAGCCGCCTAATGCTAAAGCCTTGATCTGCCATCCCAGCAAGCAGGAGGCCCCTCATTGCCTTTGTAGCATAGAGCAAGTCAGAAAGCAGCCCTGCCTGAACATCCCAAGGACATGGCCTGGCCGGTGGAACTACTGGGAAGACGGTGAATTGTTTCTGCTCTCCAGTACTGAAGGGTGCCATGGGCTACGTGTGACTGTTAAGTACTTGAAATGTGAAAAGTGCCTCTGGGGCATTACATTTCTAATTTCCAGCAGCCACCTGTGCTGCATGGCCACATACTAGACAGTACAGGTATGGAAAGGGGAAGAGGTTGCCTTTGGAAGGTCTCAGGACCCCAAATTGCATTATTCTGTGAACATAAGGGTATGCTTATGAAAGAAATGATTATCAAAAGAAAAATTGATTTTTTTCCATCCACAAATTCTTCAGTCTTTTGGTGCATTGGCACAAGACATGGGCTGATTCTGAAGCCCTAAACCACTCCTGTGCTACTTCAACAACACTTTAATGAACCTGGCTTGGAGCTGGGGAGATGGCTCAGTGGAGAAAGTGCTTGCTGCACAAGCTTGAGGACCAGAGTTTAGATCCTCAGCACCCATGTAAATGTTACGGATGTGGCAGCCCACCTGTAATTCCAGCAGAGATGGGTTCCCCAGGTCAAGCTGGCTAGCTATACTATCCAAACTGATGGGCCTCTGGGTTCAGGTGAGACCCTGCCTCAGGAAATAAAGTGGAGAGCTATTAAGACACTTGATGCCAACCTCTGCATATGAACATGCAGGCACATCACATCTCTCTCTCTGTCTCTCTCTCTCACACACACGCAATGTATGGCCTAAAACTTCTAAACCATTGGGTAGTTGAAAGAGCAATACTTGGATGGGGACAGATTAAGAAGGTAAGGAGGATTGAAATCTCAAATTAGAAAGTAGTGGTCATTATGCCAGGACCAGTTGTGGCTTACTTTATAAGGAAGTAACTGGAACAAGTGGGCACTTCAGCCAATTCCCATTTTTTTCTGGGCAGCTAACTTAACCATAGGACCACTTGCCCTGATGTTCTGCCAGTAAGAGTTTATAGGGCCTCAGTTCCCTCCTCTGGAAAACTGGGGTAATTTAAATGTCTTAAATTTAAATTTAAGCACCACTACTGTAGCTGTGCGGCAGAGGTGGGGCAGAAGAGAGCTGCTGGTTTCCTTGTCCTAAGTGTTTTGTTGACACATCATTCATCAGATTCCATTCCTATGCTACATGCATTTGTTTACAACTGCTAAGCTGTTCATTAAAGCGCTGAGTTCCAATGACTTAGTTAAGAGATAAATTAACCAAAACAAGAGCAGGAAAAGATGGAAGAAATGACAATCATAAGGTTTGCAGAAGTGATATTTATTCTGTGAGTTCTATTCTTCTAAAATGTTACCAAAAGTAAAAAACTTTATAATGATTTAAACAACTATACACTGTGCTCTTTTCCAAATAGCTTTACAATGACATTCCTTTATACCGTAAACCTGTCTTTCAAAAATGTCAGCAATACTTTCTTTCAGGTCTCATAAAACATCTAGCACACCATGATTCAAAGTGTGGCCATAGACCGGGGCTGGAGCATTTCAAAATGTGTGTGGCACTATAGCATTGTGTGACATGTTGGCACATGGTTACTGGGCTTATATTTTCTATGTCTTCTACAAATAGTATTTCAGAGCTGAGGAGATGGCTCAGAAGTTAAAGGTACTTGCTTGTAAAGCCTCATGTCCTGGGTTCAATTCCCTGGTACCCATGTAAAGCCAGCTGCACAAACTGGCACGTGCATCTAGAGTTCGTTTGCAGTGACTACAGGCCCTGGCGCACTCATGCTTTCCTTCTCTCTCCATGTCTTTCTCACTCTCTGAAATAAATAAAAATATTGTTTCAACTGTATGGTAACTTAGCAGATCTTACACAAATATCTCTTGCAATGAAGTCGGGGTGAGGTAATCCATCACCTGTGAGAGCTTGAACAGCACAACCTGGACCACGATCCGCAGTTACAAGGCACATGTGATTAGCAAGTGTCCACATAAGCAGGTCAGATGTAGTCATCACTCAAATGCATCCTCCATGGGGACATTTCCACTGAACCACACCTCAGTCCTGAACCATTTAAAAAAGATGGCAACAGAGGAAGCAGGAAGAACATGGGACCCAGACCGATAGACACACACACACACCAGGCTCAACTCCAACTCTCCCACTTAAGCTGCACGCAGGCACCAGCAACTTCTTCAGCTGCACAATACAAACATCACAGAGTGGTTATGAGGTTTGCATGAAGACAAAGAAGGTGCCTGATATAGTGTCTGATGGATTGCCAAGCAACCTGGGTAATCTGTTTTGATCATTGGTTCATTTTTATTTTATTTGAGAGAGGCAGATATATAGGGAGAATGGGCACGCCAGGGCCTCCAGCCACTGCAAACAAACTCCAGACACATGCGCCACCTTGTGCAACTGGCTTATGTGGGTACTGTGGAATTGATCCTAGGTTCTTAGGCTTTTCAGGCAAACTCCTTAACCACTAAGCCATCTCTCCAGCCCTGTTTTTTTTTTTTTTTAATCTTCTAAATTAGCTAAATAAAAACAGCCATTGCACTAACAGATCTTCCAGGGTTTATCCTGGTAAGTTTGTGCCTATCCTAAATCTCTGGTGACCTACTGTGATATCGTAACTACAGATCATAATGAAAATGGGCAAAACTATCTTTCAAAGACAATTAGACTTGGGCTAAAGAGAGACTGAAGTGTATCTGAGTAAAAAGGTGCCTGCAAAAAGAGGTAGGATATTGAGTCAGCAACAAAAAACAGAAAACCAGCCAAGAGAAAAACATTGGTAGGGCTTGGATAAAGGAAGGGGTTGTCATCCCGTCAGCCAGGTAGCCCACTAGAGGAAGTGAGCACTTGACTCATGGCATTCAACAAACTCCCTTCTGCTGCTGCTTACCAAGCAGCCTTATAACTTAACCCTTCATGAGCGGGTCTTCTGAGATCTGCTGGTCATGTAAAGCCAAGTGTTTTTATCTTTACGCCAGTTATGTTTTTGAAATATGTTCATTTTAGGAGACAGATCTTCTTTGAAGCAATGACAAAAATAAAGTTTGAGTCAGCAGCCCAGTTAAACCCAAATGACTACCTCTTCAATGCCATTACCACCAAGTAGGGAGTCTCAGAAGGCAGCTTGCTCCTTGCTTCATCAAAACCTCATCTCCATTATGTGTTATTGCAGTGGTTTGAATCAGATGTGCCCCACAAACTCATGTGTTCTGAATGCCTGCTTCCCAGATGATGGCCATATGGGAGGTGCAGCCTTGCTGGAGGTGTGTGGTTGGGGGCAGAGTAAGTGGTACTATACCCAGCTCCCCCTTGCTAGAGTTCTGCTCCTCTGCTGTTGCTGTTTTCTATCTGTGGTGGCAGAAGTGATGTTGGTCTCTGCTCATGCCATGGTGTCCCCTGCCATCATGAAGCTTCCCCTTGAGACTGTAAACCAAAATTAAACTTTCTTATCATCAGCTGCTTTGGGTTGGGTGCTTTCTCCTAGCAATGAAAAGGTAAGTGTAAGAGTTATCCATGTACAGGATCCTGCTTTCAACTGGCTACAGAGCTAATCCAAAAAAATTACTTGTCTCTAATTCTGGGGAATAATCACATGGAAAATAATATACTATTTTTAAAATATTTTTATTTGCAAACAGAGAGAACAAGAGAAGAGGGGGTGGGGGAGGGAGAGAGAATAGGTGTGCCAGGGCCTCCATCTACTGAAAACTCCAGATGCATGCACCACTATGTATATGGCTTTGCATGGATACTGGGGAATTGAACCCTGGTTATTTGGCTTGGCAAGCATGCTCTTTAGTGTCTGAGCCATCTCTCTAGTCCTAATATACTATTTTCATGTCATTTCAGGATTTTAAGTTATACCCATGTTCAGATATATCGATGCAATCCAGATGCTACTCCAAACTTCTTAAAATCACCTAAATTTACAGATATTTTACTAAGTCATAAATTCAATTATTTTCCTAAATGTCATATGGACACCTCCTATAATTAGGCCCAGGTATCACTGGTAAACTATACAACTAACTCACAAAGCATTTTTGTGATATGTGAAATGACTTTACATTTGAATATGATGGTTAAGCATGGCACCTATGCTACTTCTCACCGACACCCCTGGTTTCAAACAGTCTAACTTGCTGCTTGCTACCTGTAAGCTTTTAAGAACACACCATACGGTTCTGTTGTAGTCCAGAAACACACACCTGTGAAGGGGTGAGATACAAAGTCACTGTTGCCTTCCTGTGCAGAGCATAGCCATTGTACTTATCGGTCATTTAAGTTGTTTAAAGACCTTTAAAAGAGAAAGAGAAGAGAAAGGAAAGAGAAAAATGGAGGAAGGAGGGAAGAATCTTTTCATTGCTAGACAGAGATTAAAATTGTGACTAATGCTATAATAAACCCCAATTCAGAAGAAAACCATAGAAACATATCAAATATATAACCAAAAAATACTTTTAATTGTTTATCTTCTCACAGTATCACATAACTAAATGACAAATCCCTCTAAAAATAAACATGAAAAACGGTGTCCTGGAAGACACGCTCTTTCTCTGTGTGTGTGTGTGTATCTGTTTTGTTGGTGGTCACAGCAGCTTGTTGGTGGGTGTGTAACTGCTGCTTTCCAGCAGTCACTGTACACTTTGACCCAGTGAGGCCCAGTGGCTGTCCTGAGAGAACAGTGCATACATGTGTTAATCTCACACACATTTTTCAGCATATTTTTAGTGTGTGTGTAGTATGTATGGTATATACATATGAGTGTGGATGTGCTTGTGTGTAGAGGTCACACAAGAAACACTGGGGGACCCCTCTAGTCCTCCACAGTATCCTTGAGATGGGCTCTCTCACTGAACCCACAGATGTGATCTTCGGTCAGACTGGCTGTCCAGTGACGCTCAGTGATTCTCCTCTGTGTGCCGCCCATCCTCAGGACCGGGGTTACAGGTGTGCACGGCCGTATCTAGCCTTTTACAGCTGGACTCAGGCCCTTTCAGGCCCTCATGCTTTCTAGGTAAGCTCACTTACCTGCTGAGCTATCTCCCCAGTTCCTCCCCACACGTTGTGCCACACAAATTGACTTCTGAGAGGTGTACCTGGTGAGTCCATCATTACCAGTAAATTTAATTGCAAAAAATAAAACTCAGATTAAACTGTAACAATATGGTGTCTACATAACCATAAAATGGTTAACATTCTCAAGCTGAATGGAAATACATTCTTTGATTAAAAAAATCAAAGTTAAGAATAAAGGCAAGGATGATAGTCAAGCGAAATTTCTATTTTTTTTTTTAAAAAGTTTAATATTGAAAGAAGTTTGGCAAAAAGCAGACCTGTAAACATTGACACACTGCTTCAAATCTAGAAAGTTCCAAATGGTTAGTCTTACTTTCATTAACAATTTAGAAAAGCATATTAAATGTGGCTCAGTTAAGTGACAGTGTCAAAATTTCCTGTTTCTGCCTTACTGCCCTTTTATTAATAAATAGGGATTTTATTATCCCATCATACTCAAATCACACTCAAAAAAAAAGTCTACATTTGATTCTCAGAAAATGAGTATAGCCATGTTCAAATCTTAGACCTGGGTTTCTGACTTTTCCTCAGAGACAAAGTGCAGCAGTTAACTCTGAAGTTAAACATCACAAACTAAGACAAAGATTTGCTCTTTATAAAAAATATCACAAATCTGTTTTGTAGAAAATCATTGCAAAAATATATAGCCAATTTGTAAAAAATCAACCTCAAAAGGTTAAATGTCTTCAACATATAAAAAGGACAGAAATTCTAGTTTTAATTTTTTTGTTGTTGTTTGTTTTTTGGAGATAGGCTCTCACTCTAGCCCAGCCTGACCTGGACTTCACTATGTAGTCTTGAACTCACCACGATCCTCCTACCTCTGCCTCCCGAGTGCTGGGATTAAAGATGTGCACTACCAGTGAAATTCTAGTTATAAATCCTTATGTATATAAAAATTTTATCCAGACTTTAAATGTAATCTTAAGTATTTCTGTAATTCTTTTCACTAGTTATTAACTATTTAATGGGCCATTATTAAAAAATGTGTAAAAATGTAAAAAAAAGAAGATGCCAACTCTAAGAGGCAGGTTCTTGGCCTACATCTGAGAGTGTCTTCTACCTGAGTGACAGGAAACCGTGGCTGGGTGCTACCAGGGCTGAGTGTAAACAGTTCTATGGTCTTGGGGAAAGTGATTTAACTTCCCCAAACCTAAATTTCACTGTCACTGGCATTTTCCAAACATGTGTTCCAAAGATTATTAATCTCATGAAAAAGGGTTTGTGGTCAAGTTGAGTCCAAAATCCTGCACACGAGTAGAAGAGTCACGATGCGAGAGCCCGGAAGGCCGAGAAGCCTGCCTGTACCGAACTCTGCACGCACACTGACTCCGAGCCCTCACTAGCACTTCTCAGCATCCTTCCTACTACACCTTAGAAAAGGCTGGCTCAGGTCAGCTCAGGTGTCCCTGCAATGGAGGAAGTATAATGCAGCCTTCTGACCTAGGTTCAGGGGACTAAACTAGGAGTTAGTGCCCTGGTGCTAAGAAGGCACCTGGGTCATTCTTGCTGGCTCCCTGAAGAACATTTTTCCCTTGTACCTGGTGAAGGTCTACGTTCAAGGCAAGTGGCAGTGACTCTCACAGACTCTTCATGTCCACCTTCAGTACAGGAAGGAAGGAGCAGAACCGTTCAAGAACATTAAGTCACCTTCAACACAGATCAACTCTGCTTTCCAGTACGGCTTGTGTTTCTCCGCACAGTACTTTCCCATGTTCATTGGAACAGTTCTGCCCAACTTTAATTGATCTTTGTTCTTTATCCGCATCCTTGCCCAGAGTGACGTCAACTTGCAGGTAGAGTGTCAGTCTGTAGGCTAAAGAGCTGTTCTTCTAAGAAGACACCCCCCAGACCATACTGTTCCTCATGAATGCTGATTTCTTCAGGGGACAGGTGGCTTGCTCCAAGAACAAACTCTGCGAATCTAATAAGTTTTGTTTTAAACAACATTAATGTTATCACAGAAAGGTTTATCTGGAAGACAATGTGTGCCCTTGCTACTTATCCCCTTCAGTTAAGCCTGACTTTGTATCACCAGAGGATGCCACTTTGTACTGAAAACGGCTTATGTGAGTTTTCCCTCTGGGAACAATGATGGAGGGAAAGGTGGAAAAGTGGGCAGACCTCTGAGGCTAAATACAGCCAGACATACCTACTCCTGTGTGCTTATTTCTACTATTTTATATAAATTCGGGTTTACTATTCATTATCTCAAAGCCATTGCCTCATAGAGATTAATACAACACACAGGATCAATATTTACTCAGACTTTAGCAGTTCCATTGCAAAGTCAGAGTCCTGGGAAAAGGAACTCTGACAGCTTTGACATCATATGTGACCCAGAGAAGGAGTGTAAGTACAAATTGCTGTCCTGAGTACTGTCATCTTCAAATGACGCAGAACCCCAGCTCTGTCCAGAGCAGCTGCGCAGGCTTACTTTTTAGGAGCATGCAGTCTGGAGACGGCCAGCCAGGACGGGAAGTTGGGCTGGCGGCAGGCACGGCGCAGCTCCTCCAGAGCACTGGTTGTTTCAGCCTCAGATTGTTCCCTGTACTCCTCATCGGTGAGATACTTGACCACCAGGGGCTCTGAGGTGAACCACAGCTTCATTTTCCTGAAACATGCAGCATTTGTTATTGGATTCCTGCCCAGATACAAAAATGCATCTCTCAGACAGCAACAGTAGTATCTCCCAGCTCCCTGCGCCTCTTTGCCATACTCTCCACCACCAGACTATGACTGAGGTATAGAGAACATGCAGTTTGAGCCTAATGTGCTTCCCTGCTCTCTGGACCATGATCAACAATGCCCTAAGGCCCTTGAAAGTCAACTTCTGAAAGAGACGTTAATTATGTTTTTCTTATTCAGTAATTTCTAATCAAACAATCAAAAATTACAAGTCTGGCTTCTTTGTGCTTGGCTTGCTGATTTTCTTGGACACAAACAGAAGCAAGCCTTTGATATGTCCTTTTATGGAGACCCAGCAGGAAACATACCACTTATTCTCTAGCCCAGGAAGCCGGGTTTGCAGGGCATTACTGCCACCTAGTGATGGTGCTTCTGACTAAGCCAAGGGAGAGAATATTGCACAAAGGTCATGTATGTATTCATTTTTATTAGTTTTTCTTTTGCTACATACTTGCTGAGAGGCTCATAATTGGGATTTTCTTTTTCTAATCATATAAGTAATAAATCTTTATCTAATGGTTGGTAAAATGCATTGAAGAAGCAGTGATACTTTCTATTCTTCTAAATACCTGGCCAGATTTCCCTACTGGGAAAACCCTAGATTTTGACTCAGAAAACTGGGGCATAGTTCTGGCTTTTGAGATTTACTCATGCATGAACTTGAGTAATCCCTTCAGATTCTGGACCTCATTTTTCTCATAAAAATAAACAAAAGCAGTAACATTTATTATATAAAGTCAGACTGAGATCTTTTACCGGCATGGTGAGTGGCCTATTACAAGTGTCCAATGATAACCAAAAGAGTAGCCACCATATATATCAAAATGTATGTGAACAGCCCTTTGCAAACCAGAAAGTTTGATACAAAAGCAAGGCATATTTCTCTGGTTTATTATTTAACCTATAAGTTCCTGTTTTAGTTCCCAGTTCTTCATACTGGAAAACTGAATGTAGAGAGGATTATAGTGCGTGTGGATTGTGACATGCCCAGCAGATACAAAAAGAACCACCATGCAGCTGGGAGGAAACACATGCTCCTGGTGGGGCAGCTGGGGGCTAAGGGAAGGAAGGACTTCTGTCCTGGGTTCCTCAAGCCACAAGTCTATTACAGGCACAGGCCTGGAGGATGTTCAATGGCCAACCTCCTCCTGGCAGAGGGACCGCTGGAAATCCCAGACACTGCCTGCCTGGAGCAGATGGGGCAGAGAGAATGCCTTCATCTCAACCCTTCAACTTGTACTGCTGTCTTTCAGCTTCAACCTGAGTGTAGACACTTCCAATCCTCTGACACTGCCATGCATGAAGTCACCAGATCATAAGCTACCAGCCAGCACAGCCTTCCTCACAGCTGGTGTTACTAACCACCCATAACTCCCTTTACCAGCCCGAGTCTCACTGTCCTACTCCAGACCCTCATCCACACTTGCCCAGACCGTGGTGGCATGTGAGGACATGTCTCCTGCCACAGAGGCTGCCCTATTCCCAACACTCCATGTCAGTAAACAGATGGGCTATCCCACCTGCCCATTAGCATTCATGGTCTCTGGTTTGATTTTTGTCTGCTGAGTGTATTTTTATTTTTAATTAGATTAGCTTCAAACATTTAAACCCATAAGGACTCACATCCTAATCTCAATCCACATTTGCAGCATCTGGATTTGGACCTTGTCTAAAATACACACTGAACAACCCCACCATGCACAGCTGAGAAGCTTGCTCAGTGCAGCCTGGGATGCGCTCCCGCCTGGCCAGTGCGCACAGCACTGCTGCCTCGAGATGGCACCAAATGAGGATTTCTCCCTCTCAGAAGAGATCCTCACTATCCCCTTCCTTGAGATCTAGCCCAGTGATAACTCTTCCAGGAAAGCTTTCTTAAACTCGAGACCACCCTGAGACTACATAGTGAATTCCAGATCAGCCTGGGCTAGAGTGAAACCCTACCTCGGAAAACCAAAAAAAAAAAAAAAAAAAAAAAAAAAGCCCTTAAGGTCGGAGAGATGGCTTAGCGGTTTAGGCATTTGCCTGTGAAGCCTAAGAACCCAGGTTCAACTCCCCAGAACCCACATAAGGCAGATGCACATAGTGGAGCATGCATCTGGAGTTCATTTGCAGTGGCAGGAGGTTTTGGTGTGCCCATATTCTCTCTCCTCTCTCTCCAATAAACAAAAATAAAACATTTAACAAATATATCCCCTTGGTCCCCGAGCAAGCTCTATTTCACACTTAAGAAATATATAAATGAGTCGGACGTGGTGGCACATGCCTTTAATCCCAGCACTCAGGAGGCAGAGGTAGGAGGACCGCCGAGAGTTCAAGGCCACCCTGAGACTACATAGTGAATTCCAGGTCAGTCTGAGCCAGAGTGAGACCCTACCTCGAAAAAAAAAAAAATATATATATATATATATAAATGTATGCCTGTGTCTCCACAAGTATACTTCAAGGGCATCTATGTACCTGACACAAAAACAGACGCCCACACTGGGAGACTGAGGAGAGACCTAACAAAGCTATGGCAACCAAAGTGATCTTATCTTTCTTTCTGTAGTTGCCCAAGACTTAAGCCTTAACCTAAAACCTAAGAGAAAGTCCTTAATACAATGGGCTGAATAATATCTTCATAAATTACTCAGGACTCATTTTCCCCCATTCTTATCTCACAAGCATAATTAATGCCACTAAAGCAGCCTAAGTGACAGGAAATGTGTAATAAAGGTAAAAAACGAGTCCAAGTAATTTTGCCACTGATTTTAGTAAATTTTGAGTGAGTTCTAATTACCTAGTAATTGGTAGTACACCTTGAAAGGATTAATGAAGCAAATTAATAAGATCCAATGCTTGGAGCTGAAATGTGAAATCTCTAGACTAAGTATAATGATTTATGAGATTCAATAGGATGTGAAAACGTCTCTCCAAATCATAAAAAAAGAGCTCAAAATGTCAGATTTACTAGGAACAAGAGAAGGTACGTACCCCCTCACGTAGCGGAGTGCTTTCAGGGGGTAGCGCAGAGCCGGGGAGGACGCGAGGACCATCACCACTGCGCACGCAAACTGAGGCACCGCCACGCCTGTGCAGACGAGAACCAGCGCAAGGACCCGCAGCACCCACATCAGGACACTTTTGTTCCCGTCCTCAGAAATGGGCCCATGTTTATAACAGGCAGCAAAGCTCAAAAGTCCAGCCACCAAGACATAGCCTGAAAAGCAGAAGGTGCAGTAACATAAAATTGAATGTGAAAAATGAGAAAAACTGGTAGAAGAACCAGGTTTGACTTGAGGAGGTAAGCCAGACTTAGAAAGACAAATATCACATGTTCTTTCTCTTCGGCACAGCCTAGCTTTGAGTTGTCATACATGTGTATTTATGTGGGAGTAAGTGTAGGTGGAGGCCAGGAAACTAGAAAGGAACCCATGAGATGGAAAAAAGAGACTTGTAAGTACAGGGTGGGAACAACAACACATGTGATGTGAAAGTGAAGGGAGAACACTGGGGCAGTGGGGTACAGAGGAGTCAGGAGATGGAGCTGAAGAATAGGGGATCTACCAAATCAATAGGATGTGAAAAGTCTCTCCAAATAATAAAAACAGCACTCAAAATGTCAGATTTACTAAGTGTGTATGCAAACATCCTAAGGAAACTTGTTACTCTATATGTAATTTAAAGGGGGTAAGCTCTATCAGAAATCCTTATTTCTGTTTTCTTTTCCCAATGAAGGTTGAAAAATAATACATACACGTATACAACTAGTCTTTACACATAAGCTAATAGGCTGACTCTGTTTAGTATACATACTAATTATAATTATATACAGTCATTTCTATATGTTAGTTCAGTGTCCTGGATAGACAAATGCTATCATGGATGGTTTGGTCAGAAATAAGTCACAGTGGGGCTGGAGAGATGGCTTAATGGTAAAGGTGCTTGCCTGTGAAGGCTAAGGACTCAGGTTCAAGTCTCCAGGTCCCATGTAACCCAGATGCACAATGTGGTGCATGAGTCTGGAGTTCGTCTGTAGAGTTCAAGGCTAGAGGACCTGGTGCATCCATTCTCTCTCTCTCTCTCTGTCTGTCTCAAATATAAGTAAATAAATAAAAATTTTTAAAAAGAAAAATAAGTCACAGTGAATGTCATATTCTAATGTAAACTGTGCTTTTAATATTTATCTTGTATTCACAAAAGGAAACTGTAATTTTACAGAGGGTGACCTTTCTAATGGCACACTCAGTCATTACTGTTGGTGTAACCACAGGATACTGTTTCCATTGTGAGGACAAGAAGTCCACACCATTTCTTCAGCTCCCCACCAGAAGTGTTTAATCGGTATCTCAGCAAACCTTCAAGGTCTACTTTCTTAGACCTTGGAACTAGAAACAAGTTAAATCATGCCACAAAGGAGGCATCAGACACATCCAGAACATTGAAGGACACTGGCTCAGCTTGTTGTGACTGAAAAAAAGGAACTGGGCCTGGAGAGATGGCTTAAAGGTTAAGGCTCCTGCCTGAGAAGCCTAAGAATGCTTGTTTGACAATCTCCAGGTTCCATGTAGCCAAATGCAAATATGACACAAGCAAGCAATGTCGCACATGTGCACGAGGGGGTGCACGCATCTGGAGTTTATTTACAGTGGCTGAAAGGCCCTATCATGCCCATTTTCTCTCTCTGCCTCTTTCTCCCTTTGTCTGACTCTCAAAAATAAAATAATATTTTAAAAATGATTTTAAAAAAAGGAACTAGTGTGGATTAAAAGAGATTTATTGAACACAGCAGATGTAAATAAACTAGACATCAAGGATGACTGGGAAATTTTACCATGACTGAGGTACTAGATGACTTTGTACAACTATTAATTTTTAAAATGTAATAGGCTGGGGATGAAGCTCAGTGGTAGAGCACATGTTTAGCATTCATGAGCTCTGGGTTCAACTCTCAGTGGAAAAAACTTAGTATTTGATTATATAGAAAAATGATCTTATTTTAGAGACAAGCAGTAAAGGATTTAGGGGATTATAAAGTTGTTGTGCATAAATTATGCTACAAATACATTGACAAAACCAGGCATGGTGGCTCACCCTTTTAATCCCAGAACCTGGGTTAAGTTTAGGATAACTGTGAGTCTGAGACCAGAGTTCCAGACCAGTCTGGGCTACCGTGAGACCCAAAGAGAACAAAAATACATTAACATAAAAGGAAAAATGGGACTGGAGAGATGGCTTAGCAGTTAAAGGTGCTTGCTTGTTAAGCTTGATGGTCTTTTGATTCCCCAGATGTCCAAAGTTGGTTTGTAGACACAGGAAGTCCAAGCATGCCCATATTTATTCTTTCTCTCTCTCTCCTTGCTCCCTCCCTTCTTTCTTTCCCCCCCCCAAGTAAATTTAAAAAATAAAAATTAAAAAATGAACTGAATTTTTTTTCCAAAACTTACTTTTAAGAGCTGTTATATAAGAAATTTGGCACTCTATTCTCTCTGCATCTTCCTCTCTCTCTCTCAAATAAACAAATAAAGGGGGTGCTGGGGAAATGGCTTAGTGGTTAAGGTACTTGCCTGCAAAGCCTAAGTACCCCGGTTCGATTCCCCAAGACCAACGTAAGCCAGATGCACAAGAGGGCTCATGCATCTGGAGTTTGTTTGCAGTGGCTGGAGGCCCTGGCATGCCCATTCTCTCTTTCTCTCTCAAATAAATAAATAAATAAATAAATAAATAAATAAATAAAATATTAAAAAAAAGAAATTTGGCACTCAAGTGTTTCCAGTTTCCATAAGTTCTTAATAAAAATAAGTTTTTTATAATATAAAACATAGGAAATAATGATATTTTTAGCCTCTGTATTTCTGTTTTTATTTTTTTTTATTTATTTATTTGAGTGAGAGGAAGAGAAAGAGAAAGAGAAAGCGAGAGAGAGAATGGGTGCATGGTGACCTCTAGCCACTGTAAACAAACTCCAGATGTATGCACCACCTTGTGCATCTGGCTTACGTGGGTACTGGGGAATCAAACCTGGGTTCTTAGGCTTCATAGGCAAGCACCTTAACCACAAAGCCATATCTGCAGACCAGCTTCTGTATTTCTGAAAAGACCATTTTCATTAGTCATTTACATTTACAATTTCTTACATTTTACAAGGAAAATATTAATAAAAAAAAAAAAAGAAAAGAGCCACATTTTAAAGAAACATTTATGTTGCAGGTTAGATGTGGTTAGAGCTTAACCACCATGCAGAACCATGTGAGGTCCAAAGTGACAAAGGCTTCCTACACGTTTATTTATGTATTTCATGTATGTGTGTATATGTGTGTTTGTGTGTATGGATGTGCATGCAGTGTGGAGGACAGATGTCCACACAAGGTGTCTCCCTCAATCACTCTCTGACTTAATTTTGGAGGGTTTCTCACTGAACCTGGAGCTCACCAATTCAGCTAGGCCAGTGAGCCAGTTTCCCACCTCCCTGGTACTGGGACTACAGGTGTATGCTGCTACATTCAGCTTTAATGTGGGTGCTGGGATCTGAACTCAGATGGTCATGCTTGCATGGCAAACATTTTACCAGGTGCCGTCTCCTCAGGCCCTTCATGTACGCTTTTGATTATTAGTGTAGATAGAGAACTAAGAAAGTTTATAAAGGGAAACAGTTTAAAATGAGCTCTAAATGTACAGAAATCAACAACAGAAATAACAGAAACAAAATATTGCTTTTAATAGCACCTTCTTCTTAGTTAAAAATGAAAATTTAGATGCTGGAGAGAAATGGGTCAAAGTAAGTCCTCTAGTTGTACTTTCAACTCCATCAATAATAGGATGTGCTTTTAAAATATTTACCTACCTATTACATATATTCTGTTTCCATACCATAGCCACTTCAGATCTTCCAGCAACTGGCACATAACATAAACTGAAGCAAACCAACAACCAATCATTAGCGCCCCAAACGTGCTATACTGTGTGCAGAAGAAAATAAGTGACACATCTTTTGGTTCATTCACTCTCATAAAAGTAGAAGCAAACAAACAAACACTTAGTGTTAAAAACTTTGATCAAACCAAAGGCCAAGTACTTAGATAACACTCTACAAACTTTGCTATTCAAGGCACAGTCCTCAAAACAGCAGCACTGCCTCTCATGAGAGCCTATAGGCTATGTACTCTCAGGCCCCACTGCAGGTGGCAGGACCAGACTCTGCATTACAATAAGATTCCTAGGTGGCTGGCATGTATACTAAACGTGGAAAAGCACTATTAAAAAGTATAAGCTGGCCCATGACTTTCCCTCTATCTTTGTTTCCCAAAGAAACTAGTTATTTAATTTAAAAAATGATAAGCTGGTATTTTGCCCTGTAATCAGAGTAACTATGACATTGCCATCATGAAGTAATATCTGTCCTCAATTATGTTCAGGGCATTATTTCACTGAAAGTGTGCAGGAAACTGAAAATAACTCCAGAGGTAGCAGTGCTACTACTCAAGGCCTTAAAGACTTAGTATCACTGCAAAGATGGGAGCAATCGTCACTCAAATGCTATCAGACCTACCACAACCCTCCCTGTAAGAAACAAAAACCCACCATCTAGAAAAAAGAGGTCTCAAAAATATCACCACACTCAATCCTTAGATATAGTAATAAATAAAACCCAACCTTTCAGGAAAGCAGATACACATTATTATGTAGCATAAGAACATAGATTGAATTGGGATCCATCAGAACATGAATTAATTGATCTTTTCATACCTATATGACTTTGGCTTCCATATTTAATTCATTTGCACATGGTTCACCTACCTTTGGAATGTATCTTCTAACCATCAGCAGTATAAAGATTAACGGCATTACAACACCTAGCACCATCCCCGAAAAATAACAGAAAGCAGGGCTTCTGTTGAGACAAACAGAGAAATGCCATTCAAATGCCAGGTAGAACTTTCAATAAGAAAAAGATGCTGGGGGCTGGAGAGATGGCTTAGCAGTTAAGGCGTTTGCCTGCAAAGCCTAAGGACTCTGTTTCAACTTTCCAGAACCCAGGTAAGCCAGATGCACAAGGGGACGCATGCATCTGGAGTTCGTGTGCAGTGGGTGGAGGCCCTGGCACACTCATTCTCTTTTTCTCTCTGCCTCTTCCTCTCTTTCTCAAATAAATACTTTTTTTTTTTAAAAAAGATGCTTAACATGACAACCAAAGCCACAGCATAAGGGACACTAAGAAAAACTCAAGAGTCATTCTAAAAACTGAAGTGCGTATTTGAAATCTTTGGTAGATAGCTTGTTACTAGCTCACAGAAGAACGTCTTGAGTTATCTTTTATATTCAGAACATGATCCAATGATGGTAAATGAGCACCTATCATGCAGAAAGTACTTGTCTGAGAGCTTTACATGCATCCCCAGCTGACCATGCCCATGTTGTTTGTTTGTTTGTTTGTTTGTTCTGAGTCAAGGTTTCTCTGTAGCTCACCTGACCCAGAACTCACTCTGTACCCCAGGCTGGCCTGTAACTCACAGTGACCCTCCTACCTCAGTCTCCTGAGGACTGGGATTAAAAGTGTGAGCCACCAAGCCTGGCTTCATGTCTGAGTTTTATAGAGAAGAAAATTAAAGCATGAGTGAGTCAAAAGACCTTCCCAAGTGATTCTCTGCTAATGGAAGGGTTCAGGACTACAGCCCGGCTCCTCAGAGTCCAAGCTTCACTCTTGCTGCTACATACACATCAACCAGTTTATAAAGCTCATGGATGGCAACACATCACCCCCACACCACACTATAAGGAGAAGCTCAAAAGTAAACAATAAATGATAATAGATAGTTGGCAAATAGATAGTAACTAGCATGAAAAAGTTAAGAAGTAAAATACTAGAAAAGAGATTTGTTTTTCAAAGAAGAAATTGCAAAAGACAAAGTATCAGAATCGCATATTGACCCAAGAGGCAGACATCTGTCACCTTCACAGATACAAGTCAAGGAGGCAGATCTAATGCAATGCAGAACAAGCTCCTGGCATCAGAAAGCCTTGAGAATGACTCTTGACCCTGCTAAGATCTAGCTAAGTAATGATGGATGTGGGTTTTCTCATCAGTAAAATAAGAACAGTAATACCAAGTTCAAGTTATTATGAAGAGCTAATGTGTTCAAGATAGTCTGAATAAGACTTATGTAAATCTACTTTTTTGAATAAGGGCACGTCTAGAAGCTATAGACTGTTACTAGAAAGTTTTCAGTGCCTGGGATGGGATACCTTCCAGTGAGTTGTTGGCCAAGGAGGTCCTGGTAGCTTCCAAAACATTAAAGGCTTTTGCCAAAGCCCTTGTTTTCCCTTGAGAAACAAATAGTAAGACCCTATTGCTGAAGACATCTCTTGCCTGAGAGGCAAGGTCACTGAGAAAACAAGCTGGTGCTGAGCAGAAAACCTTCTCCCTGTAGACCAGCCAACTGAAAGCTGGAAAAAGCTGCACTGCATGCAGCCGTATGGGAGACAGAAGTCATCAGCAGTGAAAACAGTGGACACTGGAAAACTCAAGTTTGGCCATACAGGCCCAATAACTGAACGGATGCAATTGTGGCATGTCTGCTCTTGGGGAAACCAACTGCTCCATAATTGGACTGAAGGCCCTCTCCATGGGAGGGAATACATGCCTGGTACTGAAAAAACTAAGCAAAAGTCTATGGCAGGGGAGGTCATGAGCCTTAGGGGTATAGAGCCTGCTCTTGTCTGGCTAGATGAATATATTATTCCCACCAAGCTGCCCTGAAAGCACTACACTTAATGTTCATATTCACATATTAATGCTACTCTCACTTCTGGTTAAAGAAGCTTCTCTTTTCAGATAGCGATGACCACTGGGATGACCCAAAAGGTGACATAGTGCTGAGAAGAAGGGATGGAGGAGTGTCCAGCACTGAAACACCTCTGTCACACCCTCCAAGGCTCAGGGTCCATTGCAGAAGAGGGGGCAGAAAGAATGTAAGAGCCAAAGGAAGGGTACAACTCCTTACAAAGCAACTGTCCAGACAGAAATTGGCCTCAATATCCATGACCTTGCAGTGACAATACCTTCATAATAGAAGAAAAAGATGATGACATCAAATTAAAACAGAGACTAATGGAGAGAGGGAGGGGATATGACGGAGAATGGAGTTCTGAAGGGGAACAGGGGGAGGGGAGGGAAATATCATGTTCTTTTTGTATTTAAGTATAGAAGTTGTCAATAAAAAATAAAATAAAATGTGTTCACATGTAAATAAAATATTACATAAAAAGGCAAATGCTACACAAATTACTAGTGATGTTTAAAGCTCTTTCAAACACTCTTTTACACCTATCATTTGCAACACCAATGCAAAAACTACAAATGTATAGTGATATGGAATTACTTAGCTTAGAATCAAAAACCAACCAATACCCTTTTGAATCACAAAGTATGTAAAACTGGAATACTTACTGACTCAAGGTCTTTGCATAAAAGAAAAGGAAAATGCCTGCCACAAACACACAAAGAGTTTGAAATCCACAACTGGAAAAGACAGAAACACACATTATGTGTCAATACACACAGCACTGCTGAAAACAGGGACAAACCAACTTATTGAAAGACAGTCTGGAAAAAGAGCCCAAAGTCAAGCACGTGAAAATGTACTCACTGTTTCGATGCACACTGATTGTGTAGAGAAGTACCTTCTTGATGGGCTTCACCAAGAAGCACACAGTCTCTCCAGAGGGACTGAAGACTAGAGTTATTTCAGTAGACTCCTTGGGTGCCCAAAAATTATCAATCGCACATTTGATAAAAGATAGGATAGTTTCTGGATACTGGCAATTATGACTTCCTGTGATATATACAATGTGAAGCAGGCCTGGACTGGTGATTTTCACCTATAAAACAAGAATAAATCTATCCATAAACACAAGCAAAAACTTTCCCTAACTTGTTAAAAGCACAAGCAGAGGAGTGAGGACTAACCCAAGACTGGCTGAGGAAAGAACAAGTAAATGCAGTTGAGGGTTCTAACCCGGGTAACAAACCTTTACACATCTGCATTTATTCCAACCTGCGCTGGGCCATCAAGCATTTGGGAAGTGGATGTTTTGCCAGGTGTGATAGTGCATATACCTATAATCCCAGCACTATGGAAGCTGAGGTAGCAGGAAGGTGAGTTTGAGGTCACCCTGGGCTACACAATGAAGCCTTGTCTCAAAAATCTTTTGAAAGGAAGAGAGGGAGTGAGGAAAAAAAAACAAAAACGAAAGTGAATGTTTCTTTCCTGGGTTGTGTTTAACTCCTTCTAGCAAGTCTATGTGCCTGGGGACATATAAAAACTGGTGAGACAGAAAGTAACAGGTGGTAGACTACTGGTTATAAATATGTGAATGGGGTTGGTAACTGTACCCTTTTCTGTGGTTAAGAAAAAGTCCTCCCTTCCTGCAGGTCAGCTGAACACCTACAATTCCACTTCTCTCCCAGTGTTACTGAAGGAACAGCACCCAACCTCACATCCCATTCAAGCTGCACCACAAAGCACTAGGTACCAACAGATGGCAATGACCCAGTGGTCATCACACGCCCATCCCATCACGTTCCTGGTTTACCCCTCTGTCTAGTCCTCTCCTTTGCTGACAAGGGGGGCAGGCAAAAGAAGGGGAAGGAAAGCACATACTCTGATGTTGGGCACCATGTGGTCCCATCCACTGTCTACCAATGCCTCATTGCTCTTTGACTTTGGTTCCTGGATCAGCATGGTGTTCTCTCCAAAGCTTCCTGTCATCATGAAAAAGTGTCTAGGAAAGTACTTATTTGGCTAGATAAGTTGGCTTGGGATCCTCAGGACCCTCCAATCTCCACTTACCAAGGGCTGGGATTACAGGTGCACACCACCATGCCTGGCATTTACATGGGTTCTTGAATCCAATCAGGTCCTGTGCTTGTGCAGCAGGCCTACCAAGCCTCACCCCAGCCTTCCATTGTTCCTTTTACATTTGTTAGCATCTACTGAATGCAAGAGATTTCCTCCCTATGTATTATTAATATTAATTAATATCCTGAAAGTCTCATGAATTGCAAGTTTATCCAGTGGACTATAATTCATTACTTCTGTTGTTTATTCTAATTTCCAAATCATTCTGGATTGGGCCAATAGAAAGTCCTTCAAACTGGCCTCTGTGTCCTTTTAACTCACTCCAGCAGTTTTTGATTAGCTTATTTTCTAGCCAATAAGAAATTTCAGGCTAATCTAGCCAATAAGTGAGCTCCAAGTTCAGTGAG
Organism: Orientallactaga sibirica; assembly: GCA_036365145.1. NCBI lineage: Eukaryota > Metazoa > Chordata > Mammalia > Rodentia > Dipodidae > Orientallactaga > Orientallactaga sibirica. Next base: position 27,917,278 of record JAEOAD010000004.1, on the reverse strand, counting down.
AGACCTTGCCTCAGAAAATAAGATATAGGGCTGGAGAGATGGCTTAGCAGTTTAATGCTTGCCTAAGGACCCAGGTTCGAGGCTCGATTCTCTAAGACCCACATAAGTCAAATGCACACATCTGGAGTTTGTTGGCAGTGACTGGAGGCCATGGCACGCGCTCGCTCTCTCTCTCTCTCTACCTGCCTATTTCTGTATCTCTCTCTCTCTCTCTTTCAAAAATAAATAAAAATAAAAATATTTAGAAAAAAAATAAGATGTAGAGTAATTGAGGAAGCAACCCAGTGTTGATCTCTGGCCTCCATATACACATGTACACATGCACCCCCACATATACGTGTACACATGCAAGTATACATACACGTATAATGTGCATAGAAAGAAAAACAGATTTAGAAAATCATCAAATGGATGATAAAACTTGAGGACAGAAGTTTGATTATTAGGAATATTTACACAGGCTCAAATTGTCTCCTTAAAATACTTATTCATTAATGAAGGGAAAATAGCAAAAAGTGGAAGGATATAAGAGATACAACCTTAATCAAGCAACCAAATTGGTATATATAATTAGCAATGGTACATGTTAGCATCATGTTTCTCTTGACACAACATTCTAACTATCCGCTCAGCCTAGAACACTCTTTCTCCAGACACCCTTTTGGATAACTTACTTCAGTGAAATCTTAAATGTCATATTCTCACTGAGAACTATTCTGACTACTGTTTTTAATACAGAAACCTGTATTCACTTAGACGATACATTCATCAGGAATGATCTGAAGAGAAGCTGGGAAGGCTTGAGGAGAACTGAATGTCCTTTCCCACATCACCCCTCCTTGAGCTACTGTGTGCACCCCTTGTGTTAGCTTTCATCATCATACTCAGATCTCTGCCATATGCAATATACTCTTGGTCTTGAAGTGATGTATTTTAACTCCCTGAAGACATGATTTCAAAGCAGGCCCTTACCTGAATGGTTGACCACACATACATCCATTCCATGTGGTAATTTTGATTGTAGCAGTAACAGTCTGACTCGGAAGTTTTAATTACATCCATTTCCTTCAAAGATTTACACCTTGGAACTGAGAGATCAAAAATAAGTAATTTCCAAAGGACTTAATTTTCCAGTCTTTTAAAATACTTATTCAAAGGAAGACAATAGCAGTTTGTAACATTTTATGATCAGTAAATTCTTCTATATAGTGATTATAGTCCTTCAGTCTTTCCCACTAAACAGGAGACAGAAAATATCACAGTTCAGTGATGACACTCTTATGTCACATGAGGGAACTACATGGCACAGAAAATAAGGATATCTTTGGTTCTGAAGTGTATGGCAGAAATTAAGGAGTCTTCCCAGAAAAGATGAAATAGGAGTGGAAGACTCAAGGATAAGCTGGAAGCAATGGAACAGAACTGGGCTGAAGGAGTGGCAAATGTGTACAAAATTATGGAGGTGAAAAAAGTAGTAGTTCAGTTTAGGGATATCTGACTGTTACACAGATGAGGGAATAAAGACAGAGGGCAACAAGGAGCTAGCTCAACACCTGCAGCGGGGGGAAGTAAAGAAAGGGTGGCTACTTCTATGAAAGGAATGTGTGCTTCACCCAGACACAGAGCACTGAAGGACTTTAGGTAAATACCAGTCTCAGCAGGACACTGCTGTCACTCAAAGCTTAACTGAACAAACCAGTAAAGTATGGGCAGGGCTAAGACACCAATAACAAGACCCTGGGAAGTTTCCAGGCACCAACAACAGGATGAAGCTTGGATTACCTCCAAGCCCTAAGAGCAAGGGGCAGACACCATGTTACTCAAGCTACAGAGGAGGAAGAACAAATTGAAGAGCTCTTAGGAAGTGAAATCAACAGGCTTTCGAGATTCACTGGATGAAGACAGAAAGAATGGTTTGGGTGAGTGGAGAGATGGTGAGGCCCTTTACCCAGATCAGAAATGCTGGTGTACAAGCAAGTTTTTGAGAGGAACAGAGGATGAGTCCAGCTTTGAAAATGTATTGTTTTCATTGGTGGAACGAAGGAAAGAGGACCAGGTCTACAACATGGGATGTATGGCTGGAGATGGATGTAGCTAAACAAATGTAAGAATGTATATCCATGTGTACAAATAATATGTTGTATACCATCTACAATAAGTATATATAACACAGTACAATAAAATATGGAGAGACTGCTGGGCATAATGGCACACCCCATTAATTCCAGCACTCAGGAGACAGAGGTCAGAGGATTATCATGAGTTTGAGGCCAGCCTGGGACTACATAGTGAATTCCAGGTTAGCTTGGGCTAGAGTGAGAACCTACCTTAAAAAAAATATGAAGAGAAGACAGGTACTACATTACAGACTAGTGGAATAAACACTACAAAAGTTAAAAAGTATTCTTTCAGGGTTCATTTTCTTCTGGAACTGCTGCTGCTTAGGTTTGAAATAAATTCTTTTGAATCCAAGACAGGGTATCCAACAGGAAATCTCTCTCAACAAGGAAACAGGAAAAAGGAATGTTCATGGTGTCCACAGGAATGGGCCCTACACCTAGCCCCACATGGCTCCAAGGAAAGTGTTCAGCTGTTTCTACAGACAAACCTGAAATGAAGGCAGGATGACTTGTAGCAAAGTTTGGGCAGGACTACGTAACCAGTGGTTACTAGTCAACTGTTACACCCTTTTAGGGACTACTATTGAATAACTTAAATAGGTTCCTACCCTGGCTTGAAACATTCTTAGTATGTGGTTGAAGAACAGTAAAGAGACTTATTCCCACCACCTTCATGAAAAAACGGAGCTCTCAGAAGGTACACAAAGAAGGGAAGTTATGTGAGGACTCTGTTAACACAGTGATAAAATGCATACGCTTTTAAACTTGCCAACAAAGTTCCAATGTTTTAGAAGCTGAGGTGAAAATATAAGAATACATGCCAAGAGCCAGGTTTCAAAATGATAAGAGAGGGCTGGAGGGATGGCTTAGTGGTTAATGCGCTTGCCTGCTAAGCCAAAAGACCCAGGTTCGATTCCCCAGGACCCACGTAAGCCAGATGCACAAGGTGGCACATGCATCTGGAGTTCATTTACAGTGGTTAGAGGCTCTGGCACGCCCATCTCTCTCTCTCTCTCTCTCTCTCTCTCTCTCTCTCTCTCTGCCTCTTTCTGTCAAATAAATAAACAAAAATAAAATATAAAAAAACTTTAAATGATAAGAGAATGAAGTTGAGCAGTGTCTATTAAACACAATATATTAAAAATTAAAAATGGGGCTGGAGAGATGGCTTAGAGGTTAAGTGCTTGCCTATGAAGCCTAAGGATCCCGGTTCGAGGCTCGATTACCCAGTACCCACATAAGCCAGATGCACGAGGTGGCACATGCATCTGGAGTTCGTTTGCAGTGGCTAGAGGCCCTGGCATGCCCATTCTCTCTCTCTCTCTCTCTGCCTCTTTCTGTCAAATAAATAAATAAACAAAAATAAAATATAAAAAATTTTTTAAATGATAAGAGAATGAAGTTGAGCAATGTCTATTAAACACAATATATTAAAAATTAAAAATGGGGCTGGAGAGATGGCTTAGAGGTTAAGTGCTTGCCTATGAAGCCTAAGGACCCGGTTCGAGGCTCGATTACCCAGTACCCACATAAGCCAGATGCACAAGGTGGCGCATGCATCTGGAGTTCGTTTGCAGTGGCTAGAGGCCCTGGCACGCCCATTCTCACCCCCACCCCGCCTCTTTCTCTCTCTGTTGCTAATAACAACAAAAAAAAATTTTTAATTAAAAATGTATTCCAGTATGGCATCACTGCATCCAGGAATTCACAGGTGAGTGCAAAATCAGTGCTATGAGCACACAAAACAGCCAAGACTGAGGCATTCTTGGGCACATCTTCTAAGATGCACAGAACTCAGGGTCAAGGACAGCATGAAGGAAAGTGCAGTCTTGGAATGTCAAAGTGTTGGCAGCTAGCTAAGAAAGATAAAACATTAATAATGCATTGTTAAAATCTGGAAGCATTCAGCAGCCCTGATAACACAGACGCACACCAGTTCTCGCCCAGTGAGTGACAGGAGAAAGCAGGTCTCGGGGCTGGCTGTCCCACATTGCATGCTCTTTGCACAACCTTCTGTAGGGTACCAGAATAGGAATCAAGGCTAAATCAAGCAGCTAAAGTTGGGAAATCTGTACTGGGAATCCTTGGGAAAGGGTCTACCTGTCATTGGGGAAAAGTACATCTTAGTGGGGCTGATAAAGAGCATGAGGTCACAGGTCCACAGTGCATGTTCACTTCCAGTCAGTTGTTTTGTCACCACATGTGTGCTCCTTGTTAGGGGGAACTTTTCTTAGGGGTATCACCAAGGACCCTCCCTGCAGCTCCTCTCCTAGCAAGCCGCACTACTTTAAGGACTAAATTAATGCCCACAGAAGAGTCCCTTTATGTTAGTATTCTGAGGGAAATATTCTCTTTTGGGGGCCTGGGCTTTTGCTTCAAAGAAAGTTATTCCATTTGGTCCTAAAACTGTCTTCTAAATCACTGGGACCTATAGCTCTCAAAATCAAGATGATACATTTAAGTATCATGCAATTGCTTGAATTTGGGAGTAAATGTTTGTTACTCAAGCCACATTCCTTTTGCACTATTACTATAATAGACTTCTACTGGTCTCCCTCCACAACCTATCCTTCAATCAAAAAAGAATGACTCAGAGGTCATCACCCTCAGCGACTTCCCATCTCACCATGGTCACATCCACCCTCCCCTCTAAAGACTCCAGCATCTCAACGACCTCCTCCACTGCTCTCCAGCGTGACAGTGCAGCCTATCTCTCCTCCAGTCCTCACCCCTGCCTCAGGTTTCCTTGGATTGCAGCCTTCTTTCTGCAGATCCCAGCAGAGCTTGTGCCAGCTAGTAAGTGATGTGTTAGGCTCTGACCCACGTCTAAACATGCAGACTCAACCACATCCATCTGTTTTCCGCTGACTAGGCTTTATTTTGTCTTCATCTTATGCACTTATTAGCTGACTGTTTCCCTATGGAGTTAGTAACTGTATCCTGAAGCATTTAAATACTTGTCATTTGCATGTGTGTTGCAATTTGAGAGGATTAAAGGATTATTTAAGCAGGCGTAGCCCAGCCAGTGAAAACCCAACCAATTTAAGCCTAATCATTGCCAACACAAGAGACGTGCTCCCCCCACAAAAAAAAAAAAAAAAAAAAAAAAACCCTCCAGATGCACTATCACACCCTGTTTCGCCCACACCATGTCATCCACCTGCAGAACCCATACAATAGTGGGGCCAAGCAGGAAGGCACAGGCTACACCTCCCCAGCTGTGTCCCCTAACTACAGGAATGACTGAACTGGTTACCAGTAGTAGCTCCTGCCTAAGGACCATCTTTCCTCCTCTCCAGATTAAAGAGGGCAAGGGGAAGCAGGGAATGGCAATAATGCTGTTTTGGTTTTACTCACATGGCATCAGTGGATTTTGTGTAAGGGACCTCTCAATTAGAAGAAAAGAACTTCTTCTGAATGATGTTGGGTTTTCACCAGATTAAGGAACGTACAAATGGAAAGAGGCTGCCCTTCGGATGACCAGAAGCATGCTAGGAAAAGCGTGACACCCCGAGGAGCCTTCCCTGGCTACTTTGGTGCAGCTGATGCAGGACTCACAAAATACCCCAGGCAGTATGCACAAGCATGTCACGTGTCCTCTGGCTGCCCTCTGTTCTTACTGCCTTCTCCTGAAGAGAGTGTAACTCCATCAATCCACACAAGAGTTCCTACCCACAATCCCCATAAGGTTGATCTGCATCCCCAACGAGGAAGGCCTCTTCAGAAAAGGGGCAGGGAGGAGCGAAAGGATGATACCAAAAGTGTTGTTTACATACTAAATATGTCCATATCTAATAAAAATAAATAAAGGAAAAAAAAAAGACTTCCTTACTACCTAAAGGACCAGCAATTCGGTCAACCACAAATCTAGTTCCAAATGAGCTCCAGTGAATCCTAAGCCATGGGGTCACTAACAAGGCATGAGACAAGACTGCTTGTGACAAGATGGTATCATGGCTGCCCTACTTGTCTTGGGCTATCTATGAAGACCATGTCTTTCTTAGCGTTCTCCTTCCATAATCTTCTAGAGATATTTCTCTGGCCAGTTTCTACCTTCTCTATGTCCCACCAGGGTGGGAGAAAGAAAACATAGCTGGAGTGTTAATATAAACTCTAACACTGGTTAAACCCCGACGTCGACACCGGTGAGGCTCCTGGCACGAGCATCTTTCCATTTTTCAGGCAGCCCTAGATTTTGCTGGTGAATGCTGCTCCAGTGAAACTGCCTGGTGACAGGCGTGGGCAAACTCATGCACTCCAGAAAAAGAAAAGGCATGTTTAGGAACCTACAAGACAGTAATGGTGATCATTTATTTGGTCAGAAGGGTTTTATTACAACTGCCTAGGGAGAGCCACTGCTTCTCCTTGAGTCTGAAATAGGTCCCCACCCTGCAGGGTGCTTCATAGCCAAACTATTCATTTTCTCACACCTGACTGGGATCTAGAGAAAGACCTGACAGCATGAGCCATTCCCGCTCAGGCTCATCTTTCAGACAATAGCAGGTTCTGTGGCACCAATGCTGAATGCCACCTCTACTATGGCAAAGTTCTAGAATGAGCATCGCCTCCATAACTCCTCTCTGTTCTCAGCAGGCTCTCTCAAGCCTTGCATTAACCTGACACCTGGTGAACAGTGGATCTCTGGGAAGCTGTGCTGAAGTCCTAAGCCAAGTACATGAGGCATTTACTTATTTGTATTACCAAAGAATTCAGGTCAGGATTACCTGAACCAATGAGTTAGACTTCTCAGTTCACTTTAAAATAACCATTCGGTTAACTAACATAATTATGGCACTGTAGGGGTCTCCTTTCTCTGTAGCTTCCCTTTCCAGTTTCCATTTACCTATAGTCAAAAATATTACATGGGGAGCTGGAGAGATGGCTCGGAGGGTTAAGGTGCTTGCCTACAAAGCCTAAGGCCCGGGTTCAGTTCCCCAGTACACACATAAAGCCAGATGCACAAAGTAACACATGCCATCCGGAGTTCCTTTGCAGGAGCTGGAGGCCCTGGCGTGCCCATTCCCTTTGTCTCTCTCCTCTCTCTCCATGCAAATAAATAAATAATTTTTAAAAATATTAACTGGAAAATTCCAGAGACAAAAAAATGCAAGTTTTAAGTAACTTTTATTTGAGAAAACTTTGAGATTTGTCCCATTATATTATTATTTATGAATCCTTAACTGTAACTAATTTATAAATTAAACTTTTTTGCAGCTGTATGTACGAAAAACACATAGCATGCATGGGGCTCAGTATCAGGCATCCACCTGAACGTGGGCCAGGTTTCCTAGGGACAAGGAGGCACTTTGGTACACATGAAAAAGAGACAGCTACATATCATCTGCTTGAGTTAATAAGTTTAGTACAAAAATTACTCCTTTATAGTGCTTCTGACATTTATTAGTTTTTTTTAATGCCTAAATATATGTAAGTTAGAGTTTAGTCAGACATATGGCAAAAATATTCCTTTGGAAAAGAGCAGGTAGTTCCTAACACCTACTTATAGAATGTTCTAAAAATGAAAAATGCAAACTTTTCTCAAATCTTGGCAGATCTTAAATCACCTCCCATATTTAAAAAAAAAAAAAAAAGTTTCACCAGCATTCCTCCTGGGAATCTAACTGTGGTGGTTGGAAATTAAAGCCTCCTGGAGGCAGTGTGTTTTGGGGGGTGGGCTTATGGGTATTACAGCCAGTGTCCGCCACACTCTCCTGTTCCTGTTGGCCAGGCGGTGATGTCCACCCTCTGCCCATGCCATCATTTTCCCCTGCCATTATGGAGCATCCCCCTCAAGCCTGTAAGCCCAAATAAACCCCCCTTTTTTTTTTCTTTCCCGCAAGCTGCTCTTGGTTGGGTGATTTCCACCAGCAATGTGAACCTGACTGCAACACTAACCTTCCCTGGTTCTCAGATGGGAAAAACTCCCAACAAATGAAAATGTAAAATAATATAAGCACTTATAAAGTTATGCTACCATTGTCTCGGTTCAATTCTTCTTCCTTGGGTACAAGGAAAGGGAGGGAGAAGAGCAGGAAAAAAAAAAAAAACAGCAAAACTTTCCATATGGCAGTTCAAATGTAACCAAATAGTTCTGGATGGAGTTAGGACCTAAATATGGATCTTTTTATTCCTCTAATAACATGAAATCAAAATGAAAATTAACACATTCTAATGCATATACAGGTCTGATTGTAATTTCAAGTAGAGATTTTCCCTTATCATAGAAGAATTTCATGCTGTTAATTTGAAATGACCTATTGTAATAGTCTTGGGAGGCCATTTGTGTAACCTGAACTTCCTAGAAGGGAAACAGATGGTTTCTAAGGATCTTACCCACTGGTTGCAAATTAATTGATTCTCAAGAAAAACCACCTGTGCCTCCTCTGCCAAATGGCCGACTTCCCTCCAAAACTGCTGGCAGTAGCCTGGCCTCTGAAGTCTGAATGTGCTCCATTCCATTGAAGGGTGTATGTGTCCAACACAGACTTTAAGAACAAGAAGGGAAAAGTACCATCTAATCTAAGCCTTCTATGTTATAAAGGGACCCTACCTTATGGAAGGACAGATATAGGAAGAACAATATGGAAGGGCAGTGTTATACAGTTTCACTTTGGTTTTTTGTGGTCAACGGAGGTATATTTATCATTTAAAAAATCCTTGAAATAATTCATAAGTTCAAAAAACCAATTATACTGTGTTAATTGACCTATTTTTAGTTGCCATTCTCTTACTCTGCCTAATTTATAATTAAACTCTAGGATAGGTAAGTGTATATAGGAAAAGTGTACACACGGTAGAGTTCCATTTGGGGTTTTAGGCATCCACTGAGGGCTTTGGAACATCTCCTGTGAATGGGGGTGTTTACTGCACCAGCTGTTTCCTCTCAGGGCTTTTCATAAAGCCATAGATTTACAGCAGCAGAAGTTCTTAGACCTAGGCTAATCCAGGAGTTCCAACAGGGTCAGTGGGACATTCTAGGTCAGTGTTCCCTTTCCAGCTGTATTTAAAGTCATTTGGAATGGCAAGTCTTACCATATGGAAATGGAAGTAGCCATTTGCTTAGCTGTTGATTAGATTTTATCAACTTAGCTGGTATCTTACATGCCTCAGGGCTAACAAAAAGCTCTGGCAAGCAAGCATTTATGTATGCCTTTAATGAAACTGAGAGACATTACTACTAGTCATGCAAAAACAACAAAAAGGAAACAAGGGCTGGAGTGATGGCTTAGAGATTAAGGTGCTTGCCTGCAAAGCCAAAGGACTCAGGTTCGATTCCCTAGGTCCCACATAAGCCAGATGCACAAGGCGGCCATGTGTCTGGAGTTTGTTTACAGAGGCCGGGTGCGCTCGTAAACCCATTCTCTCTCTCTCTCCCCCTACCTATTTCTCCCGCTCTTTCAAATAAATAAATAAAAATATTTTTTTCAAAAAAAGAAACCTAAAAAACACTGGGTTGAGGCAAAAAAAAAAAAAAAAAGAAAAAAAAGAAAAGAAAAGAAAAGAAAAAGAAAAAAGAAAAAAAAGGTGAGGAAAGCATCAGAAACTATTTAGCCATAAACACTCTCATTTTACTGATGAGAAAACTGTGTCTATACAATATCTGCCTGACCCAAAGTTATAGCACAAGTGGTGTCTGAATGTAATAACTGAACTAGAGCCCAGCTACTTCTACTTGGCTGCTATGCCATGCCCTGGAACCCTCCTCCTTGGACGAATGTGTTTCCATTTTTCATCAGTATATACTTGTTTTATTTACTGCTAAGGCTTTCCTTTCTAACATGTAAAGTGGGTATATAAGTGCTCATGGGGCGTCTATGGCTATTAAATATGACAATAAAGTTTAAACACTTATCTAGCATGCAGTAAACACCCACCAAATACGTGCCCAATGAAAACTGGCTACAGTCTCTGAGGTGGTTTGAATGTAAATGTCCCAACAAGAAGGTGACTACACCCAGGCCCCTACAGTATAACTCACTGCATTTTTCCTGTGAGTTGAGGGGTGTGGCAGAAGCTACGATCTGTATGTTCAACATCCATTCTCCCCTTCAGTCTTCCATTCCCTGACTTGTTGGGGGCGGGGGTTGTTATACAGAAATCCAGAAGCTGCTACTAGACTAAAAAGACTTAAATATAGCCACCACGGCTCAGGGAATTTTGTGGAGGAGGGGATGGAAACACTGTATGAGCCACAGGGTGGGAGGGAATGTCCAGAGGCATTGCCTATCCCCCCCCCAAAAGACTGCTGCTCTCTCAACTCAAACCCCACAACCCCATGGTGAATAGTAGCAATCCCACTGAGGAAGGCCCTCAACGGAATGGGGATAGGGAGGAGGAAAATGATGGTACCAACACATCCAACTCATGTGTCCTTATAAATTCCCAACTTAATTTAAATGTGTGTGTGTGTGTGTGTGTGTGTATAAAAGGTCTACCCTTGACATCCTTTCTTGAGACCAGGAGTGACCAATATAGTGGACATCTGTGGAAAACCCATCCAGGAAATCTTTGAAAGGAATTATGGGTGGGAAAACGAAGAATGATTCTCAGTTCTGGAATTAGAACTCAAGCTTTTAAGTCTTCCCTTTCAGTGTCACATCCTAAGAGCCCGCAACATTGAAGCAGCTCGGCGCCCCGTGCACCAGGTGCGTTAACACATGCCCAGCACCGCGTCACCACGGAGCACGTGACCAGCAAGCCAAGGCCAAGGCCAAGGCCGCCCGTCGGGGCGGGACACTTGTTTCATTCCGGACTCCCGGAGCCCTGAGTTTAAAGAAGCATCTGGAAGGAGACACAAGGCTTTAGGCATGACGTGGAGCCGGAGCCCCGAACCCAAGTGTGGACGGAGGGCCGGTGAGCCGGGGTGATCCGGGACAACCCGCGGGGCACGGCCGCCCGCCCGCCCGCGTTACCTGACAGCGCCGACTCCGCGCCCTCGGCGCCCGCGCGCAGCGCGACCAGGGTCAGCAGCCAGAGCGCCGGCCACCACGGCCCCGGCAGCATCCCGCCGGGGAAGGGCTCCGCGCGGCCCGGAGAGGCGGAAACGGCCGAAGAAGCCCGAGGGGCGAGAGCCCGCGGGCGGGAAGGAGGAGGAGGCGGAGCCGCCGGCGTGCCCGCCCTCCCCGGCCCGTCCTCCAGGGGGCGCTCGCCCCGGCTCGCTCGAGGTCCGCCTGCCCGCCCCGCCCCGCCCCGCCCCCGGGAGACTGGCGCCGAGGCGAGGTAGGAAGGGGCGGTCCCCAAACACGCCTGACCTCTGACCCCTGGCACGACACGCAGGGTTGGGGCTGCATGCGGACCACCCAGGAAGGGGAAGGCCTTCTGCAAGCCACACTCTAAGAAAAAAAAAAAAAGCAAGCCCCTCCCACCCTTTAAATAAAAACCAGATTCTCTTTTTCTTTCAGAAACAAGAAATTGGAAACTGGATTGCTTAAGTCACTTGCCGACTTGCAGCTGGGCATGGTGGCTCATGCTCATAATCACAGCACCCAGGGAGGCCGAGGTTCCAGGGTCACTGTGAGTTCCAGGTCATCCTGGGCTCGAGTAAGACCCTGCCTCCAGAAATAAAGTAACTGAGTTGTCTAAGTCCATGAACACGCTACTTTTCAAAGAACGAAAGGGGCTACGAAATGTTCCTTCACCAATGTAGTGTCTCTGCAAATAAGATTGCATTAAGAAACACGAAGACAGGACTGGAGAGATGGCTCAGCGGTTGAAGGCGTTTGCTTGCAAGGCCTAATGGCCCACACTACCCACGTAGAGCCAGATGCACAAAGTGGCACATGTGTCAGGAGTTCATTTGTAGTGGTAGGAGGTCCTGATGTGCCCATTCTCTCTCTGTCTCTTTGTGGCTCTTTCAAACACACACACACACACACACACACACACACACACACACACACACACAATTTAAAGACATAAGAATAGTCTTGACTGGAAAGCTATTAATATAATGATATATACCATACTTAACCAGGACAATGGACTAGGGGTTTAGCTTAGTGATAGAGTGCTCGCCTAGGATCGCCTAGGATCACAGGGCCCTGGGGTCAATCCTGAGCACTACAAACTAAAACAAGTAGGACAAAAGCTAGGTGTGATGGCCCACACCTGTAATGGATGCTAGCACTTGGGAGGGAGAGATAGGAGGAGCAGGAGTTAAACCATTAGTGACATGGTCGGTAGTCCATGGTCCATGGCCAGTCTGAGTGCAAGGCCAGACTGGGCATAGATCCTCTCCTAACCCCCACCAACCTTCCCTCAAAAAAAAAAAAAAAAAGTTATTTTCTTTAATTCTGTTCTTCTACTGACAGTCCTTAGAGAACGCAACATGACCAAATCACTTTTTAAAAATATTTTTATTTTCAAGCAGAGGGAGAGAGAGGAAGGAGGAAGGAGAACAAGAAGGAAAAGGAGGAATAGAGACACAAGAGAATACGAATGGGCATTCCAGGACAACTAGCCACTGCAAATGAATTCCAGACACATGTGCCACTTTGCGCACCTGGATTTACATGGGTACTGAGGAATCAAACCCAGCCAGGCAAACAAGAATCTTTAACTGCTGAGTCATCTCCCTAATCCCTAAATAATTTTTTTTTTTGAGTAGTTCAAAGCCGTGCGTAGTGGCGCACGCCTTTAATCCCAGCACTCGGGAGATAGAGGTAGGAAGATCGCTGTGAGTTCAAGGCCATCCTGAGATTACACAGTGAATTCCAGGTCAGCCTGGGCCAGAGTGAGACCCTACCTTGAAAACCAAAAAAAAAGCAAAACAAAACAAAAAAGTAGTTCAGCCTCATTTTTTTAAAGGTCTCAATAGAATGAAGTAAGCCTTTCAGTTTCCTAAAGGTTTAGCCAAATGCCCTTACGTGAGTATTCCACATATGATTTCTTTTAAATATTTTTATTTATTTGTAAGCAGGGAGAGAGAGAAAAGAGAGACAGACAGATAGAGAATGGGCATCCCAGAGCCTCCAGCCACTGCAAATAAACTCCAGATGCGTGTGCCACTTTGTGCGTCTGGCTTTATGTGGGTACGGGGGGAGCTGAACGTAGGTCATTAGGCTTTGCAGGCAATCACCTTTACCACTGAGCCAAGCCAAATGTCTAGCTCTTACATATGATTTTTTTTTAAGAGTTCAGAAATTTCCTTGTAAGGAACTCTTCAGAGAAATGATTAGCAAAAATAATCCATCATGGGCTGGGAAGATGGCTCAAAGGATCAATTGCTTGCTATGCAAGCGTGAGGACCTGAGTGTGGATCCCCAGTACCCATATATGGAGTGGGTGTGGCAGTCCACTTGTAATCCCAATGCTTAGGAGGCAGGACAAGAATTGATTCCAGGGGCTTGCTGACTAATTAGACTAGCTGAATCAGTGTGCTGTGGGTTCAGGCAAACAAGAATCTTTAACTGCTGAGTCATCTCCCTAATCCCTAAATAATTTTTTTTTTTGAGTAGTTCAAAGCCGTGCGTAGTGGCGCACGCCTTTAATCCCAGCACTCGGGAGATAGAGGTAGGAAGATCGCTGTGAGTTCAAGGCCATCCTGAGATTACACAGTGAATTCCAGGTCAGCCTGGGCCAGAGTGAGACCCTACCTTGAAAACCAAAAAAAAAAGCAAAACAAAACAAAAAAGTAGTTCAGCCTCATTTTTTTAAAGGTCTCAATAGAATGAAGTAAGCCTTTCAGTTTCCTAAAGGACAGTTTAGCCAAATGCCCTTACGTGAGTATTCCACATATGATTTCTTTTAAATATTTTTATTTATTTGTAAGCAGGGAGAGAGAGAAAAGAGAGACAGACAGAGAATGGGCATGCCAGAGCCTCCAGCCACTGCAAATAAACTCCAGATGCGTGTGCCACTTTGTGCGTCTGGCTTTATGTGGGTACGGGGGGAGCTGAACGTAGGTCATTAGGCTTTGCAGGCAATCACCTTTACCACTGAGCCAAGCCAAATGTCTAGCTCTTACATATGATTTTTTTTAAGAGTTCAGAAATTTCCTTGTAAGGAACTCTTCAGAGAAATGATTATCAAAAATAATCCATCATGGGCTGGGAAGATGGCTCAAAGGATCAAGTGCTTGCTATGCAAGCGTGAGGACCTGAGTGTGGATCCCCAGTACCCATATATGGAGTGGGTGTGGCAGTCCACTTGTAATCCCAATGCTTAGGAGGCAGGACAAGAATTGATTCCAGGGGCTTGCTGACTAATTAGACTAGCTGAATCAGTGTGCTGTGGGTTCAAGTGAGAGACTCTGCCTTAGTGAATAAGATGTAGGGCAATCGAGGAACATGCCCAATGTCAACCTCTGGCCTCCAAATGCAAGTACACTTGTGAATGCACATCCACACACGTGTGCCAACATACATGCAAACTTGTACACACACACACACACACACACACACACACACAAAATATACACATTCAAAAAAAAGTCATCATAACTTGAGTTTCTACCATGTCTGTTGCAGAACCAATTTTTCCCTGAGTTACCTTAGGGAGGTGTTGACTCACCTCTTGCAAGATAGTTTTTTGCCCTAACTACATTCATCTAGAGTTGGTTAATTTGGGGTAGCTCGATGGAAAGTGACTAAATGAAGCAGGTTTCCTTGGTGGAGAGATAAGGGGACAGACAGTGAAGTTCTACTTAAAATGACACTCAATCCTCTGTAAACACCAGAGAAGATTTCTTGAGGCCAAGCATGGTGGCACACAACTACAATCCTAGTGATATGGAGGTAGAAGCAGGAAGATCAGGAGTTCAAGGCCAGTCTCTGCTATGTATCAAAAATGAATTTGAGGGCTGTACAGATGGTTTAGCGGTTAAAGCACATGCCTGTGAAGCCTAAGGACCCAGGTTTGATTCTTCAGGTTCCACGTAAGCCAGATGCACATGGTGGCACATGCATCTGGAGTTCTTTTGCAATGCCTAGAGGCCCTGGCATGCTTATTCTCTTTTTCTGTCTCTGGTAAATAAATAAATAAAAGTAAATCTTTAAAAAATGAATTTGATGTCAGTTTGAATTTTGAGACTCTTTCTTGAAAAAACAAAACAATTTAAAAAAAGAAGCTTTGTTGAAACACAGCTTCAAAAAACATATGTAAGCCAGAGAGAATGGAATGGCACATTGAACATAGCAGCAGAAAAAAAAGTGTTGATCCAAAATTTTATACTAGCTGCAGTATCTTTATATAGAAATTTCCCAAATCCACCGTCTACCATCCACCATGTTTCAAATGCATCCAGTTCTGGAGTATAAGAAAATCGCAGAGAAGAGAGAATAGAGAGATAGAACAGATCATGCTTCCTGCCATGATCTCCTTCCTCCCTCTGATCTCCTGGTCCAAAGTATCAATGTGCTATAGAACTTGAGTTCCTGGCCAATGCACCAATATGATACAGGGACTGAAGTGTTTTTGAGAGCCACAGAGCCTTTCACTCAGGAGTTAGGGTGCTGGATTGTCACAGTCATACAAAACGTCCACTGAATCAGAGGCCTCCGGATCCTTGTATTATGAATTCCAAGAATCGGAATCCACATCACACAGGATAAATTTAGAGGATGTTGTTCATTAGATTATAGATGGAATTTAAGAGAAGAAAGGAAGATGGAGTTGTTACCCAAGGAGGCAAGAGGGGGTTCTGGAAAAGGGGGACGTCCCCAATATCTTCCAAAATGAAGATCGATGTTGCTTTTTTTCTTCCTGGTTCTTGTTGTAAAGGAAGTTCTTTGACACTTTCAACACTCCAGTTAAAAGGCAAACATTTAGGGTGGAGATATCTTAGTGGTTAAGGTGCTTGCTTGTGAAGCCAAGGACCTATGTTGTACTCTCTGTATCCCAAAATAGACTCACAAAGATGAGGCAAGTGCAAGGTCGCACATGCCCAATAGGTGGTGAAAGCATCTAGAGTTTGATTGCAATGACTGAGGCCCTGGCATGCCAATTCTCTCTCTCTTTCTCTCTGTCAGTCTCTCTCTTTCTAAAATAAAAAAAAAAAAAAAACTAAAATAAGAAAGCTGAATTTTATATTAGACAATGCATATTCCTAAACAAGGAATATTATTTGTAATTCAATAGGATAAAGGTTGAAGCTCAGATTCTATGTTTTTTTAAGAAAAAAAATCTTTTTATTTATTCATTTATTTATTTAAAAGAGAGAAAGGGCGGGGGAGAATGTGTGTGCCAGGACCTTCAGCTGCTGCAAACAAACTCCAGAAGCATGTGCCACCTTATGCATCTGGCTTACATGGGACCTGGGGAATTTAACCTTTGCAGGCAAGTGCCTTAAGTGCTAAGCCATCTCTCCAGCCCAGATTCTATGCTTTTAACAAGTCTTTAGAACATTAGGCATATGTGTAAAGTAGAAGTATAAAAGCAGATTGAACAACCTTAAGATCAAATAGTTTGAAAAATACAGCTTACTGTATTATTCTTCTTAGATGTCCACACAATGGTGAATTCCATACTAAATACAGTCATGAGGTTTTTTTGTTTGTTTGTTTGTTTTTCTTTCCTGAGGTAGGGTCTCACTCTGGCACAGGCTGACTTGGAATTAACTATGTAGGTTCAGGGTGGCACCGAATTCATGGCAATTCTCCTATCTCTGCCTCCCAAGTGCTGGGATTAAAGGCGTGCGCCACCACGCCCAGCTCAGTCATGAGTTTAATACATGTGCTGCATAATATTTTGGTCAATAACAAACTGCATACTTAAAGGTATACAGCATATGGCCTGATCTCTTCTACCTTCTGGCACGTGTATCTTCATGTTATTGCCTCCCCTTGAATATGGGCCGGAAATACTGATTCATTGCTAAAGAGTAGTGAACAGTCTAAATGATGAGATATAACTTCCTCACTTCCAATATTAGATTATCAAATCACAGTGCCTTATAACTTGAGTGCTAGGGGAAGCCCTGTATCATGCTGCTAGGAGTCCTTGGGGAGAAACCCACACTGGCAAGTGAATGTTTCCCAACAGAGCCTAGAGATGAACACAGTCAAGAGTCATGCCGGACCCCTGCATGGTAGCCTGTAAGCCCTAACCTCTGAGGTAAGTCCTTCTGGGACAGTTTCCATCTGCTAAGATTTAGAGTGATTTGTTATGCCACAATACATAGCTAATACAAAACTAGTTTATCTATCTTTACTCGTGTTGAGACACAAGGATTGCCTAGTTTGATCTTATTAATACTGTGTTGTTTCCATAATACTCTTTCCTGGTATGACAATGACAATGAGTCAAAAACAGAGAGGGGATGCAGAGACAGAACTCTTTAGAGTGTGGCCAGATTGAGGAAGACACTCAAGTCCTTGGATACCCTCGGGTTTAATTCCTTCCTTCTCAAAAGAATTAAATGTGATTAACAAACTATGTTTCTGTCTATTGTTTAAAGTTACAACAAAATGTGTATGTTTTTCTGGGAGATGAGCTATACTGATTGAACAAAAGAAAACAAAACAAAAACCCTATGTAAACGGGACACCTGCAAAATCTACTGTTCAAAGCCTTGGTGTTCTACACAGGTTTGTTTTCATTAGAAAACAGAAAAAGGTTGTTGATCAGTGATTTGGAAAGGCAAGAAAGCTGTAGTTGCAGGCATTAAATTTTTCCAGATGATACAAGAAATTACAGCTGGATATTATGACAAGCCCATAAGTTTTTACAACAAAAGAGATATGGATTTTTTTAAAAAAGACAGAATTTAGTCCCCTTTTGAAGCAGTTTCCTACTTATGCTTATGGATCTTGAGTGGGGCCTGTTGGTAAATATCTTGTGTCCATCTCTAAGGATGAGAGATGGCATCTTGGAGGATATGGATCTCGTGGTGAAGAAGAAAAGGTGGTATCTTTGTGAGAACGCTGGTGACAGTATGGGTAATGACAAATGCACCATGCCAGAAATGCAGATTCTCATGCACATCCCCAGAGATGCTGACTGAGTGCCCAAGTAATTCAAAAGCATCAGGCCCACGGACTAAACATTGAGCTTTACAAGCATCATGCCTGTCAGTAGGTTACACTTGTCACTGTGACAAATACCTGGAAAAAACAATTTTAAAAGAGGTTTCAGTCCTTCATCCACTGGCTCCATTACTTTGGGCCCCAGATGAGGCAGATCTTCATGGTGGTGGGAGCATGTGGTTCAGGAGGATCCCTACCTGTGGGTGACTGGGAAGGACAGAGAGACAGGCAAGAAAGGACTGCTATCACAGTAAGCTTCACATTGCTGGAATGAACTTCCAAACCAGACAAAGTTTATGGGAGGAAGAGAATTTATTTGAAGCTTACAGATTCAGGGGAAGTTCGGTAATGGCCAAAGAAGCTGGCCTCCTTTAAAAACACAGATCCATATAGAGAGAAATAACTATGATCACCAACACCACAAAGCAAGCACACTTCAGGAACCCAGGCAGAACTCAAGCACTCTGCTGTTGGGCCTTGCTAGTAACAGGCTGGATCTGTGAGGAGGCTGGCCTGAACTATTGGACATGGCCAGGGGCCCTGGGCTGCGGGGTTGCAGCTGGCCCTGTGTCAGGAGTCCCTGGAGACGGTGAATTGCCTTCCCTATGTTGTAGGGTGTAGTGAGCTGTCATCGCCCAGAGTGGGCAGAACTGGTGAGGCGTTGCCCCCAGACCCCAAAAGGCTCTAACCATTCCATAAGTCAGACTTTGCCCCCCACAGTTCCTGACCTGTGGCTAGCTGCCCAAGAGACCCTCATGTGGCTAAAGTCACGTAGCCTTCTCACCCCCCACAGTTTTGAAGTCACAGCCTCCTATTAATCTCCTCTTCCGCCCTTCCCCCTACCTTCCCTTATCCTTCCCCCATAGCTAGTCCTTCCTCTATCTAGATAACAGCCCATAAACTATGCATCCAATTGCCATACAGTCTGTACATGCCTCAACCTTCCCCAAGTGTTTATAAACCCACCCCCCCCTTTGAATAAATGAGTGCTGTCCATCAGACGGTCTCCCAGGTGCTCATTGCCCCAACATGTGTTCGTATGTTCGCACTCACCCGCCCAGCCAGAATGACCCTGCTGCTCTCTCTCTTGCCTGGGACATCAGTGGCCAACAACCCCAGGGAACGGGAACAGAAGGAGACCCACACTCTGCATATCTTTAGACTGAAATTTCAGATCTGCCCCCACACCTTAGGGCTGGACCCCAGGACCTGCCCACAGTGATACATCCTCCAGCCAAGTAGCTGGAGATCTAAATTACAAGCTTTAATAAAACTTCTGAGTCGATTGAGGGACATGCATTCAAACCGCCACAACTGGGGACAAAGTGTACCCTTCAAAGATGGACCCTCAGTGATCTACTTCCTCCAACTAGTCCCCATCTGCCACAGTTTTCACCACCTACCAATATCCACTAAATTTTGCATCCATCGATAGATGACTCATGGCTGAAGTCAAAACCTCCATGATCCTGTAAGCCCCTCCTCTGAAAATGCTGTGTCAGGAGCCACGTCTTCAAAACATGACCTTTTCAGGAGACATTTCATCTCTATGCCCTTCAGGAGCATTTGGACAAGCTTGCAATCACAACGAAAATGTTGCATGTGTATGTTGTATAATTCATCTGGCTTTAATACAATATACATCAGTATTGACAAGAACAGCATATAATAAAGCCTGAAAATATTATTTTAATCACCTAGATTTTTTAATTCTGCTAAACTATCTTCATGGGGTATAAAAAAGATGATAATTCAATTTTCAACCTCTGCATTTTTATTTCTAGAGTTCTGGCTCTTCATAACTAATTAATTTTCCATAGTTGTCTTAGGGTTATATTCAGTCACTATGAATCAGAAGAAAAAATTCAGCTCATGTCGGAAATTGTTTAGGAGTTTTCACTTGGTTTCTGGGCAGAACATTTAATTAAATGAGAACAAAATAGGAAAAACCCTACGTGTTTTTTTTTTTTTTTTTTTTTTTTTAAGAAAGGTTGAATCTATTATTGCAATACTTAATGCTTAATACTGGGATGATTACTGAAACCACATGCCATGATTTCTTTCTAAAACAAGACCCCAGTTTTCAGGGTTTCACACACCAAGAAACTAAAAAAAGGACTGTCTGAAGCTCCTAAACAAAAAAGAAACAATAAGCTGGGAATGGTGGCACATGCTTTTAATCCTAGCACTTGGGAAGCTGAGGCAGGAGGATTACTGTGAGCCCAAGGCCAGCCTGAGACTATGTAGTGAGTTCTAGGTCAGCCTGAGCTCAAGAGACTCTGCCTCAAAAACAACTGGGCTGGAGAGATAGCTTAGCGGTTAAGTGCTTGCCTGTGAAGCCTAAGGACCCCAGTTGGATGCTCGATTCCCCAGGATCCACGTAAGCCAGATGCACATGGAGGCACATGCATCTGGAGTTCATTTTCAGTGGCTGGTGTGCCCATTTTCTCTCTCTCTCTGTCTCTTTCTCTCTCTCTCTCTCTCTCTGTCTGCCTGTCACTCTCAAATAAATAAATAAAAATTAAAACAACAACAACAAAAAAGAACCCAAACAAACAAACAAACAAACAAACAAACAAAAAGAAACAATAAAAAGTTGACTTGTTGGATTATATGTTTATATGTTTTCCTTAGCATATTCATTTAGGAATACTTTGAAATTAACTTGCCATCTACTAGTTCTATAATTTTAATAATAACCATATTTTATCAAAATTAAAAGATAGACATTATCAGTATTAATATATGATACTTGGATTAGAATAAGTATGATTTATTAAGAAATAGGTGAAAGTCAGCCAGGCGTGGTGGCGCACGCCTTTAATCCCAGCACTCGGGAGGCAGAGGTAGGAGGATCGCCATGAGTTGGAGTGGCCACCCTGAGAATACAGAGTGAATTCCAGGTCAGCCTGGCCAGAGTGAGACCCTACCTGGAAAAACCAAAAAAAAAAAAAAAAAAAAAAACCCTACTTAGCCAACCTCCCAACTCCCATGAACAGAGGAATGTGGTCTTTACTCTGTGAAATTATTTAAAGCTTGGCTCTCGGTTTGGGGGAGGGGTTCTCTCTCTAGCCTCATCATATTCAGCAAGTCTGCTATATTGTTTAGCACCTAGGTATTTTTCCTGAAAACTCTAAGAATTATTTGAAAAAATTTCAAATATGATTGGGAATTAGTGACTGACAGTTGTTATCTAGGGAACTGGTATCTATGTGAAACAAAGTATAATTGGTTAATCTGAAAAACAGTTGAATAGTTATAATTGTGTAAGAGTATATTTAAAGAACTGGGAAACTGAAAATTAGTCACTAGTTATTATGTTTTAATTTTTTTAATTTATTTATGAGAGAGAGAGGGAGGAAGGGAGAGAATGGGCACACCAGGACCTCTAGCCACTGCAAAGGAACTTCAGATGCATATGCACAATGTGCATCTGGCTTACATGGGTTCTGGGGAGTCGAACCTGGGTCCTTAGGCTTCACCAGCAAGTGCTTTAACCACTAAACCATTCCTCCAGCCCTGTTGGTTGTTTTAAAAGAAAGAAAAGAATAAAGGAGGGAAGGAGGGAGGGAAAGAGAAAGAACAAAACTTTCAGTGTTTAGGATTACACAATAAACTATCCATTGTCCTGAGGCTGGAAACCTAGTTTATCTCTTGCCTGGACACCATCCAATCCAGCTCCCCTACTTTGCTTCATTTCTAAGGAAACTTCTAGTTAATTTCACATGTCTCCCCACTGTATAACTTTCATAAAACTAATTTATGTAGAGAAAGTGAATCATATTTTAAAGGTGTTTTTGAGGTAGCTATAAACAGCAAATAGATATCCTTTTAGCTTACATTCCTAACTGCATTTATGAGGCATTTATTAATAATGAAAAATATCTGTGCATGATTCAAGAGCCCTTTAAATTAGTCAAAACAGGAATTTTCTGCCTGGCTTTCAGTTCTTGATGCTTCACTGTAGAAAATCCCCAGCTGTCACAGTCTATCCAGAAAATTCTTAAGTCTGTTTTCTTTCATGTGTTTTTGGAAACAATTCAAGCATTTTTAAAAGGGGTGGGTGGAGGTTGAGAGGCAGAAATAAATATAACAATCTCAATTTTGCCCTTACTTATATTCTTTTTTCTTTCCTTTCCTTCTTTTTCTTCCTTCCTTGCCTTCTCTTTTTAAGTCTTATCCCGATAGCCTTATTTATGTCCAGTATTTATCATTATATATATTAAATCTAGCTAGATAAAGTGTATTCTGGCATTGTTCTACAGATTTCTTCACCCGCTCGTTTTTCTGGGATGTCATTGCTGATCACAGGAGTGGAAAAAAATCACAACGATCACAAAGAAAAAATTCATAGCCATTGGGAAGAAATTTATATCCTAGATGCTCCTAATACTTTATGATGAAAACTGATACAAGAGAATCTATCTGTTCTGAGTTGCTTCAATAACAAAATAATAATGTCTAGATGAGTCATGTTTTGAAAGAGATTAAAGAAGTGGAATGTATAAATAATTCCTCTAATATACTTCCAATTTTTGCTAATGTTAGGAATCATATTGCCCTATAATGACTCTCTACTTGAAAGTAAATATAAAAAAGAAAGTAAATATATTTTTCTCGCACTAAGCAAAGTCTATAAAATTACATGAATAGTAATTTTTATTACTTAAAATGTTTTAGTTACTTTTTGTAGTCCTCTGCTGTGACTTACAGGCTCTGCCCCATCAACAAGAGTTAAAAATCGACCTGAATCAGGATTGTAGTAGCTAGGATGTTTTCCTACTACAAGTAACAGAATTTAAAAGTATCTTTTAAAAAATATTTTATTTATTTGAGCAAGGGTGGAGAGAAGGAGAGAGGCTGGTGGAGAGAGAGAGAGAGAATGAGCACACCAGGGCCTCTAGCCACTGTAAAGGAACTCCAGATGCATGCACCTAGTGCACCTGGCTTTACATGGGTACTGGGGAATCAAACCTAGGTTCCTAGGCTTTGCATGCAAGCACCTTAAATGCTAAGCCATCTCTCCAGTCCTAAAAGTATCTTAAACAATGAAATGTTCTTCAGGTCACATGGAGATAAGTTCTAAGGCAAGTGGACTTAGCAGCTAAAGCACTTTATTAAAGGCAGCTGTTTATAGCATTCTACTTCACCTCGTACAATTTATTGTACTTTGTCCTTAAGCTTGTCTATTCATAACTAAAAAGGGCTTTCACAGGCACTTGCATGGGTCTTCACATAACTGTGACCAAATGTGAGGGGACTGGGCTATCTCCCTTCCCATCTCTTGGGAAGAAAGCTCTCATTGACCCCAGCCCTCCTGAGTCTAGCAGTCTCCCTTTCCAGGTCCCACTGGCAAGTTTCTAGCCTACACACTTTCAAAAAGTAATGGAAGGAGTTATCTGGTATATGGTGGGAAGTGGTTTCATAGAAGACAAAAACTGGAATAGTAATAGACAGGGGAGAAATCATTATGGTGATACTTTCTGACAGCTCCCAAAGCTTTCATACATGTGTGGAAATGGTAATCTGAAATTTTATGGTGACTTCATAAATGAGTTTTATTCCTTGTTCTAAACTCTGACAAATGTGTTTTCTGTTTTGGAATTAACACATTGAATCAAAGTGGGAGTTGCTTCTATACCAGTTAAGTATTTTTCTTCCAATTGTTGTCTTCAGTACATTGGCATAACATTCTGAATCATTCTACTTCCTAAATATTGGATAGTTTCTATTCTTATAATGAAGACAAATCAACTAAGAAGGTAGGTTATCACAAGGAAATAAGGAAAAGATAGAATTGGTTGGAAAAAAAAAAAGGGCTAGAGAAATGGACTAGTGGTTAAGGTGCTTGCTTGCAAAGCCTAAGGACTCAGGTTCTAGTCTCTAGGACCCATGTAAACCAGCAGAAGGTAGCATATGCATCTGGATCTCATTTGCAGTGGTTGAGGCCTTTACATACCCATTTTCTCTCTTTCTCTATGTGCTTTTCTCTATCTCTCTCAAATAAATAAAATATTATTTTAAAAAGAATTGGTGAAAAAAGAAAAAGACAGGAAAAAAGAGGCGGGGGTAGAATGACATGACTAATGTGGATGGTCTGATGTGAGCGAGTTCAGCAAAGTAGGTCACTTGTCACTTGGAATGATATTCAGGATAAACCAGAAAAGGGGGGGGGGGAGTTAGAGTGAGAAAGCCAACTCTTTTTCCAGGCATTCATTCTGCAAGTTATAAATTGTCCCTCCTAACCACAGAGCAGGTGTGTCCCTGGAAACACATGTTCATATTGCTTGGCATTAGAAATCTAGTGACACAGCTTTTTTTACTACCATCCTGATTTTCATAGGAATCACTTTCTTCCATATGTTTTGTTAGAGTTGTGTGACCTAAGTGTGTCCATATGTATATGACTGAAGATACATATGGTTTTTTTTTTGTTTTTTTTTTTTGTTTTTTCGAGGTAGGGTCTCACTCTGGTCCAGGCTGACCTGGAATTAACTATGCAATCTCAGGGTGGCCTTGAACTCACGGCGATCCTCCTACCTCTGCCTCCCGAGTGCTGGGATTAAAGGCATGCGCCACCACGCCCGGCTTGAAGATACATATGTTTGAAGCAGGTCTCACTCTAGCTCAGGCTGACCTGCAACTCACTTTGTAAACAAGGCTGACCTTGGATTTACGAAAATCCTCCTACCTTAGCCTCCCAAGTGCTGAGATTAAAGGTGTATGCCATCATGCCTGGCTCCAAGGATTGTTTATTTCTGGCTGTATCATTCAGGTGCCCTCGTGTTCGAGATCTTTCTGTCTCAGCTTTCCAAGCACTTAGATTATAGGCATGTATGATTGCTCTGGCTTTGTTTGTTTTTGGTTTGGTTTAGTTTTTTTTTTTTTTTTTGAAGTAGGGTCTCACTCTGGCCCAGGCTGGTCTCACTCTGTAGCCCCAGACTGGCCTCAAACTCAGGGCAATCCTCCTCCTACCTTGGCCTCTCAAGTGCTGGGACTAAAGGTATATACCACTATGCCTGGCTGTTTGCTTCTTTAATTGACTGTGTGTGTGTGCGTGTGTGTGTGTATTGCAGGGGATGGAACCCAGGGCTTTGTGCAGGGGAGACAAGTGATCTACCACTGAGCTATACCCCTGGAAAGGAAATTTTCCTGCCCTGAGTTTCAAGAGAACTGGCCAGACATTTCAAGTAATGGGTCTTTGTAAAGCTTTATTTCTTTATGTGAAATTTAAACACAATTTGAAGCAAACGGGTCACCTAAATAGAGATTTCTCGGATTTAGAACTTCAAGGTTTATTTCACCCTGTCTTCTCCATTACCATTTCATGTGCTTCTTAATTGCGTTTTCTTAATTTTCATTCTTTCTACTTTTTGCCAGACATAGCAATCACTGGAAATAGCATTAGTATAGATACTTTCAGTACTTCGTGTTGTTGAGTGCTGATGACTGAACCCAAGGCAAGCTCTCTGCCCCTAAGCTACATTCTCAGCTCCTCGGGTCTTGAAAAACACATGAGATAGCCTTGTTGAAGTTCTCCCTTTGTTGTGACAACTATTATGTATGTTAAAGAGATTCTTATTCCTTTAAATCATTATATATACTGTGAAATAAGGAGATTTTGAAAGCTATGGTGGTTTGAATGAAGCATCTTGCAGAGGCTCCTGTGTTTTGACTACTTGGTCTCCAGCTGGTGGCAATTTGGGAAAGTTGTGGAGACTTTGGGAGGTGGATCCCTGCTGGAGGAAGTGTGTCTTTGGGGAGGACACACTTGGGGGTGTTCAGAACTAACTCACTCAAGATCCTTCTTCCAGCTGATGTGACAAGATAGGACACCCTGCTGACTTGCTAGTGCCATGCTTTCCCTAACCTGGTGAAGCTTCCCCTTGAAGCCATAAGCTAAAGTAGACCCTTTTCTCCCATAAACTGCTTTTGTTCAAATGTTTTGTCTCAGTAACAAGAAGGTAACTGCTACAAAAACCCTATAAAATAAGTGTATACTTGTATGAATGATTACATGGTGAACGTTCTTGTGCAAACACTCCCATCAAGAAACAGGGTTTTATCTGAGGCATTGTTCCCTACCCCCCACCAGAGACTGACTGGTATCTTCATGACCACATCATGAATACAGACAATGCCACAGAGAGGGTCCTCAGTGGGAAGGGGGTGGGGAGAAGGAATGTAAGAGTGTAACATGACCAATATGCAAGATGTTCATACAATAAATTTCTCAATTAAAAAAAAAAAGAAAGAAACAGGGTTTTCCAGAGACACCAAAAGCCCTCTATGTGGCTTGTTTCTATGGCAAACCTCCCCTTTCCTCCAAAGTCCCTACCATCCTGATTTTCACTGGAATCACTTACTTCCATATGTTTTGTTAGTCATGTGTGACTCAAGTGTCCATCCACAAACCCTTTATTTTTAGGCATTAAACCTCCTTTGAATGTCTTTAAATTTCTAACAGTCTAGGAATGTCTACCTACCTCGCTTTATCTCTTGAAGCTCTGGAGCTATCTTATTTATTGAATCCTGTCCTCATGGGGCAGGTTGGCATATGTCTCTGTCCTCTGTATTCCTACTAACTGGCGATTAGATTCAGAACTGGCGATTCGATTCAGAAGCACCATCAGACTTGGGTTTTGTCCCTTTGGGTGAAACTACAGGTGAGGTATGCTCTTTCACCAGGAGACAATCATGTCTAGTTGGCTCTCTTTTTTTAGCTCTTGATATCTAGATCCACTAATTCACTGGGGGTTGCAAAAATGTCAATATTAAAATTCCATAGTTTCTTTTTCAGTTATTATCTGGAATGACTTTATTTGAAACATATCTCATCTACCACATAGTTGTGTTACAAATAGAAAAGATAGATTCTTGCTTGCAATATTGCTTTCCCCTATTTATCAGTTTTCAAGACAATAAATTGGCTCCTTATCCTCCTCTGAGTCTAAACAATTCTTTGATATATTTTTTTAAATTATCACAAATTCATGGATTTTAGCACAGTTGACAAAATTTCAGTCAATGCCAGCTATTATTATTTCTTTTAAAGTTCAAGCTGTCCTCTGTTTGGGCAGTTGGACCCTCTTTGAGCTCTGGTTTCTTTGACATAACCTAGTAATTCTTATTAGCTTTCCTGACAGCTGACATCAGATGCCTCAGGCTCTTTTGTATGCTTCTTGCCCCATATAGGGAATCAGTCTTATTTTCACAAATCCCATTTTCTACTAGTGGGAAATGTGATCTCATGACCACAGTCGGGGTGCTAGTGCTCCTGGGTTGGTTAATGCTTCTGAGACTTTGAAGTAGCAAAGCTGGGAAATCTGTCTGTTACGAGGTACTTACAGACATGATTTTACAGGTGAAATTCTTATTAGTCATAGGAGATTTCCAATTAAAATTCAGAACTATGGGTGTTTTTACTCGCTTTTTAAAAGAACTGAATCTCTTTGCTTCCATATAAAGATTCCTAGTTTCAAAGAACAGAGTAGTGAATGATCCAGTCAATTTGGACTCCAATAACAAAACACAAACAATTAAAACTCATTTCTTGATTTGGGGAGATTGCTCAGTGGTTAAAGGTGCTTGTTCTATAAGCCTGCCCACCCAAGTTTGATCCCCAGCACCCACATAAAGTCAGATGCAAAGCAGTGCAGCATGTGTGAGCCCAACATACCTTCAGCAAGGGGAGACAGAGGCCAGGGGAATCCCAAAGCTGGCAGGCCAGCTAGATGGGCTTTCCAGGAATAAAACAACAAGAAGAGACCCTGTCTGAAACACAAGGTGAAAGAAGAAGCTCAACACACACACACACTCACACACCCCAATATATATATAATTTCTCAAATTCTAGAGGTGGAAAAGTTCAGGATAAAGGTGCCAATAGATTCAGTTCCTGTTCATGGATGGTCCTTCTCATTGTTTCCTGATGTGGTAGAAGGGGTGAATGAGCTCACTTGAGCATCTTGTACAGGGACATGAATTTATGCATGAGGACTGGGTCCTCATGATCTAATCATCTCCCCAAAGGCACCACTTGCTAATCCCATAACCCTGGGGGTTAAGATTGCAACACATGAATTTTGTGAAAACACAAATATTCAAATCATAGCTGTAATAGCTCATAACTACTCATTTACTTTATTCTACATTATGCATACAGTAAGCTCAGAATAGCAATACACATTACCACTACCAGCAAAACTCTATCTTCAGCAAAAGAAAAACAGACATACACATCACCAACACCACCACAATGAAAAGCTTTGTGAGCAGTTTAGTCTCAAATCTAATATCTGTTTATATGAAAGTGGTTTTCTAGACTTTTTCATAGGACCATGTGTTTTGGAGTAGCTGTTCTAACGTCACAAACTTTTTCTTCTTTTTTTTGTGTGTGTATGTTAAAAAGGGGAAAGGGTGATAGGAACATAGTTCAGTGGATAAAAGCACTTGCCGAGGGCTGGAGAGATGGCTTAGTGATTAACCACTTGCCTGTGAAGCCTAAGGACCCCAGTTCAAGGCTCGATTCCCCAGGACCCATGTAAGCCAGATGCACAAGGAGGCGCATGCATCTAGAGTTCGTTTGCAGTGGCTGGAGGCCCTGGCACACCCATTCTCTATCTATCTGCTTCTTTCTCTCTGTCCATCACTCGCAAATAAATAAATAAATAAACAAAAAATGAAAGAAAAACAATACAAAAAAAAAAGCACTTGCCGATTTTGAATCCCCAGGACCCATGTAAAGTTGGATACAGTGTGAACATCTGTAATCCCAGTGCTCCTCCTCAACATGGGAGGTGATGACTAAATTCTAGAAGCTCATGAGCCAGCTAGCCTGGTGTCAGCTGCAGTGATGAACAAGAAAGAGACCCTATCTCAAACTGGCACCTGCAAGCTGTCCTCTGACCTGCATATGAATGAGTGCTGTGCTGTGTTGGCTGTGCAGTGCAGTGGAGTGCTGTGCTGTGCTGTGCAGTGCAGTGAAGTGAAGTGCTGTGCTGTGCTGTGCTGGCTGTGCTGTGCTGTGCAGTGAAGTGAAGTGCTGTGTTGTGCTGTGTTGTGTTGGCTGTGCTGTGCTGTGCAGTGCAGTGAAGTGAAGTGCTGTGCTGTGCTGTGCTGTGCAGTGAAGTGAAGTGCTGTGTTGTGCTGTGTTGTGTTGGCTGTGCTGTGTTGGCTGTGCAGTGAAGTGTTATGCTGTGCTGTGCAGTGCTATGCAGTGCAGTGCTGTGCGGTGCAGTGCTGGGCGGTGCAGTGCTGTGCAGCGCAGTGAAGTGCTATGCTGTGCCATGCCATGCTGTGCTGTGCTGTGTTGGCTGTTCTGTGCAGTCCATCTAGCAAGCTCCCTGCTACTCTGCTTCTGATAGAATTCAAGTCCTGTGGCTGTTTGGTGGGTTTTCCTCATCCGTGTGCTTGGAAGTTTGTGTGAACCCACATGATCGTGAATGCTGTCCATGGACTTTCGTTTCACTGAGTAACTAACTTCTCTGTGTGATCTAATGATGAAATTTGGATTGATAAAACATATATTGCTGCTCTCATCATCTTCCCAAGCCTATGAAATGAATTTTGAAATCATGTCTTCTCTAAACAGAACCTCCAGCTTTTCAAAATTGCTACTAACTTCCTAAACTTTTATAGTTTTATGTAATTCCAACAGGACTAGTTTCAAACTAGTAAAAAAGTAAATAAGAGGGCTGGGGGATATAGCTAAGTAAGTGGTAGAATGCTTACTGAGCATGGCTGAGGCACCTCAATTGAATGAATTCCCAGTATCCCAAACAAAACAAAACACCTGCATGATTGTATTTATCCAATCCACTACTGATATAATTAAAGACAAAATTTCTAATGACCTAGAGCAAGTTAAAATTATGTGTTCCCGGTATTAATAGAAGTCAACATTTTATGTAAAACATTGTTATAAAGCAGTTTACAAGCTGAACCTTATAGAAATAATCTTGTAATAAGAGGAGGTTTACATGCATGAGTGAGTGCCATGGTGCATGTGCTGAGGTGAGAGAATAACCTCAGCGTGTCTGTGGAAAGGGAGGTGCAATGAAAGAAAGAAAACTGAACGCATGTGTTTTGGAGGGATGGTTTTTGAACTCCTTTGACCATCATCTAGAGTAAGTAATAAGTATATTTTACATGGCAATTCATTCACAATATATGCTAATGTATATGTGAAATGAAAACATGATGAAACTTGACTTACTCTTATATCTTCCCTTCGAATCTATTTCATCTAGAAGAGTCGATGCAGTCTATTGATATGGTTGCACAACTACTAGTGGGTTGGCGCCTCCCAGTGCTCTATTACTTTGGCAAAGTATGGAAGAAGGATAGTGGAAGATAGTATTACCATTCAAAATACAGATAGGAGCCGGGCATGGTGGCGCATGCCTTTAATCCCAGCACTTGGGAGGCAGAGGTAGGAGGATCGCCGTGAGTTCAAGGCCAGCCTGAGACTACATAGTGAATTCCAGGTCAGCCTGGGCCAGAGTGAGACCCTACCTCAAAAACAAACAAAAAACCCAAAACAACAACAAAAACAAAGTACAGATAGGCTAGTATAATTATCATATAGAGCAAAGTAGTGGCAGTAGAGTGGGGCTAAAGTCCACCAAAATTGGTTACAAACTGGCCACAAAGGTGATTTGGGGTTTTGGCTTGAGTAAGTCTGTTACCAACAGAAGGAAAGCAGAAAACAAAAGCTTGGAAAGAAGATTCCATGTGGAAGGGAATTTGCAGACTATGGAAGACATCTGATAGCTTGCTGGATATGAGAGTTGGATTGCGGGAAAGTGTGGGCAGAAGAGACAGATTTGTAACTTCTGAGCAATAGTGCTAGCAGAAGCCAAGAGACAGAGGATAAGCCTGCTAGCAGAAGTGTAAGAGTGACACAAAAAAGAGGACCGAGGAGGAAACCTTGACAAATATCTTTAAGAGGAGACAGAAAAAGAAGAACTTGCTACAGACAGTGAGAAGCAAACCAGGAGAGTGGAGCATCACGTAAGCCAAAAGAAGGGAACAGCCAGCTGTGTGAAGGTCTGGAGAAAGAGAAGACTTTGGCATTAGGAGGATATCATAGCCTAAGAGTCAGCAGAGAGCAGAGGTGGAATTTTAGGTAAGTAGTCACAGGGAAAGGAACCAAAAAAAAAAAAAAAAAAAATCAGGTATGTCCTGGGAGGTGGGTGGAGAGAAATAACCTGACAGAAGGTCCAGGAGTGGGCGAGGTCTTCGCCAGGGAGGCTGCTGGCACACAGAAAATCTGGCAGAGCATTATAAAATTAAAAACTTTGCCCTGTTGTGGGGGCTGTGTTGACGGCTCAGAGGGTAAAGGTACTTGCTGCACAATCAAGAGGACCGAGTTGAGACTTCAGTGATAAAGATGAGGAGCAAAGTTGTCCTGTGAAAGCCAGGCATGGCTGCACATGCCTATAACCCCAGGGCTGAGGCTGGCAGAGACGCGAGGATCACTGGAGCGGCTTTGTCAGCCAGTCAAAGCAAAACCAGGGTGCTCCAGGTTCAGGGAGAGGCTGTCTCAGGAAATAAGGCAGAAGAGTGAAACAGGACACTCTATGTCTTCCTTTGGCCTTGGGATTCATGCATATGGGTACACACATCTACACACACATGTGCTTACACACACACACACACACACACACACACACACACACACATAAATTGCTTTGGGATTCTGCTACAGATTCAGTAAATAAGGATGGTAAAGCTGAGCGAGCTCATGAGGTCCAAAGAGGGAGGCAGTTCTGACTAGGACACAAGACTAATTACATCATAGGGGCTAAGGCAGGTACCAGCTCAGATATACAGGGAAGGGGCCATATTCAGGACATAAGGCCAAGGGCCATTTGTTCACACAGATGCAAAAGTACAGGGCAAACTGAGGAGTCAGAGGACATACTTGCTGAGTCCCCACATCTTCAAAGAGCAACAACTTCTGCCACTAGAACAGAACACCTTAGGGGTTGTGATCAGTGGGCCTCAGCAGTGAATGAACACAGTGGTCTGCAGCCAGTAGCCACCACCAGATTGCACTTTCATTCTCTTATTAAACTGTCTGTATTTCTGGCTTCTCATAGGCTCCCTAAAGTGGCTTGAACACCTTATTGTTCTCTCTTCAGTATGCTGAATACAATATTCATGCATTTTTGTTTCTGTTTATCAGTTGCTTTATCATTTTGAAAATTATAATCTAATAATATGCATACATCAAAATTAATGACAATATGACATTTGCTCTAATTATTGATTGCCTTCTTTAAAAAACATCAAATGTCTAGATGAAATCTTCAAACTTTTGGACAAACATACCATTTTGTTTTAGCTAAAACAAATATTTACTGACATCCTACCCTGGGCATGGGGTTTACATGTACTGATTTCTGGCAAAAATAGAAAGTTAAATGTGTCTGCTACTTGACAGTCCCAGGGATCTATCGTGACTTCAGTTCACTCACATAGCCAGTCTCCAGGGTACATAGGAAGGTGAGCTGCTTTGAACTAATTATGTAAACTCAAATCTTAATGGTTAAGTTCTGGGTAGACTTAGGATTACTAATAATAGTTTTCATATCCAAAGCTATTTTGAAAGACTGAAATTCTATATTTGCTGGTACATGATCTATCTTAATATATATATATATATATATATATATTGATTTTGCGAGGTAGGGTCTCACTGTGGTCCAGGCTGACCTGGAATTCACTACGTAGTCTCAGGGTGGCCTCGAACTCTCGGCAACCCTCCTACCTCTGCCTCCCAAGTGCTGGGATTAAAGGCGTACACCACCACGCCCGGCATTATCTTAATATTTTTTAAAAAATCAGAAAGCAAAATCACTAATGTTTTGAGAGATACTCACCCAATCTGAACACTGCATTGGTATTTCAAGTAGGAGCAGAAGTGTATTCAAGAAAAGGCATTTCAGGGGAGATGACTTAGTCAGCAAAGCACTGGGCATATAGACATGGAAACCTGAGTCTGGATCCCCAGCACCCACGTAATGCTGGGGCTGTGGAGGCCCATCGGTAACCCCAGCACTCTGCAGGTGGAGACAGGGATCCCTGGATGTGTTGGCTACCTAGACTTTCCTAGACAGTGGGCTCTGGGTCAGTGTCTCAATAAATAAATAGATGGGTAGTGTAGCAGTTTAAATGGATGGCACCCAATATATTCAGGGTTTTATTAAATTTCATAATTTAGATCTGCAGCCACCTGGCTGGAGGAGGTATCAATGGGTGGATCTTAGGGTCCAGCCCTAAGGTGTGGTGGTGGATGTGGAATTCCAGTCTACAGATACGCAAAGTGCCTGAGTTCTGCCTGGAGTTCCTGAGGTGTGCTTGCTTTGGTGCTGGTGTTGGTTTCTCTATCTGTTTGGACCTATGAAAGTAGGCCAGCTTCTTCTGCCATTATGGAACTTCCCATGGATCTGTAAACTTCAATAAAATATACTTTCAGCTATAACTGTGCCTGGTTTGGAAGTTCATCTCAGCGAACTGAGGCTGTCTACTATAGATAGCTATCAAGAAAGACATCTGCCAGTTGTGGTGGTGCATGCCAATAGGAAATTGCTGAAGAAGCAGAAGCAGGAGGATCAGGAGTTTGAGGGCAGGCTGGGGTACACACTAAACAAAAGAAAGATACCTGACATCAACCTCTGGCCTCCACATGTACATGCACACATATTCATGCACACCCGCACCCATTCCTGTGCCCACACACATGTGAAAATCGTGCACATGCTCACAGTACACTTACATGCCCCCCCCCACAGCATTTCAATATTTCCTTCTGGGGCCATAAGAGAAGATATTAAACAGCTACAAAAGTAGGAGGTTCCCAGGCCCCAGCACCTCCTTTCTCCTGGAGCCATCCTCTCTCTGGAGCTTTTTCTGCTCTCCTCAGGATTATTAATTCTCTTCTTCTCCTAGGATGACTTATTTCAACAGGACCCTCTTCTGTGACCATTTTACTTGAGAACACCCATGAAGTGAACCAGTCTCTTCTTTGGAGCTGGACGTTCTCTCATGCACAGAACACCCAGGACAATGTGTAGCAAGTAAGGAAAGCCGTGTGCATCAGTCTGCTTGGCCAGCCATAACAAGGACCACAAAGCTGGCCAGAAGCTCTCAACAACAGACATTGATTTCCTCACAATGCACAAGACAAAGTGTCAGCAGATTTGGTTTCTTCTGAGAAATCTCCCTGGGGCTTGAAGGTGTTGTATCCTTCTTCAGTCTTTCCATGGTCTTTCTCTGTACAAGTCTGTGTCCTGATCTCTGGTTACAAAGGAACCAGTCATATCAGAAAAAGCTCACCCTAATGACCTCACTGTATGTACTTAGCTTTGTAAAGGCCCCATCACCATACACAGCTATATGCTCAGGTCCTAGAGATCAGAATTTCAGTATATGAATTAAGGGGCCACAGTTCAGCCTATAACACTAAATATGTCTCTATTTAAAAAGTCAAATATATTCACATATTCTGTAAAACAAATGAAAAATAACAATATTGTGATTAATAACATAGCTATCTTCATGACACAATAAATTTAGCTACTTAATCGTACCATGGGCAGATAGAGTGTGTATTTTAGTGATCTCTGAAGGAGTCTCAGAAGCTACCATTTTTTAAAAAAAATAAGATGGCCTTCGTTTTGATTTTACTGTGGAGTTACTTGTGTTTACCTGCTTCACCTTGCCATTAACTAGATGACCTCAGTTCAGAAAATATTTGCATGAAAAGGTCTTTTTCATTTTTATTTTTGAGGTAGTGTCTCTTTGTAGCTCAGGCTGACCTAGAATTCACTATGGAGTCTCAGGTTGGCCTCAAATTCACAGTGATCCTCCTTCCTCTGCCTCCTAAGTGCTGGCATTAAAGTCGTGGGCCACCACGGCCAGCATGAAAAGCTTTTTTAAATGACTAATTAAAAGGCTTTGGTAAAAGCAAGAAGAAAGATAAAAGAAATCTGAGATTAAGAGCTAGGGAGATTGCTCAGTGCTTAAGGGTGCTTGTGTGAAAAGCCTGCTGGCCTCAGTTAAATTCCCCAGCACCCACATAAAGCCTGATGCACAAAGTGCCACGTGAGTCTAGAGTTTGTTTGTGTTGAGCATCAAAAGGCAGTGATGCACTCATATCTTTCTCTCTGATAATAATAATAATAATAATAATAAAGGAATCTGTAATTTTAGTGCTACTAACTCAAGAATGATCTGCAGCACCCACGTAAATCTGCACACAAAATGGCACACACCTCTGTAATGTAAATATGCCATGGCATGCACACACACCTTTAAAGAAAATAAAAAAAAAATCTGTTTTGGGGGGATTCACTTGGCTGATGAAAAAGAGAAAATTCAGGGCTGAGAGATGCTATTAAGAGTACTTCCTGTGCAAGCACGAGCGCCTGAGAGACCACTAGGACCTACTGAAAAAGGTGAACAAGGACTGGAGAGGTCGCTTAGTGGTTAAGGAGCTTGTCTGCAAAGCCAAAGGACCCAGGTTCGATTTCCCAGGACCCACGTAATCCAGATGCACATGGTGACACATATGTCTGGAGTTTATTTGCAGTGGCTGGAGGCTCTCTTCTCTATTTCTCTATCTGTTCTCTTTCTCTATCTGTTTCTTTCTCTGTCTCTCTCTCTTTCAAATAAATAAAAACTAATTTTTTTTTAAAGCTGGACAAGCTGAGCATGGTGTGTACGCCTTTAATCCCAGCACTCGGGAGGCAGAGGTAGGAGGATCGCCGTGAGTTCAAGCCCACTCTGAGACTAGAGACTCTACCTTGAAAAAACAAACAAGCACGCAAACAAACAAACAAACACCTGTAATCCTAGACCTTTGGGAAGCAGAGACCTTAGAATTGCTGGTGCTCGTAGGGGGAAAAAGACAAGCTCCCAGATCAGTAAGACTCTCTGGCTCAAAACAATAGCCAGACACCTGTTCAGGCCACAGCAGGCAAGTGCACCCTGTGGCAGGTGAGTGCATAGGATGGTTATGGTCACATACTCATGCAGTGCATGCAACACACACACACACGCACACACGCACACACTCATGCAAACAAAGAGAGAGAGAGGACGACAAAATTCAAATATTCCTTTCTCTCTTTGGATATTTAGACAGAAACAAGCTCATCAGACTTGAACTAGCACTAAGGGAAGACAAACTGAGGCCAGTGAAAATGGGATGCAGCTCCTTGGCCAAGCTCTACTCTGATGAGACTACTCGCCCGGCAAGAAGCTCACGGTGTTATGGAGGAGACTCAGTGTCCCCATTCCCTCCCACCTGTCCACGGGGGTGGGGGGGAACATGGGGCCAGAGCAGGCTACTGTATAAGTGCCCCACTTGTTCAATCAAGAGCTTTCCCTGGCTTCACTCACTACAACCCTTTCACTCCAACATGTTGTAGTGGCGAGTTCTGTAGCCCTGAGATGGCATATGTTTGGAGTTTGGGGTTATTGTTTGTGGAGGTGAGGCCATGTCTCACATAGCCCAGGCTGTCCTCAAACTCCTGATCCTTCTGCCTCCACCTCCCAAGTGCTGGGACCCTAGATGAGCTTCACCACGCCTACCCATATTGTTCATGATTGACTTGAGTGGTCCACCAGACTCACAGAGGCCCCTACACTGCCAAGTCCTCTGTAGCTCTCCCAGCCTAAATTAATCAGCCATATGAGGAGTTCAAGATGTTTTCTGATTCCTTTTCCCCCTCACATCCTGATGCCAATTCAGATGCAAATGCAGATTTTTGAAAGACTCCTTTCCAGTTGGACAAGAAGCAGCATAGATGCTTTTGACAAACAGCTAGGGACGGCACCACTTTCTTCCCAGGGTTGTAAGACTGATATTTGGATGGAAACTTTAAGCTCACCTCAAAGTTGACTCTTCAAGTCATTCTCATTGGCTTAGGTCCCATTTGTTTATAGAGGTCACTCTAAGGTCACTTTTACAAGGGAGTAAAGACAAAAACAGCCTGTGTCAATGACCTTGGTGGATTCACCACACAGTATTAGGCTGAAAAACGTAAGTTTGAAACTGCTATTTAAAAACTTTCGAAGCTCAGTGCTGGAGAGACGGCTTAGCAGTTAAGGTACCTGCTAAATCTAAGGACCCATGTTTGACTCTCTAGGTCCCACATAAGTCAAATGCACAAAGCAACACAAGCATGCAAGGTCACACATGTGCACAAGGTGGCACATGCATCTGGAGTTCAATTGTAGTGGCTGGAGACCCTGGCACACCAACTCTCTCTCTCTCTCTCTCTCTCACTTTTTTTTCTCTCCCATTAAAAAAAAAAACAAAAAACCTTCAGAAACTGGGAGTAGTGGTGCAAGTCTTTCATCTCAGCATGTGGGAGACAGAGGTAGGAGGATCCCCGTGAGTTTGAGGCCAGCCTGGGACTACAGAGTGATTTCTAGGTCAGCCAGGGCTAGAGTGAGACCCTACCTTGAAAACCTAACCAACCAACCAAACAAACAAAACCTTTACGATGCATGGATAAGACGGCATTCTTAGCTGAGCTTGGCTTCCTTTGTGACTCCAAATGCTACTGCGTCCATATCTTCATTTAAGTCCTGAGGATGGTTTCCTTCAGGCACTCACATGTGAAGTGGTTTGCTGCTCTCTCCACTCGCCCACACATACCTGGTCTCCTCCTCTAGCTGACTCAGCGCCCAGCCTCCCACACAGGCGCAATGACCCACACGCCCTCCCCTCCCTCTCACTTGCTCTCCCACACACCCACAGGCCTCTTCTTACACAGGTACCAGCAGTCCCACTCCCACTGCTGGATAGACAAACTCAGTACTGATGTAGGGGTGGAAAAAAAGACTAATTTTTTTTAATGACCATCATGGTTTTCTTTCTTCTTAATTGACAAGCTTTGCCCACAATGACTGGCTCATAAAGTTACTCTTAAATTGGTTTTACAAAAAACTCCCTCATATACAGAATTGGATTTTCTATTTTTGAAAACTACCAAAATGTATATACACCTTTTTTTGTACAGGGAGAACAGATGCCCTATATTTGTCCAAATTAAAATATTTTACTCACATTTTGCAGTGAATGGCTGTAGCGATGAGACGCTGGCTTACTGAGGTGGTTATTCATGATGATGGGGTCTGAGCTATAGCTGGCATCAGCAGGCTGCCTGACAAGATTAATTGGCTGTGAATTATACCAGAGCAATTCCAGAGCCAACACCAGAAACCAGGGCCAACCCACTCATGCATCCCTGCCAAGGCCTCCTGCTCTGTGGAACGGCCCCAGGGGAGGCGGGGAGGCCAACCTCTGCTGCTTCCCTGTGATTTTTAAGGCCACTAAAAGAGCCTTCCCCAAATCATCCTGACGCCCTTATGCCGGACATTCCACAATGAGACATTCATTCCTGAATTCTCTCAGTATTTAAAGTCTGAAGATTAGAGAGTTTCTTCCCATTTGTAGCTACTATTTTTATCATTGTGATGAGCTCAGGGTATATGCTACACAGCGCGAACAGAATCAGTTCTTCAATATTATGAATGTATTCTTTTTAATAGTTTACTTATTTATTTATTTATTTGAGACAGTTGCAAAGAGAGAGAGAGAGAGAAAAGAAGAGAATGGGTGCACTAAGGCCTCTGGCTGCTGCAATGAACTCCAGATGCATGTGCCACCTTGTGCATTTGGCTTTATGTAGGTACAGGAGAATCGAACCTGGGTGCTTAGGTTTTGCAGACAAGTACCTTAACTGCTGAGCCATCTCTCCAGCCCTGAATCTATTTTTTTAAAGAGTAAATATGTCAAGAGAATAGAATTGAAAGAGTTCTTGACTGATTAAGTATATGGCATATGTATATGTATGTTTTGCCCTCTCAGTCATGATGGACGTGGGCTCTTTAAGGGAAAACAGACACTGTTTCTCGTCCTGTTCATGCCTGACATGTACTAACACTCAACCCAGAGCTAGAAAGTCATTTCCTCTCCCTGGCAATCTCTCTTGTTGGCCCTAAGCACCGGTTTTCTTCCATCTTCTACCCACCTGTCTTTTGCTCTTTGTTTCAGATATAACCACTCTTTCATTTAAAGTTCCACAAAACTTGATCTGCTCACACATATTTTCTCACTGACTCTCAGTATCATATTTAATCTTAAAATTCCTCTTGGCTCATCAGGATTTTTCAAGCAGGTTTCTGTATGATTTAGTTTTATATACTCCTATAAGGCACAGCTCCTCACATAAAAATCCTCCTATAGAAAGGGTGCAAAAGCAAGAAGCAAATCCTGTCCCGTTTCATAGTCACAGTGGTGATAGGACTGCCACCGCACCAACCTTCATGTTGCTAACTTCTTGCTAAAGATGGCAGAGTGAGACCAGGAGGGGGTAGATGAGATCATTCAAAAAACGTGGTATGGTCTGTGCATGCTTCCCCTTCCAGAACTGGCAACGTGATCCTCAGGACATGGAGGAACCGTGCAGCGGTGGAGATTAGTAGGAGGTGACGGGGTCACTGAGGTCATTGTCTTGGGAAGGAATTAGCAGTTTTCACATGATCACAGCTAGTTCTCCATAGAAGAGGAGGTTAGAAAATAGTTAGCCTGACCCTGCCTTGCTTTCTGGATTCCTGTCTCATTATGGGATTGCTCCTTTTTACACATGCTCCTGCCATGAGGACCCCCCCCCCCACTTACTGCCTCATGATGTGGTGTAGCAAGTGAGTCACACAACTGCCAGGATCATGCCCTAGAACTTCCAGAACTGTGAGCTGAATAAAACCCCTTTTCTTTAAACATAACCCAGCCTCAGATATTTTGTTATACTTGGGTATAAACCAGATATTTCACTCTGAAAAGCCTGGAAGATCAGGATTTGGAGTTCTCAGTTTAGGCAGAGGGAGTGAAGTGCAGATATAAAGCTCCAGATGAGTTGAAAGCTTATGCATGGAACAACCAACTACTTTTTGGCCCTAAGCACAGAAAACCAGCATCCAAGCTGCTTCTACCTGCCCTGTGAGGAGTTTCTGAGGTCAACAGGTCATCCTCAGGAATTAGGGAAAAACTGGGCATCTGGCCTGAGAGAAGAAGAGAAAGGCACAGGGGATAGAATAGGAAGGTCAAGTGGACGTCTCTGCTGGGCATGGCTGGGTGATCTTTGCTATCTCCCTGCACCACACAATCAAAGCTCTGTTCGTCAGGGAACTCACCCTTAGGCCAGTGTTTTCCAGATGTGCATTATGAAATCAGGTATGATTAATGGATAATGAAAGCAGCTTAGAGGATCACAATCAACATTTTCATGGATTCAGCTCCCCAGCAAGCTGGCTTTGGGATGGAGTTGAGAATTCAGAATGTTCACTAGGAGGGTGCCCTGAGGAGCACCATTCACATAAGGATAAAGAGAGGGGCAGGTGGAGAAGCAGAGCTGAGATGCAAGACCCCATGACCATCTGCTGAACAGAGATGGCTCTTTGGACTTCACCCCAGGTGAGGTCACAACTAGGTCTTTTCTTCTGTTACGGGCTGAATTGTGCCTCCTCTGCCCAGATTCTTATGACTTCAGTCCCAGTACCTCAAGGCGTAAGCATTTAGAGGCAAAGTCATTGAATGGGTGTGCTGCAGTCAGGTTCACATTACTGCCAGAAAATGCCCGACCAAGAGCAGCTCTTGGGGGAAAAAGGTTTATTTTGGTTTATAGACTTGAGGGGAAGCTCCACGATGGCAGGGAAAATGTCAACATGAACAGAGGGTGGACATCACCCCCTGGCCAACATGAGGTAGACAACAGGAAAGGGTCTCGAACACTAGCAAGGGAAAAGCGGCTATAATACCGAAAATCTCACCCCCAACAATACACTGCCTCCAGGAGGCATTAGTTCCCAAATCTCCATCAGCTGAGAACCTAGCATTCAGAACACCTGAGTTTATGGGGGACATCTGAATCAAACCACCACAGGGTGGTAAAGTTAAAATGAAGCTGCTAGAGACAGACCCTAATCCCAAAAGATGGTGACCTTGTAAGGAGATGAAGCAGCCCCAGTGTAAAGAGAACACCCACAGTGAGAAGGCAGAAAGACCTGTGGAGAAACAAAACTGCCAACCCCTTAGTCATAGACTGTCAGCCAGCAGAACAGTTAGAAGTGTCTATTGTTTACTCCATCCAGTCTTCTCTATTGCTTAGGCAGCCCTAGAAAATTCGTATAATCTCCTCAAGGAATGAGGCCCCAGAAGAGTGACCTTGGACAAGGAAGCTCGGCATGGTGGTAACTCCCGACCTGGCTGACACTGAACACTGGCCCTGCTGCCCCCCTCCCCCGATCTAGACCAGATACAAAAGCAAACAAAACTCAATAGGCTGGGCAGAAAATACCAGAGTACAGAATATGTAAAAGTAGTGAATATTGTTTCGTTTCATTAATATTTTGGTTTATATAGGTATATATATATATATATGTATGCATTTGTGTTTATATTAACTGGTACTTGCTGGAAAATAAATTTACTGTCAAGAATGTTCTGAAGTCACTTTTCCGACCAAGAAATCAGAAACTTTTTTCTGTAAAAGCTAAGCAGACCCAGAAAAAAAGGGAAAAGTGTTTTCTCAACCACGCTAAAATAAAGCCATCACTCATTCACTCCCATGGAGGTCCTCATTAACTGTGGATCCCATTCATTATTATGAATACACACGCGCGCGAGCGCACACAAACACACACACACACAAACACACATACATGCAGACACACCACACGCTCATATACATGCCAAAACAAAAGAAATATCTGACTAGAAAGAGTTGCCCAGGAAGAGGACAAATGGAGGAGAACGTGTGTAAGAAAAAATTTCAGAACTGGAGGCCTTAAGTCTCAAAATTGAAAGTGCCTCCCAAGTACCTGGCACAACAAACAAAAACGGGCCCCACAGTAACGCATGTCGTTAGGAAGGGTCAAACCACTGCCAACAGGAAGGTCAAGCATAAGACTCATGTTTTTTATCTTCTCCCGGGAGCTCAGTGTTGGACAATAACAATGAGTAGTGCTGTAAGAATTATGAGATAATTTTCAAGCCTAGAGTGTAATTCCCAGCCAAATTATCAATAAGTCATGATGATATAATAAAGCTATCTCCAGGCATAGAAGAATTTAGAAGACTCCCATGCATTCTTTCACAGGCAGCTCCTGCAGGACATGATCTAGAGAAATGAGAGGGAAAAGTCAAGGAAGAGGAACACATCAGACTCAAGAGAGAGAGGATCTATTACACTAGAGAGGAAGGAGGAATCTGATGATCATTGTGAGGGAGATTTGAGATGCTCTGAAAGAAGCTTAGAAAGTATGAAGTTCAGGGCTGGAGGGATGGTTTAGTGGTTAAGATTCTTGCCTGCAAAGCCAAAGGACCCAGGTTCGATTCCCCAGGTCCCATATAAGCCAGATAAACAAGAGGGTGCATGCATCGGAAAGTCATTTGCAGCAGCTAGGA
The DNA here is from genome assembly GCA_036365145.1 of Orientallactaga sibirica. Lineage (NCBI taxonomy): Eukaryota > Metazoa > Chordata > Mammalia > Rodentia > Dipodidae > Orientallactaga > Orientallactaga sibirica. Next base: position 27,874,709 of record JAEOAD010000004.1, on the reverse strand, counting down.
GGCCCTGGCCTGCCCATTCTCTCTCTCTCTCCCTCTCTACCTGTTTCTCTCTCTCAAATAAATAAACAAAAATAAAAACTTTTTTTAAAAAAAAAAGAAGTTCAGATTGGAAGGACATAGGGTGCCATTAAAGATGTCTCCAGGAAAAGAAAGAAATATATCAATGCTTCATGAATCTGATGTAATGAATGGAGGTTTGCTTTTCTGACAGAGAATAGACTGGATTCATAATAGAGACATATGAAAAAATCAAGCAGACAAATAAAGAAGGTAACCATTAATTCCAGCAGAATAGAAATTTATACCATCAATATAATAATAGAATATATGTGCCCCAGTCTTGAATAGTGTTTACATCATCTTAATTATGGTAAAATTAAATACTAACTTGAGGAAAGCATTGTAATATAAGTATGTTGGGAGAATAAAGAGATGTCAAAGAGGCCAAATCCATGGGGCTGGAGAGAGGGTCCATTTGCCAAGCCTGCCAGTCCAGGTTCAGTTCGCTGCCTGAGACTACATAATGAATTCCAGGCCAGCCTGGGCCAGTGCGAGACCCTGCCTCAAAAGCACACAAAAAATGGAACAGTGATGACATGTGAGAATATAAATAATGTTATAAAAATTACACTATGCATATATTATTTTTGAGAAATGGAGGCAAATATGTGAAAAGAAAAAAGACACATTTGGAAGTGGTTTCCTTTGAGGGCGAGTTGGTCTTCTGTGCAACCATTACTAAACACATGAAACCATTTCATTTGGAGGACTTGCAGGGATGCAGTCAGAGATGGGGATACTTAACAAGGCTTTTGAATTTTGCTTTGCTACTAACAGTTTACCAATATTTAAAATCACTGACATCTTCGTTACATGGAGGGAGAAAGGAGTAAATGACAGAATACCCTTGGAAGCTCTGGGTAGGCTTAATAATCAGTGAGGGGTTCCTTCTGTCCCTCAAAGACAAAGCTAGGGTCCTGGTTTTCAGTAGATAACACTGCAATTCTCTGAACTTCTCTGGAATCACAAGGATTCTCCTATTACGCCTTCTACATGGGGATTCTAAGTATACACATGACTGATAGTCATTTTAAATGCCCTATGTGTAATAAGAAACATCCTTGTATTCTCTGACCATTCCTGCACTGAGACTCCTTTCCCAACAATGAAATGCAATATATAGTTCCAGGTATGTCCAACCTTTAAAAAAAAAGTGTGTGTGTGTGCGCACGCATGTGCACATGCATGCCCATGTTTTCATGTGTGTGGTATGTGCATGTTCCCGCCCTTCCACTTCATTTGAGGTGGAGTTTCTTTCTGCAGTCTCACTCTCTTGTTCTTTGCTGAGCTCACTAGAAGCTTTCTAGGAAATTCTTCTGCCTTTGCTTCCCATCTCACCATCAGTGTCAGCATGTGGGAATTAGAAAAGCCTGTGATAGCATCCATCTTTCATCTTGGGGTCTAGAGATTAAACCTGGGTACTCCAACGTGAGTAGCAGGCACTTTATCTACTGAGCTTTCAGCCTTTTGATTCTGTGACATAATGTTGTCATCTACAAAGTTCACACTTAGAGAACTACATGAGTGAGTGACAAAACAAAATCACACACACTAAAATCATATTGGGTGCTTATCCTTAAATGAGACATCTAAGTCACTCCAAAACTTAAGGAACATCATGAAATAGGGGGCAGAAGGAATATAAGAGCTGGAATGCTGCTTTTCCGGTCACGACATTGCTATTGCCCTTATGAACTCACAGCAGCTGTGGTCATTTGCACAATTTCTGCACAGCATTTGGCCTGTTAGCACTCTGTCATGGAGGGAGGAGGGGCTCATGAGGCCCCACACCTTCCTGAGCAACTATTGGCAAATTAGTTTCTGGGAAAGGGGAGACATTTTCTTCAGTGGTGTAGCCACTGGTAAGATGCCCATGCTTGAGTTAACACTGCCCTGCCCCCTACCACCCATGCTCAGGCAAGCAACCATAATTAAAAACAGTGGATCACAAAAAAAAAAAAAAAATTAAAGTAGAAGGGGGACTCGTTTATGTAGAGAGGAAGGAAGGGGTCAAGAAACAGTAACGGGTGAATATGGTCAAAATACATTGCATGCATGTATGAAATTGTCAAAAATAAATTAATTTTTAAAAATCTCATAATTTAAGTAAGTTTATGGGTTTTTTGTTGTTGTTGTCATAGCTATTCTGGGCTACATGTAGCCCATAAGCATGCCTGGAACTTTACTCACCTAACTTTTCTCAAGCACTAATGATCTTTGAAAAGTTCCATTTTGGAATTTTATTTAACAGTGGTCAGAACCAGGTCACCTATTGAGTTATGACACCTATGCTATCAAACTTGGGTTGTGGTGAAAGAGGAAGCAGTGGAGGCAGGCTGTGGTAGTTTGAATATATGTCCCCCAATATATTCAGTATTTTATTAGTTTATAGTTTGCATCTGCAATCACCTTGCTAGAGGCAAGGTCACTGGGGGCCCGGTCTTAAGGTGTGGTGATGGGTTTGAGATTCCATTGTAAAGATATGCAAATGTGTCTAGCAGGAGTTCCTGAAGTCTGCTGTGTGACCTTTTGGCTATAGTTTTGCTCTGTGTGCTGTGGTGGCTGGTTGGCTTTTGCTCTCTTGCCTGGTCCTGTGAAGAGCAGGCTGCTTCTCCTGCTTTTATGGAACTTCCCCTGGATCTGTAAGCTTCAATAAATAAGATCCCTTCCTCCATAACTGTGCCTGGTCTGGAAGTTCATCTCAGCGAACCTGAAGCTGTCTGCAACAGTAAAGTGGTACCAGGAGTGGGGTGAGATGAACCTGACCGTGTGGATATTCGTCTTTTGGAACCTTTGTTTTGGAGGAATGGGCATGAACTTGGTGCTTGCAACTGAAGATGCCTTCTGGAGTGGTAAGCCAAGTTTTATGGACTATTCTGATGAGAGTTTGAGAATGCTAAGTGCAGACAGTATTGAACTTCGAGGCTTGGCTTATGAGCTTTCTAAGGGGAAGGAAAGTCTGCAGAGGACTTTGTTGGAACTGGGCTACTGGCATAAGGGATGGCTACGTTCCACTATCCAGGTCCAGAAAGTTTGATCAAGGTTAAATTTGTAATGGACTGATGTGCTTGGCTGAAGATATCGGACTGAGATTTTAAGATTTTAAGTTTGAAAACCTGAAGCAAGTTAAAAGTAGAGGCAGGGAGACTGGTTTAGCTGCTATTGTCAACCACATTAGCAATCTTAAGGAAGGTGGAAGGAAGGTGGCCTGACTTGATTTACATTAAAACAATGGAGAGGATGCCTGAGGAAAGACTGTTAAAAATGCAAATTCTTGGAAAGAGCTGACTGGAGAAGGAACCTGCTGTTCAAGGCTGTGGTTTATTTCATCCCTGGATTAAGAATATGGCTGTGTCCTGCACACCTGGTATTAGTTTTGGAAGCATGAAAAATGCATGGAGTGGTCATGAGTTGCACACGGTTCCAGGAGCCACTGCTGAGATGCAGCATGAGGCAGGGCATGAAGACCCTCAGGAACAGGCTGGAAGAGCCTTTTGGAAGATGGACCGTGGTTTGCATGGAGACCTGAAGATGTTTTGGATATACCAGGACTGTGCAAAAGGGCTACCATGGAGTGCAGTCTTGGCATGGGATGAAAGTTTTCCCTGGCTACTCTGCCCAGCTGGAGGGGCGGAGTTGGAAAACCTGGAGATTGTCAGTCTATGGTAATATTGAACTTAAACTGCAGAAGTTTGATGACTGCTGATGGTGGTTGAGTTTGCATTATTCTAGTCTCTCTTTGCTATGCCTTATACCAATTAAAATGTTTACTCTGTGCCTTTACATGTTGAAAGTATTTAACTTGTTTGATTTTACAGGACTCACTATCTTAAGTTGATCAAGACTGTAAGAACCTTTGAAATTGGACTGAGTACAATTTACAATGTGTGATAGTTATAAATCTATTGGGGGCCAGGAGCTAAATCTATTGGGGGCCAGGGGCGGAATGTGGTAGTTTGAATATATGTCCCCCAATATATTCAGTATTTTATTAGTTTATAGTTTGCATCTGCAATCACCTTGCTAGAGGCAAGGTCACTGGGGGCCCGGTCTTAAGATGTGGTGATGGGTTTGAGATTCCATTGTAAAGATATGCAAATGTGTCTAGCAGGAGTTCCTGAAGTCTGCTGTGTGACCTTTTGGCTGTAGTTTTGCTCTGTGTGCTGTGGTGGCTGGTTGGCTTTTGCTCTCTTGCCTGGTCCTGTGAAGAGCAGGCTGCTTCTCCTGCTTTTATGGAACTTCCCCTGGATCTGTAAGCTTCAATAAATAAGATCCCTTCCTCCATAACTGTGCCTGGTCTGGAAGTTCATCTCAGCGAACCTGAAGCTGTCTGCAACACAGGCATTAACAAGTGGAGCCTCATAAGCCAGGTGTGGTGGCGCACGCCTTTAATCCCAGCACTCGGGAGGCAGAGGTAGGAGGATCACCATGAGTTCAAGGCCACCCTGAGACTACATAGTTAATTCCAGGTCAGCCTGGGCCAGAGTGAGACCCTACCTCGAAAAACCAAAAAAAAAAAAAAAAAAAAAAAAAGAAGAAGAAGAAGAAGAAGAAGAAGAAGAAGAAGAAGAAGAAGAAGAAGAAGTGGAGCCTCATAGCTCCTGGGGTAAACTGATCCCCAGATCAGTAGCATTTGGCCAGGCCAAGAGCAGGCAAACTCAGAACTGTATGTATATGGTTTCCTGTGAGTGCATGTCATGCATTACCTTCAACAGATACCATGAAAATATATATAAGGACCCATAATCACTTAGGTAGTCTTTTTAATATTTTTATTTATTTATTTATGAGAGAGAGAGAGAATGAAAGAGGCAGACAGAGAGAAAAAGGGAGCTCCAGGGCCTCCAGCCACTGAAACAAACTCTAGACACGTGCTCCACCTTGTGTATCTGGCTTTACCTGGGTACTGGGGAATCGAACCTGGGTCCTTAGGCTTTGCAGGCAAGCTCCTTAACTGCTGAGCCATCTCTCCAGCCCTAAGAAGTCTTTTTTGGTTGTTCACTTTATAAGAGAAATACAGTCATCCCTCCATATCTATAGATTAAATCACCTATGGAAAGAAAACATTTCAGCAAAACAAAACAAACAAACAAAAACTCTCCTTACCATTGCTCCCTAAGCAATACAGTGTAATTGCTATTCACATCAGGTATCACAGTAACCTGGAGATGGCTTAATGGACACAGGAAGGTGTGCACCGTGAATATGCATAGACTGCATCGTTTTATGTAAGGGCATGTGAGGATTTGGGTATGTTCAGGGCATGGAGGGATTTAGAAGTGGGGGCATTCCCTCAAACAAATTCCTTGGTAGATGACTGGAGTCAAATTTGCATGCTTCTAAGTGATGTTTTGATATTCCCAAGTCTAAAGGAAAACATGCAGCATTAAGTGTATGGATAAGTTGGAGGAAGTTCAGCTGCAAGTAACTTACTAGAGATGCCAAGACTGTCTGAACCATCAGATCTTTACTGTCTCCTGCAAAGACTATGATGGTGGCTTCAGAGGTCAGAGGTCTGGCCCCATGCAGCAGTTGCTCTCACATTCCTCGGAGAGTACAAGCTAGTTGCCATCCTGTGTCCATTTAGTTCTCATACAGTGGAACTAAGTCACACGACTGCACATGTAGTTGCAAGCAAGGCACACTCTATGGCCTTTAGCTAAGTGGCAACAAAATCAGATTAAAACAGAAGTTTGGTTCATCAGAGAGAGAAGGAGATTTAGTAGGCAACCAGCAGTCCTCACCATGTTTTAGTAACCACCTTGTAGCTCACCTCAAACAAAGCCAATCTGTCACTTAGTTATTCTACATGTAGTGCTAAGCTAGCACAGGCATTATGGAGGACTAATTAGCAAATTTATAACTTGGAGTCTTGATTACATATTTCTACTGGATCTAATAATTTATGTCTAGCACAGTGAAGGTAGGGATTAAAACTTCAGCTTCAGAAGCTGCCTGCCTGCCTTCCACTTATCAGCTGTATGCAAGTACGAACATCACTCCAACACTCAGATTTAGTTTGCTTTTTCTGTAAGATGATATAAATCATACCATCTGATAGGATGTTTAGAAAACCAAATGAGTTAATACATACATTTAGAATACAGTCTGGAAAACTGTAAATAAATTTAGCTATTAATACACCTTTTTCTTGATTTAAAGCTTTTTATTTTCAAAATAGTAGGAAGCCATGTCATTTGAATTTTCTACTAAGAATTTCTATTCACAAAGGAATTATTAATGTTAAGGATGATTGATAATCTAATTATCCTGAGTCAATCCCTACACAATGTGCACATGCATTGAAAAATCCACCACACAATGTGTACACACATTGAAATATCCACCACATGATGTGTATACACGTTTTAAAATCTACCACACAATGTGCACATGCATGGAAATATCCACCACACAATGTGTGCATGCATTGAAATATCCACCCACCACATCCTATGAACACGACCAATCAATATCTCTTGGCTTAAAAATAAGTACAAATAAATTCCTGTTATATAACATTTTCTACTTTTGCATTTGTAGATATTTTTTAATGTTAGGCTAGGGATGTAGCTCCATGGTAGAACACTTGACCTGTAGGCTTGAGGTCTTGGGTTTGGTTCCCAGCACTGACTCAAAGGGACCTTTCTGAGGAGATAGATCAGTCAGCATAGTGCTTGTCTCACAAGCATGAGAACATGAGCCTGATCCCTAGTACTGATGGGAAAATGTGTTTGGTGCCGCTCACCTGTAATCCTAGCTCTGGGGAACTGGAGGCAGGAGTGCTTGAGTTTGCAAACCAGCCATCTAACCTCATCTGTGAGCTCCAGTCCAATGAGAGACTGGGTCTCCCGGGGTGGTGTTCCCGAGGACAACACCTGAGGTTTTCCTTTTATCTTCACATGTGCACACTTGCTAGCACACATACACAAACATACACACACACACACACACACACACAAACGTGCACAAACAGACATGCATCAAAAGAGGGAAGACTAGGGAGATGGCTGAGCAGGTAGGCTTGCTGGCTACACAAGCAGGAGGGCCTAAGACTGCCCGAGTTTGATTCCCCAGCACCTATAAACAGCTGAACATGGCCACACACATGTGTAAGGCCAGTCCCTGTGAGGGGTGGAAACTGGAAAATCACAGAGATTCACTGGTCAGCCAGTCTGACTGAAAATGGCAGCTCTCGGTTCAGTGAGAGACTCTGTCTAAAGCTTCTGCACCTGCACTTACAAAGCACTCCCATCGTCACACACATGCATATACTACACACATCACAACACACACACACACACACACACACACACACACAGTACTATGGTTTGTGTCTTTTCCTTCCTCACTCTTAATACTGATAATCTCTGGAAGGGGTCCTGATAACGCCCCTCCTTAACCTGAGAGTCCCCTGGCACCCCAGGAGTGCACAGGGTCTTGGCTGTCTTGCACAGCAGGCAGCATGCTTGATATGCTTTCTGGATGTTCAAAAGCTAAAATTGCCCAAAGTGGGGCCAAAATGTCATTATATGTATATTATTTTCTGAGGAGTTCCCAACTTTTTCTTAAACACAAATATGAGAGAATCTATTTTCTTTTGACAAAAACAAAAAAAGGTTTTTATGTGTGGGGAGGATGGGAGGAGCTCAGGGGTACAACACACACATCACATCACAAGGACCTGAATTCAGTGCTAAACAACCCCCTGAAAAAAGGTAAACATGTATTTAAGATAAAATTTTGAGAGATTACTATATTAAAACCATAGCTAAGATATTTCCCAGGTTTTTTTTTTTTTTTTTTGCTGGGATTAAAGGCATGTGCCACCATGCCTGGCTTTCCCCAGCTGTTTTACATTCAAACGTGGGTTATTGACATTTTAACAAAAAGAACAAATTCATATTTCTATAAATCAGGACTTTCATCTTTGGACCTACAGCAACAGGGTGAGTTACTGCTATTTATTAAGAAAGCAGTAAATAAGGCATAGATAACATGTGCCTCATTTTTTTCTGGGTAAAATTGGGAAATCACACATTTCTGCTGCTTATATTCCATTGTCAAGAATGTGATCACATGGCTTGCATATTTGGGTGGGCTTTCCTGTGGCCGACCCTGTTACTCAACAGAGAAAGTGAGCCATGCTTGCAGTCTGCCACACAAACATACTATAGTTACAATGTGGTAAGAACAATTTTAGTTGGCTTTTCACTTAGCATTGCATTAAGAGGTTTTTAAAATATCATTGCTTCATTTTCAACAATCATGGATTGTATCATCAAACTGCTTACCTCTTCTTGTGGAGAGTACAGTTCTGCCACAATAGAACTTTTCATGAATATACTTTTTTTTTTTTTTTAATCTTTGAGGGATAATTCCCTTAGGATAAATTCCCAGAACCAGGATTTCTAGGTCAAAGGGTGTGGGACTATGTTTTTGTTCTGAAATGGATTCTGAGAAGACAGATACCAGTTGGTTCCCAAAGGAAATGTGCATATTTTTCTCTAGATGTGGGTTGGAGACAATCTCACATCCATCCTTGTAGGTTTCATTTCATTTTCATTTTCAGCTTTCAGAGTCTGGCTGGGAAATACTACAGGACACCCCAGGACCTGCGTCTCAATCCTTTCCCTGTCATGAGCTATTATTGCTCTAAGCAAATGCTTATCTTCCCTGTGCCTCAGAGTCCTTATTTATTCTTTAAGATTGACTGTACAAATATTTCCTTCATGAGGTTATATGGGAATCATGAAATCTTTGATAGATAGACCATTTCCCCTTCTTTTATGCATGTTAGAAATTCCATTCACTGCCCCCCCACCTTGAAAATAGATATGGTCTTGTGACTTGTTTTAGCCAATGAAATAGAAGCCAAAGTGACATATGTCATTCCCAGGGCTATGACTTACAAGTCTGTGGGATTTGCCACTCTTTTTCCCCATGGATGAAAATGTAATAACAGCAGCTCTTTAAACCTGAGTCTGAGAGTAAGGATACCTCAGAGTGGAGACTCCAACTACAGTGCAATAGATTTGCAATTAATGCGAAATTAATCTGTTGAATTTTTGAAGCCATCAAGACCAAGGGGTTATGTTATTTCAACATAACCTAGTTGACCCTAACCCCCAAGGTTTTCTTGAGAATAAGGACATGGTACTGCCTTAATCTATGTAATAATAACTACCATTCACTAATTGCCTCTTTGTGCAAAGCATTTATATTTCTGTATATTATTTATTATAATAATCATATTATAATTATATACTGCATTATATTTATTGCTAAAATTCACAATAATGTATTTAGTAGGCCTCTCATATCTGCAGTTTAGTGGTCTGTGGTCCAAAATTGTTACATGGAAAATTCCATAAATAAGCTGGAAGTTTTAAATTGTATTCCAAATAGAGTGAGAACATCTTGGGCTGTCCCATTCTGTCCTACCCAGATCATGAGTCATGCCTTTGTCCAATGTATCCATACTGTATATGTGACCTACCTGTTAGTCACCTGCCTCAGTGGTCAAGCAGATTGTATAATGTTCCAAAATGTAAAAGCTGTAACTTTGGCAGTAACTTGGTTACAGCATAAACACTGTCATAGGTATGTGTGTATAGGAAAGAGCAGAGTGCATATAGGGCTCAGCATTGCTCCATTTCAGGGTCTCTAGTGTTCTGCCCCCTGTTGTCCAGCTAGGAAGTTGGAAAGTGGGTATTCAAAGCTGATGTTTCTATCCATTTTTCTCTCTTTTTCTTGTGTATGTGTCAGTTTATTTGATATTATTATATACATTATTATGTGAATGTCTTAACATTTATGAAATTCACATTGATTTCTACTGTATTCCCTCTAATTTCTTAAACTGTTGCAAGATAAACAGAAAGGAATTGAGTCAAAGTACCATAGCCCTTGCTTGTTCTTCAGAAAGCTCATGAATTCAAGTACTTTATTCATGGTTCTCAGATGCCAGAAAGCAGTTGAGACTTACATGCTTATGGTTTCAAACTTGAAATGGAATGAACTAGATTCAGGAAATTTGCAAACTCCAACAATTTCGTCCACCACCTCCCCTTCCTTCTTCTCCTCTCCCCTCTCAGTTTCATTGACCTACAATTCATATGCCATACCATACAAGTCACCCATTGGAAGCATGGAATTCAGTGTCATTTAGAGTATTCACAAGAGCTGTGAACCCATCATAAAAATCAACTGTAGGAGCTGTAGAGATGGCTTAGCAAAGCCTAAGGATCCAGGTTCAATTCCCCAGTACCCATGTAAGTCACATGCACAAGGTGGCACATGCATCTCTAGTTCATCTGCAGTGGCTGGAAGCCCTGACACACCTATTCTTTCTCTCCCCCTCTTGCTCTATTTATCTAATATATCTTCCTCTTTCACTCTCCCTCAAATAAATAAATAAATGAATGAATAAATAATCAATTGTAGAACATTTTCATTTCCTCAAAAAATAAAAGAACAGAACCCAACCCATTCCCTTCATCTATCTTCCACTCATCTCCTGGTGGTAGGCTTCTATCATGACATTTATTTATTTATTTATTTATTTATTTATTTATTTATTTATTTATTTTATTTTTTGGTTTTGCAAGGTAGGGTCTCACTCTGGTCCAGGCTGACCTGGAATTAACTATGTAGTCTCAGGGTGGCCTCAAACTCTTGGTGATCCTCCTACCTCTGCCTCCCAAGTGCTGGGATTAAAGGCATGCGCCACCATGCCCGGCATGACCTTTATTTTTTATTTTTATTTATTTATTTGACAAAGAGAAAAAGGGAGAGGGAGAGAGAAAGAAAGAGAGAGAATGGGCTATCCAGGGCCTCCAACCACTGCAAATGAACTCCAGATGCACATGCCACTTTATGAATCTGGCTAATGCAGGTCCTGGGGAACTGAATCTGGGTTCTTAGGTTTTGCAGGCAAACACCTTAACCGCTAAACCATCCCTCCAACCCCTATCATGACCTTTTAAACCCTCATTTTCTACATGGCTCCTGGCCTGTCGCTTTCTTACCACTACCTTGCCCAATGATGGTTCTTCTTTCCTCCAACCCAGCTCTGCAAAGCTTTGCCCAAGTGTTTTTACTTCAAAATTTGAAGAATCTGGGCTGGAGAGATGGCTTAGTGGTTAAGGCGCCTGCCTGCTAAGCCTAAGAACCCGGTTCCAATCTCCAGGTCCCATGTTTAGCCAGATGCAGTGACGCAAGGGCGCAATGCCGCACTTGACTACAAGGGGGCACACACATCTGGATTTCGTTCACAGCAACTGAGAGACTGCTGGCACACCCATCTCTGTCTGTCTCTCTTTCCCTCTCTCTCTGTCTGTCTCTCTCTGTGTCTCTCTCCAAAAATAAAAAATAAAATAAAATAAAATAAAAATTTGAAGAATCTGTTGTAATAGAATATCTTCTTAATTTTATTGAGCCTGGAGTTTCCTTATAATATAATACTAAAGGTTAAAAAAAAATGTCTTTTTTAAAGTTCTCATGGTTTCATGACCTGATTATCCAGTTTGTGGAGTTTTCAAAATCTTTTCATCTCTTTCATTGTTCTCTTATGAGCCATTCTCAGCTTGTTAGTATCTCTAAGGATTAGAAAAAGTGGCCAAATAGATGCGATTAAATTACAACTGAACTCTTACATAATTCTGTTTTTTTTTAAAGAGCTGATTATGGGAAAGGCAGGAATTGAAATTCATAATTTTAAGGAGTATGAAAGACAATGTATAAATTTTAGTGACATTCATAATCACCATGAAGAGTTTCTGATTTCTTGTGTATTTTTATTTCTTTTTTGGTGTACTTTTTTTTTTTTTTTTTTTTAATGAAGTCTCGCTATGTTGCCCAGGCTGGTCTTGAACACTGAGTCAACCCCAGCCTGCACAGTAGATGGGACTATAGACATGTGCCACCTCACCCAGCTTGGGTAACTGCTTATAGCATTCATTGCCATGGGCAATTCTTGACAACTTGTTGAGTTAAGCTGTATTTGTGAGTGAGACTCACTATGGCTGGACCACGGTTCTTTAAACAGCGTTCTCTAGGCGAGGGTTCAAACTTTAAAGGCCCACTGATGGAGTGGAGTCCTTTAGCTAAGGCATGCTGCTCCTGTGGAATAAAACAGGAAGCAAGAAAACACAGCTCCATGCTAAGAGGACAGCAAAGATGGGAACTAGGACCTCTTCTCCAGTAGAGAAGGAATTTGTGAACCGGCGCTTCTGAAGACGAATTAACTGGTTCATGGGGGGTCGGCTTCCCCGTCTCTACTTGTGCTCCACTGGCTGTTTCCTGTGTGTTTTGGATACCAGTGGTGCTAGCAACCTGTGAGCCTCTGGTACAGCCAGCCCAGCCCAGCGATAGGTGAAGCCTGGGCATGTGAGGCTGAATAAGCACATCCTAGAGCCATGGACTATGTTCACATTGTCGGGCAGTTATGGCAACGGAAAAAAACAGTTGATGAATAAGAACTCTTAAAGGGCAGCAGCTTAATAGGGATAAAGCAGGTACTTTATAAGCCAATAGGATATGGCTTTTTCTTTATTCAATGAACTTTGCAAATTCTAACTGCATCATAATTATAGCTGCCTTGTTCTCATGAGGCTTGAGTTCAGCAAACACTTGTATCACAGGAACAGCATAAAGCACTGGGCTAGAAACTGTGAGGGTTACAATGCAGAAACGACAGGACCTCTGGCCTTGTGATTCTGTTGAAAAGCATGGGCTGCATTTGGGAATCAAGGAATCTAGTAGGTAGACTTCAATGTTGGTGGGATAAATTGAACTGAGTTGAAAAGGTGTATTGAGCCCAGAATACTAGGTTCCTAAATGCCAAGTTTATGTGTTATGACTTTATTCTTTGCAAAATGGGGACCCAATGAACACTTTAACATTCAAAGAGAATGATCAAAGCTGTTTCAAACTATTCAGTTTTTTTTTTTTTTAATTTCACTAATCTCTTTTGAATAAAAACAGTGAGTGTCTGTTAAGAGGTTCAAGAAGGAGTACTGGGAACACACATTTGGGAATAGGGAGTTTATTAAAGGCTCAGAGCAGGAGTTTTCAGCAAGGGAGACGGGGCGAAGAGCCAGGAGAATCAGTGATGGATTGCAGAGCTGCCAGCCCAGAAGCCCCAGCACAGCATGGGGTGGGTTAGCAAGGGGAGGAGAGCCAGGTGCCAGCCCAGAAGTGAGGGAAGAGAGTACAGGGGGAGAGAGAGAGAGAGAGAGAGAGAGAGAGAGAGATGGGGGAGAAAGAGAAAAGGACCATATACAGAAAGAAATGCAGACGGGAAGCTGAGTCCGAGACAGACATACAGTCAGATAGAGAAATAAACATCTAACCTCAGGAAAGAGGCCAGAAGAAAGAGAGAGCAAAGAAATGGGCCTGGCCTTTTATGTCTATACCCTTGCGGTGTGACAAGTTGCCCAGGGGGAGAGGGGCCTGTGGGAGTGTAGGCTAATGCTCAGGGAAGGAGACAGGTGGGCTAGATACCCTGTTGAGCCAGCAAGCCCTTCCGGGAAGTGAGAACTTTTAAGACCTCAGTTCTGGCAATTGGAAGTGGTGGGGACTCTAAATCTCTAACAGTGTCTATCTGTTATTTAATGACAATATAGTGTGTGGAATAGTTAGTATTTATCTCATATAAATTGCAACCTTTGTTAAAAATGTACGATGTCAGTAAGGAGGGATAAATGGCACCCATTACTTTTAATGTTTATTTAGTTCAACTACAACCCACCTCAGCAAGGAATAGCAAGAAAACCAAGGTAAATTATGGAAAAATATTTGCCCAAGGTCCCTTTTAAGGCCTAATGAAACTGTTGGGTACTATGGAGCATGAACATGCTGGTCCTTAATTCCACGGGTTCAGTATTTTTTTTCAATGTTCTGTCTATTAACAGTGCAGGAAATTCATGTATGTTTAAGTGATCTACGGTTCCAGTTAGACATGAAGTCTTATTCCCCCTCTGCCACTGCCCTTTATATCCTGTGTGGAGTCTGCTGGTCTTGAGTAACTTGTTATCATAGACGCGATGTGAGGGGAGCCACTGCAAGACCACACCACATAATGTCTGAAGAATGGACAGGGGTAGCTCACCACAGTTGCAGGGAAGAAGGGATGGCGGGGACTCTTTCAAAGCGGGAATGAATGGTTTCTTTAGTCATTTAAGGAAGGAAAAGCGGGTTTTTGTAGTTTCCACAAATAGAACTGCTTGGCAGCATCTTCCCTCCCCCCTCTCAGTCTTGCCGGGGGAAGCAGCAGGCCCATGCAGGCAGGCGACGCTCCTGCTTGTGACAGATTTCAAATATGCAGAGCAAGATTGCAGGGCCAGCTTTCCCAGGCCCAAGGAGCAAAATGGGTGGGCTGGAATGTTAGGTGAAGGAAAATGAACAAGATAACGAGTGGAGGAGAGGATGAGAACAGGAAGTGCTGTAGTGGAGCCAGCATTGAGGTACTGCGAGAAGGCTGAGTGGAGAGGACGAGCGAGCTCTGGAGCCAAGCCCTGGGCTGCCTGGGTGTGTGTGGGAGAGCTCTGTGGGCATGTTTGCATAGGAAGTTGTGGGGGCATGTGTTGTGCAGAATGTGTGCTTGGGAGGGGTTGATTGTTGTAGGAGTGGGAGGGTGTGTGCAGGAGGGTGTGGAGTACGGGGGTGGAAAGAAAAAAAAAATAGCGCAGAAGGCAGGACTTTCATGGAATGCCAGGAACACCCATTGCACCTAGGAAAATTGCCAGCTGCCAGGCAGTCGAATTTCCTTTGTGGGAACAGATTAGTTCCCCACAGTAGCTTCTAGCCTCCCATCCAGCCCCAGGATGCTTGCCTGATGTATGATCCATGAAGGGAGGGACCCGGTCTGGATTTTCACCACACCCTGCTCCATGATCTTTTCCAGGTCCTAACGTTTGTGCTCATGTATTCTAGTGTTGGTCACACAACAGCATTTCTTAGCAGTCTAGTGAATAGAACTGCAAACAAGAAATATATTTCTGACCGGGCATGGTGGCGCACGCCTTTAATCCCAGCACTCAGGAGGCAGAGGTAGGCAGATTGCAGTGAGTTCCAGGCCACCCTGAGATTACATAGTTAATTCCAGATCAGCCTGGGCCAGAGTGAGACCCTACCTCGACGAAATCACGCCCCCCCCCAAAAAAAAAAGAAAAAAGAAATATATTTCTGGTTTCGGCGTCTTCATCGACTTCTTTAAATATTTTATTTTATTTATTTGAGAGGGAGACAGAGAGAGGCAGAGAGAGAGAGAGAGAGAGAGGGAGAAAATGGCACACCAGGGTCTTCAGCCATTGCAAATGAACTCCAGACATGTGCCCCCTTGTGCATCTGGCTCACCAGTGAGTCTTTGGGGAATCAACCTGGGTCCTTTGGCTTTTCCAGCAAGCACCTTAACCACTATCTCTCTAGCCCTTCGTCTGCATTTTTGAAAACCCTGTATGGTCCCTATTATATTTCTGTACTTGGCTCCCAAGTTTTCTGGTAATAAGAAAGAATATATCAGCCAGCTAAGAGAAATATGGTACAAAATTAATAATAGCAATGAAGAATTACAAAGACCAGGGGTAAGAAATTTTAATTCAATTTGACAAAGAACTTCTACTGGTTAAAGTTGTTCAAAGTAGAAGACATGGACACAGAGGGTGGCATGTGCCACTTTATGACATAAATTCAAACAGAAGGAAGATAGCCAGCTATTATGGCTGGAATCAGAAATGTTCTCTCAAAGGCTCATGTGTTACAGGCTTGATCACCAACTAACTGATGCAGCTTTTGGGGGACTCAGGGTTTATCAGTGGATTAAAGCATTGATGGAGTGATCATTTGGTGTCATTAACAGAAACTGGTAGAGACTTGGGCAGTCAGACCCAGTTGGAGAAATGAGTCACTGGGTGCATTCCTTTGAAGGGTATATTTGATCCCAGTTCCTCTCTTTCTCTCTGTTCTGCTTCTCTTTCCCTCCGTCCCTTCCTCCCCTCTCTCTGTCTCAGCTTCCTGGCCTCCATGAGTTTTGCTCCACCATCCTTTCTCCACGATTTACTGCCTCACTGTAGCTCTTAAACAAGGGAGTTAACTGGTATGGGCCCAAACCTCTGAAACCATGAGTAAAAATAAATATTTACTCCTCTAAGATATTTGTCAGATATCTTATCACAGCATTCAATACAAACATGCTAGTGTTTAAGGAGAATTTCAGCAGCAAATGAAGGTGTACTTAAGATACACTGAAGCCAGGTTTGGTGGAATATGCTGGCAGCCAAGGAAGGGTGACGGCAAGTTAAAGGCCAGCCTGGGCTATATAATGAGACCCTGGCTGACAGTAACTAGATAGATGATAGCTAGAGAGGTGAATATACGAGAGATAATAGAACAAACTCGGGAATTTTATGTAAAACACTTAAGATATTATTATAGAACTCTACGTTACTTTAAGTCATGCAGAATTATTTTTGATATTAAAATTCAGATTTTTTACATTTTTAAAAATTTTTATTATTATTTTAATTGAGAAAGAGAAAGAGGCAGGTAGAAAGGGAGGATGGGCATACCAGGGCCTCTATCCACTGCAAATGAACTTTAGAATGCATGTATCGCTTTTTTGTATCTGGCTTACTGAGTCCTGGGGAATTGAACATGGATCCTTTGGCTTTGCTGGCAAGTGCCTTAACTGATAAGCCATCTTTCCAGCCCTCAGATTCTTTCAGATTAATATTGTTATGAGATTCTCTATTAAACAGCCAACCAATATAATGTGCACTGTATGATTAACATTGAGACTGGACAGGCTGTATGTAAAGCATATAAATTCAAGGAGAACTTGAGGCCCATAGTAACCCCAACACAAATTAAATATAAAGAAGATTATGCTGAGAACTATAGAAAAGTGTCTGTTAAGCATAAGCTAGAACTCTTACCAGTCATGTCTAAAGGGTCTGTATGCAATCTGTTGCTGAGAGATCCAGTCCAACTTTGGGAAATAGTGAAAGCCTGCTTTAGTTTCCTCCTCAGTGATTAATAACTTTCAGATGTTTTCTGACCACCCAGTATAGACACATCCTAGGTTCTTGTTTTGAGAGATAATACATCAGTTCTTGAAGCTCCCTTAGCTTCTCAAGCACTGTTGATAAAACGTCTCATACTTTCCTATTTGCTCAGATCACCCGAGGATCTGCTGAAGTACAGGCCCAGGACAGATGCTTGTCCACAGGCCATTCAAAGAAGAAGGCTGGAGATAAAAGCAGAAGAAAATTCTAAGTGTTCACTGATATTTCCATGGACAAAGGCATATAGTGCATCATATGGATACAATTTATTACCATCTCATTCATGGGATCAAAATTAATAATTGTAGGGCTGGAGAGATGGCTTAGCAGTTGGGGCGCCTGCCTGCTAAGCCTAAGAACATCAGTTCCAATCTCCAGGTCCCACGTTTAGCCAGATGCAAAGTGACGCAAGGGCACAATGCTGCACTTGACCACAAGGGGGTGCATGCATCTGGATTTTGTTCACAGCAGCTGAGAGACTGCTGGCGCACCCATCTCTGTCTTCCTCTCCCTCTCTCTCTGTCTCTCTCCAAAAAAAAAAGAAAAGAAAAGAAAAGAAAATTAATAATTGTAAAAGGAGAGAAGCCTTGGGACTCTCTCTTAAAACCATCATTTGGCTTTCAGAGGCATGTGTAAATGCAAGAGCTGAGTGGGCTTGACTGGGGTCTCCCTGGCGTGGTGATATCGTAGACGATTAGATTAAATGAAGACAGCATTCTTGGAACTGCAAGTTGTGCTATCTATCAAGCAGATACAGTTCATCTGGGGCCCTTCTTACCTGCTTGTCTCACACCTCCTAAAACATACATTTTCCTAAGTAATCTTTTCCACTAAAACTTTAACTCAACTAATAGTCTTTGTCTCCTCTAAGGGATCAAACAGCAAAGGACTTAAAAGATGACCTTTTCCAGGGAACTTTTCTCCCCCCTTAAAGGAATGAAGGGTTTGTTTTGGCTTTCAGTCTGAGGGGATCTAGTCCATCATAGATGGGAAGACACAGTGGAAGGCAGCTTCATGGTGACAGGAAATGTGCAGCCTCCACCTCCTCACATCTTGGTAAAACAGGAAGCAGAGAGCCAACAGGAAGTGAGGCAAGCTAATGTCCCACTTCCTCCAGGGAGGATCCACCTCTTAAAGTTCCACAAAACTTTAAAAATAGAGAAGCCAGCTGGTGTCCAAGTGTTCAAACACATGTATCTAGGCAGGACATTGCACATTCAAAGCACAACGCTCTACCCATCTTAGGGAACTATTCAGTCCTTCAGATTTCCATGATACCAAGAAGAACAGTGCTATCAACAGAATGGGAACTGTGACAGGAACAAAGATTTTCCCACAGCCTGACCTTAGCCAGGATAAAAAGAATGGCTTGGTGGCGCACGCCATTAACGCCAGCACTTGGGAGGCAGAGGTAGGAGGATCTCCGTGAGTTCAAGGCCACCCTGAGACTACATAGTTAATTCCAGGTCAGCCTGGGCCAGAGTGAGACCCTACCTCAAAAAACAAAAAATAGAATGGGAAGCCAGGCGTGGTGGAGCACGCCCTTAATCCTAGCATTCGGGAGGCAAAGGTAGGAGGACTGCCATGAGTTCGAGGCCACCCTGAGATTACATAGTGAATTCCAAATCAGCCAGGGCTAGAGTGAGACCCTACCTTGAAAAAGTGAAAAATAAAAGAAAAATAAAAAGAAAAAAAAGAATGGGAGAGGTGCAAGTTTGAGGGATAACCTGAGAATAGTGTATCTTGTTCTAAGTGATGAGGATTGAGTTTACAGAATGAGAGTCAGGACCAATGGAAAGACATCTGAGGGCATAGAGTAACTACGGTTGTTAACCATTTTCCAAATGGTTACTCATTTATTTTGTCTCAGTGAATCAGAATTGAATTCCATGGTACTTTTCATCTCAGAACAGATAGTAACCAATGTTGTTCAATATATTTAAAACTATGGTAAGAATACAGTAATTCTTTGCTTCAAGTATCCACAACTTAGCTCTCCAGCACTTGGTCCATCTGGACCACAGCTAAAAGAATTATGTAGATTATGTAAAAAGTTCCCTGAGTAGGCAAAATACATGCCATAATGACGTCATGCATTAAGGCTCAGAAGAGCACAGTATCTTCATTTTATATTATCCCCAGTATTGAAAAATCAACCATGCCATTTAGAAAAAATGCTGAGTAGAAGTCCATTTCTCAGCATTTTTAATGGAAAACCCTGTAATGTGTTACATATAAGCCTTATGCCAATTAAATTTCTTAAATGGTAACTTAAACAGTAAAATGCATATGCATAAGTAACAAACTCCCGTGTTATGATGTAAAATAACAACATTTGCTGACCATCAGAAAATTGGTATAAGGCTGGAGAGATGGCTTAGCTGTTAAGGTGTTTGCCTGCAAAGCCAAAAGACCCAGTCTCAATTCCCCAGGACCCATGTAAGCCAGATGTACAAGGGGACACATGCATCTGGAGTTCATTTGCAGTGGCTGGGGGCCCTGAGCACCCATTCTCTATCTGCCTCTTTGTCTCTCCTTCTCTCTCTCTCTCAAATAAATAAAAATAAAATAAATATTTTTTTAAACTTGGTATAGCTGGTAAGAGTTGTTTCATGTGCTTTGATGTGTCACTGTCAGAGAAACTTTTTAATTCTTGTATGCACATGATTTTGATTCTCTATCATATTTCTAGCCTCATGCATTACTTTGTTAAAAATGTTCCATTGGGGCTAGAGAGATGGCTTACTGGGTAAGGCGCATGCCTGCAAAGCCAAAGGTCCCAGGTTCAATTCCCCAGGACCTACGTAAACCAGATGCACAAGGGAGCACAAGCATCTGGAGTTCATTTGCAGTGGCTGGAGGCCCTGGAGCACCCATTTTCTCTGTGTCTCTTCTCTATCTTTCTCTCTCTCTTTCTGCTTAAAAATAAATAAAAAAATAAAAATACTTTAAAAACTGTTCCATTGAAAGCTGGAGAGATTGCTCCATAGTTAGATACTTGCTACAAAGCCTGACTGCCCAGGTTTAATTCCCTAGTTCCCATGTAAAGTCAGATACACAAAGTGGCTTGCACATTTTGAGTTCATTTGCAATGGCAAGAGGTCCTGGTGACAGATTCTGCTGTTCTCTCTCTCTCTCCTTGCAAATAAATAAAAATATTTTTAAATGTTCCATTGAATTTTCAGTATGTAAGTATACATTGTTACTATAAAAATCACAGACAAAAATGATATGTGAAATATATGTTTTATCAGGTTGGGTATTGAAAACCAAGAAATAAGGCCAGGCATGGTGGTACATGCCTTTAATCCCAGTATTGAGAGGCAAATGTAGGAGGATCACCATGAATTCGAGGCCATCCTGAGACTACATAGTGAATTCCAGGTCAGCCTGGGCTAGAGCAAGACCCTACCTCAAGAAAACAAACAAGCAAACAACAACAACAAACCCCCAAGAAATGTTCTGTGAGGAAAATGTGGGGTGGGGTGTGTCTGATGCTGTGTTGGAAGCAATTTGTTTTGGTTCACAAGAGATGGCTGTCAGAAACTTCTGCAAAGTGGCTAAGGTCACATTGCTAATTTGAAATTGACCATGGTGGAGCATTACAACACACACACACACACACACACACACACACACGCAGTCAAATACTACAAATAGGGGACCCTATGGGAACTGGACAATAAACATTTACTAGCACACCACTGAGAGTACCTGTACTTTATTTCAACAAATATACAATGTCATTGATTGTTGCATAGACTGTCTTATAGTAAGAATGTGCAAGGCTATGATGTGGTAAAAAAAAAAACCCCAAACACTAAGGTCTTATACAATGCAGTTTATTTCATGCAACAGTGAGAGTCAACTGGGGCTCTGGCTCTGCTTAGTCACACGGGATGCACATGCTGATTGGGGCTCCATCATCTCTGTGACAGGCTTTGGTGCACTATGGCAAGAGAAAGTGCACCTGGAAGGCAAAAGCTAGTTGTTCTGGGCTTTGATTTAGAAATAACAAGTCATTTTCTACCCATATCCTTCCAGCCGAAACTAGCCACAAAGTACAAGGTACTCACAGGAGTGTAAGGACATATGGACTACTGAGTGAACACTACTAGAGGAAAACATTTCAAGACACACGCATAGGTAAGGGCTTTCTGGCAAAGATTCCAGTAGTTCAGGACATAATAGCAAGAACTGGTGAGTAGAACGGCATCAAATTAAGAAGCTTTCGTACAGCAAATGAAGCAATTATGAGAGTGAAGAAGAGACAGCCTACACAGTGGGAGGAATGAAGCCGGGCATGGTGGTGCAATGCCTTTAATCCCAGCACTTGGGTGTCAGAGGTAAGAGGATCACTGTGAGTTCGAGGCCACCCTGAGACTACATAGTGAATTCCAGGTCAGCCTGGGCTAGAGTGAGACCCTACCTCGAAAAACCAAAAAAAAAAAAAAAAAAAAAAAAAAAAAATGCAAATGGTGGACACACATATGAAAAGTGCTCAGCACCTTTAACCACAGGGAAATGCAAATCAAAACTGTATTGAAGGGTTGGAGAGATGGCTTAGTGGCTAAGGTGCTTGTCTGTATCCAGGACCCAGGTTCGATTCCCCAGTACCCACATAAGCCAGACACACATGGTGACTCATGCATCTGCAGTTCATTTGCAGTGGCCGGAGATGTGCCCATTCTCTCCCTGCCTTCTCTCTCTCTAATAAATAAATATAAATTAAATTAAATTTTAAAAACTGCATTGATATTCCATCCCAACCCAGTAAGAATGGATACCATCAAGAAAAGAAAGAAAGGAGGAGGAGGAGAAGGAGGAGGAGGAGGAAGAGCAGCAGCAGCAGCAACACAAATTGTTGGGGAGGATGCCGGAAAAAGGAGCCTTTCTGTATGACTGATGGAAATCTAAATTAGTTCAGCCATTTTACAAGTTAGCATAAACATTGTTCAAAAAAAAAAAAAACCCAGCACTAAAAGTAGAATGATTATATGATCATGTGATCCAGCTATACTGTTCCTACTAGAATTCCGTCCCTGAAGGAATTTAAGTAATCACACCCGTGTTTGTTGTGGCTCTATTCACCACAGCCAAGTTATGGAAGCCCAAGTACCTATTAATGAATGAATGGATGAAAAATGTGGTATATGTACACAATGGAGTATTATTCAGCCACAAAGGAGCAATAAATCTTGTGATTTTGAAGAAAATAAATAGAAATGGGGAACATCATGCTAAGCAAATTAAGCCAGATTCAGAAAGATATAATTGTATGCTTTTTCCCATATAAGGGATACATTTTTTTCCTTTAGATTTGGAAAGAGGAAGGGAGCCAGGGGAGGGGGGAAGGAGAACAAGAGAAAGTAATTGGGAAGTAGAATTGATCTAAGTATATTATATGTCCAAATGAAGCACATTATTTTATACAAGTAATGTATGCAGCGAGAGAGGGGGCCATGGTGACACATATTTTGAATCCAGCACTTGGGGACAGAGGCAAGATGATTCCAAGTTCAATACCAGACTAAGCCAAATAGCAAGTTCCCTAGACAACATAGCCAGACTCAGTGTCTAAATAAGTAAAAAATCAAGTGAGTGAGTGAGTAAACACAGCTTCATCACTGGTTCATAAGACTTTCTTCTAAACCTCAGATACCCATTATGCAAGTTTTAATTATGGACCTTGATTGAGACTACTGAAACTTTCAGAAAATAATAGATCCATGCTCTCAGTCTTCAAAGTCCAAAAACACCTTAAATGTCCTCAAATAATTTATCTCTGAAACTGTAACTGTCAGTCAACAGCTTAGCAGCAATGATACAGTCACTACATTTTAAGGAAGCTCCTTCTCTTATTTATTTTTTTACACTGGTTTATTAATTTTTTTATTTTTATATATTCATTTGAGAGACAGAGGCAGAGAGAGAGAGAGAGAGAGAGAGAGAATGGGTGCGTTAGGATCTTCAGCCTCTGCAAATGAACTCTAGACACATGCTTCATGTTGTGCATCTGGCTTATGTGGGGAATCAAACTTGGGTCCTTGGGCTTTGCAAGCAAGTGCCTTAACCATTAAGCCATCTCTCCAGCCCCTCTTATTTATTTTATTTTATTTTATTTTTGGTTTTTCGAGGTAGGGTCTCACTCTAGCTGGAATTCACTATGTAATCTCAGGGTGGTCTTGAACTCTTGGCCATCCTCCTACTTCTGCCTCCCAAATGCTGGGATTAAAGGTGTGTGCCACCACTCCCAGCAGCCCCTCTTATTTATTTTTAAGTGACACCACACACACCCACACACCACCCACGCAACCCATCCCCCCCACACAATACATTGATATAATGTGTAATGACCATGTCAGGGGATCACTAGGATATTTAGCACTTCAAACATTTGTCATTCTTTACATTGAGAATATTTAAAGACTTCTCTATGAGATTTTTTTTTTTAATTTGAGAGAGACAGAGAGAGAATGGGCACACCAGCGGCCTCTCAGCTGCTGTAAACGAACTCCAGATGCATGTGCCCCTTGTGCACATGTACAACATTGCATGCTTGCATCACTTTTGCATCTGGCTAAACGTGGGACCTGGAGATTCACGGGCATTCTTAGGCTTCGCAGGCAGACGCCATAACCACTAAGCCATCTCTCCAGCCTGAGATTTTTTTTTGAAACACAGTTGCCATTCATAGTACTGACATCATTTTTGTTGTCCACCTTCAACTCTATCCCCACTAAGCACCCTAACTCTTTTACTCTCAAGTCTTCCCACCATCCCTAGCTTTTCTATTTCTATAAGATCAATTTTCAGCTTCCACATATATGTGAGAACTTGGCAAGACTTGTCTTTCTGTCCCTGATTTATTTCACTTAGTACAATATCCCCTCGGCTCATTGTGTTGCTACAAACAACAAGATCCCATCATTTTATGGCTCAAGAAATTCCAATGTATGTATAAAATACAATTTATCTATCAAAGGACACTATTAATTCTATCAGTTGGTTATTATGACTAGTGCTTGTTGGGCCCTGCCCGGTGTGAAGCCGAGTGGTTAGCCCAGCCAATCTTGGCCTACTCCTGGTAAGGCCTAGTCGAGCCTGAGTACCTGCCCTTGACACAGCACCTAAGCTGAAACTGCCTCCACCCAGCTGCTGCTGACGTGATGAAATACTGTTGGCCCTTATACCTTTCTCTCATCCCCTCTTCCCACCCCTTCCTCAAAGTATATTGGCCCTTATACCTTTCTCTTCCTCTCTTCCCGCCCCTTCCTCAAAAACACATAAATATCTCCCCTGACAATAAACGTTTTCGCTTTAGACGTTTCTCCGCGACTCAATGTGGTTTTCTTTTCCCCGGTGATTTGGGGAGGTTTGAGTCGCCGACACCTGTCTTCTCGCTCAGCCTCAAGAGAGAAACGGCTGGCCCGGCTCTCTCTCTCTTTTGCTCTACCTGCCGGTGGTGAGGGAAAAAAGCCCCGGCAGTGCTGAAATAAACATGAAAGGTCATATATCTCTTTACATACTAATTTCGTCTTTTGGATAGATAAGTAGGAGCAGTAGTGGAATTGTTAGAACATATGGTAATTTCATTTCTAGGTTTTTTTGTTTTTTTTTGTTTTGTTTTTGTTTTTGAGGCAACTATTGGGTAAATGCTGCTTGGCTGAGAAGCTATAAATCAGTGGTTTGTCCTGAACTGCAAGACATTGCAATGTAAAAGTAAAGTGTGCTGCTAAGGGGGAGCATGGTCCAATGAAAACTCACCTTTAAAGATTGTTGAAAATGATGGACAGAAGGAAGAGGGAAATCCCTGTGATTTAAAGGCTTTTGGTAGTTTTTTTTTGTTTTTATAAATTTTAATTTTAACATATTTGTTTATATGTGTCTATGTAGGTTTGTGTAAGTAGATGAACATGTGTATGAAGATATTGTTCCACTCAAGCTCTGTCCTTTTTTTTTTTTTTTTTTTTTTTTTTTGGTTTTGTGAGGTAGGGTCTCACTCTGGTCCAGGCTGACCTGCAATTCACTATGTAGTCTCAGGGTGGCCTCGAACTCTCGGCAATCCTCCTACCTCTGCCTCCCGAGTGCTGGGATTAAAGGCATGCGCCACCATGCCTGGCTGTCCTTTTTTTTTTTTTTTTTTTTTTTTTTTGAGACAGGATCTCTCACTAACCTGGAGCTCACCAAGTTACCTTGACTAGCTGGCCTGGAATCTGCCTGTCTCTGCCTCCTCAACGCTGTGATTATAAGTGTGTGCTACCACATCCAGCTTATTTCACATGGGTTACTCAGGTCCCCATGCTCAAAAGGCAAACACTTTATGGACAGTGTCATCTACCCAGCCCCAGCCAGTTTTTTATTCCTAGAGATGGCAGCTGGATTTACCTTTTTAAAATATTTTATTTATTAGTTATCTGCATGGAAGAGAGGAAAAGAGAGAGAGAGAGAGAATGAGAATGGGCATGCCAGGGCCTCCTGCCACTGCAACTGAACTTCAGATGCCACTCTGGCTTTATGTGGGTACTGGGGAATCTAGCCCAGATCTTGCAAGCACATGCTCTTAACTGCTGAGCCATCTCTGCAGCCCATACCTCTTTTCTTTTTATTGAATAAAAATGATCAGGATGAGCTGGGCATGGTGGCGTACGCCTTTAATCCCAGCACTCGGAGGCAGAGGTAGGAGGATCACCATGAGTTTGAGGCCACCCTGAGAATACAGAGTGAACTCCATGTCATCCTGGGCTAGAGTGAGACCCTACCTCGAAAGACCAGAAAAAAAAAAAGGAAGAAAGAAAAATGGTCAGATGAATCATCTAGGCATTCCGACGTAACTGAGGGGATTGTGCTGATTGGGTGATTGCCATTCACGGCCACTATGAGTTGCTACAATATCAGTGCAGTAACTCAACAACCAATGTCTGCTTTGTAATTTGCAATTTTAAAATTTGCTTTGTAATTTGTTCAATTTGCAATTTGAACATTGTAGTGTGAAGTTAGGGTCTCAGAGTATCATTTATTCACTTGGAAGTTTATGTGTATTGCAGTCAGATTCACATCATGGTCAGAAAAACACCCAATCAAGAGCAGCTGGTGGAAGGATAGGGTTTATTTTGGTTTACAGACTCTAGGGGAAGCTCCATGATGGCAGGGGGAAACGATGGCATGAGCAGAGGGTGGATATCATCTCCTGGCCAACATCAGGTGAACAACAGCAGAGGGAGACTGTGCCAAGCACTGGCAAGAGGAAGCTGGCTATAATATCCATAAGCCAGCCCCCAACAATCCATCACTTCTGGGAAGCTCCAATTTCCAAGTTGCCACCAGCTGGGGAACCAAGCATTCAGAACATATAAGTTTATGGGGGACACCTGAATCAAACCACTGCAATGTATATTATCATTGAGAAGCAAAATCTTGGCGATGGCATGAGAGATGAGCAGGCAAATTTTCATCTCATGCTAGCAAACAGTGTGGTAGAGCTCAACCAAGCCTGAGTGGTCATTGCCCATAATTACTGGGCCTCAATGCATCATACTACTGAGCACCAGGAGACAAATTTATGACTTTTCCCCTAATCTGTCATTTTAGAAAAAGCATTAAGATGCTGGTACCAATAAACCCTGATTGAGAAGTGGGTCTTGGGCTGGAGAGAGCAGACATCTCCTTCCGTTTCTGGAGACTGGCCATGGGCTTGTACTGGGACTTGTAGCTACCTGCGGTCTGCTTCTGAGGTTGGAGCAAACTAAACAGTGCTGGGAATGAAGTAGATATGTCCCTAGGAGGATTAATATTAATACTGGGCCTGAGTCTCCTGGGGTTTGGGGCTAGCTCACCTGCATCCCAGTCCAGCAGTTGCTCCAAAATGTGCTTCCCTTATTAAACAACCTCCAGTTAAACTTGCCCAAAGTGTAGCCTGGCCTCTAGGGGTTATAGTGACAGAGGGAAGTTGTGTTCCACCCTGAAATGACATGGCAAAGAAGAGACCAGGGTGATTTACCACAGTGAAAACAGATGCCTGAGAAACAGGAAAGATGACCAAAAAATTTACCTGAAGTTCAGGCACTGAAAGAAATTAGAGGAAAATAACCTAGCTCCCAATAACTGAGTTATAATCAAATAGTGTCACGCATTCCCAGTTGACACCCCAGTCCTAACAAAGCACTCTCTTATAGCCCGGTAAAGTCACTGATGTTCTTCACAATAAATCCCAGTTCTCAAGAAATGGGTAAGTTTGGCAAACTGGATTTAAAATCATGTAAAAGTTCTCGTCACCATTGAGAACGATTGCTAAGCTATTTTTAGTACAAGACAAGTTTTAAGACATAGCAGATTAATTCTTAGGTTTTTTTGAAAACTTGGTTATGGTGTCTGTTAATTTCCCTGAGAAACTGGGCTCGGTGTTCAGTTTGAGCCCCCGGCTCTGCAGGGCACTTTGAACACAGACATGTTTTTTTTTTTTTTTTTCCCAGAAAGCATTTGGACAACTTCCCTGTGTGTTTCTAACAATGCTCTAGCAGCTCAGATGAATCTAACAAGCATGAATTTATCTAACTCTTTCTTCATCCTATTTATATTTGTGGACTGTGCAACATCTTGAGGATAATGAGTTCCATATGTTTACTACCCACTGTATAAAGTAATGCCATCTTTATTTATCTTTAAACTACTTTCATAGAATTTCAGCGGGTGCCCTGAGTTTTAGCATTCCAGGATTTGAGCGTGGTCTCACTTCAGGGCTTCCGCCTGCCCACGTAGGCCCTTATGCAGGTTAAGAAAAAAAGGGGGGGGGCACCTTGTGTGAGCACTGAATTTAAGAAAGCGTGCTTTCTCTTTCTGGCCGAGACAGCCCTGCTCCAGGGGACGGCTTTGTGAAGTTAAGTGCTGGCTTTATTTCAGCCACAGTCTGGGACCTTGTGATGAGGAGGGTCACACCACATGGGGTGCTGCCCCCTTCCACTATGGCTGATTGACAGTAGTTTCCTTTTGATGTCCCCCAGGGCTGTCCAGGGGCTCACTGTTCTTGACCCTCTGCCAGGATGTGGGGTTTCTGTTCCAGTGTAATCAGTCAGCTTTGGCCATGAGATTGTGGTCCTTGGAACCAATCCATTTCGTCTTGCTGGATGTCTGAACCCTTGGCAGTCTGACAGTAGTATATCTCCTATCACAAAAGTCACTCCACAGTGGTCCCAAAGTCAAAGTGTCTGATGAACGCTTTGTGCTTCCATGGATATGTGACGTTGCAGCAGAGGCTGATGCTGGCCTTCTGAATGAGATTTTCCAGCTCTGCTCCCTGACCTCCTCCTCATCCTCACTCCTTTGTAAGACAACTTGATCACTGAATGCAACCCTATACATGCAGAGTGGAGTCGTTGGCTCCTCGTTGTCTTCTGAGTGATGATTGGGTGCAGAGTTGTAAAGACCTTTGAAAATTCATACCTCTACTCAAACCATTCCTGGGCAAGATGCTTTTAGTTAGTTAGTTAGTTTGTTTGTTTGTTAGTTTGTTTCAAGGCAACGCCATGCCGTCCTGGCTGATGTGTTTGCTGTTGCTGGGAGTTATGAGTTGTTCTTAGGCTTCCTATTTTCTTGTGTTTTTCCTCTGGAATCCATAAGATATCAGACTCTTCCTAATTCCTGACACAATCCCCACACTGAAAAATGGTCTGAGTTGTAAACCAGTTGCAGCGCAGAGCCCTAATAAAGCTCTTTTTGTTTGCATTTTATCTTTGTGCCAGTGCTGTAGAAACCAGTAGTGATAACTGTGATGCTATGGACTCAGCAAGGTGAGAACAGAAACATTTTTTGGTAAAGCAGGAACAATCTGGCTAAGTGGTTACATTGTGACCATCAAATTGCCCTCTAAATATTTATGTGTGTGGCCATAGATTAGTGCTACTCTCACCTTTGGTCAGAGAAACTTCTCTGTGCGGAGGGTAGTGACTATCCGAGAGACTCAAACTTTCATCAAAATGCTGAGAATAAGTGACTGCTAAGTGATAGTGCTAAAGGAGACATTGTTATCACACTGTCCAAGGCTCGGGGAACATTGCAGAAGAGGGGGAGGAAGGAATGTAAGTGCTAAAAGAGGGGGTGGAGTGCTTTGGAATGGTGTCCAGACACAAAATGGCTCTTGTTACCTGCACAAGACCTGCATAAATTTGCTCCAACAACATTTATTCGAGGATGACAGAGGATGAAAGAAGAGGAGGAAGAAGAGGAAGAAGAAGGGGTTCAGAGAAAAGGGTAAGGGAAGGGAGAACAAAAGAAGGCAATGAGAAGGGCTTATGATCAAAATAATTATATTTATAAAAATTATCAATAAAAAGTTGAATAAAAAGAGAGAGACAGAGCTGGAGAGATGGCTGAGCAGTTAAGGCATTGCCTGCAAAGCCAAAGGATCCTGGTTCAACTTTCCAGGCCCCACATAAGCCAGATGTACAAGGGGGCACATATATCTGGAGTTCGTTTGCAGTGGCTGAAGGCCCTGGCATGCCCGTTCTCTCTCTCTCTCTCTCTACTACCTCTTTCTCTCAAATAAATAAATAAAATATATTTTAAAAGAGAGAGAGAGAGGCAAAGAAAACTAGGGATTGTTTTCCTTTTTTTTTTTTTTTTTTTTTTTTTTTTTTACAATATTAATATCTTTCTTTACTCTTGACCTGCAGTATTTGAAATGGTATGGTACTCTTCTCTTAACTCCGAATTCCTAATTCCTTTTTTTCAATTTCAGTTACCAGTGGTCCACCACAGTCTGGAACTATTATGTGAAAAATTCCAGAAGTAAACAAGTCATGAACTTTAAATTAAAAATAAAAAGAAAGAAAGAAAGAAAGAAAGAAAGAAAGAAAGAAAGAAAGAAAGAAAGAAAGGAAATTAGTAGGATTCAGATACAATGCACTTCCCTTGTATTACCATGCAGGGGAAGAAATTTTGTAGTTTCTTTGTCAGTTGCTATCATAAGGCAAGAGGTCCAGGGTGTGATTACTTGAGGGAGAGTGTGCCTCCTAATGACCTTTCCTTAGTAGTGACACAATGTGTACAACAAAGAAACTAATTACAGTAAAGACTGTATGCAGCTCAGATCAGGGTTGCCTAATTGAATCCAGTATTGTTGCTGATAGCTATGAATATATTTAAAGAATTTGCTGTGAAAGCTGCTCTCGTGTTTACTGTTGTGATTCAGCCTCCATGCAGGGAGATTATAAACCAGGAAGTCCCTGGTACTATGGGGATAATGTTAGCTTGCTGTGTGTGTGTGTGTGTGTGTGTGTGTGTGTGTGTGTCCTTTCAGAGCCTTTTCATGCACTCAACCTCAGGCAGAGTGAAAGAGCTGTTTTCTTATTTAATAACAAAGCTTTCTGTGGTTACTATACAGCACAACCCCCAAAGGTCTTCCTTTATATTAGGTGATGTGTGGTTGTTCTGATATACATGGGTTTTGTTGTTATTGTTGTTTTGTTTTGAGATGGAGTCTCACTCTGTAGCCCATACTGGCTTTGAACTTTCAGTCCTCCTACCTCAGCCTCTCAAGTGCTGGGATTCTGGGCATAGGCCAATATCCTCAGTTTTAACATATAATTTTACTCTTGTCTTCACAAACCTATGATAGCTTATGGAAACTGAAGACTTTTAGGGTCTGGAGATTGAAGAGAGCTCAAAGATATACCTAGAAATCGCCATGACTAACTGCTCAGCAACTGCACTTTGACTGTTATTTTTTAAATTATTATTATTATTATTATTATTATTATTATTATTATTATTATTTTGGTTTTGCAAGGTAGGGTCTCACTCTGCTCCAGGCTGACCTGGAATTAACTATGTAGTCTCAGGATGGCCTCGAACTCTTGGCGATCCTCCTATCTCTGTGCTGGGATTAAAGGCGTGAGCCACCACGCCTGGCAAATTATTATTTTTTTATTGACAACTTCTATAATTACATACAAAAAAAAACACCTGATATTTCACTCCCCTCCCCCCATTCCACTTTAGAACTCCAATCTCCATCATATCCCCTCCCTCTCTCCATTAGTCTTTTAATTTGATGTCATCATCTTTTTCTTCTATTTTGAGGGTCTTGTGGAGGTATTGCTAGGCACTGCAAGGTCATGGATATCGAGGCCAATTTCTGTCTGGGCAGTTGCATTGTAAGAAGTCATACCCTTCCTTTGGCTCTTCCATTATATCCGCCCTCTCTTCCACAATGGTCCCTGAGCCTTGGTGTGACAGAGGTGTTTCAGTGCTGGGCACTCCTCCATCCCTTCTTCTCAGCACTATGTTGCCTTTTGGGTCATCCCAGTGGTCATCACCATCTGAAAAGAGAAGCTTCTCTAACCCAAAGTGAGAGTAGCGTTAATATGTGAACATGAACATTAAGTGTAGCACTTTCAGGGCAGCTTGGTGGGAATAATATATACATTTAGTCAGACAAGAGGCTCATGACCTCACCTACCATAGACTTTTGTTTAGGTTTTTCAGTACTAGATATGCATTCCCTCCCGTAGAGAGGGCCTTCAGTCCAATTATGGAGCAGTTGGTTACCCTAAGAGTAGACATGCCACTATTGCACCTGTTCAGTCATTGGGCCTGTCTGGCCAAGCTTGAATATTCAGCATCCACTGTTTTCACTGCTGATGACTTCTGTCTCCCATACAGCTTCATGCAGTGCAGCTTTTTCCAGCTTTCAGTTGGCTGGTCTACAGGGAGAAGGTTTTCTGCTCAGCACCAGCTTGCTTTCTCAGGCAAGAGATGTCTTTAGCAATAGGGTCTTACTATCTGTTTCTCAAGGGAAACCAAGGGCTTTGGCAAAAGCCTTTAATGTTTTGGAGGCTACCGGGACCTCCTTGGCCAACAACTCACTGGAAGGTACCATCGCAGGTACTGAAAATCTTCTAGTAACAGTCTACAGCTTCAGAGTCAGCAGGACCTTTACTAAGTGTGTAAACTAAGCTTACAAATGCACACTTACTAATGACTTCTCACTGATGGTGACCAGCATCAAATCTAAACTCCTCCATGGCTTTGGGCTTCTTTCCCTATTCTCCTACTGTCTTCTGTTGACTTTTCTTCCTAGAATTTACTCAGATGGTTCTAATCTAGGTTACTCCCTCTGTGGACACCCATTTTACAAAATTGGTATATCATGTATGTAGCTTTAATAGTTAACCTGCCAAGTATACTTGCCAAGGAATAATACTTATATTTTAAAGTATGAAGAACATTGAAATAAATTAGGCTGGCATTTTCTTTACATATTTTTGGTGGTGATTATGGAAAGCACAGGATAAGGTTTGCATAGACATTATCTATCAGCAGCTGCAACGATGCCCTGTTCCAGGGGCAATCAGCACAGTGTGTGCGGGGAGAAGAGGGGTGGTTCTCTAGACAGGCTTGACAAGACTGAGATGCTGCTTATTTTTATTTAGATCATCATTTCCATAGAAAAGCATCAATTCTTTCTTCTGTTTCTATATTTTTTTACAAAAACATGACTATTACTGGACAAAAGCTATCAAGATATATATTTTTTACCTGTGCCGTAAGCACGCACACACACGTGCACACACGCACACACACACACATGACTCTCATGATGGAATTGTGTGATTATGGCTAGGCTGTCAAGATGTCAGAGGTGCATCTATCTTTCTGGGTGGTGAGGGGAAAATCTGGATTTGGAAATCTGGCATATAAATGTATAGGAATATACAAATGACAGTGACAGAGGCTAATATACTCATGAATAGACAGAGCTGGCATTTTCACAAAGTTTTTATGCTGTGAGCACTTACAAAATTTTTTAAATTTTTAAAATTTTTAAATTTTTTTTATTTATTTACTTATTAGAGACAGAAAAAGGGAGAGAGAGAAAGAGAGAAAATGGGCACACCAGGGCCTCTAGCCATTGCAAATGATCTCCAGATGCATGCACCACCATGTGCATCTGGCTTATGTGGGTGCTGGGGAATTGAGCCTTGAACCAGGGTCCTTAGGCTTCACAGGCAAGCACTTAACCACTAAGCCATCTCTCCAGCCCACTTATAACTTTTTTAAAGAGATAGTGTTTACATTTTTTTAAAAAGTCTCCTAATTCCCAAAATATTTGTTTTAAGCAGTTAGAATCCTTCTTTCTGGCTTCAAACCCTACCATGCTGTCTGTGATCTGCCGCTACAACTCTTCCTAATAAAGCTCAAATTCCAACAGGCTTTTCACCTCAGCACCTCTCATCAAACCAGCCTTTCATATCTGCCAGGGGCCATGAGGACAGTCAGTTGACAGCTTTGGCAGATGGGAGAGGGAACTGTATGGGGAATGGACATATACTTTGTCATTTTCAAGAGAGAAAAAGTATTTGCCAAAACTGTGGTGGTATGTGAAAATAAAATTCTGCTGAAGTCCCTTGGAGCCCAGGAATGAGAAAGACCCATTGTCATCCTCAAAACAGATTTAATCAAAGGGAAAGATGTTGCCTGAAAAATATCTGCTACCCAGAATAAGGGCCTGGAGAGTGAGAGAAAAAAAAAAAAAAGTAGGGGCTGGAGGGATGGCTTAGTGGTTGAGGCACTTGCCTGAAAAGCCAAAGGACCCAGGTTAGATTCCCCAGTACTCACGTAAGCCAGATGCATAAAGTGGTGTGTACATCTGGAGTTCATTTGCAGTGGTTGGAGCCCTGGCACACCCATTATCTCTCTCTCTCTCTCTCTGCCTGTTTCTGTATCTCTCTCAAATAAATAAATAAATAAATAAATAAATAAATAAATAAATAAATAAATAAAAATATTTTAAAAAGTAAAACCAACCAAACAATAAAAAACAGGTATGGGGTCTGGAGAGATTGCTTAGTGGTTAAGGCACTTGCCTGCAAAGCCAAAGGACCCAAGTTTGATTCCCCAGGACCTACATAAGCCAGATGCAGAAAGTGACACATGCATCTGGAGTTTGTTTTCAGTAGCTGAAGGCCCTGGGATGCCTGTTCTCCCTCTTTCCTTCCCCTTTCCTCTCTCTCTCAAATAAATAAATAAAAATAAATATTTTAAAAAGGTGTGGTAGTGGACACCTATAATCTCTACACTAAGGGGCTTGAGACAGGACAATCAAGAGTTTGAGGCAGCCTGCATTCCATAGTGAAAACCATCTCAAAAAAACCAAGAGATGGGAATATAGCTCACAGGAAGAATGCTTGTTTAGCACAGTAAGGCTCCGGGCTCCATCCCAACACTACGAAAACCAAACAGCAACAAGAAGACACATAACATTAGGGCAGGATGGAATAAACAATGTCATGTAGCAGTCACTGGTAAAATACACAGTGAGGAGCTGGAGAGATGGCTCAGGGGTTAAGGCTCTTGCCTACAAAGCCTAAGGTCCTGCATTCAATTCCCTAGTACTCGCATAAAGCCAGATGCACAAGGTGTCACATATATCTGGAGTTCCTTTGCAGTGGCTAGAGGCCCTGGCACACCCATTTGCTCTCTCTCCTCTCTCCCTCTCTCTCTCAAATAGATAAAACAAATTTTCAAATAAAATTTAAAAATTTAAACAAAAATACACAGAAGTTTTGAGGACCATGGAAAAAACCTCACAGAAGTGCCTGATGCCGTCACCAAAACCCCAGGTCAAAGTAACCATATTTGGAAAATCCTTAGAATAAAATAAACAATTCCTGGATCATTTGCCACAGTACCTTGTAGGAATTTACTTGAGATGGCTTGGGGAATGAATCAAACCCTCTGTGAGCTTTTCTCTTATGCCCAATTTGAAAGCTAAATTTCTTTATTGGAACTGCAGCTCTGTAAGGCTGCCAGCTTATGTGGGTTTCAAAGAGCTGCTGGGGCTCAATTATGAAAATATTCTCTTTGTTTGTGTGCCAAGACACCCCCTCCCCATTTAGGCCACTAGGCCAGCGTTTCTCCACTTCTCAACTATTTATATTTGGTCCAGACGACTCTGTCATGGGGCCACCCTGGGCATTGACAATGTTCAGCAGCATCGCTGGCCTCGCCTGGAGACTCACTACAGGCCAATTGCGCCTTCCCTTGCCCCTCACCCTCTCCTCTCACGTGACAGAGAATTCAAGTGGACATTGCCTAATGTCTCCTGAAGCCCAAATCACCCTCCAGATGAAAAACACTGCTTCCGGATGAGATGAGGAGCTTTCAGTGAGGGAAGGAGGAACAAGAGGTTTTTCTCTAGAATTCAGACGTTTATTCTCCAAACCATTCTTTTTATGGAAGCTATTCAAAGACACGGGCAAGTTTGTAGGAAATTGATCTTATTCCTAGGTAAGTCAATATTATACATATTATTTTAATCTGTGCATTATAGCCGCTTGTGTACAAAATAGCCCTGCCACAAAGAATGAGCGAGCGGGAGCCTGTCGTTTTCATCGCCTCTCTGAGAATTGCATCAGAATGTGTGTGGTTTCATCAGCCAAACCTTACAAAGCACTCTGATGCAGGGGTTGGAGACATAGTGTGATAGAATAAGTTATATTCTGCTGTGATTTTCAAATCAAAGGGACCACCCTTTCTAGTTAGAGCAACTATTTTTAAATGTAATCAATAGTTGCCAGAATCCACTTCACCACTCTGCCACATAAGCTTAAAATATTTTACTACCTGAAAAAATTGTAATTTGCACACAACATTGAGTTTACCAAATAGCCTTATGACCAAGTCTGATATCTTAAGAGAGATTAAAAATCAATATGCCTTATTCTGAAATTTACAAAGACACACATAGAGTTGTTGCAGTCAGGTTTGCATTGCTGGCAGAAATCACCCGACCAAGAGCAGCTTTTGGGGGAAAAAAAAAGGGTTTATTTTGGCTTACAGACTAGAGGGGAAGCTCCATGATGGCAGGGGAAAACGATGGCATGAACAGAGGGTGGATATCACCCCCTGGCCAACATCAGCATAGCAACAGGAGAGTGTGCCAAACACTGGCAAGGGGACACTGGATATAACACCCATAAGCCTGCCCCCAACAATACACTGCCTCTAGGAGGCGTTAATTCTCAAATCTCCATCAGCTGGGCACCTAGCATTCTGAACACCTAAGTTGATGGGGCACACCTGAATCAAACCACCACAAGGGTTTACATCTTATCTTGATATTTTGCTAACTCTCGCATAATAGAGAAACACTACAAATGGTGAGTCATTATGTTTTGTTTTGTTTTGTTTTGTTTTGTTTTGTTTTGTTTAGGAGAGGTCTAGGCTTCACATTTCTACAATTTATCTTAGCCAATAGTTATTGAACATTGTGTGATTGAGGCCATGGACCTATTTTAAGCAGATTTTTATTTTTTATTAAAATCAGATATATAGTACTAGTAATGATGCTACAATTTATCTTTTCTCCATATTTTATTATATGCAGGCCAGAAATAAGAGATAGAGAGAGAAGTTATGAAGGCTGGATTTTTTTTCTTAAAGCTAAGTGTTTAGCTTACATGATTCAAATATGCAATGAGAATTCTATTTCCCACCTCGTTACTATTTGACATAAGGCGGAACAAATACAAAACGCTAGGGCTGGAGCTGGAGAGATGGCTCAGAGGTTAAAGATGCCTACCTGCAAAGCCTGAAAGGTCAGGTTTGATTCCCCAGTACCCACATAAAGCCAGATGCACAAAGTAGCTTGTGCTTCTGGAGTTCCTTTATTGTAGTAGCAAGAGGCTCTGGTGCACCCATTTCCCCCTACTCCCTCCCCAACTTGAAAATGAGTACATAATTTTGCCCTGAGAACCCTCCTCAGTGGGGTGATGTTCTTCACTGTGGGGTCATAAAGGCCCCGGTCAGTCCCTGTGAGGTAGCAGGGGAGGGGGTGCATGCCTCTGGGTATTCCTACCCACTCTGTGGCTCTTACAATCTTTCTGCCCTCCCTTTTGCAATGTTCCCTGAGCCATGGCAGGCCTATTGGCAGTCTGGGTTCATGATGTAGCCTCTCGATTTTTGCTTTGATGGGTTTTGATTGATCACTGTGACTGTCATCATTGCCCTGGAGCTGGTCGTCGGGCTAGCAGTGAGAGCAGTGTTCATGTCGACACTTGTTCCACAGTTTCTCCCGGATCTTGGCCCTCCTCTCTTTTCTCTGACATCTTCATGTTTTGAGAAATGCTTGAAAATAAATATATAAAAATATGTTTGGAGTGTAGGAGAGATTTCTCAGTGGTTAAGGCACTTTTCTGCAAATCTTAAGGACCAGAGTTTGATTTCCCAGAGCCCACGTAAAGCCAGTACACAAGGTGGTGGGACATGTGTCTGGAGTTTGTTTGCAGTGGCTGGAGGCCCTGGAGCACCCATATTCAATCTCTCTCTCTCTCTCTTTCTCTGCTTGCAAATATATTTTTTTAATTTTTAAAAAGCTAAGGCTTTTTTGGGCTTACTTTTGGTTTTTTGAGGTAGGGTCTCATGCTAGTCCAGGCTGATCTGGAATTCACTCTGTAGTGTCAGGGTGGCCTCAAACTCATGGCAATTCTCCTACCTCTGCCTCCTGAGTGCTGGGATTAAAGGCGTGTGCCACCACACCCGGCTTTGGGTTTACCTTTTCTTATTCAGTGGATACAGACATAAAGAAGCCACAGGTAAACTCATGGGAGGTCTGTCATTTCAGATAAGATCTGGCTGAAACATATTCTTTCTGACCCACTACATTCACTACATTTTATATTTTTCTGTATTTGTTACTGAATCCTTAATGCAAGTTATCTATCAGTAGTGATATACTAAAATTGCCAGGACATTTATTTCTTTTTAAATTTTAACTTGGAGTCTTCTTTGCTTTTAGATTCTGTGACTTTTATGCTCGGTGCTGGGCCTCTGATCTGGTATTGATTTACTTGGCTGTGTGGGTGTTATGTAAAACTACCCAGCGGATACAAGCCAGGTGTTCACAGATCTTCATGCATCAGGGACTGTGCTGGAAGCATTCCAAGAGTAGGTGTGTGTGACCTATAGCAAGCATGGCAAGATGACACTTGTCCCTCAGGCATGTTGTCTCCATACACTCCCTCACCTCCTCACACTGCCCCATCCTCTCCGTCCTGACCACTCCCTCTCCTCAGTTACCTGGGGGACTCTCTTTGTTTGGCAAGAATGAGATCTGAGGGTTGGAGAGAGAAATGGTGTAGGGGTTAAGGCACTCGTCTGCAAAGCCAAAGACCCAGGTTCAATTCCCCAGGACCCATGTATGCCAGATGTGCAAAATGGTACATGCATCTGGAGTTCATTTGCAATGGCTGAAGGCCCTGGTGCACCCATTCTCCTCACTCCCACCTCTTTCTCTCTTACACACACACAAATAAATAAATATAAACTAAAATAAATAAATAAATAAAAAGAAAGATCAGATTCACAGAGGTCACAGCAGCACGGTGGCTTCATGTTCTCTGTGGAGGGTTATCTTTGCTAAGTAGGGTAGATAAAGCAACTAGAACGTGAGGAAATCACCTTCTGACAGCCCAGCTCTACATTTCCCAGGAAATTACACATTTGTCATTTGAAAATATATATATTCTTTTTACTTATTTATTTGAAAGAGGCAGAGAGAAAGAGAGAGCGAGAGAGAGAAAAAGAATGGTCATGCCTGGGCTTCTAGCTGCTTGAAATGAACTGAGACACATGCACCATCTTGTGCATCTGGCTTACGTGGGTCCTGGGGAATCGAACCTGAGTCTTTTGGCTATACAAGCAAGCGCCTTAATCACTAAGCCATCTCTTCAGCTCCACATTTGTCATTTTTATTAGTGCTATTTTAAAAATACTGTCTGCTTCATGCTTTTTTTTTTTAAAGGGTGTGTATATGTTTGTGTTTTAGGCCAAAGAACAATCTTGGGTGCCATTCCTCAGAAATCTGTCTAGTTTTTTTTTTTTTTTTTTTTCAGATCTTTCTCATGGGCCTAGAGCTCACCAGTATGACTAGAGTGGTTAGACAGTCACAGGGATCCATCAATTCCACCTTCCCAGACTGGGAATGCAGGTGCATACCACCATGCCTGGCATTTTGAAGTGGAGTCCGGGAATTCGATGCAGGTCCTCATGCTTACAGGGAAAGCACTTTTCCAACCAACTGAGTGCTCTTCTTCCTTGCCTTTTCTGTTGTTTCTAATTATGTTTCTGAATTATATGGGCTTCAGGAAGGCAGAAGAAATAAGCTAAAACCCAACTAGAAAATACCGGTGAAGGAAAGGGGACTCACTAGAGAAAGGTGGGAAGGAGGGAGTTACTAGCATCAGCCTTGGAACTTGTTTGGCACAGGAATGTGTAGCAGCAATGTTGGAGCTGACCCACGGCAGAATCTTGGCAGTGTGCTCCCTTGATCTGGAAGCCAGCACTCCCATCCTCCTATCACTCACACAGCTCTAGGCCTCCTGAGAATGCTGTTGGGGAACTTGAAGAATTATAAGCACTTGTTAGGAGTTGTATTGTCTCTAATCAAAGTTCATGTTAAAGTCTTTCCTCTACTATCCCAGAATGTATTTTATTATTTGGAAATAGGGTCAATGAAAAGTTAATTACTTAAGATGCAGCCATGCTGAAGCTGGGTAGGCCAGTAATCCGATATTACTGCTGTCTTTATAGAAAATGGAATTGAGAGAGAGCCACGTGGTATTAGTAACTTTTGACGTCATTGTGAGCATATTCCTAACAGAAACAACATAAAGGAGGAAAGACTTATTTGGACTCATGGTTTCACAGGTTTCAGTCCAGAGTCCTTGGTTCCCTTGATTCTGAGCATCATGACAGCAGAAGTGTGTGGCAGAAGAAGCTATTCATTTGTGGCAGACAGGAAGCAGACAAGGGGACAGAAAGGGACCAGGGACAAGATACCTCCAGGGACTTGTCCCAGTGACCCCTTTCCTTTAGCTAGGAGTCACCTTCTAAAGTTATCAGAGCCTCCCAAAATAATGCCCCTAGCATGAAGCTGTGGGGACCTCAAACATCAAACCCTAAGGTACACAGAGAACACCATAGAATTATGTTTTGAATTACAGTTATACTGCCACAAGCAAGTCATCATCTGAAATCAGGAGAAAGGGTTAGAAATGGCATTACTGCAGTGCTTTCAGAGGAAGCATGGCCTTGGATTTCTAGCATCCGGAACTGTGGGGCAATAGATTTCTGTTGTCTTCAGTGTGCCAGTGATGGGTCTGTGCTGGTTCTGATGAAATGGTCCAGAAGAGCTCTAGTTTGATGGAGCTAATGACACCTGTGCATACTCATAACACACATATGCACATAAGGACATTAGTACAAATATATTGGGGCTGGAGAGATGGCTCAGCATTTAAGGCACTTGCCTGCAAAGCCTAATAACCTGAGTCATATAAGCCAGATGCACAAAGTGGCACATGTATCTGGAGTTTGTTTGCAACAGGTGGAGGTCTTGGCATACCCATTCTCTCTGTCTGTCACTCTTCTATCTGTCCCTCTCTGCTTGCAAATAAATAAATTATATATATATATATATATGAAGGAATTCTGTGACCTACATACTGTAGCACTTAGTCCAAGTGAAGACAATCTATTGGGCTTCATTCATCAATGTCAAGAGATTTATATCTCCAAAAAGAAGTGCAATTCCAATAGTGGAACATTCCAGGTCCCGCCCTTCTAAAATTGAACCAATCCAACGTTAATTATCCTAACCGAGTACCAAGAATTCTAAGCAATGGCTGCAGAAGGCATTGGACACACTCCATGCTTTTGAGTACTTTGCGATGTAGTAAGTACTAATGAAGGCAGGACTTTGGGAGAACCTTTCACTTATTAGACTACAGGGGATTCCATCCACTTACACTCAGAACTGTTTGAGATACCTTAATTTCAGACTGGCTGACACAAACACACAGATAAAATGTTGAGTAATCCAAGGATGAAAAACACGGAATATGTCTAGTGTATTAGTTAGGGTTCTGTAGAGAAATGGAATCAATAATAGAGGGAAAGGGAAGATAGGTGAGGCAGAAAGAGAGAGAGAAAGGAAGACAGAAAGGCACACAGAAAGACAGTCTTAAAGCTTCAGGCACATGCCTGTCGTCCCCTTTCTATTGTGCTTCTTGGTTGGTAAAGGCTGTGACATACCCATGCCTGAACCAACCCCTTGCAATAGCCAAGGCATGGGTTGTAGCAGCCTTTACCAAGGAAGAAGCACTGTGTGTTATAGATAAGAGATATGAACTGTTCATTAAATGGAGCCCACTAACCAGAGGCAAAGAGTGGGGAGAGTGGATTTTATGTCTGTGTGTATGTGAGCGCATGTGTATGCATTTGTGCGCAGGGGCCAGAGGACAATCTTGAGTATTGTTGCTTCGGGTGTCCTACATTCTTTTCTTGAGTCAGGGTCTCTCATTGGCCTGAGCTCACCAACTAGGGTAGACTGGCTGCTCTGCCTCCACAGTGTTGGTTTCCAAGAGCTTGCCTCCATGTGTGGCTTTTTCACTTGGGTTCAAATGCAGGTCCTCATGCTTACTAGCCAAGCACTTTA
The DNA here is from genome assembly GCA_036365145.1 of Orientallactaga sibirica. NCBI lineage: Eukaryota > Metazoa > Chordata > Mammalia > Rodentia > Dipodidae > Orientallactaga > Orientallactaga sibirica. Next base: position 27,833,090 of record JAEOAD010000004.1, on the reverse strand, counting down.
CTGACTGAGATATCTCCCTAGCTCTGGAGTGTAGTTTTCACAGGAAACAAAAACATTTTGTGAAAAAAAAAATGCACCCTTGAGTACTTACCAGTAGGAAGAAAAAGGGAGGAAGGAAAGATCTGGAGAAACATGTTCTTGCTAGAATGTCCCATATACTCCTGCCACTGAAAGCGGTAAAGATATCAGACAGTTCCAGGGACCACATGTCAACAGATGGATTTATAGCCATTAGGTTGTTCTAAAACATCTTTGAATCTCATGAAATTCTCCTTTGAGGAAAATTAATCTTTCTCATTGATTTGAAGTCAGTAATTTCTGTCCTTCCAAGCGCAGAATTGCTTTTAATTATAAATGCATGACATTTAAAAATTATTTAAATACAAATATTTTTATACTGAGGGGTGTGGAATGTCGGGTGTGGGCTGTGGGGATGGAAGCAATGATTTTTTTTTCCTGTGCAAAAACCCTGCTCGAAAATATTTTCCCTTAGTCATCGTTCTGAAAGTCATCCCTCTCAGGGACGCTTGTTATTTAAAATCAAAAGGAATTGGCATTTGAAGCTGTTTGAATAATTCAGCTGGACTTGTTTCAGAGATTACATAAGCTGCAAACAGGTCAAGGCCCCAATTATTCAGGGAAATGAATAAGTATGCCTCCTTTAGTGGCTACCGTGCATCTGCCCCCACACACACACTTCCCGCCACCCAGTCTTCTAAAGGCACACACACTGGAAGCCCCTGCCCAAGGACAGGGCTGCCTTGGGTCCATCTTACTCCTGGTGTGGTGTGTGGCATCTTGACCGGGCGCATCACTGGGCACTGAACTGCACTAAATGTGGGTGTTTGGAAGGCCAGGGCTGCTGGAGCAGCCAATGATGCTCACCGAGAACAAAGCAGCCTAAGCTTTACTAACTTCGAGACGCGTGCCTGCCACTCTTGGTAGCGACCTACAGCAAAGTCTTAAGTGCAGCTAATGTTTCTCACACACTGGGAAGTAACTTGAGGCCAAAGCTGAAGGATATCTTTTTTTTTTTTTTTTTTTTTTTTGCTTAAGGAATAGCCTCCCCACCCAACCCCCCTCACCACTTGCCCTCTCCACCCTTGCCTGAGGAAATTAGAGGAACAGGCAATGACCTCTTCTGAAGGAGATGCCAAACAAAACCATGGTGATGCCCCTCAGTGCCCACCCACCTTTGCTTCTAGACCTATAACCAGATAGTATTCTGATTGGATTGAGTGAGCAGGTGGTGGCAGCTACTCTGGAGATAGGAAATAAACCCAACCAAAATTCAAGAACCTTCTACCTCAGGAAAGTGTCTAGGAGTTTAGGGGTGTGGGACATGCAGGGATACTACGTTTAAGGTGAAGGATAAGTTGTTGCACCTGGCCCCACCTACCACAATGCCTAGTAGACCTATTTGGATTTTGGAGGCAGCACACTCCTCACTTACTCCAGCCCATATACCAAGCTAATCAGAAAGCTACTGGTTTTCAGTGGGGCCCAAACACGAAGAGGCTCTTCAACAGGTCCAGGCTGCTCTGCCACTTGGACCATATGATCCAGCAGAATCAGTAGTACTTGAAGTGCCAGTAGCAGACAGGATGGTGTTTAGGGCCTTTGGTCTAGTGGTTTAAATGTGTGGGCTTGCTTGAGTGGGTGGAGCCCAACTGGGAAAGAGGTATGTCATTGGGCGTGGATCTTAGAGTCTAGTCCTAAGGTGTATTTGGGCGTGGATCTTAAGCTCAGCCTTAAGGTGTGGGGAGAGCAGCTTGGTGCTCTTGCTATTTTTTGTATTTGTTAGCTGTTTGATGGTGTTTTCTGCTTGGATCTGTAAAAGTGAGCCAGCTTTTTCTGCCATTGGTAGTGTTCTCCTGGAATTTGTAAGCCTGAAATAGACCCCTTTCTTTCCATAACTTGCTTTCGTTTAGATGTTTGTTCCAGCAACACAAAGCTGAGTACAACAGCCTCCATAGGTGAATCACAGTGGAGGCCCTTGAGATTTCAGAGCAAGGCTCTGCTATTATCGGCAGACAATTATTCTCCCTTTGAGAGACTGCTCTTGGCCTGCTAGTGGGCCTTCGTGGAAATGGAACACTTGACAACTGGCCATCAAGTTACTATGTGACCTGAGCTGCCCATTATGAGTTGGGTGTTATCTGACCCACCAGGCCATAAAGTTGGACATGCACAGAAGCAGTCCATCATCAAGTGGAAATGGTATATCCAGCACCTATGTAGGTACCTCCAAGAAGTGGACAGCCACAGCATTACAGCCCCTTTCTGAGACAACTCTGAAGGACTGTGGCATAGGGAAGTCTTCACAATGGATATAACTTTAGGCTGTACACATGATTGTGCATTTTGCTTGGAAGGAAAAATGGCCAGATGTGTGGTTATACACTGATTCATGGGCTGTGCCCAATGGTTTGGCTGCATGATCTAGGACTTAAAAAAAAAAAAAAAAAAACACACACACTGGGACATTTGGGGAAGGTGTATGTGGATAGAGCTCTCTGAATGGGCAAAGGATATAAAGATACTTGTGTCCCATGTTAATGCTCATCAGAAGGGTGACCTCATCAGAGGATGACTTTAATAATCAAGTAGATAAACTGACCTGTTCTGTGGATAGTATGAACCTCTTTCCTCAGCCATCCCTGTCATTTCCCAATGGGCCCATTAACAAAGTGGCCATGGTGGCAGGGATGCAGCTTATGCATGGGCCCAACAACATGCACTTCCACTAGTTAAGGCTGACCTGGCTACGGCTGCTGCTGACTGCCAATCTGCCAGCAGCAGAGACCGACTCTGAGTCCCCAATATGGGAACATTCCTCAGGGTGACCAGTCAGCAGTCTGGTAGAAGGTTAACTACTCTGGACACCTTCCATCCTGGTAAGGGCAGTGGTTTATCCTTACTGGAATAGACACTTACTCTGGGGATGGATGTGCCTTTCTTGCATGTAGTGCTTCTGCCAAAACTACCATCCATCAATGTACAGAATGCCTGATATCTACCATCATGGTATTCCATACAGCATTGCTTCTGACCAAGGAATTCACTTCATCGCCAAGGAAGTGGGATAAT